>JAINUG010000159.1:229943-829943 GCA_029706075.1 Aldrovandia affinis
CTAACAGGTCACTCTCCTCCACCTGGTTCCACGCCTTCTGTTCCCCCTTGTGGACAGGAGCGCCCCCGCAGATAAACAATATAAATTGACAACATGATGGAGATTTACACAGTCAGTCCAGATATACTAGAGGCAGTATGATTTGACCTGTTTGTAACATTGTGAAGTAAAAATGCTCAATAGGCTATTTGGACAGACAGTCTAATAATTGTGCGTATTGCACAAATTAAAGTGACTTAGAGCTTGTTTCATTCACAGAAAATCCTAACTGTCTGTAAAATACCAAAGTTAGCCGAATGACCTGTTCAATATAATATAATACAGTATAAGCCATTTAGCGGACGCTTTTATCCAAAGCGACTTACAGTAGTGAATGCATACACTTTTCAGTATATGTGACCCCAGTGGGAATCGAACCCACAACCTAAGCATTGCCAACGCCATGCTCTACCTACTGAGCTACACAGAACCACTAGTACCATGTCAAGGTACTATCAAGTAGATATCAGTGGTCTTTGTATGGAAAGCACCGAAGAGTTAGGGTTAGTACTATATTGTTCAGTTGTGTTGTTTTGACCAGAAATTGTACATACCTCTCAAATGTCTTCACACCTTTAGTAATGATTAACTAATGTGCTACGAGAGCATGTTAAGCATTAAGTAATGTTACTTTATCATTAGTTAATCCTTTTTTTGGACCCTATAATAAAGTTGCAGCTGTTCACATATTTACCAATGACTAACTAATGTGTCAAGAAAGCTTGGTAAGAATGAACTAATGGTGATTTATCATTACTTAATACAGTAGCAACCATTCCCACATTTAAAAATGAAACCAGAGCTTGTTGGTACTAATGGTACTATACACTGGAACAACATTTGCTCACAACATTACTGAGCTACACAGAACCACCAGAATTTGTTTTTGTTTTTAAAATATAATAATATTATAAAAAATATAATAATATTAATATTTATTAAATTAGCCAACGTTACTATTGTCCAAAGCTAGCTAACAATAGAGAGGAAAGCTTGGCTCTCCTCCAATGGTAACTACTGCTGACAGACAGCAGAAGCAGTGGGATGAAAAAGTCACATCATGCCTGCCCGATAGGGTAGCGCTGTAATGCAGCACTGAGTGCAGATGAGCGAGACTGAAGTGAGCATGCGTCTGTGTATATATATGGAGAGCTGTGTGCGTGCGCCCCTTGCCGGCGTGCCACCCTAGGGGACTGCCTATGTCGCCTATGCCAGGATCCGCCACTGCCAGGTGGGAATAATTCGGGATTTAGATAGGGTAATGTGTTTATGGGGGAGGGGTTAAGTGAGGTTAATATCCATTTTGGGGGGAGTGTGTTTTTGGACTTGAAGAAAGAGAGCTGCATGGAGTTCTTGTGTGTGACAGGATCAATAGGGAGGTTATTGTTTTCAGAGTTAGAGACACTTTCCAACCCTTCTGTTAGCCTGTAAGAGTATTGGCAATAAAACAACCAGTTACTGAGTGTTATCACCACCTCCAAGCCTCCTTTTCCCTGTGGAAAACGTGTAGAAGTTTCTTTGCTTTCATGCAAAAATGTTTGGCAGAATGGTGAAAGCCCCTCTCTTTAAGTTGTTTGCAAAACATTTTGTAGATCTCTGTATTTTTGTGTGTTCTCTGTGTTTTTGTGCATTTACTCAAGCTGCTCACATATATGATTGTCTGCAAATTTCAATAAGGCATTGTACCTCATTGCTGCTCCAAGTTAACCCAATACTCATTTTGCTGCCACTTTGATAGCAATAAACAAAATGTGTTGCCCATAATTCAAGCGTGCCAAAACCATCATGCATAGCAATTTAGGTCCTTTGGGTCCTCACTGCAATGGAACAGCTCCAACGTTCGCTTGGAAGTGTACCGAGACCTCTAGGTGGTCTCGGTCCGATTATTTTTGTGTTCATGTATGCCCAAACAAACCGAACTTAGCGGGGAATCGCTCCAGGGTTCTAAATAAATTCTCCAAACGAACTAGGTGTCAAAACGCCCTATGAAATATTTTATGTAATCAGTCTACCCTTCGCTGTGATGAATTGGCGAACTGTCCAGGGTGAATTCCTGCTTCTTGCCCAATGCATGCTGGGATAGGCTCCAGCCAGGCGCCACAACCCTGACTAGGATGAAGCGGGTTAGATAATAAATGAATGAATTAGTCTACCCTTGTAGCTAATTCACTACAAGAGTAGTACACTGTTGGGGTGGCAGATAGTGTACCGGTCTAAACCACCGTATTTTGGCTGGTCCGATACGGTGTGCGCTGCCTGTCAGGGATGCAGTTTGAAACCTGCGTCTCTACCAGACTGGCACTGATCGTCAGCCCCGATCGCATTTTGTTGTCTGCCCCAGGGGGAGGGGGGATGCTGAGCCAGCTCGAGTCCGCTGTGAAGCATGTCAGGAGTCTCCAGAACGTGGGTGGATGAATTTAGCCTCAAAGGAAGCGGTGTTCGCTGCCCTCGGAGAATTAACTTGCCTCGTTGGGACGAGCAGTGGACTCGTGTGGGGAGGGTAAATCAAAAAAAGGTATAATTGGCTACCAAATTGGGAGAAAAATGGGAAAAAATCGGGAACAAATGTATAAAATGTAAAAAATGTTTTAAAAAGAGTAGTAGACTGTCATGATTTTATGAATGGCCACTGAAAATGTACTCTAAAATGTAGCTAGCTTTGTGCCTATCACCACTGTCAATGTATGCTATGTTAGCTAACGTTAGCCTAAATTAACTGTAAACTGACTAAAAAGTTGTTTGTGTAACAGTCAGCTAGACAGAGACAGTTATGTTTGGCTCGCGACTACACAAAACTACACACAAAGTATATCTAGTTATAATACAAGCAGTCAACTTTTTTATAATGTGAGAGATCTCTACACCTACATCATGCTTCACTTGGCTTCAGATCAGTAGTCCCACTGTGCAGCAAATTCATCCCAAGTGTCACTGCATTTGTAGTAACAACGAGATCAGCCTGCTTGGGACGGCTCCCCTTCACCACCACACACACACAGAAGTAATGACGATGTCGGTGATCAGGCGAGCAAGCGGTAATCTTGGTTTTGTACAAAATCTTTGCTACACCGAGGTGAAGTTATTTTATGTACAGTAGTTCACCACTCAGTATTACACTGAATCAGTATGTAAAACAATACAACTCAGACAAAACAACTCAGTGCAGGACCACCTTGGGCCCTATTTTCGTGCTGGTGGTAAGCGGCATTATGACCTATTGCTGGCGAATTGCCAGTTTCGTCTGTCGCAAACTGAATATTTCCCGCCTCCGCCGAGTTTGTCAGTTTTGTGGTGCGCAATGAAGGTGCTTGCGTGACTATGGGCAGTTGGGCAGCGCAATAGGGGATGTGACAATGAAAACAGTCGGCCAATGCAAGTTTGGTGTCAAATGATGAGTTTGCTTTAATGTCCACCTAGACCTCTTAACGCAAATGCTGGCGCTCTGTGCAATTTGGTGACTTTATTGATGTGCACATATCAACATAGGGTTATCTGAAATCACATGAGAATGTTTTGTGAATATTCTGAATTTCCCCCCATGTTGAGGCAAATCGTCCAATCCATGGGTAACTTGCAAGCTGTAATCACCTAAGCTAAAAACTATTTAACCACAGCTTGTGGTTATTCAATGCACGGACATGAAAGACTGAAGCCAGCAGGCCATCCATCGCTAGGTCTTCTGTTCGGCATGCCTGGGGGCGACCTTCAGCCAGCGGGCCTGCACATGGAGCGCAGTCGTGTTGTTTTATTGATATAACTTTTTTAAATGAATTATTATTATTATTATGTATGTCTGCAAATGGGGGCGTAGCGGAGAGGCTTAAGGAATTTCATTTCTGATTAATGTTTCATTTTATTTTGGAGAAAAACAATAGATTGTGACAAATAAAAATCTATTAAATCAATTAAAACATTTCCCCATTGCCTTTGTTTCAATATCACAAGTATAATACTTGAAATGATACACATATTTTCATGCAATGCATTACCTGGTAAGCCAACCTCTAGCCCTCCGAAACCCTGTACGCTCTCCGTGGGGAGTGTAGAGGCGGCTATCTCCTCCACTGGCGTGAGTGACAACCCTCCGGTTAACCGTGTGTCCCTTAAGCAAGAGGCAAGTTTTCTCTTGCCTCTTGGCTTCACATCATTGAACCGCTTCCTACATTGGACCGTGGTTCTCAGAGGACCACCAGAGGATGAGGCAGTGATTATGGCTGCCACTTCCTCCCAAGCTGCCTTCTTTGGGGTGCCATAGATTCGCCCTTGGCGTGACTTAGGACGATTCTGCAGCTCCCGCACAAGCAAATCGCTCTCCTCTTTTGAGAAGCACTCCTGGCGCAGCCGTGCAAAACTGTCATCCATGTCAGGAAATTGCCAATTTGCTATAACGTTGGCACACTGGTATTTAAAGGGATAGAAAATAGGTGTTTTGATAGGCCATTATGAAACCAAACCCCCACCACACCCACATGTATTTTTTTAATGTTAATCCAACCTCTTTTACAACTGCGACGGAGGTGCGCTATCGTCCTAAATCACGAAATTACCAAAATTGCCTTAGACATGCCCTAAAGTGGCACCGTCCTCACTTTGCATTGGAATTACCGACACCGTTCTGATTCACCAAATTAGGGCCCCTTCAGTTTGTACATTCAGTTTAACTTTATTTATTCAGTTATTAGCTGTCTGGGACATGGAAGAGCTAGTCTTTCTCCTCCCAGACTGTGAGATGAAGTAATGCTCAGGTCATCGGCTGGCAGCGTGCTGTTATCAGTTTGAATTTCCACACCCACCGAGGGTTTGAAAATGGTGACAAA
Source organism: Aldrovandia affinis (assembly GCA_029706075.1). Taxonomy (NCBI): domain Eukaryota; kingdom Metazoa; phylum Chordata; class Actinopteri; order Notacanthiformes; family Halosauridae; genus Aldrovandia; species Aldrovandia affinis. Next base: position 234,800 of record JAINUG010000159.1, read on the forward strand.
ACATAAAGAACGCCCTCTTGGCTGGCAGAAACAACCCCCTTTTCTCCCCCTCTATATTTATTGCCAGGGCTCAAGTCTGACAGTATTGCTACACTTTCTGCTTCACCAACTGGTTTCCCTGCAATCACAAGACGTCAGTGTAGAACAGAGAGCATAGAGTCTTGCTCCCTTGTGCAGAGTGCATCACCTGAAGTATGTCTTAATGTATTTCAAGTAGAGAAAATAGATAGTAGATACGGCCATGGGTGTAATGACCTTGCCACTATTTACCCAGACAGGGCCAGCTAGTAAGGACCTGGGGGTCGGCTACTGAGGAATTTGAATGGGAGGTATTGAGAAAAAAAGTGACAACCTGAAATAAGAACATTTTGAGATAAAGTGTAGCCTTATCTTGATGCATTCAAAAGGTAAAAATTTGAGGTCCAGCTTGTCTCCAGTCATGTGACATGTTGTGAGTGTCTTAGTCAATTCAGGTTTCAGGTACTCGCCACAAGCTCAGACCAAGCCCTATAGCCTCAATAGACATCACGAGTTTGAGTCTTGACTATGTCATTCCCTGACTTTAAGTCTGCAGTGTCAGGACACAACTAGCTTCGTACTGCTAGGGTTAGGTAGGACAGGACTCATTGGCAGATTTGAATGTAAACATCTCAAGGTGATTGGATGTCTTGAAACAGTCACCTTGAGATGATACTTGGACAGACGATCACATGTTTATGTTTATGTATTGGCTGGCGTTGCTATTGTCCAATTAGAATGGAATTACAAATGAGTCACTACATTAAACAGTTTTTCAGTTATTTTTGTCATGCTCAGCTTTTTTCCCCAACTACAGATTTTTTTTTAAATAGTCGTATGATGGTCGTTGTAATAAAATTGTCAAAGTTGTAACAATCTTCATATTTTCCAATTGCACATATTTAGTTTGTAGTGTGTAAAATAGTCATTGGCTTTCAGGCAGGTGTATTTGAGGTGTAGATGCACTTCAGTTACAGTGCTCAGCTGCATGGATGGCCTTGCGGTGATGCGAGACTATAGAGGAATTGGACATTCAATAAATAGAGGAAGTGGAGGGAATATGATGTAAACCTTTCTGTAAAAAAAGGTTTTCATATTAGCCAGGAGGTATCCTTGCTAAATATGTATTTCATAGCAAAAACTCCATGACATGGATGATGAAACTATTGCATGATGCAGGAATATTTGTTTTTTAAAAAGATAGGAAATATAGGCCCTTGGATAGAACTGGAATGCCTCTTTGGATGGGGAATATTGATGCCATGAAGACTGATCGAACAGGATAGCTTAAACTTGCTGGCTCAGGGAAAAATTAATCATTGCTTCTCTTGATATATACCGGATATATTTCACTGCTAGTCACAAATCACACCATCAGGCTACATTAAGAAATGTAAAAAGAGTAATATGTCACCTGGCAGAAAATACTGCAGAAAGGAAATTCTGGAGGAGTGTCTTTCTACTATGTGGTCAGTTTGAATTGACCTTGTGGTGTTGTTGTTATTTGCTCTTTAATTTGTAGCGACTAATTCTTAGAGGGAAAATGAGTACTACCTGGGGCAGTGACTGCTTTACAGAATGAGTAGATAACACAGTCTGAAACAGATGCCACCTCTAGAAACACTAGCTGCTGACCTCATTTGACCACTCATTTTGTTTTTATCATTTAGGGAATTGCTGTTTGATTTTACTTTAAAAAATACTTGTTGAAAAATGCACTTTCACCAAAACAAACATACACATTTCATATTTTAAATCAAAACATTTGTATTTAATATATAAAGAAAAATAAAACAACTGTATCAATGAAATATATAAAAGGAAATTAAATATTATATAAAAATGTGCAGCAACTAGTTCAATCTGTAGATTGTTACTCATGCTTATTGTGATAGTAATCTAACCAGCTATAGCTTGATTCGCTATCCTAAGTTATAAATTCAAATTCTATTGTGCTCAGCAAAACCGTTCTTCGGATTTGGCATTGTAATAAAAATCCCATCAAGCATTTCACCAACGTCTCATAGACATCACAATTGTCTATGACTTTGGGAGCAATGGGAGCTTGAGGTAAGGAAAACATGGTAATGGCTTCGTATGCTGTCTTTCAAGATGACGTTTTAAATTGTGGGTGGCAATGGTGGTTGTTCTGTTTACATTTGCTGTCGTTTTGGATTGTAATTGAAATACAAATTTTGTCTGATGACATCACCCATCAAACCACATACTTTGACCACACTTGATGTGGTCAAACACTTCAAGGACATGTACATCTCATGCAAGGCTTTGTGTCAGCATTAGAACCAGGATAATTATATTTTGAATGCCTTCATACCTGGCACCAATCTAATAGATTCTGCAACACCGTAGACTATTTTGTACTATTTAAAGAGAAGGAATTAGATATGCAAAAACAATTGAAGGACTTAGATATGCAAAGACATTTGCAGGAGTTAAAAGAGAAGGAATTGTGGATGCATAAGGCAATGCACTTAAAAAAACTGAAGATTGAGTTTATTAGAGCTGCTGGCAAGACAGAGCAGTCCTTTGACTTTTATGTGACGAGTATGCCATTTCGCGAGGCGGAGGTGGACAAATACTTTTCTCACTTTCAACAGGTTGCTATAACCTTGAAATGGCCTAAAGAAACTTGGACCTTGCTTTTACAGTGCGTGTTGAGGAGAAAAAAAACACAGTTTGGTAGCGAAAACTTCTATTTTGCGAGCGTACGAGTTGGTACCAGAGGCTTATCGTCAAAAGTTCAGACAGTATTGAAAGTCCAACAGAGAAACTTTTGTGGAATTTGCTCGGGAGAAAGAGAGTATGTTTGACCCGTGATGTGTTTCGCAAAAAGAGCAGAAACTTGATAAACTGATCTGATCATCTGAGAACTGATCATTTTAGAAGAATGAAAAAAAAAAAGGTCTCCCTGAGCGTGTAGTAACTTACTTAAATGAACGGGAGGTAAGCTTGATTTCGAAGGCCGCTGTGCTTGCTGATGAGTATGTCCTTACTCCTAAGAATGTGTTTGTGAACAAGTCGTCAATACGTTGCAGTGACGTTAAGGAGAAAGAATCTCCAAAGGAGAAGGACAGTAACCCTGCTGCCGTTGGTGGTGGTAAGCGGGAGGTTTTAAGTGAAAAAGAAAATTGGGTATGCTTTTATTGTAAGAAACGTGGTCATCTTTTGGCAGATCGTTATATTTTGAAAGCAGTTACTTTTGTAAAAGCAGTGTCCAGATTGGGAAAACCTACTACTTAGTGCTCCGCCAAGGAGGATCGGGTGGCTCAGGGATTTATGTGCCTTTCGTTACGGACGGATGGATTTGTATCGCTAATTGAAGAACCAGGTGTGGAAAAACCTGTTAAGATTTTGCGAGATACTGGGGCTGAATGACCAGCATGCTGCTACTGCAGAAGGAGGTTCGGCTGAATCACTGGCTGCGGAGACGTCACATGAACAGCTAATTGAGGAACAGAGGATTACCCTGCTCTTTCCTCAGAAAAAAATGTTTATAAAAAATGTTTAAAAAAAATGTTTAAAAAAAATGTTTAAAAAAAATGTTTAAAAAAAATGTTTAAAAAAATGTTTAAAAAAAATATTAATAAAAATATATATACTGGGTACTTTGTCAGAAATGGCGCTTTGAAACACGAAAATGACATCTACTGAAGGCTGAGTTAATATAAATGTATATAATAATACAAAATCGATTATTAAATCAATACGTTCGCTAAATCCGAAATCTGCAGTCAACTGCATGTATGTGACTCAGGTTTTCAAGAGCTGTGCTCCTGCAAGACGATTTGCAAGTAGTGGAACATCCAGTTTGTTCTTTTTTCTAAAAAACTTTAACTGTCACTGTTAGGTTCACAAATTCAGAAGACCTTCAAAGAGGATAGAGAATACTTGCACCAAATGAGAAAACAGAACATTCAACCAAATTTCAAGCAGAGTTTATTTAACTAAATGCATTCGGGGTTCAATGCCTCCCTGTCAGACAAAGAACAACTCATTTCCGGCAGATTTCTCTCTTATACACTTTAAGGGCATTCCGGTGGTTCTATTCTTACAGTGGGAGTACACTGTCCCATTGCATTGGGATGTGTCTCCACCGGAACTGTTCCATTCCCTCGTACACAATTTACAAAGGTCTTATGCGGGGTATATGGTACTACAATAATGGGCGTAATCAAATGTTGTCGTGAGGTTTGTAATAAACCTTGTCGATCAGTGCAATTTATTCCCGTCACTATATTCGTAACAGTTAGCCTGGTTGTGATTTTGTGGGTTGGGTCAAAGTATTTAAGTGTTCCTGTATGAGTTGAGAACCCTATGGCACATGTTACAGTCCAGGACACATTTAATCCAATTCCCGGGGGTTGGTCCACAGTCACCCTTGGTGCTACAGATGATGCCGGTAGATGTGTGCATACGTAGCAGTTGGTCTTGTTTATGCTCTGTGCTGTGCGATTACAAATCTCTTCCCTCTTATCGGTGTTCCGACTACCGTGATTATCATCAATATGGTCAAAGACCCCACTGCCCGCCACTGGAGGTTCGCCATAGCTGTGTCAAAATCTCAGTAAGAGGGTTGTTTGCTTCACCGGTTTTGAGACAGGTGTGTTCTATATTTCACACCTCCCTTTGTAGCCGGACTTCTCCCTTCTGAGCACAACTCTTTTAGGTACCTACTCACCCTTTGTTACCTTTTTACAGTGGGACAGATGCACCCAGGCGGATCGCTCAGCAATCTTTACTGCTGTTGGAGTTGTTAGTAGCACCTGATACGGCCCTTTCCACTTTGGTTGATGCCACGCCTTGTGCCTTGGATCTTTAATCTGTACCCAGTCCCTGACCTGCAGCTTTTCTTCTGGTATTCCAGCTGTAAGAGTTTACACATTTCTTGTTTATTAGATAACATTTTCTTCATATACTCTGCCAATGTGGGATTATCCTCTGATGTTCTACCTCCAAATTGCGGTAGGTGATAGGCTTTTCCCATCTAGGTATTATTTCTCTACAAATTATTTTTGCCACAGTTTGTGCATCAATGTTTGAGGTAGGGTATGCTTCTACCCAACCTGAGAATGGGTCAATCATTACTAAGCAGCTCTTTTTCCCCTCACTTGGTGTGAGGTGGATGAAATCCATCATCCAAGATTCAAATGGTCAAAACGTGTTAAACACCTTTTACAATTTTTTTTTGGAAGGTTGTAAATCCAAACGTTGTATAACGTTTGTTAACCATAGCTACCATCCCTCCTCTTGAGACATGGCATATGCCATGACTCAACTCTGCAGCTATGGTAAACAAAGATCTCGGTAATACAGGTTTGTTTTCTGGGCCCACCCACATCCTTTTCTCTGGTACCCCTGCTTCATGTTGCATGTCTCTCAAGAGAGTGTCTGCAGCTGCTTCTTTTGCAGCAGAGTCTGCGAATGCATTCCCCAGGGACACCTCATCTGTTCCTTTCGTATGTGCTGCACATTTACATATAGCCAGTGTTTTGGGTTTCTGTAATGCTGCAATCAGTTCCAGTATCACTGGTGCATGTGTTATTGGTTTACCTGTTGAAGTCATTCTTTTTTCAGGATCCATCCACATAGAATGTTACTTCTGCGTCATGAATGGGTGTGTCCATTAACCCGGGGTGTGCTGCCACAGACCTAGATGTTTCAGCTACACAATCGTGAGGATCTCCAACCTCAGCGGTTGTCAGCAAGGTAGCCGGATTAAGTGTGGTGCATCTTACAATTGTTAGATTAGGAGCTGTTAGTAGCTGGTGACAAGAATGTATGTTTTGTTTGCAGTAGTAATTCAGAAACAACATGTGGTACCATCAGTGTCAATGGTTGGTATAACACTATGGTTTGTGAGGCTTTTACTGCTAATGCTGCTGCTTCTACAGCTTGTAGACAGCATGGCAGTCCTCATGCTACAGGATCCAGTTTTGTGGAGTAATAAGCAATTGGTCTTTGCTTCCCTCCAAATGTTTACATTAGGACTGACGACATGAATCCCCCATGGCTGTCTACCATGTGTATGAAGGGTTTAGCTGGGTCAGGATGTGCCAACACCTGAGAGCTCACCATGACCTGTTTTACCTGTTCAAAGGCTTCGTTGGCTTCAGGAGTCCATTTGATTGGATCTCGAGCCTCCATTGGTTCGCTGTAAATACAATCTAACAGTGGCTGCGTCAATTGTGCATAATTACATATCCAGGTTCGGCAGAAATGTATAATTCCTAGGAAAGACATCATCTGTTTTTTGTTTTTTTTGTTTTAGGCTTTGGGACCTGCAGTATCGCTGTTTTCCTATCCGGTAACAAGGCTCTGCCTTGAGCTGAGATATCGTGTCCCAGATATTTTACTTCTGGTAGACACCACTGCAGCTTCCCCTTGCTTATTTTGTGGCCTTGTGAGGCCAGAAAAGCCAAACATGCCTTTGAGTCTATTTCGCAGCGCTCCCGAGAAGGAGAGCAATTCAATATGTCGTCTACATACAGGAGGAGTTTTTTTTAATTTTTATCACAGATACTGCCATCCACATATCCTGCCAGTATAATGTATCTAGAGAATAGGAAGTGGAAATCTCTAATTTACATTTCACCTGGTCCTGGTGCCTCTCGGAAATACATGCTGGCTGGCAGTGTAGTGTAATGGTTAGGGAGCTGGGCTTGTAACTCGAAGGTTGCCGGTTCGACTCCCATGTAGGGCACTGCTGTTGTACCCTTGAGCAAGGTACTTAACCTGAACTGCTTCAGTAAAATATCCAGCTGTACAAATGGATTGTATGTAAAGAAATGTAAAAACTGTGTAAGTCGCTCTGGATAAGAGCGTCTGCTAAAATGCCTAAAATGTAAAATGTTAAATGTATATAGTACAGTGCAGATCAGATGGGTCATTTTCAGATTCTTTGCTGTCTACAATGAATGAGTAATTTTTTTTAATTTTCTTTTTCTTTTGAGCCCAGAGTGTTTGAGGAACATCATATAATACCTAAGTATTTATCTGATGTAAACTAGGGTGGTCATCGGAAAGAGCTAGCAGCGTGCTGTACGGTTCAAATTGCAGTTGTGTATGCACACAGCGTTGTACAGGCACAATAGCAAAGAATGGTATTTTTACAACCTTGGATTTCTGTCTGCACTCCCTATCAGGCTGCATTTCACTAACCCAAGAACCCACATCTTCCCATTCACATTCGATCATTTTCGATAATGAAATATGCGGCTGCCTGATTTGTTCAAATGAACATTTTACTCTTCACTCAAGTTTACTAGAATTCCAGTAAATTTCGGTCCACTATATATGGTGCCTAAACATCTTGTTTCATTTATTTGCGGCATGTTCCAGAAACACTCATATTCTAAATGTCTAGTCAGGGGTAAGAAGAGAGCATTGCTATAAGAGTTCGCTGGGGCTGTCTGCTCGGACGGAATAAATTCACACAGTTGTGCATGACTGGCAGTATATCAATTCCCATGTGTAATACCAATCTATCAATTGTATAGGATTCCCAAAACTATTTCCAATAGTACCTATACAGGTGACGTGACTGACAACCCATTTTCGTCACATTCAATAGTCATTTTTAATTTTAATTTAATTGGTCTTCCCTAGCCGTGCGCTCGAAGTGAATAGCATGTTCTATTATCACTTGCAATCGGCACATTGCCCACGTAATTACATGTCTTTTAATTAACATTGTTAATGCAGGAGTGAGGCCGTTCAGGAACGCATTTTTCAGCTGTTGTTCATAAACCCCATCGTTATTAATTGCAGGTGGTTCAAGACCACTGTTAACATTAAACACTTTTTTAAGACGGGTTAGGTACGCCATTATAATTTCCCTTTTATTTTGCACACAGTCCAAAATGTTTACGTAATCACAGCGTCCTCGGAAAAGAAGAGTAACCCTTGTTAATAATTGATCCATATTTAATATAATATAATATTATTATATATAATACTTGGTTCCATATTTATTTTGCTTTGCTTTATCACCTTTAGCTTTATCTCTAATTGCATTCACAAGCTTGCCACATTGCGGGACCTTCAACTTCCCATCAAACCCAAACTTTTCTTATTTATTTTGCTTTGCTCTTACCACTTTCCATGGTCACACCTATGTTCTGTCACTCACTTTTATGGCAAGGCTCTAGGTTCAATATCACACTTTTATCTTTAAATAGAATTCGGAAAAATCCCGTCACTCACCGCGCTTCCAGAGGAACGTTGCTCTATCTGGCCTCGCTACTTATCCAAGGATCCTGCGTGATCCGGACCGAGGACTTTCAAAAACTTGTCCCAGACAAGCCCCGTGCACGGTTTCAGACGTCACGCCCTTCCTCTGCGCCAGTGTGGTGAGATATTGGGATCCCGGACGAGCCCCCAATTTGTTAGGTTCACGAATTCAGAAGACCTTCAAAGAGGATAGAGAATACTTGCACCAAATGAGAAAACAGAACATTCAACCAAATTTCAAGCAGAGTTTATATAACCAAATGCATTCGGGATTCAATGCCTCCCTGTCAGACAAAGAACAACTCATTTCCGGCAGATTTCTCTCTTATACACAATACTTCCATGTCAGATGCATTAGTCTCGCCCATATAACAGTCACAAGACAGTTATTTTCCCCATCTCTGGGAGAACCTCGTACGAGTCTAATCTTTTGGCAAGGCACACTGCCCTTGAGACTGTGGCGGTTCAAAAACAATTCTTAAACACAGAATTTCTCTCATCAGTCACCATTGAGTTTGAAAAGGAGGCGCTCGCCCTGATCCTTGCACTTCAGCATTAAGATGTGTACGTGGGATCTGCCCCTCATGCAGTGGTGGTGCTTACCAATCACAATCCTCTGTTTTTTCTCCACTGAATGCGGAATCCAAACCAATGTCTTATGCAGTGGAGTTTGTTCTTGCAAGAACATAATCTCGACATTTAACATATTCATGGCAAGGATAATATCCTTGTTGATGTGTTGTCTCGAGTGAATGAGGTAAGATTTGAACCTACTTGAGAATCGCAAAGTGTAAATGAGTGTCGCACACCTGGGGAAGGCGTGGTCAATAAATCGGAGCTAGACAGATTCACCCAAGGCAAGACTAATTGAACAAAAGTATTTATTTACAGAAACGAATATACAACCAAAAAAAAGACCGTCCATGTCTGCCAGAGAGAGAGAGAGAGAGAGCAAAAGAGAGAGAACGGGAGAAATTCAATGTCGGCTGGCTTGATTCCGACGCTTTCTCCCTTTATGCAGCGTCCTCTGATTACGAAATGGGAGACAGCTGCCTGATTGAGAGAGTGGTTGCAGCTGTCTCCCTGGTTCAGCTGCCCAGCTGTGGAATGTTGGCTCCTCTTCCGTTGCTTCTTCTGGGGAGCTGTCCAGGGTACCGGAGGTCTGCTGGCCCCTGTGCCACACACACTTCCCCTCAGCTGCGAGCCAGGGAAAGCAGCAGCATCAACCCAGAGTGCATGGAGCCAGGACAATGCATCAGCGTTACCATCCATTGTAGCAGGGCGTGATCAATAACCAGCACAAAGCGGCGCCCTAGAAGGTAGTACGCCAGAGAAGTGACAACCCATTTTATAGCTTCTCTATTGTAGCATACCTTTGTTCCCGCGGTACTAACTTCCTGCTTGGGGTGCTCCTCGCCACGGATGGTTTGTGACGGCACGGCACCCAGTCCCATCTCAGAGGCATCCGTATGCAGCAGGAAGGGCTGGGAGAAGTCCGGGGTCTTCAGCACTGGCTGGGTACAGAGCGCCGCTTTGAGACCCCTGAATGCAGCCTCGGTCTCGGCAGTCCACACCGGAGGATCAGGGGCGCTCTTGCGAGTGAGTTCTGTGAGGGGGTGAGCTACAGAGGAAAAGTGTGGTATAAACCTTTGTAATACCCAGCCAAACCCAGGAGTGCTCTCACCTGCTTTTTACTGCTGGGACGGGGCCAGTGTTTCACCACCTCTACCTTCTTGTGCTGGGGCTACAGGAGGCCCTGGTCTATGGTAGTTGGCTTCACTCAGGCCCACGTGACACTTGGAGGGGTTGGCAGTGAGGCCTGCTTGCCGGAGAGCCTGAATGACCTGGCATACCTGCTCCAGATTTTCGTCCCAGGACCAGTCATGGATCACCACGTCATCAAGATATGTGGCAGCGTACTCCCGGTGGAATCTCAGCACGTGATCCATGAGCCTCTGGAACATCGCCGGAGCCCCATGCAGCCCAAAGGGTAGAATCTTGTACTTGAGCAGTGGTGTCCTGCAGGGATCGGTGTTGGGACCTCTGCTCTTACTTATTTACATAAATGATCTTGATATGGATGTTAGTAGCAAAATAGTTAAATTTGCAGATGATACTAAACTCGGGGGTTTGGCAAACAGGTTTGGCAAACAGTTTGGAATCGATTAAAGTAATCCAAGATGATACTGTGTGCAGTTCTGGGCACCGCACTACAAGAAAGATATAGAAGCTCTTGAAAAAGTCCAAAGAAGGGCAACTAAACTACCTGGTATGAAAGGTAAAAGTTACGAGGATAGACTTAAGGCACTCAATCTATTTAAGCTTAGCAAACGGAGACTTAGGGGGGGATTTGATTGAGGTTTTTAAATTCCTAAAAGGGATTAACAAAGTGAATTACCAAAGATTTTTTAAGATAAGTGGGGTCAGCAGAACAAGAGGCCATGGTGGAAATGAGTTAAAGGCAAATTCCGCACAGATATTAGGAAGTTTTTCTTTACACAGAGAGTTGTCAATGCCTGGAACAGCTTGCCAGGTCGGGTAGTAGAGGCAGAAACACTTGGGATATTCAAGTCCAGGCTAGATGCAGTACTAGATACTCTAGATACTAGATTAGGACATGACAAGCCTAGATGGGCTGAACGGTCCATTCTCGTTATTATGTATTCTTATGTTCTTATGTTCTTATACCGGAGCTCTTTGTTTGCATGGATGGGCTGTCACATCCAGTGTATGACATGAATACTACCTTCACAAGTAGCTTATACATTCATCCCAACTGCCCGGACTTAATTATAGATAACACTCTATGGAAATGCACATAGTAGAACAAACCTGCTCAAACATCTAATTGCATCCTGAATGCTACCCTCCATTTTTCCAATTATTGTTTTAATTCATGGCCACCCATGGTTTTAATGGCACCCCACATGAATGTCTTAAAGCTAGATTCGGGGACTGCCGAGAAGAAACAGTATAGATTTATCTGGATCTCCAGATAAATCTATAGTTATGGTCTGTTGCTTGCTCAAATATCAGACTTCAAGTTGAATCAGCTATCAAGGCCTTTCGGTGGGTTCTTTATGGCTTTACTGATTGGAAAGCTCAAAGTGCATCAATTATGGCTATGATCATTTCACCTCCACAGATACCAATTGCATTTTTTTACCCCAAATCACCGAACGGCCTGGCGCGAGGAGCCGGCATTGACATCATGAATTATTAGAAATGGCAATAGCCAGAGTCAATGGAGAATAAATTCAACCAGACAGTTACAGTTTTTGGGTGTCTCTGTTTTTGAAGAAGAAGAAGAAGAAGAAGAAAGTTTACTAAGGCTGTGTGAGTTTGATGTATGACAGTCTTTCCCTTGTGATTCATGAAAAGGAGAAAATTGTATCTATCTCAGACCTTGGATATCTAAAGGGTGTTCTATCTAATATCTTTCTCATTTATCCTTTATTAAAATATGCTTTAGAAACCCTGGTTGAACTATATTTACATTCAAATTATGAGAGACACTCATGTGCATTACTATGGGAACAATAAAATAACAATGTGACATGTTTAATGTGTATACATACAGTATATTGTAATCAAAACAAATTATGCAAGACCATTTGTTAAGTTACTGCTCTGTATTTTACGATTTCACATTACTTACTTAAAAAGTTTTTGGGAAGTAAGTCAAGCCGTAACATATTCATTTAGAAGCCAAAATCTTGTGAATACTGTATTTAGCTATCAAGTGTGAATATAGCCGAAGTTCACCCACGTCACCCCTCTACTCTCCTCTCTGCACTGGCTCCCCATCGCAGCACGCATCAGATTCAAGTCACTGGTGCTTGCTTTTCAAGCGGCCAGAGGTACTGCTCCCCCATACCTCCAGTCACTCATCACTCCCTACACCCCACCCAGATTCCTCCGCTCCGACTCCTCTGGCAAACTGACTGCCCCATCCCTCCGGGCGCCTGGCAGCCGCTCCTCGCGGTCTCGCCTCTTCTCGGTCCTGGTCCCTCGCTGGTGGAACGGCCTCCCGCAATCGGTCAGGACTGCGGAATCACTTCCAATCTTCCGCAAGAGACTCAAAACCCACCTCTTCAGACTCCACTACCACTGAACACTGTCCAACTAGTCAATCTGTTGTCACCACTGTTTACTTGTTCTACACTATTTAAAAAACAAAAACAAAAAAAAAACACTAACCTTTTCTTTCCCAGTGTTACAGGTATGATACGCAGATGCCTGCAATGATGTCTATTGCTGTATTACTGCACTGATCTTGTGCGCTAACTATGATTGTTCTTACCTTGTATTGATGCACATCTTGTAAGTCGTTCTGGATAAGAGCGTCTGCTAAATGCTTAAAATGTAAAAAATGTAAAATGTAATATTTGTCTTAGCATTGTGTTTTATACACAGTACCATCCAAAATTATGCACACCCTTGATAAAGATAAGCAAAGAAGGCTGTATAAATTAAACAATATAAGTAATGAGCTATATTGTATGTTTAAAAAAATTGGGAAATTATATTATTTTATACAAATACAATTGCTCAGAGCAAATTATTTTGTTTAACAACTAATGTTTTTCTCCCCATATCACAATTATTCACACCCTTAATAATTATTTTAAATAAAATCCAACAAAAATAAGTCTGCATTAACATGTCAATTCTATTGTGTTTTATGAGATTGGTTAATGGTGTCCTCAATGCTGAGAAATACAGGCAGCTACTTATCCATCATGCAATACCATCAGGGAGGCGTCTGATTGGCCCCAAATGTATTCTGCAGCAGTACAACGACCCCAAACATACAGCCAATGTTATTAAGAACTATCTTCAGCGTAAAGAAGAACAAGGAGTCCTGGAAGTGATGGTTTGGCTCCCACAGAGCCCTGATCGCAACATCATCGAGTCTGTCTGGGTTTACATGAAGAGACAGAAGGATTTGAGGCAGCCTACATCCACAGAAGATCTGTGGTTAGTTCTCCAAGATGTTTGGAACAACCTACCTGCTGAGTAGTCTCTTCTGTTCATTCACTTTGCATTTTGTTAATTGATCAAAATGAACTACTAACACTTCTATTTTTGAAAATCCGGTCCGTGGACCAGAAAAATCCACTCCGTCTCCAGACTTCTCTATTCCCATCCAGGGATTGTCACGTGGCGTGTGACAAAGTGGTGCCGAAATGGGTTCAGAGCAGCACCACTGGACGGCATGGACAGCCCACTCTCCCAGGTGATCGCGCACCTAGCTGCCATGCAGGAGGCTCAACAGCGCGCTCTCGTCCACTCCCAGGAAGATCAACAGGCGCTGCGGGCCATCACAGCTACCCAGGCAGCGGACAGAGCCACAATCGTGGAGCTGTTGAACAGCAGGCAGGCACCCCCCTCTTCCATCCCGGTCCGGTCCGAAATCCGGATGCAGAAGATGGGATCGGACGACGACCCGGAGGCACTCGTGGAGCTTTTTGAGAGAACAGCTACGGCATGCGAATGGCGGAATGGGCATTACGGCTCCTCCCGCTGCTATCCGGGGAAAGCCAGATAGCAGCTGGCAGTGTGCCGGCCGTTGCCGTGGCTGACTACCCGACCCTCCGGGCCACCATCTTGGAGAGAGTGGGGTTAAAGCCGGAGGGACACTGCAGAAGACTCTGCGAGCTGCGCTTTGTGGACGTCGGACATCCCTTTGCTTATGCCCAACAGCTCCTCGACTCCTTCCGGCGGTGGCTGCAACCAGAAGTCCGCACCGTGGATGAAATTGTGCAAGAGGTGGCATTGGAGCAGTTCACCTCAGGGCTCCCAAAAGGGACCTCTGACTGGCTCCGATGCCACCAACCCGCCAATCTGACTGCAGGCGTCCAGTTGGCGGAGAATCACCTGGCGGCCAGTGGGGATACGGGGAGATTTCCCCAGAGAGCTGGAGGGCTGAAAAACCCATTTTACAGCTCCCACCCCGACGTCCCTATTCCCTGTCTTCTGCAGTCCCTTCCCAGTCCGATACCCAGCCCCAACCTGGGCCCACGCCTCCCTCCCAGAACCCCGTCCTGAACCCATAACCCCCCCCGAGACCACGCTTTTAATCGTCCTAACCTCTTTGTTCCAGGTCACCCAGGGTCGGCACGGACGGCGGGGCTGTTGGCAGTGTGGGTGTCCTGGCCACATCTGTCGAGACTGCCCCTTAATGGATGTAAACATCGCCGGACATCCCGCTGTCCAGCAGTACTCCCCCAAACCAGCAGAGTCATTTTTAATACCCGTAAGTATCAAAGGGGAAACAATCCAGGCGCTGTTGGACACGAGTTGTTGTCACCCTTGTGCATCAGCGTCTGGTTCAACCAGAGGCATTGGACAGGCTCACAGAGGTGGCGATAATGTGCGTACATGGGGATGTGTACTACTATCCAACCGCCCGGATTGAATTTTATATTGGGGGAAAAAAGTATAGCATGGTGGCAGGGGTTACTCCCCGCACCCCCCTTCCGCTGATTTTGGGACACGATTGGCCAGGATTTAGGGATAGGGTTAGAAAGGAGATTGCGGAAGGGGCCCGACAAAAACAGAGGTGTGTTCGCTATCTTCTTGTGGCAACGGGGGGGAGGACGTCACAGCTAACGATGACCCAGTGGAGGGGCTGTCGGCTCTCTCTCCGCAACAACCCGAGGTGACCGAAAGGCTGCTTCGGGGAAAACGGGGGCGGGACCGGCGGGGTTCCCCGACTCACCAGAGTGACTGATTTCTCCCTCAAACAGTCGCAGGGCTAAACGCTCAGTCGAGTAGCTGACCAAGTCATTAAGATTGATGGCCAGCTGCTTAAAGCTGATATCAATTCTAGAAAATGCTAGCCTTGCTCACCTGTTGTTTTAAGCTTTGGAACCACAAATGCATCTTAGACCAGGAAGAATGTGCAAAAGGTCACATGACTGACAGATGTCAGATCACAACATTTGTTGGGTCTCGATTTGCAACTCCCTGTATAAGGTAGTCAAGAGGCTGACAGCTATGCTTTGTATTTGTTTATAAGCATGGCAAAGTGTATATATGCACAGTAAAGTCACAGTTCTAAATCACTATGTGTAAACATTTCAAAAGCTAATGTTAGCAGAGTTCTATTTCTCATAACCCACATGTTTGCACAGGAACAAGATCAATCTCGACATGCCATACAGATGGGATTTTCTTGCAGATATTCCACCAGCCACCCAAAGCAGTACCAAAAGATAGTAAGAAAAATACAATAATCTTACTTTTTATTAATAACTGAAAATCACAGTATTCACACTGACATGACACACATGACCATGTTTTCCCTCTCCCCTGTAGTCTTCCCCTGAGAAAACCACCTTGACGGAGAGTGCACCTGCAGGTAATCAATCAATCAATCAATCAATCAATCTTTATTTTTGTATAGCGCCATTTACAAACAGGTTGTCACACAACGCTTCACAATTGGCATTTTCCAGAGGGAATCAAAAAAACAGAAAACCATTGGAGCCAATGTGGGAGACTGGAAAATTATTCCCTGACCCCTTAAAAGGCGGTCAAGATGAACTCCTGGAAAATTGTGGGATACAGAGAAAAACAACACAAATAGTCCTTGAGGCTCATGTGGCTTAACAGACCACCGGAAGGGCATTCTAAGTGTAGGAGTGGGGTGGACCTCATAATCTCATAATCATATGCCCTTACACCCCAACACTGTACACGTGAGACTGGCTTGAAGAGTACGGTGTTCACACTCACCCACAAAAAGGTACACTACATATTAGGAACTTCAGGGCCGGTATTCACAAAGCATTTTATCTTATCACTAGGAGTACTCCTGAATCGCACTAAAACATTCTAGCTGAGAGTCCCCTCTTAAAACCTATTCACAAAGCTGCAAAGACAAACTCATACTAAAGAAGTCAGAGAATTTTCAAGCTAAGAGTGAGGGCGGGGTTGACGTCGTTTATGGATGACGTTGTGTCTCATGAACGAGCTTACTCAGAATGCCCACAGCAATTGGCTGATATAGGGGATGGGTCTCTGCCTGCGATTTCAACCTATAAAATAAATTATATGCTACTGTAAAGGGGTATGTAGGCCTACCTGTTCCTGTTATATTCCAATAAAGATTCTAAAATACAAATGTAGGCTACGTGTCACTGATTTAACATGAAACCAAGAATACTGACTAGTCAATTCGTTACATGTCTGCATCTCGTAAACAATCAGCGGGTATCTATATAAGCAGCCTTCCAATTATCCAGACTAGAATCACCATGGCTGACAATAAACGCAAACGCAAACCAAACTGGACGAAAGTGTCACGGTTTTACCTTGCTCGGCCGCTGGAGGGCGCTTGACCATGTGATGGCTGGTTTTCTTTGGTTTTGTGTCAGGAATCATTGTTAACCTCCTTCCTTATATGGTCTTGTGTCGGTGTATTTCCCGGCCACGGCCAGCTGTAGATTATCTGTGTTCATTCCGCCTATTATTTAAGGGCTGCGTTTTCATCACAAAAACGCTTCTGTGTAAACCATTATTACGCTCTAGCCGGTACTTCTAACCAAGAGTTAGTTTTCCACTCTCTGTGGTCTCTCAGTTAAAGAGAGAAGGTACTTCGCTTTACTTCTAACCAAGAGTTAGTTTTCCACTCTCTGTGGTCTCTCAGTTAAAGACAGAGGGTATTTTGTTTTACTTCTAACTAACCCTGCATTCTAACAGAGGGTATTTTGATTCTAACTAACCCTGCAGCTAACAGGGGGCCGGAAATGCATTGATTCTCTATGAGAGTGAGCGACTTCCGGTGCTTGACCGATTGGCCGATTTATGGGCGTGGCGGCGACCCAGAAAAGTTGAAAATTCGGAACTTTCGGGCGATGTCGCCCGGTAAGAGCCAATCAAATTCATGTCTTGCTCTTTTTACCTCCCATGCGGAAACCAACACAACACCGAAATTTTGTTCCTAGTTCCGACACTTCAACATGAATGAGGAGAATGTTATGTCTCCGTCCCGTCCTGTCCACCTCCTGTGTTTCCTGACAGTTTTTCCCTTGTTCCTGTCTCGGTTTTCCTTTTCTCCCTTGTGATTGTTGTGTTAATTGTTTTATTATTTTCAATTATCCTATTATCATTCCCTCGTTACCACTCATCATGTTCACCTGTTGCCTATTCCGGCACACCAGCCTCCCATCAAGTTCATCAGCCCTGCAGAGTATATCTTCCCCGGTTTCCCCTTCATTCTTGTCAGATCGTTGTGTGTGTGTGTGTTTTCCCTGCCTGGCTCCTTCCCCGTTGGTATCCAGTAGTTTTTCGTCCTGCCTGTCCTGCCTGTCCTGCCTGTCCTGCCTGTCCTGCCTGTCCTGCCTGTCCTGCCTGTCCTGCCTGTCCTGCCTGTCCTGCCTGTCCTGCCTGTCCTGCCTGTCCTGCCTGTCCTGCCGCGTGCCCTCGGACCAGCCAGCTCCCTGCCCTGCCTCCAAGCCAGCTTCCCTACGTGCTTGCCTTCGTCTGCCCTTACCTGTGTTCCCCTGTTCCAGTCCTTGTGTGTATTTATTTATTAAATACCCTCACCTATATCATCCTGTGTCATCGTCCTGCGCTTGGGTCCAACCTGCATTCACCTGCGTATCCAATACGTAACAGAACGATCTGACCCATCATGGACCCAGCAGACGATGACGGTTTCCGCGGGATTTTGGAGGAGATCAATGCCAACATATCCCAGATGGGGAATCAACTGGACCAGATGATTAATCACAGATCTTCCCCGGAAACCCTGCCTAACTCTCCTTGCTTGGCATCGCAGGCCTCCCTGTGGGTCCCTCCTCGCTGGCTCCTGCCGGCCTCCCTGGGGACCGCTCACCACTCGCTCATGCCGGCCTCTGAGGGTCCATCGCTGCTTGCTGTGGCCGGCCTCGCCGAGGGCCCATCGCCTGAGGCCTCCTCGCCGCTGACTCCTGCCACCCTCCTTGGGAGCCCATGGCGCCCTGCTGTCACCGGCCTCTCCAAGGGCCCCTCCTTGCCTGGCACCGTCAGCCTCCCCAAGGGCCCAATGCGCCCTGTCTTCGCAGGCCTCCCCGAGGGCCCAATGCGCCCTGTCTTCGCAGGCCTCCCCGAGGGCCCAATGCGCCCTGTCTTCGCAGGCCTCCCCGAGGGCCCAACGCGCCCTGTCTTCGCAGGCCTCCCGAGGGCCCAACGCGCCCTGTCTTCGCAGGCCTCCCGAGGGCCCAACGCGCCCTGTCTTCGCAGGCCTCCCGAGGGGCCCAACGCGCCCTGTCTTCGCAGGCCTCCCCGAGGGCCCAACGCGCCCTGTCTTCGCAGGCCTCCCCGAGGGCCCAACGCGCCCTGTCTTCGCAGGCCTCCCCGAGGGCCCAACGCGCCCTGTCTTCGCAGGCCTCCCCGAGGGCCCAACGCGCCCTGTCTTCGCAGGCCTCCCGAGGGCCCAACGCGCCCTGTCTTCGCAGGCCTCCCGAGGGCCCAACGCGCCCTGTCTTCGCAGGCCTCCCGAGGGCCCAACGCGCCCTGTCTTCGCAGGCCTCCCGAGGGCCCAACGCGCCCTGTCTTCGCAGGCCTCCCGAGGGCCCAACGCGCCCTGTCTTCGCAGGCCTCCCCGAGGGGCCCAACGCGCCCTGTCAGCAGGCCTCCCGAGGGCCCAACGCGCCCTGTCTTCGCAGGCCTCCCCGAGGGCCCAACGCGCCCTGTCTTCGCAGGCCTCCCCGAGGGCCCAACGCGCCCTGTCTTCGCAGGCCTCCCCGAGGGCCCAACGCGCCCTGTCTTCGCAGGCCTCCCCGAGGGCCCAACGCGCCCTGTCCCGCAGGCCTCCCCGAGGGCCCAACGCGCCCTGCCTTCGCAGGCCTCCCGAGGGCCCAACGCGCCCTGTCTTCGCCGGCCTCCCCGAGGGCCTCTCCTTGCCTGGCGTCGCGGGCCTCCCCGACGTCCTCTCCTTGCCTGGCGTCGCGGGCCTCCTCGAGGTCCTCTCCTTGCCTGGCGTCGCGGGCCCCGAGGGCCTCTCCTTGCCTGGCGTCGCGGGCCTCCCCGAGGGCCTCTCCTTGCCTGGCGTCGCGGGCCTCCCCGAGGACCTCTCCTTGCCTGCTGCCGCGGGCCTCCCCGAGGGCCTCTCCTTGCCTGGCGTCGCGGGCCTCCCCGAGGGTCCTACGTCCCTGCTGCCGCGGGCCTCCACGAGGGCCCAACGCCCCCTGCTGCCGCGGGCCTCCACGAGGGCCCAACGCCCCCTGCTGCCGCGGGCCTCCACGAGGGCCCAACGCCCCCTGCTGCCGCGGGCTCCACGAGGGCCCAACGCCCCCTGCTGCCGCGGGCCTCACGAGGGCCCACGCCCCCTGCTGCCGCGGGCCTCACGAGGGCCCAACCCCCTGCTGCCGCGGGCCCTCACGAGGGCCACGCCCCCTGCTGCCGCGGGCCTCACGAGGGCCCACCGCGCCCTGCTGCCGCCGGCCCTCCCCGAGGGCCCACCGCGCCCTGCTGCCGCCGGGCCTCCCCGAGGGCCCACCGCGCCCTGCTGCCGCCGGCCTCCCGAGGGCCACCGCGCCCTGCTGCCGCCGGCCTCCCGAGGGCCCACCGCGCCCTGCTGCCGCCGGCCTCCCGAGGCCCACCGCGCCCTGCTGCCGCCGGCCTCCCCGAGGGCCCACCGCGCCCTGCTGCCGCCGGCCTCCCCGAGGGCCCACCGCGCCCTGCTGCCGCCGGCCTCCCCGAGGGCCCACTGGGGCCCGTCCCTCAAGCGACACTTTTGTCCTCGGTGCCCTCCAGCCATTCCCCCCCCACCCGCCCGGGTCATCTGGGATCCCTTCCTCATTCGGGATTTTCATCGGGAGCATCCCGATAGGCCTGGTGGGTCGCCAGGAGGCTCCCGTTGAGGGGGGGGTACTGTTATGTCTCCGTCCCGTCCTGTCCACCTCCTGTGTTTCCTGACAGTTTTTCCCTTGTTCCTGTCTCGGTTTTCCTTTTCTCCCTTGTGATTGTTGTGTTAATTGTTTTATTATTTTCAATTATCCTATTATCATTCCCTCGTTACCACTCATCATGTTCACCTGTTGCCTATTCCGGCACACCAGCCTCCCATCAAGTTCATCAGCCCTGCAGAGTATATCTTCCCCGGTTTCCCCTTCATTCTTGTCAGATCGTTGTGTGTGTGTGTGTTTCCCTGCCTGGCTCCTTCCCCGTTGGTATCCAGTAGTTTTTCGTCCTGCCTGTCCTGCCTGTCCTGCCTGTCCTGCCTGTCCTGCCTGTCCTGCCTGTCCTGCCGCGTGCCCTCGGACCAGCCAGCTCCCTGCCCTGCCTCCAAGCCAGCTTCCCTACGTGCTTGCCTTCGTCTGCCCTTACCTGTGTTCCCCTGTTCCAGTCCTTGTGTGTATTTATTTATTAAATACCCTCACCTATATCATCCTGTGTCATCGTCCTGCGCTTGGGTCCAACCTGCATTCACCTGCGTATCCAATACGTAACAGAGAAACTGATAACAGCGGTCTGCAGTACCGCCATACGTTATTTAATCCTAAAAGCATAAATAGTTATAGCTAGCTAAACTTATATGGCCTATATACATCTTATTTAATGTTTGTGTTGGTTAAAAGGCAATTTTGTATCGCATGGGTACGTACCCGAGACAAATTGCGAGCCGTTTCCAGTGCAAGTAAATGGCCGCAATTGTAAAAAGCCTTCTGAGTTTGAGTTTGCGGTTCATGATTGAAGGAAACAATACTGCTAGCCAACTAATATTTATAATAAAGATTCTCAAAATCTATGATGAACTATTCATCATCCAGCCGCAGCTCCTGCACCAGCCTGTGATATTCGCCGTGCTGCCGGCGGGTCTGCAAAATTCTGTGGACCCACACACGGGACCTCCTGCGTTTGCAGCGCAAGTAAATGGCCGCAATTGCAAAAAGCCTTCTTAGTTTGAGTTTGCGGTTCATAATTGAAGGAAACAATACTGCTAGCCAACTAATATTTATAATAAAGGTTCTCAAAATCTATGATGAACTATTAGTTTACCATGCAAACATTTTGTAAGCACGTCGGAAGCATTTTTGAGGAAGCCATTCAAGCGTGGGCAAAGCCCACTGGGTGATTTCGTCGCCTAGTATCGCCCCCGGTTAGAATGCGGGGTAAGGTTAGCTTACCACTTGGTGGTTCTCTCAGTTAAAGAGAGAGGGTATTATTTAGTTATCTTTACTCTTTGTTTGTCGGGGCTATTGTTCCCCTGAGCTAAGGTTAGCTATTTGTTTTCACGCACCTCGTTGAGGAGCGTCAGCCCTATTAGGGTTGTTTCTGTTGGGTTTATTCCCGTGGAGTTTGTCCCGGGGTTTTCTTTTGTTTTCCCGCTCCATAGTCTGTTCTCAGATTTAGTGGCTGGTCGCTTGGCATCCAGCTTTTAGATACCCGTGAAATCTGCGTGTGGCTCTTCCACCTTCGATCCACATTACAGAAAGACCAACAACTACTGCTGGCCGAACAAGTGAATGAAAGAAAATAAATAATCAAAGGGAAATTTGGAAGTGGCATAACCACCAAAACCAAAAAAGAAGCATGGGAAAGCATTCGCATGGAAATAAACATGGCTTGCCCACTCCTCCCGAGAACCACTGATGAATGCGAGAAGCGGTGGTTCTCTCTGCAGTCTCATGCGAGGCAAGAGATTGCAGAATACAAGCGAGAAACAGCTGCCACAGGTAATACGACATTAGGCCAATCATCCACAACTACACAACATAATATTTAATGTATTCATTAGGAGGAGGCACAGCACCCAAGGAACTGTCGCCAACTGCCTCAGTGGTGTACAGTATCCTTGGGTACTCTGACACCAGCATAACGGGGCTGCATAGCTGCATTTTCCCTGTGGCCAAGTAGCGTAGAGTTGTCAACACCTTTATCTCTGCTGTTATCGGGTTGTTTCTGTTTGTTGGTGATGTGATTGCACCTCTGACTAGCTCTACTACTATCATAATACCCTCGCGATTGAGGTGGTATCTTTTTATGAGCTCTGTATCATTCAATATCTCCAAAGTGTTGACACGATTGCGACGATGATTGCTGGCAGCAGCCATTTTCGGATCGCTGTGAGTAGGTCTTTAGAGACTTAGAAGTCCTCTAGACTGCTTCTAACTTCTCCTGGACTTAGGAGCTGTTTTTAGCTCTCAAACCCTTTGTGAAATACTCTTATCCCCAAAATTTAGGATTCCCAAACTTTTAACCAGCCAGCTAGCCTGCCATGCTCAGCTTAGCAGCTAACAAGGTAGCAACTTTTTCTGACCCCTCCTCTTGTCAGAAATGTTTTTCACTACAAGAGAAAATACTTCAGCTCGAGTCCTGCCTTCTCTCAAAACTTCCATTTCATCCACCTGGATTCAGCGGACTCGGCGGACACACACTGAATGGACAAACTGAACATTCTGGTAAGAACCACCATGATGCCAATGCTAGGCTACATCTCAGCCGAAGCCTGCCCAACCTGATGAGAGATAACAAGCTAGCCAAGGCCACTTACTGTCTAGACAGTCATGATGACTTCCCGAGCATAAGCAAAGGGAATTATAAACGGATATCCAGAGTCGTATTGGAAGCCGGTCCAGAACAATGGCATAGAGCTCCAAAGTCTGTGGCTATCATTAATCTCCCAGCTACCCAAACAAATACTGCAACCCACAAGCTGCATCGCGAATCCCTTCCAACCAACCAGAAGCCTACACGACGGACCCACAGGGATATCCACACCCTCCTTCTCGGTGACGCATCCATTGAGTGGGTGAAGGTTTTCCATACTACAACCCGCTGTATACCGGATGCAACAATTTCTGACATAGATTCACTTCTCCCGACATTCCTCTCTAATCACCAAGGAATTAATCGTATTGTGTTACATGCTGGCATGAATGATTTTCCCAAGCACCAATCAGTGAAATTAATGAAGGACTGTAAGGCACTTTTTAAGACCCTGTGCATGCTAAAAACACAATTTATCATCAGCGGACCATTTCCAAATGGAAAATGTGAACTTTTGCATCAAAAATAACATTCCATTCATTAAAAATGTTGACTTGTTCTGGAAACAAACAAAACTATTTAACCACACTGGATTGATTTTAAATAGAGACGGTGCTCAAACCTTCGCTGATCACATCCAAATTTAATCCCCAGAGCACACCGCCTCCACACCCCGTCCACCCCTCTCTCTCCCCATACAACCCCCAGATGCCCTAACCCCCACCCCGCCTCCCAGACGCCTTAAACCCCACCCCACCCCCTTTTCCAGCTTAAAAATCCCCTACCCAAAAAGTCATGTCTACCCTGTTCACCTTCCCCTATCCTTCCACCCAGCCACCCTAGCCAGCGCAAAAAAGCACGCGCACCCGCTCCACCTCTCCCCTCCTCCAGGGCCCTTCGATCCTCATCTCAGGCAGTGCTCCCCCCATGCCCTAAGTGAGACAGATCGGGTCCCGGTCTACCCAGTGGAACTACACATAACTATTATGATAGCACACTGGGACCCTGTGAGACTCTATCTTCCATAATCCCTGTCATTTTAAGCAATAGAACCAGAAGATCTTGTCTCAGACATGGTAGGAAGTTAGCTAACCTTTCAGTCATCCCACGTTTAGTCCCAACTGTCTCAATTCCCACATCCAACTGTATTATCAAGCTGGCTCTTTTAAATGTTAGTCAGAGGCTTTATGTCTAAACAAGACCTAGAAACCCTCATCCATGCTTTCATCTCAAGTAGGGTTGATTATTGTAATCTCAATTAGGTCCATTAAATGGCTCCAACTAATTCAAAACGCTGCTGCCAGGCTTCTTACAAGGACTAAAAGAAGTGCACACATCACTCCAATCCTTAGATCGTTACATTGGCTTCCAGTCCGCCATAGAATAGATTTTAAAGTGTTACTAATAGTCTATAAAGCACTGAACGGCTCCGGACCAAAATACATCTTGGAAATGCTTAGACAGTATGAACCAAACAGATCACTCAGATCTTTAGGATCGGGTCAGCTCATTGTGCCAAAGGTTAAAACAAAAAATGGTGAGGCAGCCTTTAGTTTCTACGCTACCCATAACTGGAACCAACCTTATGACCTTAGACATGCTCCTACAATTATGTCTTTTAAATCTGGACTGAAAACTTTGCTCTTTTCACGGGCCTTTGACTGTAATGATTAAATTGTACTGCATTTTACTATATTCTTATTAAGCCCAGTCCAAATTTTAAATCTACTGCACTTTTATCACTTTTATCACTCTACTGCACTTTTATCAGTTTTACTTGTCAGTTAAATCTTATTTCGTTTTATTTTAATTTTTTTATTTTTATTTTAATTTAATTTTGTTTTTAAACTGATTTCCTATATTTGAAACTGATTCTAATCATTTTATTGTTTCCATAAATTAACTCATTGTTTGTTATTTTATTGCATTCTTTTTTTTCTCTTTTTCTGCTGTATTTCTTGTTTATTAATGTAAAGCACTTTGAATTGCATTAATCTGTACGAAACTGTGCTATATAAATAAACTTGATTGATTGATTGATTGATTGATGAGTGACACGCCCATTATTTTTCGGAGTTGCTCCTAAATTGCCGAGTTAGGACCAACTTTTACCCTTAAAATGCTTTGTGAATACCGACCCAGCACTCCAATGCATGCAGAAACCCCACATGGGCTGCCCCCCCTCTCTCACTCGGCCCTGGGGAGGTTGACATGGGAGCACACATTCTCACATAACATATAACACAATACACAAGACCAAAATCAAAAAGACACAAAACCTTCGTGGCAGTGTAGTATAGTGGTTCGGGAACTGGGCTTGTAACTGAAAGGTCGTAGGTTAGGCACTGCTGTTGTACCCTTGAGCAAGGTACTTTGCTTCAGCAAATATCCAGCTGTATAAATTTGTTGTATGTCTCTCCGCTGCACAAACCTAACATTAACACATTTCGGGCTTCCCGCGTGGTCTAGTGGTTTCAACGTCCGAAGCTGGCCACGGCGACCGGGGTTCGATTCCCCGGTTGCACCAGAGTCGGCTCTGGCCGGGAGTGCCACCGGGGGTGGCAATTGGCTGTCCGCCCCAGGGAGGGGGGAGGGAAGCCGACAAGATGTTCGCTGCACACAGGAGTGGCTCTGGGGTGCCGGAGTTACGGTCGTCGGCTTGGCGAGTGCTGTCTCGGAGGAGACGTCGGTCACAGGGCTATGGCAGCGAACTATGAGGGAGGGATTGACCTGAAAATAGCGGGTGCAATTGGCTACCAAATTGGGAGAAAAACGGGAGAAAAATCAGAAACCCCCCCAAAAAAACATACACACATTTAATCGAATACGTCAAGTCTGCTCTTCCCCCCCTCTAAGTAAACTCAGCACATTCCTCCACGTCAAGGCTCAGCAACGTCAAGGGCATTCAGCTTTCATATCCCAGTACATCATGAGACCATTGTAAGGAATGTTCTCTGGTGCCTGAAACAGACATCCAAGGTCCTGTGCTGAAGGTATGAGGACAGAACACACACACAGAGGATTGAAAGGATAGATGTGTATTGTGTAAGCTTAGTGATGATTAGACCAATAGTAATGAAATAAATAATGATAATGGATTGTAGGAATGAAGATACTTATTTGCGAAACAATGATTACCATATATAATGGTGATAATGATTTAAGATTAAGGGAAGACATTTTCATCCCTTCAATTGCTCTCAGCGACACAGACCCCACACACCAACGAATACATGCACACTCGAATCCTGTCACCGAATCCACATCCCATTGCACCAGGAACCCAGTTCCCCCTCACGCATTGACTCCGATCTGGATTTTTGCATCTGCCATCTGGCCCTGATCCTGCTCCACTGAATTGCTTTGGTTTCTTCCTCTCAGTTCCTGCAGTTCCATCTTAACCACTCCTCCTACCCCAGCCTCAGGTAAGTCATTGTCCGATTTCCCACCACTAACACTCACAACCAACATAGAACAGGCATACTGCACCAATGGGAAACAATAAACTTTGTTTAATTTGGTTGTTAAATTTGATGCATGGAGTGAGGTAGCATTGCTCCACTCCTAGCTGTGTCTCAGTTTCACCACCACACCCTTTTTATTCCCTTGTTTCCTCCCAATTCCCATACTGGTTACAGGTGGATCCCATTCTCCCAAATTAGTGACTCAACCCCCCTTCCTCCAGTTCCCTGCAGCTCAGTCTTCCCACTGACAGAAACATTGTTAACAGAATTTATAGTGTGTAAGTTACAATAGTATCAATCTAAAACAAACCTTTTTTGTCTCCACCCTTGTTTGGTTAAATAGCTAGCTAATGTTAGCTACATTGAATTAAAGACTGTGATGCAAATGAGTTAAGATAGCTAACAAATATGTATTGCTGCTGCTCTCCTTTCATAAATGGTGAGATAGGACATGATAGCTACCTATGAGAATTAACACTGTCTTTGCTTGCGATCTAAATGCAAAGATAAGTTAGAATCCAATGGCTAGTGATAGCTAGCTAGACACCGGAACTATCTTGACTCTATGTGGCTTTCAGCCTGGGGCCGTCACCACCCGTCTTACCAAAATATAATATTCTTGTATATGCATGGTATACTGTGCTTTATATTTGACAAATAACATTACAGTATTTTTTTAAAGCTAGATAGCTACCTGCTTAGCTACCTAGAATGTATGTCTAATTGGCTATTTATAATTTATCTGTATATATAGATATAAAAACTAGCAAGCTAACTATAAAAACTAGCTGGATAGATATAGAATAACCTAAGTATGTTATATAATGTCAATACTATATTACATCAAATAAGAACAATAAACAAATTGTCAGAAGGGGCATGGAGAGCGGGAAGTGCAGGGAAATGAAACAGAGGCAGGAATCCAAAAATGAACATACAATTTAATAAACTCAAACAACAAAGTCAAGCACAGAAACAAAATAAAACACTGGACATAAAAATATGAGATAAAAAATAAGAATGGCAGGGGAAAACCACAAAGGACCACTAACACAAGGACACAAACCTTTCAACAAAAAGTCAAGCCTCAGCACAGAACCTAACACACAGGCAACTTGAATAGACCACAAAAGGAGACACAGGAGGAATCACTTGAGCCAATAAGGGAAACAATACAACTATTAAACAATTAGACAGACAATCAGGGAACACAAAGTCTAATGCCGCCCTCTGGCAGCGAGTGGGAACCGTGACACAAATTCTATTAAATATATTATTTATCAACATACAGCTAACTGCCA
The DNA here is from genome assembly GCA_029706075.1 of Aldrovandia affinis. Taxonomy (NCBI): domain Eukaryota; kingdom Metazoa; phylum Chordata; class Actinopteri; order Notacanthiformes; family Halosauridae; genus Aldrovandia; species Aldrovandia affinis. The sequence goes on from JAINUG010000159.1 coordinate 262,317, forward strand.
AAAATAAAGGAAACACCAACATCAAATGGCTTAGTGGTGTTGGGCCACCACAAGCCACAATAACCGCTTCAGTGCACCTTAGCATAGATTCCACAAGTGTCTGGAACTCTGTTGGAGGAATGCAACAGCATTCTTCCATGAGATATTCCCTCATTTGATGGTTTGTTGATGGAGGTGGAAAACCTGTGTCTCAGGCACAGCTTCAGAATCTCAATTTAATCAACTGAATAATAGGCAATGTCATCATCACGAGGGAGATACAGGCATTGAAATACAATGGAGAATAAAATCCAAAGGGAGAACGCTCTCCAATTATAATGCTCTCCACCTAATAGAGGGTGCTGTTTAACTTGTATCGATAGACAACAGGCTATAATTCAGTTTCAGTTAATTGTATGTATTGACACAGGCTATTTATGTTTTATTTTAACTTTAAAAAAACTAAATTTACATATTTTTTTGGAGAACCACCAAGTGTAAGCCATAGCATTCTGTTATGTTCCTGTTCTAAGAGACAAAAGACACTACGCTGGTGCTTATAACTGGGATGCTGCCGTATGCTACGTCTGGTTTGTTTAGCACACAGTGGCTTCCATTATTACTGATTATTACATTTGAGTTCCAGCTAATGATGAAGAATGGACAATGAGTGAGAATGAAAATGAGAGATTGATCTCCCAATATTATTTTTTTTTTTTTAAGAAATCAAGGACTGACTATGACTTTGCATTGGAACTGTCCACCCCTGCCGATTTCAGGAATCATTTAACAGCAACAACAAAAACAACAAACAACCCTTTTCCCATGTTTCAATTATAATCTTCTGTGCTTTCCCTTGAAAGCCTCTTTTATGAATAATATTCATAAAGTTGGCCTACTTTCTAATTATTCGCCATGCATCAAATAATTTCCCCGGTCTAGTTTTCACAGGTTACGTAAGACCCAATACCCTTTCTGACATTTGAAATTGGGACATATGGTCAAAATGGAACATTGTGTTATATTCTTTTGTTTTTTGTGTGACATTTTCTTTTCTTAATGACTTCTTCATTGCATTGTTTAATTAGGCTATTATATGGATAGCTTTTGTGACAATTATGCATTAAGCCACAATTACATGAGTCACCGTTGAATACAGGTGAAGAGTGAGGAAGATGTTTTTCACAGCAGGGAACTGAAAAAGTCTCAATGCACCCATGTTCATAATCACTGTTGTTCAATGATTCTGACACCCCAGCCAATAAGTTAGATGAACAAATTAAGTATGACAGCAATACCTCAAGGGACAGCACAGTGCTCTTTGTCCGTGACAATGAGTAATGCATTTAAACGGGTGTCACTTTTACCATCATTGTATGAATATTTTGGTTCCCAAAAGCTACAGCTACAATTAAGGCCAATTTTTTTGGCAGTGTGTGGGGCAAATTTTAAAAAGTAAAAGCAAAAGTTAAAAGTAGGCATTAACAAATCTGCTATGTTCCAATTATGCTACTGTAAATATAAGTCTCAGCAAAAACATTTTCAACTTAATTTGAAGTTACTCACACATACAAAGCATATACTCTCTGTACATCTCTAAAATACAATTCCTTATTTCACTCTGCATACCAAATTAGTGTTATCTAAATTATGCAAGGTTACAACTAAACTTTTATCTATATATTTCACAGAAACTAAACCAGCATTGTTACAAAGCAACGCTTCCCATATTTTCTTACATTCATTCAAGTAACTTGGGCCACCATTTTTTTTTAGCAGTGACAGTGTGACAATGTAATGTGCCATTGGTGATAACTTAACAGACAGGTCAACAGCTAACAAGAACAGTGTAAAAGATGAGACTGTCATTGTTAATTTCACTCTTATCATGATATAAGACAGAAATATACTGTATCTATCTACACTACCGGTCAAAAGTTTTAGAACACCTCCATTTTCCAGTTTTTACTGAAATTTAAGCAGTTCAAGTCCAGTGAATAACCTGGAATGGTACAACGGTAAGTGGTAAACTGCCAGCTGTAAAAAAAAAAAAGTTTAGGTTACCAAAATTGTCACGGCAGGGACCAGAAAACCAGGCGCGGACCCAGAAATGCAGAAACTTATTTTATTCGGTGAACAGGCAAAGGTCAGGCAGGAGTAATCAGGGCAATGCAGAGATCCAAAGGATGGTCGGGGACAGGCAGAGTTCGTTGCGGGCTTCAGGGGTATCAGGGGCAGGCAAGGCGTGGTCAGTGGGCAGGCGAAGGTCGAAAACGAGAAGGCAGTCCAGGGAACACAGGGAGGAACGGGAACGAGACTGGGGTACTGACGAACACTGGAGCACAAGCACGAACACGAACACGAAGCAACAAAACGCTGGGAAACAGAGATAACGCGGGAGAGTAATGTGAGCATAACGCAAAGCACAAGACAATCTGGCAACGAACATGGGAAAACACACAGCTTAAATACATTTAGACATAACGAGAAACAATCAGGAATAAACATGAATGCAGCTGACTGCAATCAGACACATGAGGATTTAAGTGGAAACGATAATACAATAACGAGACAATCAGGAAATGAACAGTTAACCACATCAGACATAACGAGAAACAGGTGAAACAGATAATACACTGACGAGACTGGAACAGGTAAGCGAAAGTAAAAACACGGACCAGACACCAAGGAAACATGGAACAAACTACAAACGCTTAGTTAGGGGAAACACGAACACGAGACGTGACACAAAATACTGTCATTTTTTTTGGCAGTGAGTAGTTTCCTACACCATTAAAAGGCACTTGGAAACTGAAGGAAACTCTGACAAGAAGAGGTCTGCAGACCCAAAGCCACAACAAAATCAGAAGACAAGTTTCTGAGAGTCAACAGCTTGCGTGATAGGCAGCTCACAGGACAACAGCTTCAAGCACAGCTTAACACCGGTCGAAGTAAGGAAGTCTCAGTTTCAACTGTGAAGAGAAGACTTCGAGCTGCAGGTTTGACAGGTTGAGTGGCAGTAAGAAAGCCATTGCTAAGATGGCAAAATAAGAAAAGGAGGCTTGCCTGGGCCATGAAGCACCACCAGTGGCTACTGAAGACTGGAAGAAGGTCTTATGGACCGATGAATGAAAATGTGAAATCTTGACATTTTGAAAGGTTTTTGTAGGCCGTCAAGTAGGCCGAAAGGATGGTTCCTCAGTGTGTGACACAACTGTCAAACATGGAGGAGGAAGCGTGATGGTCTGGGGCTCTTTTGCTGGATCCAGAGTCGGCAACTTGCACAGAGTGACTGTTAACCCATGTTAACCCATTACTTGTTCCCTGAAAAGGGCCTTTTTTTATAACTCTGAAATTGACAATAGTTTTTGGTAACCTAAACTTTATTTTTTATTTTTACCTCTGGCAGTTTACCGCTTACCTTTGTACCATTTCAGGTTATTCACTGGACTTGAACTGCTTAAATTTCAGTAAAAACTGGAAAATGGGGGTGTTCTAAAACTTTTGACCGGTAGTGTATATTACACACATATATCAGAAATAGGAATGTGTGTAATATCCTCGGAACAAACATTTTCCATTAATATTTATATATTTAGTGATATCTGCAGGATACAACTTTAGGGAAAGCTTGAATAAGATAACATCATGCAGAGTAGGCTATAGCACAGTGCAGAGTTAAGACACACTGCAATATGTGTAACCAATGACGTTTTAGCTTTGAACTTGTTAATGAATTTGAGAGAACAAACTAAAAAAAAGTAATGACATATCATCCTCTCAGCACAAGGAAAAACTGTTCATTCTCCTAATGTGTGTAATTAAGTATATCATTATTGCTCCGAATTGCAATTGGGGGGAAACGGCATGCGTGATAACAGGAATTACCAGCATGGATTAATATTATTGGATGGAAACCACAGCGGTAGCATGGCAGAAGCATCATTCCATTTATAATTAAGTTCTCAAGAAACAATCTGACTCTCTTCTCGTCTTTGTTGTGCTCTATAGTTTTTTTTTTTTTTGTGTAAGAACCTTTGTGCTTTCAGCACTATTACCATCACAATGCCCCAGTGATGCCAGAGTAAAAGACGGTTGCTATGAGACGACTGGAGTGTCTGATATAATGGCAAGTCTGTGCCTTTATCTTGTCAGGGGATGAAGCAGCAGTGCATATGGCTTAAGTGATCCATCCACTGAGTGCATGACTCACGACAAGTTATTTCCTTGTCAATCATGGGCATGCGAGCATCTATTGAGTAGCCCGAAGGAAGCAGGCATCCATCTCATTAATATTTAAGCCCTGTGTTATCAGAGCTGCCCACATGTATTGAGCAACAGCGTACAATTTGGTTTGGCTTCCATATGCTTCCATATGGCTTCCATGGCATGTCATTCCAACACACCCGGGTTATGTGGTTCCCCAGAAAGGAAAGATTGTGGCTTCTGTTTTTTGGTTATGCTAAGCAGCCTTGTGAGCCAAATTGAGTGTCATAATAAGGGCCATGAAACAAAAGCATATTAGGAAGAAATGGGACAAAACATTTTTTGTATTTAAATCTATACTGTAATCTATTATGTAACTGCGATAATAAAGACAATGCTTGAGTAAATGAGTGATACAAAGTATATTGACAGCAGGTGCTTCCACACATGGTTCCTGAGTTAATTAAGCAATTAACATACCATCATGCTTATGTATAAACATTTACATTTACATTTTAAGCATTTAGCAGATGCTCTTATCCAGAGCGACTTACAAGATGTGCATTAATGCATGGTAGGAACAATCATAGTTCACGCAAGGTGTAGTAATACAGCGATAGACATCTGTCACATGCCACGTGACAAACCCTGGACGGGAACAGAGCAGCCAGGGACACGAAGTGGAGTTTGTCTGTCTATGGACCGGATTTTATTACTTTTTTTCTGTCTCTCCCCCCAGACATGGGGAAGAGACAGTGGGAGTAGCAGGTTAACATATAACAAAGACCAAGACCGACACAGACACAAAATCTTCACCCTACTCACCGCGAAGCTTTCAGGTAAAAACAACAAACTAAAACACACACACATATCCAGTGACCTTTCAAGTGCTTCCCACCCATTCATACTGAGACACTCGCCACTCCCCACAGTGAGTGTTTTCAGGAAACCAGCCCCGAGACACCCTCCACTCTTCCAGTGAGAGTTCTTGGGCTGTTGCCCAGAAACACTCTCCACTGCCCGAGTGCGAGCTCTCTTTCACTAAAACCGAGGGCGAGAGGCGGACCCTCTTCCAGGGAACCCTCTCGCTCCTCCACAATCACACCGAGGGAGAGAGGCGGACACTCTTAGTGCACCCCCTCTCCCTCTTCCCCACACACACAAGAAGCACTCTACTCAGTCACTTTCGACAAATGCACACTCCACAAAAACAATAACTCCACAAACATCAAACATCCAACAATCCACAATCCACAATCCACAATATACGTGCACGCGCACTCACACACACATCAAGACAAAACTGACTAACGCCAGTTAGTTAGCCAGACTAACTAAAATAGGCTTTTTATTTTTTTTATTTTAAATGAGGAGTAAAGAGGCAGTGGTGATAACAATTAGCTAGATGTACAGAATTCAGTGGTAGTGGAGTCTGAAAAGGTGGGTTTTGAGTCTCTTGCGGAAGATCGCAAGTGATTCCGCGGTCCTGACCGATTGCAGAAGGTCGTTCCACCACTGAGGGGTCAGAGAAGAGACGAGACCACCAGGAGCAGATGCCAGGCAAACGGAGGGATGGGACAGTCAGTTTTCCAGAGGAGGCGGAGAGGAGGGGTCTGGCTGTAGGGTGTGATGAGTGTCTGGAGGTATGGGGAGTGTCTGCCCAGGGGTGTCCAGGTACGGCCCCGGGCCAACTGGGCCCGCGTTCCATTTTAATTGCCCAGGGGTTTCCAACTAAGGAATATGGCCCGCGTATGAAACTTGCACTTGACTGAGTTGTAATTCTTAGTTTCACCACTAGTGGAGCCACCCGTATTCATTGAAAACTCTGCGGAATAAACGAACTGCTCTCAGGTTTTTTCACAGCACACCCCGTCGACAATAATTATTTTTCATGTAGCACACCCCCGTCGACAGAAATAAACGGAAAAACTCCGCAAAATAAACGAACTGGTCCCAGCTTTCTTCACGAAGCAGGAACCCCTCCCCCCCGTCGACAGAAAATCCGAGGGGCGCAAGAATTATTTTTCGCGTAGCACCCCCCAATAGTGGCCCAGCCTTTCGTATATTTTTCTGTATTTGGCCCTCAGTGGAAAAAGTTTGGACACCCCTGCTCTAGCCGTTTCAAAAGTAAGCACCAGTGATTTCAATCTGATGCATGCTGCGATGGGGAGCCAGTGCAGAGAGGAGAGTAGAGGAGAGTAGGGTCTCAGATGGAGAGAAGGAGATAAAGAGTTGAGTGTCATCAGCATAATAGTGATAGGAAAAACCATGAGCAGAGATAACAGAACTAAAATAGAATGCTGTAAAAATGACGTGGGTGAACTTAGGTTCGAACACCAGACGTGCAGCAGCATTCTGGACTAGTTGCAGTGGCTTAATGGCACAGGCCGGTAGGCCTGCCAGAAAGGAGATGTGAGATCACCAGGGCCTGGACCAGGAGTTGTGTGGCCTCTTGGGTGAGGAACGGTCGGATCCTCCAGATGTTGTGGAGGGAGAATTGGCAGGTCCAAATGATCCCCGAGAAGCACAGCTGGTTGTCCAGGGTCACTCCAAGACTCCTGGCAGACTGGGACGGAGACACTATGGAGCCTTCCATGGTGATTGAAGCATCAATCATCGGGGAGCCCTTCGCTGGGAGGAAGAGCAGCTCTGTCTTCCACAGGTTCAGCTTCAGGTGGTGGGTGGACATCCAGGCAGAGATGTTGGCCAGTCATGCAGAGATCCGTGCTGGGACCTGAGTCTCAGATGGAGAGAAGGAGAAAGAGTTGAGTGGTCATCGGCATAATAGTGATAGGAAAAACCATGAGCACAGATAACAGAACCAAATAGAATGCTGTAAAAATGTGGAGAGAAGGAGATAAAGAGTTGAGTGTCATCAGCATAATAGTGATAGGAAAACCATGAGCAGAGATAACAGAACTAAAATAGAATGCTGTAAAAATGACGTGGGTGAACTTAGGTTCGAACACCAGGTGATGCAGCAGCATTCTGGACTAGTTGCAGTGGCTTAATGGCACAGGCGGTAGGCCTGCCAGAAAGGAGATGTGAGATCACCAGGGCCTGGACCAGGAGTTGTGTGGCCTCTTGGGTGAGGAACGGTCGGATCCTCCAGATGTTGTGGAGGGAGAATTGGCAGGTCCAAATGATCCCCCGAGAAGCACAGCTGGTTGTCCAGGGTCACTCCAAGACTCCTGGCAGACTGGGACGGAGACACTATGGAGCCTTCCATGGTGATTGAAGCATCAATCATCGGGGAGCCCTTCGCTGGGAGGAAGAGCAGCTCTGTCTTCCACAGGTTCAGCTTCAGGTGGTGGGTGGACATCCAGGCAGAGATGTTGGCCAGTCATGCAGAGATCCGTGCTGGGACCTGAGTCTCAGATGGAGAGAAGGAGAGAAAGAGTTGAGTGTCATCAGCATAATAGTGATAGGAAAAACCATGAGCACAGATAACAGAACCAAAATAGAATGCTGTAAAAATGATTTGCCCATTATTATATGCCCATTATTTTGGTTACTTGGACTAGGGGTGATTGTTGATTGTTGGTGCATGTTTGTCAGTGACAAAGACTGCTGAACTTATTGATGTTTCAGGAGGAACAGTGGCCAAGGTGATGGTGGCATGAATTATAAGGGGAAGACATCATCAATAAAGGGCATAGTCCTCGATCGTGATGTCTGTGCATTGGTTCGAGATGCAAGGCAAATCAGACAAGTAACTCTGAATCAGTTGAGTACAAATATCAATCTAGGGTGTGAGCAGGCAGTTTCATCCCTCTCTGTATAGCCTCATCTGGCCATACAGAGAGGGATAAATCTATCAAGACACTTTATGTTGGTGTTACCTTTATTTTGGCAGTTGTAAACACAATGCACATTTTGTCACAGCATGCACAAACACCCAACACTGTAGCCTATTTACCAACATTATTATTATCATATTATATTACCTGTAGCAGGTTTCTAGCTAAATTATTGTAATATCCTTTGGCCAGAGTAATAAGGATATTAAGGTAATTTTACTGTTCTGTTATGCTACACCATCACAACTATTTCTGATCTAAATGCAAACATTGCATAACAGTAGTTTGGAAAGGTTCTGCTATATACAAATAATTAAAGCATTCACATCTCTGGAGGATTTTTTTTCTGCTCTAATGTCCTTGCTCATCTCATCACAGTATTCATCACCCCAGTGATGCTGTCAGTTTTACTTATATCAATCAGGTCAATCAGCCTATATAAATCACCTGGCTTATTTAGTCAGTCAGCCTTATCTGGTGACCTGTCCATTGGCCAATCCTCTCGGGATGGTCAGCTCAGCTTTGTCGGTATTTATTCAATCAATCAATCAATCTTTATTTTTGTATACCGCCATTTACAAACAGGTTGTCACACAGCGCTTCACAATTTACATTTTCCAGAGGGAATCAAAAAACCAGAAAACCATTAGAGCCAATGTGGGAAACTGGAAAATTATTCCCTGACCCCTTAAAAGGCGGTCGAGATGAACTCCTGGAAAATTGTGGGATACAGAGAAAAACAAATAGTCCTTGAGGCTCATGAGGCTTAACAGACCACCGGAAGGGCATTCTTCGGCATCCTAACTGTAGGGGTGGGGTGGACCTCATCCCTCCAGATACCAGGGCAGGGCGGGGGATGGAACCAGCAGCTAGGGTCCGGGCCAGCGGCATCCGGCTAACACATGGCAGGGGTGGGGGGTTGACTCTGGGGCAGGTGAGCTCCAAGCAGGTGCCACGAAGCCGGGGATATTCACCCGGCATAGTCATCAGTTTTTCGTTGGGTGGACCTCTTGATCCGCTTTAATGTCAGTAGCAGTGCGTTGGCTCATGAATTAATTTGGTTCGCTGTTTGCTTGATTTTGAACTCTTGATTTTGAACTCTATATCTACCCTGTCTGGGCCCTCAGCCTGTGGTCTGCATCGATATTGTTAACTGACTCTGTGTAGATTACTATAAAGAGTTCTTGGCTTCGGATCCAGGAGTTCCATCTTTCATCAGATATTGGTACCTTAAAATTAGTAGTATTTCCTTAAATCGGGGATGGGGTACATCATATATAGATATTATATGGCTTTCTTCTAGTGAGAGCTGTCACTTAGGAATGTGCAACCTTTTGACATTGTGGTTCCCAAGTAAGCAGCCTTTCGGTAAGGGGGCGCCCGCCATCCTGTTTTAAGGTCATTAACGAAAGACGTTGAATTGTAATAAACAAATGGCTATCGGGTAGGATACTTACAGGTTTTTGTTAGCAACATAGACTCGCATTGGCAAGCCAATGTGGTTGATATGTCTAGTTTTTTCCACACAAAGTAACTGCAAGAAGTTTATGCTAACAGAGGGTTTTGTTAGTAACATACTGCATCGATACGTATCTTTAAAATAAAAAAGGACACTGGGTTTTTGTTAGCAACATACTGTGGCGATAAGTATCTATAAAATGTATACTAAAAAACATAGACTCGCATTGGCAAGCCGATCTGGTTGATATGTCTAGTTTTTGCACACAAAGTAACTGCAAGAAGTTTATGCTAACAGAGACAGGAGTGATTATGTATCTTTAAAACTGAAACGAAACAGGGTTTTTTGTTAGCAACATAGACTCGCAAAATGTGGCCCCTTTTTACATCGTGGTTCCCAAGTAAGAAACCTTTTGGTGAGGGGGTACCCACCCGCGGGGGTCCCAACCCCCCTCATCGTACCCAGATCTCCCGCCGCCCTTACATGACACCTCCGAAGGGGTTCCCACCCTTGCGTCTCCCTTCCGACAACCTCTCTCATGACACTTCTGAAGCGGCAATGTGTTTTTTGAACAAGGTAATTTACCATCTTCAAAGGATAATACCTCCTCCAGCCGACCTAACCTCAGTGGAAATGACATCTGTGTTTTTGATTAAACTCACACCCATTACACGATGCATAGCGCTTAGATATGGACTCTGACGTTCAAAACAGCTGTAAAAACACATAAGGGGCGATATGTAGCCTATCTTTAAAATTGAAACGAAACCGGGCTTTGTTAGTAACATACTACAGCAATACGTATCTTTAAAATAAAAAAGGACACTGGGTTTTTGTTAGCAACATATTGCGGCAATACGTATCTTTAAAATTTAAACGGAAAACATAGACTCGCATTGGCAAGCCGATCTGGTTGATATGTCTAGTTTTTCCACACAAAGTAACTTCAAGAAGTTTATGCTAACAGAGAGAGGACAGATTACGTATCTTTAAAATTGAAACGAAACAGGGTTTTTTGTTAGCAACAACGGGGAAATAGCGTTGTCTAATGCTAAACTAGCTACAAAAGATTACCTTGGAGGGGGGGCAAGAACGTTTTATTGAATGTTTTTTCATTATAGCGACTACTCAGAGTTGCTTCGGTAGGGGTAAAGAAGCGCATAGGGTTGTTCATTTTTTAAAAACGTCTGCAAGTGAACCATTTTTCAACTTTTATGAACGGGAAATTTGCACTTAGTATTGATTACGAGTGTATTCGTCGACTTCGGAGACACTGGCTGTGTTCGAAACCGCTCACTCGTTCCCTATTCCCTATATAGTGTTTACTATATAGTGTACTATGTAGCGAACGACAAACTGTTTTAGGATACTACAACTGAACGTCATTTGCGTCAAAAACAGTGCCGGATATTCAGGTGACGCAAGCGGATGCGCCCAGTATCGCGTAAACAAACCGAGCACTCATGGCAGCCCGTTGAAATGTACTGAGGTAGTGTCGGGTTTGCATGTTCAGTTTTGAATGTTAAATCCCAAATAAATTGTTGAAATTCTAATGATGTGCAAGTGTGGTTTTGTCAACTGTGGTGCTGTCTGCTAGCCACTGCTTTAGCCACCAATAGCTACCGTTATGGAAGTCGTGAGATAACTAGCTTGTGTGGAGAAAATAACGTTAGGATAACTCACGAGCTCACGACTAGCACCAACTTCCATAGCGATAATAGCGGTAGCTATCAGTGGCTGAAGCAGTTAGCTAATGTTACCATCACCATGATTCCTGTTGCTGTTTTACTGCTGTTGGCTCAACTTTTGTTCTTGAGGCATAAACGGAAGTGTATGTATGACGGTATGACACGACCGCATTGCATTGTGATACATGGGATAAATTGTAGGGTACATTCGCTGTTCACTACAAATCACGGTGAATTGTGGGTATTTTCTCGTTCACTATATAGTGAACAAAATTAACATTTTAGAATTCGTCGCACACTACAAAATGGCGTACACACTATATAGTGCACTATATAGTGAATAGGGAGCGGTTTCGAACACAGCCACTGACTGCATTACTTCGGCATTAGCTTCAACATTTGTGAAGTTTGCGAGAGTTGGGTAGAACTTACGGTCATATAGTTGCAAAGCAACATGAGGAATTGAGTGTTAGGCTTTTTGAAGTGTGTGTGAAAAGTTTTTTTAATTGATTTATAACGGTTAAACTTAGGTATGTTTCCGTGTGATAAATTGTTTAGGAAACTGGAACTACGGGGGCAGTAAAATTGTAGCGTATTCATTAGGGTAACGTCCAATGCCTTTGCGAAATATAAAATATTATTTATTAGCTAGCTATTTTCAAGCTGTAATACTTGTATAATTGTGGAATGCTGTTTGTACGAAAGTCATTCTCTCCCCTGATACGGAGGGTTAGTGTATGTTATCATTTGTGCAGTGTACCATCACGGTAGGTGTATGTGTAAATAGTATCCCCTCTGTGCGTTTAGAGTATTTCTGGGTGCTTCTTGGCGCTTTTTTTATAGATTAGATTAAACTTTATTGTCATTGCACAAAGTACAAGTACTGAGACAACTAAATGCAGTTAGCATCTAACCAGAAGTGCAAATAGCAGTAAAGTGCAAAAAGAGTATACAATGTGGAGATAAATATGAAATAAACAGCATAATATGAAATAAATAGTATAAATATGAAATACACAGTATAAATATGAACAGTGTAAACAGTATAAACAGTATGAACAGTGAGAAGTGAATATGCAACATATGTACAGTATAAACAGTATTAAATATGAAATGTACAGACAAGTATCTAGTGCAAAGATGCGGTAGTGCAAGGATATATAAAAGTAAACAGTGCAGGTATTGAAGTGTGGCAGTGGTATGTAGTCCATGTGGGGTGAGGGGTGAGGGTGGGGGGGGCTGCTATCGCCTTGGTGCAGAGTTCAACAAGGTGACAGCTGAGGGGAAGAAGCTGTTCCTGAATCTGCTGGTTGAAATTTGTTTATTAACCCCCTGAGGTCGGCTGGATCGGCGCCGATCCAAGCAGCAATACAAGTATATTACTATTTCTAACTTCGCGATATTTTATCATACACACGCGGCAAAAACATTGACAGAAACCTTAGAATCGCGACTTTCCGATTTGAGCACTGGCAAATCAAATGGGATTTTTAAAATTAGCTTAATTAGACCAAAAGTAAACCTTGCTTTTTACTCTGTTTTTTACCTTTTAGTAACGTCCCCCTTCTATTGACATGTTAACGAGGTGCTAATTTCGGGGCGGTGCGTCGGGCCATGTGTGAAAACGCCGGCATAAACAACACAAACTGAAGAGGACAGTCTATGCTGATATTTATTTTATTTCGCTTGTTTTCAAATACTCGTGAAAATATATATAAATTCGCGTCTTGTGACTACATATTCGCATGTCGCAATGTAACAAATTGCAATAGGCACAGACAATACTTTTCAAACAGCCTAAAATGTTATAAAATATATCGTATGTCTGTGTTTACGCTTGCAATCTGCCAGCAACAGTATATTCACGAGTATATTTTCAAATACTCGTGAAAATATATGAATTCCGCGCCTTGTGACTACATATTCCGCATGTCGCAATGTAACAAATTGCAATAGGCACACAAAATACTTTTCAAACAGCGTAAAATGTTATAAAATATATCGTATGTCTGTGTTTACGCTTGCAATCTGCCAGCAACAGTCTATGCTATTGATTTTATTTCGCTTGTTTTTATTTTTTTACATCTTGTCTGTGTTTACGCTTGCAATCTGCCAGCAACAGTCTATGCTGATATTAATTTTATTTCGCTTGTTTTCAAATACTCGTGAAAATATAGCCTATGAATATCGCGTGTTGTGACGCCAAACATTCGCGTGTTGCAACGTAACAAAGAGCCAAAATGAATATTCAGGTATTTAGCATTTAGCCCTCCCACAGCCTGAAATAAATGTGACCAGTTCTGATAAAAAACAGGTTTTTTAGCTATTTAGATCTCAGATGTGCTAAACTATTTTCACACCCTTACATAACCAAGACCTTGGTGAACAAACGCACATTGGCAAAACAATTCGTCACTATAGTTTAGTGTGTGCTTTCACATCTTTTGTGACAGCAGAAAAATTTACTATTTTTAACTTGTGTGTTTGTAGATCTATTTACAAGCTGCATATGATACTGACCAAACTATTGATGGCATACAAATGTAGCTGTGATTGTCCTTCAAATAAAAATATCAAACACTTTGGAGTAAGTGTGTGTTAAATTGATGAAATTGAGATAAATATCAGACCATGCCAAAATCTAAAAACATTAAAAGCTTAGCACGGACCTCAGGGGGTTAAACAGGATAAACCCCTTGAGATGAACCATCTCGTTTTAGAGGGGGTCCCAAACAAACAATCACAACATAAACAATACAATCCAAGATACAACAGTGACAAACAACACAGACAACAACAGACAGGAAAAACAATTTACAACCTAGTCATAGAAATAAAAAATAAATTAAAAAAATGCATTGAATTGTATCACTGGAAACATCGACAGTCCGATTTGAGATAGGATAAAATAACATTTTTGAATACACGAAAAGATGTCAGCAAACGAATATCTATGGGTAGCCTATTCCAATCTGAGGGAGCCCGAACCATAAAAGCTTTTTTGCCAACATGTTTGGAAACAGAGGGGACTGTAAAAAGAGACTGGTCAGAGCTTCTGAGGGAATAATTAGATGTATAGGGAACAAAATGTTGTTTAAGACAATACGGATAGTTGAAATTGATACATTTAAAAATAAATTGGAACCAATGATATTGACGCCTCTTATCAAGAGGAAGCCACCCGAGTAAGTCAAACATAGTGCAATGATGTGTAAAAAAAAAACCTAGTATGAATCTACAGAGCCTGTTATATGTGACATTAAGGGACTGGAGATCAGTTTTGGAAGCATTCTGGTAAACAATGTCAGCATAGTCAATTATTGGTAGAACTAGTTGTGAAATAAGCCTCTTTCTAACATTAAATGAAAAACAATGCCTGGAGCGAAACAGAACACCAACACCAAAATTTACCTTTTTAGTCACATGATCAATGTGCGGTTTAAAGGTAAGGGCAGAGTCAATCCACACACCAAGATATTTATATCTTTCAACCATCTCAAGAGCTCTACCATCATTATAGGTTAGTACCAAATAATTAGGTTTGGAACTGAGGTTCTGTCGCACACCCAAACGCATTGAGTATGTTTTTGTTTGATTAAGTAGTAACTTATTAGTTGATAACCAGGTCTGAAAAATATCAAAGTCAGATTGCAGGGACTCTTGAATTTGTGAAATGGAAGCTTTAGAGGCATAAATGATAGTGTCATCAGCATATAATTGTGCAGAACAGTCAGAAAAAATACGCGGGAGATCATTAATGAAAATAGAAAAAAGAAGTGGTCCTAAAGTGGATCCTTGAGGCACACCTCTCTGCTGGGTAAGTAGATCTGATTTACAGCCTTTAAGAACAACACATTGCTTCCTGTTGTGGAGATATGAATTAAACCACATTAGGGCATGATGGGAAAACCCAATGGCATGGAGCTTATCCAACAGAAGGTAATGGTCGACAAGATCGAAGGCTTTGGTGAGGTCAACAAATATTGCTCCTGTAAGATGACCCCGATCAGAAGCAGAGAAAACATCATTGGTGAAATTCAAGAGAGCAGTAGTTGTGGAAAAGTTAGATCTGAAACCAAACTGGTGTTGAGAAAGGATATTATTACTATTAAGGTAATGTGATAATTGATTAAAAATAATTTTTTCAAATAATTTGGCAATGGAGCATATAATTGAGATAGGTCTATAATTGTTGGGATCTAGTCGTCACCTCCTTTGTGAAGAGGTGTAATGCGTGCTGATTTCAGATTACAGGCATTTCATATGTTGACAATGAGAGATTAAACAAATCAGCCAGTGGAAAAATTAGAATATGGGATGCTAATTTAATCAATTTTGGTTCAATTCCATCTAGCCCAGGACCACCACTCTCTTTCAAATCATGAATGGCATTGGAAACATCAGTAGGAGTAATTGTATTAAAATTAAAAAAACTGGGACAAGATGAAATGGCATTAGAAGTTATGTGTGTAGTGTTTGAAATTAAATTAGAGCAGACAGAGGAAAAATGCTGACTGAATGCACTTGCAATAAGTAAGGGATCATACAATAAAGTATCGCCAACTCTTAACTGACTTACAGAAGATTTATCTGATGTATTAAAAATGTCTTTCATTTTACTCCAAAATTGTTTAGGGTTTTTAAAATTATTATTAAGACATTCTTTGTAATAGTTTGATTTGGCATTACGAACTTGAGTTTTGCTAATGTTTCTTAAATGTCTGTACAATTCCCAGTCAGCATGTTTCTTTGTCTGACGAAATGTTGCCCATGCTTTGTCCCTCTGCCTAAAAAGAGATATAAGTTCAGAACTGATCCATGGTAAGTGTTTGCCCTTAACTTTTGATAGTTTCCATGGAGCATGTTTGTCCACCACTTTTGTGAATTCTGAATGAAAAAAAATCCCAAGCATTTTGAACATCGGGTATTAAATGGAATCTTTCCCAATTAACCCATTTAATAAAAGCTAAAAAATTAAAACCTAAGCAATTATTCTACAAAATAAATGAGGGTTTTCTGTCTTGCACTCCATTTTATTTCAGCGAATCACAGCGCATTTCATTAATCGCAAAATCGAAGCGACCTAAACGTTACTCCAGGTCTTAATGGGTTAATAGAAATTAGATCAAAAATAAATGTGTCTTGGTCCATTTTATTATACTGTCTAATTCTAATCAGTTTTGGTGGGGATTTTTGTAATTTTATTTTCCACACACAATAAATTACGGAGTGATCGCTGAAACAATCTGATAAAACACCGGCTTTTAAAATTCTATTTGAGTGTGATACAAGAATCCAGTCAAGTAAAGACTGAGAGGTGGGAGTGATTCTAGTGGGTTCATTTATTAACTGAGTTAAATTCAAATTAGAAAAAACGTTTTTGTCTCTGCTGGAAGACCTATCTAACCAGTTTCTGTTGAAGTCCCCTAAGATTAAAAACTCGTTGTTAGATTCAATAGACTTAATAGTTGAACTCAAACAATTGGATGACTCTGCAGGTGAGGCTGGGGGTCGATACACATTACCAATAGTGACATACTTATTCTCATGAAGAATAATTTTAACAAAAAGACACTCAAAGTATTTTGCTTCTACTTTAGGTATTATTAATTCAGAGGCTAAGTTTGATGAGACGTATGTAGCCACGCCACCACCTCTGCTACATCTGTCAGCTCTATATAACACATAATTAGGAAGTTTGATTTCAGTATCTGCAATTTTGCTACTTAACCACGTTTCCGAAATTGTAATTATAGATGGTTTGTGACAGGTGACCCATGTTCGAAGTAAATCAATTTTAGGTACCAGACTCCTAATATTCATATGTATAATTTTTAATCCTTTAATATTATCCATTTTATAATCATATAATAATCAGCACTGACACTGTTCAAACAAAAGCTAGTTGACCATACTGAATATATATAAGAAAAGGTTGTACAAAAAAAGAACACATTAATGACATAAAAACACAAAAACATGAAACACATCACAAACAAAAACAAATTGGATTGCAGCCCAACACCAAACCCAAAACCAGTAGGCCTGGGCATCTCAAAATCACACAAAAGAGATCTCTAAGGAGATCACTGCACCTTAAAGCTCAGTCTGTAAGGTGAAAATATAAATAAAAAGCAGCTAACAAACAAAATTGCCATCCTCTAAAAAGCAGCTCAATGGAGCAGAAAAAATACTGATTCAAAAAGTCAGTCGAGAAAATAAGGAGAGAGGGAGAGACAGCCTATTAGTTACGCACGACAAGAGGATCATTGCGACAATCAATGTTTACGACTACCGGCATAGTGCTTTACGACATGACTCACTTACGGCAGTAAACAATCCAGAGACGAAAAGCATGGTTGTAGCCTATAGGTCTGTCGATATAGCCTACCGTTACATTTTTAGCCAAAACTAAACAAAAACAGGGGATAAATAAATCCTATCCACTAATTAAACATAGAAAGGCATTATATAAGCCTAGTCTAAAGGTCTGCAGTCGAGAAAGTAGCCTACAGATGAAACAAGTGTATTTATAGCTAACGGAAAAGAAGAGAGGAAAAGAGAAATGAAAGAAAACAGCACCTCTGCAAGTCCACATGAGTTTATGGAGGAATCCGATGAGGAGGGCATATTAAAGGCAGCTTCTGCTTCTTTGTGGCAGAGAAACAACTTTGGTTTGCCATCAACAACCACACTCAGTGAGCATGGATAGCGGAGGGAGAACTTTAAGCCAAGTCCAAAGAGATGCTTCTTCACCATGTCGAAACAGCGGCGCCTCTTCATTAACTCAGCACTATAATCAGGATAAATGTATACACGAGATCCTTTATAGCGCAGTTCCTTCTTTTCTCTGGAAATGCGCAAGATCTTAACTTTGTCCTGAAAGTTGAGGAGTTTAATCAGGATGGGCCGAGGCTTGGATCTATCGTCTCGCCGGGTGGTAGGGCTACGGTGAGCCCTTTCAATGACCGGTGGCTCAGGAAAGTTGTCTCGCCCGAGAAGCTCCTGAATCAGGAGGGACATGAAGCTGATGACATTGCGGCCTTCCGCCGATTCAGGAACCTGTATGAAGCGGAGATTTGAGGATCGGCTTCGATTCTCCAGATCGTCTACTTTGTCGACCAAGTAAGCATTTTCTTTTGAAGTTGCAGTAGCCGGGTCTGATGATCCAGAACATTGTCCTCATTTGAACTGACACGTTGCTCCAGCTCAGAGACATGGTCACCCAAAATGTTTAGTGAAGATTCAATCTTAATCAAACTATTTTGTATAGGATCCACCTTCACATCGAAATGTCTCAGCATATCAGATTTAATTTCTTGGATGGCATCCCAAACATTTTGTAAGGAGATTTGGGGATCCTTTGTCTCCTGGCCAGCCATATAGCCTACTCAGCGCGCACTGAGCGTAAATAATGAGGTTACTTCATAACTGTAAAAATGTTCTGCAAGAGTAAAGTCACTTGGTTACAAAATAAAGTTCAGGATCAAAAAAGAAAAAAAAAAAAAGAAGGTTTGTTAAAGCATTAAATCAGCATAACAGACATGAGCCTCGGGTGCTCTAAATCACTGTGCAGCCATTACCGATCTCCATTACCGATGATGTGATCAGTGGTGCACTGATCCTGGAATGGAGAGACCTGTAGCGCCTCCCAGAGGGGAGGTGGGTAAACAGTCTATGGCTGGGGTGAGAGGTGTCCTTGGCAATGCTGTGTGCCTTTTGCAGACACCACTTGTGCTGGACTGCCTCGATGGAGGGGAGTGATGCATTGGGTGGTCTTCACCACCCTATGCAGTGCTTTACAGTCAGAAGCAGAGCAGTTGCCATACCAGACTGTGATGCAGCTGGTAAGGATGCTCTCGATAGTGTAGCGGTAGAAGTTCACCAGAATCTGAGGAGACAGGTGGACTTTCTTCAGTCTCCTCAGGAAGAAGAGGCGCTGGTGAGCCTTCTTAACCAGAGATGAGGTGTTGTGGGGCCAGGAGAGATCCTCGGAGATGTGGACACCCAGAAACTTGAAGCTGGCGACGCCGTTCAACCTCCGTCCCGTTAATGCAGATGGGGGTGTGTGTGCCGGCTTTGGACTTCCTGAAGTCCACAATGAGCTCCTTGGTCTTCTTGCTGTTGAGGGCCAGGTTGTTGTCGGTGCACCAGGTCACTAGGTGCTGGACCTCCTCCCTGTAGGCCGACTCATCGTTGTTGCTGATGAGGCCGATCACCGTTGTGTCGTCTGCAAACTTGATGATGGTGTTGGAAACATGTACAGGTGTGCAGTCGTAGGTGAAGAGGGAGTAGAGGAGAGGACTCAGCACACAGCCCTGTGGGACACCATATAAAGGGTGAGGGTTCAGGGTGAGGGTTGAGGAGGTGTGGTTATCTAACCTAACAGACTGGGGTCTGTTGGTTAGGAAGTCCAGCACCCAGTTGCAGAGGCAGGTGTCAATGCCAAGGTCACAGAGTTTGGTGATCAACTTGGACGGGATGATGGTGTTGAATGCTGAGCTGAAGTCTATGAACAGCATTCTGGTGTAGGTGTTGTTGTCTCCTGCCGTGGAGATGGCGTCCTCAGTACACCTGTTCTGGCGGTAGACGAATTGGAGGGGGTCCAGTGTGGGTGGTAGGAAGGTTTTGAGTTGAGCCAGGACCAGCCTCTCGAAGCACTTCATGATGGTGGGGGTGAGTGCAACAGGGCGAAAGTCATTCGGGCTCACTGCGGTGGAGTGCTTTGGCACCGGCACGATGTAGATGGTCTTAAAACACATGGGGACAACTGCCTGGGCCAGCGACAGGTTGAAGATGTCTGTCAGGACCCCAGACAGCTGCCCAGCACAGGCCCTGAGTACGCGTCCGGGGATGCCATCAGGGCCAGCAGCCTTACGTGCATTAGTCCGGCTCAGTGCAGCACACACATCGGTGGGGGAGAGTGTGAGAGGTTGGTGGTCAGTGGGGAGCACAGCCTTGATGGCCATCTCCTGGTTGTCCCTGTCGAAGCGAGCATACAAGTTGTTAAGCTCATCCGGGAGGGAGGTGTCGCTAGTTGGGGGGGAGGTGTTGGTCAGTTTATAGTCCGTAATGGCCTGGATGCCTTGCCACATGTGTCGGGAGTCGGAGTTGTTGTTAAAGTACTCCTCAATCCTCAGCTTGTGGCTGTGCTTGGCCGACGTGCACTTCTGGCCGGCAGAGCCGGGTCGGTGATGTCCGCTGTTTTGGTGATCTCAGGAATGAGTCGGAGATCGGCGATAAAAACTTTGGGGTTGTTGAAACCGATGTCCAAAAGTTGTTGTCGGCTGTACATTAGGTATCCAAGAGTGTTCTGAGTGAACAGACTTAAAACAAAAATGCAGATAACCGCTATTCTTACGAATCTGGTTAGACGCTGAGCCTCGCGATGTTCACGCACCGCCATCTTGATTTTGAATTAATGCGTTGTTGTTAAAAACCAATGAAAGAACCGTTATAATAGAAAATCGATCGTTCCCTTAGTCTTTATTCAGCGGTAACCGCTACAATTTGCCTACCTTACCCAACGTATGAACTGCCAGTTTCTCCGAGAAAAAGGCGCCTTTGAGTGACTTTTTAATACATTTCACACCAAACTGAGCCTCCGAAACCTCTTTCAACTTACGGTTTTATGAAATAGACCTTGTAAATAGCTGGTCGGTCATTATTATCTTGTTAGGTGTTTAGTGCAAGTGAACAATTTTTCAGCTTATTAAAGCACACAGTTCTTGAAGCATGTGGTAAATCAAATTATGTAATTAAATTATTCACAGGTTCAAGTGAGTATCTAGGTAAGTGTTTTCTCCTTCACAGGTAGGCTATGGTAAGTATTCATAATTAATATGCATAACTCAATAGATAACATCATAACTCAATAGATAACATCAATAGATGACAAATAAACAATATTACACAATATAGGTCATATGGCTCCTATATATACACACACACACACACACACACACACACACACACACTAGCTGTACTACTACAGATTGCAATTTTACTAACGTTACATACAGGGCCGCGTTAAGCCTCAACTTTTCGATTTTCAACTGGAAAAGTCAAAGCACATTGATGCCACCAGGCCTGGCAACGATAAAGACATGCCGCAAATTCGACAAATAGGCCTATGACAAAGGATATCAGAAGTAGATAGTGAATATGTTACAGAATGAGACCTCCAATTGAAAACTTTGAACGTTGTAATGTATTAAAAGCCGTCAAAGAGTACCGACTCTTATATTACAGTAGGCTCTCGAAATATTCACGTCTGTTACCCGAACGCATGAGTTCAAGTTCAAGTCATGACCAACCTTGCCCAGCATGGCAGGATAATGAAAGGGAGTAATAGCCTAGTGTACAAAGTAGGCCTACAAACCAGAAATTTGACCACAAATGACAATGCACAAAACAATACACTTCCCGTTCAACCACTAGCACCAACAAAACAAGCATTGATATAAATTATTTAATGTATCATACTTTGTGTAAGTTAATTGAACTACCGTTTTAATTTCAACACGTAGCATTAACACCTGCATCTAATTATACAATAAATGCGAATGCGAATTACAGGCCAACTTGCTAGAGAACATTAGGCTATTAAATTGCGTTGTTGTTGTTAAGCTAGCTAACGTTACTTACTTAGCAACACAACTAGCTATTCGGTCATGCAAAATGAGCCCACTTCGTTTTCTTCAGTCGAACTCGAATTAAGATGAATTAATCTGAAATAGTTTGTTGACTTGGTGGTTGCTTGGGGGGGAATAGGCTACAACATAGTTTTTCGCAGCGAAACCCGTTATAAATAGTAATTTATTACTTTCTGGTTGGACATCTCAGGTTATAGCTCTAGCTAAGTGCGTTTCTCTCGCCAATTTCAGCAACTAAAGTATCAAAATGTTATCACACGTGAAATTGACATAGGTCATTTTCAAATTTCACTAAAGCAGAACGACAGCGTGCATACATGTAGCGACGTGATTGCGCCGCGCGACAGGTTTACCTTTGCTCGTGACGCTACAGCAACAGATGAAAGTCCTCCGACACACCGAGTTGGACCGACGGCGATTTCCACTTGTAGAATCGAGCTCCCAAGACAAAGTCGTCCTTACGCAGAAGGGAACAGACTATACAAACACACTCTCACTGACACTGATTGTTGCGACAGGACAATGTGGACTACTACAGGTGGGAAAGTGGACCAAAATGTACAGTGACAGTCAAAACACCATAAACCCGCATTCAAAAATTCAATGTAGGCCTAAAGTAATCTGCTATTCCCGGGGCCCCCTAGTGGCCGGGGCCCTGGGCTGCAGCCCATGTTGCCCAATAGGTTAACGCGGGCCAGGTTACATACCCTGGTTCAGATGAAATCACTCCATCATCACCACCTCCAGATCAACTGGGTCTGCTTTCTATGGATGGCCCTTTAGCAGAAGGCATCCTACAAACAATTGAGACATAATAAGATAACATGGAATTGTATTCATCCCAAAGGAAATTCTTGTGCTAGATTTTGTTACAAGACCATATAAACTGCACAGTTTACAAGCTAACGTTAGCTAAATTAGCTAGAGCTAACGTTACATACCATAGTTCAGAATAAATCAGTCCTTCGTCACTGTCACCGTCGTCCTCGATGAACCTTTTGGGTGGTTTGGTCACCCTAGACCAGGGGTCGGCAACCCATAACACTCAAAGAGCCATTTGGACCCGGTTTCCACAGAAAAGAAAACACTGGGAGCCGCACCATTTTCTGTCGACGGGGGGTGCAAATGAATCGGTCGCAGTGATACTTATTATTTATTTTCCCAAGCCACGCGTAGCCGCAACATAAGGCTGAAAGAGCCGCAGGTTGCCGACCCCTGCCCTAGACGATCTTCATGACACTTCAGACACAAATATGTACCCAAACTCACTAAAGTATGAAACACAGCCCGTAAAACACCACTCGAAAAATCCTGCTTCTCTCTTCAAATCTCTCTCATGCTTTTTTTTTGGGGTGAACTACCATAATAACCCTAAATGGTTAGAAAGAGCAGCTTCTCTGCTTTCCGGGACTGTTGGATTTTTTTCTATTGCACATATAGTTCAAGAATTACAGCAATGACAATGACGCATGTGAAATCATGTCGGCGTCGACATGGCCGTTTTAGATTAACACTAATGTTGAAATGTTTAGGTTTAGCCTTAGGCCTACAAACATTTTCCTTCTCTATTAGAACAATTAGCAAAATTGAGAATGGATATCACAACACATTTCTGTAAGCAATGAAAATAAGAACGTAAGTTGTTGCTCTGAAAACATAAAGCATAAAACAGTTTACAGGTATGTAAATAAAACCTTATCTAAAGGTGATAGAGTTAGTTTATTAGACAAGTTAAAGCATTAAATGTGTCTTCTTGATACATTACTGACAAGCCAATTTGTATTCTTTAAATAACATACAACTAACATATTTATTTTCCCAGCAGAAAGTAATTTTTATGTTTTGAAATGTTTAGAACATAAGCATACACGAACAGATTACTGATATCTGTTAAGTATGAGAGGCCTCACGGGCATGGGTTAAGTAATAGACTCTGGGAAATTGGGGAGCGCTATTCTGCATAATGATCTAAAGTAGGCTAGTCATCGTTAGATGTTGTAGATACAGGAATGGTCTCATCATTTAAAAACATATTACCACATTTGTTGCGTGGTAATATTTGTTTGCGAGTGCTTAGTTTGTAAATGCAAAATGGCTTTTACAATTGAATGTTTTCTATAATTTAGTTCAGTTAAAACATTAAATGTGTCTTCTTGATACAATACTGACAAGCCATTAACAAACATTATTTGAAGCAATCACATTTTAAACCATTTCTGTAGTTGTAGAGTAACTTTCAAGAGAGAATTTCTTCGTTAGGAGAATTGATTCTCTGACGTGAGCTGCGATGGCAAAAATATTGTATCCCCTCGTGCAAAGCAGTATGGGTAACTGAGTGATTGGTTTTTTTAAGTGTGCATGAGGCGAAAGACTTGCTCGATATGTTTAGAAATAGCCTACTTAAGAGTTTCTGGTGAAATGTATTTATGTCTTTATGAAATTATGAAATTAATCTTTAGTGGTGTAATTTAAATATATCACAGTATATTTTGTGAGATTAAGATTGTTCATTACTTTATAAATGTTGGTATATAAAATGTAAAAAAATTAATTTAAGAGGGCGTAAATATTGTGGCGTCAGAGTCCATATCTAAGCGCTATGCGTCACGTAATGGGTATGAGTTTAATCAAAAACACAGATGTAATTTCCACTGAGGTTAGGGGCGGCTGGAGAGGTACCCCCTCACCAAAAGGTTTCTTACTTGGGAACCACGATGTAAAAAGGTGCCACATTTTGCGAGTCTATGTTGCTAACAAAAAAACATGTTTAGTTTAAATTTTAAAGATACGTAATCACTCCTGTCTCTGTTAGCATAAACTTCTTGCAGTTACTTTGTGCGCAAAAACTAGACATATAAACCAGATCGGCTTGCCAATGCGAGTCTATGTTTTTTCGTTTAAATTTTAAAGATACGTATCACCGCAGTATGTTGCTAACAAAAACCAGTGTCCTTTTTTATTTTAAAGATACGTATCGCTGCAGTATGTTACTAACAAAACCCTCTGTTAGCATAAACTTCTTGCAGTTAGTTTGTGCGGAAAAAACTAGACATATCAACCAGATTGGCTTGCCAATGCGAGTCTATGTTGCTAACAAAAACCTGTAAGTATCCTACCCGATAGCCTTTTGTTAATTACCTTGTTTTAGCTATTTATGTTCATTTAAATGGTTAATTTGTTTTTCTACTTCAATATTCAGTTTGAATATAGGAGAATTGGATCCCCTATAATGTCTGACCTTTTATGTGTCATGTGGTCAGAATTAATATTTGCCATGCATGCAACTGAATCCTCAGCTTTACATACAGTCTTCAAACATTAATTATCTTTGTAACGCAAAAGCAGTAGCTTCCAGCTGTTAATTACCATAATAAAAAGCTTCCTCAATGTGCAAAGATCATGCAGTTTTTACTATAAATACATTGTAGGCTTTTTCCATAGCACAATGTCTGTACATGTGAGAGGAACATCTATCAATAAATTAGTGGAATGTTCTTTTGGTGAAAAAATGTATTGAAGTAGGTAACAAAATCTCTTCTCTAAATCTCTGAAAATTGTTACAGTGTTTTATGGTTCAGTGGTGGTGATAGTTGCCCATCAGCAGTTTATACGTATATACAGAGGGGGTAGACAAAATAAAGGAAAGACCGCATTTAAAAAGTAGTCTCTTTATGTGTTTCATATTAATGTCTGTACTAATTGCCAATATGTTTCTGCTGTAAAAGTAATTTTAAAATCAACACATTAATATGTGTATTAATATATAGAGGGGGCTAAACCACGTGAAGAGGGTCCAGATCCAGGAACTGGGGTTGGCGTAGGGGTGAGGGTTGATGGGGGCAGCTCACACTTCTCGCAGGCATCTCACGGCTACCTGCGTAGTTAATTAGTTCTTGTTTGTTTTTGTTTTTTTGTTTTTTTAAGTTTCACTTTTAGCATCGTGCTTTCTCATTCTCGTCTTAATTTCCCTTCTTATTTTTTCCTAGCTGTTATACCAACTACTAACTATATAGATTATATCAAGCATAATCTTTACCTGTGAACGCAGCCCTTGTCGCCGTGGCTTCCCTGCAATCTGCATGGCTGCCATTGAGCTCTCCGAGATCAGATCTGAGCTGCTGTCAATTGAGAAACTGATAGAGGTGCTCCTAAATCGACAGGCCCAGCTAGCCTCCCGGCTACAGCTAGCCGGTCCGGAGCCTGTTGACAACCGGATTCCCTTTGCTATGGAGCCGCCGAATATTGGAACTGACTCTGCTGATCCTCCAAACACCTCTCCCACCTGGACATCAGTGGTAAGGGGTAAGAGAAGGGTTTCCATCCCCCTTTTCCCCGATCCTCCGGAGGATGAAGATACTCTGCCCCTGTCAAACTTCTTTGATCCACTGGTGGAGTTGGAGGTAGGCGCGCCTCCCCCCAGCTCTGTCTCCCCTCAGCTCGCCAACTTCAGTGACCAAGATACACCATCAACTCCCCCGGACAGTGCAAGGCAGGCTAGCGCTACTAGGGCTGTGTTAGCTTACAAGTTATCCCAACCCAAACCCGCCGTATACAACGGGGGCTGTACTGATGTTCAGCCTGAAATTCTGTTAATAGGAGACAATATCGTCAGGTTTGCAGAACACCCTGGTTGTATCACGTACTGTTTCTCCGGTTTTAAGGTTGCTGATATGATCGAACAGGCCCCTGTGATTATCAAACTGCATCCCTTTGTCCACACTGTGATTGTCCACGTGGGTACAAATAACGTCATGTTAAGGCAATTATCGAAATTTCATGATGAATTTGAGACACTAACCATGACCGTAGAAAGCCTTGGAAAAAATTGCTTTCTATCTGGCCCAATCCCGAACCTGAAGAAGGGTTCTGAACGTTTCAGCCACCTCTACAGCCTGCACCTCTGGCTGCAGAATTTCTGCAGTGCCACAGGATATGGATTTATTAACCATTTCCATTCCTTCTGGGATAGAACGGATTTATACAGAAGGGACGGTATTCACCCTAATGATACTTCTAATCTTACTTCTAAGATTAACCAATTTTTATGTACTTATTCTTATTGACTTGCACCCCAGCATGGCCTCATACAAGATAGCCCCTCTGTTCAAAATGGTCCAGGTCACAATCTTCGTACTGTAGCTACTACATGCAAAATGGGTCATGCATTTGATTTTAAAATTAAATCTACAATTACAACTCGTATTCATCCGCCCTTCAGACCTGGGAGCTGTAACCCGCAGAACCTTATTTACGTAAAGCTCAGTACACCCTCCAACTTACCTTTACAGAATGTTATGATTAAAATGGCACATTTTAATGCTAGATCTCTCTCTAACAAGTCCTTTATCATTAATCAATCAATCTTTATCAATCTTTATTTTTGTATAGCGCCATTTACAAACAGGTTGTCACACAACGCTTCACAATTGGCATTTTCCAGAGGGAATCAAAAAACCAGAAAACCATTGGAGCCAATGTGGGAGACTGGAAAATTATTCCCTGACCCCTTAAAACGCGGTCGAGATGAACTACTGGAAAATTGTGGGATACAGAGAAAAACAACACAAATAGTCCTTGAGGCTCATGTGGCTTAACAGACCACTGGAAGGGCATTCTAAGTGTAGGAGTGGGGTGGACCTCATCCCTCCAGATACCAGGGCAGGGCGGGGATGGAACCAGCAGCTAGGGTCTGGGCCAGCGGCATCCGGCTAACACAGGGCAGGGGTGGGGGGTTGACTCTGGGGCAGGTGAGCTCCGGGCAAGTGCCACGAAGCCGGGGAGAAAAGAGGAAAGGTGCAATTATGACTATGATAAATATCACACCGGATCAGGGGGAAGAGTAGTGATAACACTTTTGCACCAGCAGAAGTAATCTAGGGCACCATAACTAATTAGGTGAGTGGCACAGGGAGCACGCAGCCATGAGGGCACTCAGAGACCATCCCACCACATCATCAGCAGTCCTGATAGGGGCGGATCATCACTTATGATTGGTGACAGTAAGGATAGCTCATTGCACCAGAAGGCTCTATTGCTACGCCCCCTCCACATCTGCACCTAATGACTATAAGAGAGACTAAAGAGATGTGTTTTTAACCTAGACTTGAAAATTGAGACCGTGTCTGACTCCTTCACAGACATGGGTAGACTGTTCCACAGTAAAGGAGCTCTATAGGAGAAAGCTCTGCCACCTGCTGTATTTTTTGATATTCTAGGGACTACCAAGTTGCCTGCATCTTGTGAGCGAATTGAACGTGGGGGATTGTACGGATGAAGTAGATCCGTCAAGTAAGAGGGTGAAAGTCCATGCAACACCTTATAAGTTAAGAGGAGTACCTTATAGTCTACACGATAGTTTATAGGAAGCCAGTGAAGTGACGCTAACACAGGACTAATGTGCTCATATTTCTTTGTTCTAGTCAGGATCCTTGCAGCAGCATTCTGTATGAGTTGTAGGCTCCTGAGTGAGGCATTGGAACAGCCAGACAGTAATGCATTGCAATAATCTAATCTAGATGTAACAAAGGCATGTACCAATTTTTCTGCATCTATTAATGACAGGAAGCCCCTAATTTTGGCAATATTCCTCAGGTGAAAAAAGGCTACTCTGGAAATGTTTTTGATGTGACTATCAAATGAGAGACCAGGATCTATAGTAACACCAAGGTCTTTTACCACCAAACTTGCAGCAACAGAGCAACCATCCAGATTAAGAGATAAATCAGATAACCCTCTTCTGAGGTTTTTGGGCCCCAAGACCAACATCTCTGTTTTATCAGTATTCAACAATAGAAAATCTGACATCCAGTCTTTTATGTCTTTAAAACAGGCCTCCAACTGTTCTAATTGTCCTTCACCAGGTTTCATTGATAGGTATAATTGTGTGTAATCTGCGTAGCAGTGAAAATGTACGCCATGTTTACGAATGACATCACCAAGTGGCAACATGTAAAGGGAGAACAATAATGGCCCCAAAACAGAACCTTGAGGGATACCATATTCCACCTTGATGAGAGCAGAGGGCTCATCATTTAACTGCACAAATTGATACCTATCTGATAGGTAGGATTTAAACCAGGAGAGTGCCTGTCCACGCAGTCCAACTAGGTTTTCAAGTCTGCTCAGAAGAGTTTGGTGGTCTATTGTGTCAAATGCAGCACTTAAGTCCAAAAGCACAAGAATAGAGACGCATCCACAGTCAGCTGATATCAGTAAGTCATTGACAACTTTAATAAGAGCAGTCTCAGTGCTATAGTGTTGCCTAAATCCTGACTGAAAAGTTTCATAGATGTCATTTGATGTCAGGAACGAAGTCAGTCTCTGAGCTACAGCTTTCTCTAGAATTTTTGAGAGAAAAGAAAGATTAGAAATTGGCCTGTAGTTACTGAGATTTTCTGGGTCAAGGTTTGGTTTCTTTAAAAGTGGCTTAATTACTGCCACTTTTTGAGAATTTGGCATATAGCCTGATGAAAGAGACAGATTAATAATTAATGATTGTATTACTGTATATCTTTTAACTTAGATTTTTTTTTTCTTACTGAGATTTGGTCTAAAAAAGACGATTTGACTCATTTTATTGAAGCCTGTCTGCCTGATTATAATTTTATTAGCGTACCTAGAGAATCTGGCCGTGGTGGAGGCATTGCTGTTATTTATAAAAATCATTGTAAGTGTTCTATCGGTTTATCGGCCTCCTAGACCTACCAGTGCTTTCTTTTCAGAATTCTCTGAATTTTTATCTTCCCTAGTGCTGAACCATGACCAAGTTATTTTAGCAGGTGATTTCAACTTCCATGTCGACATCCCGTCAGATTTGCGTGCTGGTGAATTCTTTTAATTTTGTGCAGCATGTATCTGGACCTACGCATAACCATGGCCACACCCTGGATGTTGTTTTTACTATTGGGCTGAGCCTAAATAACCTCTTGACAAAGGTCTCCAGTATGTCTGATCATTATTATGTAACTTTTGATGTCAATCTCTCAGTTATTCATACTGTCAAAAAATGTATTTTTCGCTGCTTTTATCAGCCCTAGTGGAAACTTAACGCATTCCTTTTCTACAGCTGAGCTTTTAAATAAATGCAATAATGTTTGCCTGACTACTCTAGATGCAATCGCTCCTTTTAAAACTAGGCGAAAAACCTGTTGTGAAAATTTCCCCTTGGATAAATGATCATATCCGCAGCTTAAAAAGAGACTGTAGGAAGATTGAACGGAAATGGAAGAAGGTACATTACAGTTACATTACCTGCTAATGAAGGATTCTTTAAACTCCTATAA
Source organism: Aldrovandia affinis (assembly GCA_029706075.1). Classification (NCBI taxonomy): domain Eukaryota; kingdom Metazoa; phylum Chordata; class Actinopteri; order Notacanthiformes; family Halosauridae; genus Aldrovandia; species Aldrovandia affinis. Next base: position 292,386 of record JAINUG010000159.1, read on the forward strand.
TCAAGCGATTAAAGATGCGAGAGCTAAGTACTTCTCTGATTTGATTGCTGTCCATAAACATAATTCTAGGTTCCTTTTAACACAATTGATCGCCTTCTGTGTCCTGTACCTGTTGCTGTTTCTGTTTCATCCCATGCGGAGTGTGAAAAGTTTTCTTTTTTTGTTGAGAAGGTTGATAATATTAGACCTAAGATCACCTCATCTGCGCCTTATATTGAGGTCTACTGCCCTCATCTTAATTTATTGAACTCTTTTAGGCCCATCTCGCTGCTGGATCTTATTGATATTGTGTCTCATTACCCCTAACGATTTTAATAAGATGGCTATTCTACATGGCTGTATTGCTGACATTAACCCCCTGAGGTCCGTGCTAAGCTTTTAGATGTTTTTTGATTTTGGCATGGTCTGATATTTATCTCAATTTCATCAATTTAACACACACTTACTCCAAAGTGTTTGATATTTTTATTTGAAGGACAATCACAGCTACATTTGTATGCCATCAATAGTTTGGTCAGTATCATATGCAGCTTGTAAATAGATCTACAAACACACAAGTTAAAAATAGTAAATTTTTCTGCTGTCACAAAAGATGTGAAAGCACACACTAAACTATAGTGACGAATTGTTTTGCCAATGTGCGTTTGTTCACCAAGGTCTTGGTTATGTAAGGGTGTGAAAATAGTTTAGCACATCTGAGATCTAAATAGCTAAAAACCTGTTTTTATCAGAACTGGTCACATTTATTTCAGGCTGTGGGAGGGCTAAATGCTAAATTCCTGAATATTCATTATTCATTGTCCACACCTCTAAGATCTGTCAGATGGGCCATCTCTCTCTCAAAGGCCATCCTGAGACCCAAGGAAAAAAAGTGTCTTCCAATTAAACTTTTTGTGATTTCATGCCTCTTTAGAGTTAAAACAACCATTTAGATTTTAAATGGCTAAGCAATATTTGAGTTACCATTTCTCCTTTCACGACAAGCGCTTCTTGTCAGCAGCCGCCATTTTGGCTCTTTGTTACGTTGCAACACGCGGAATGTTTGGCGTCACAACACGCGATATTCATAGGCTATATTTTCACGAGTATTTGAAAACAAGCGAAATAAAATTAATATCAGCATAGACTGTTGCTGGCAGATTGCAAGCGTAAACACAGACAAGATGTAAAAAAATAAAAAAACAAGCGAAATTAAATAAATAGCATAGACTGTTGCTGGCAGATTGCAAGCGTAAACACAGACATACGATATATTTTATAACATTTTACGCTGTTTGAAAAGTATTTTCTGTGCCTATTGCAATTTGTTACATTGCGACATGCGGAATATGTAGTCACAAGACGCGGAATTTATATATATTTTCACGAGTATTTGAAAACAAGCGAAATAAAATAAATATCAGCATAGACTGTCCTCTTCAGTTTGTGTTGTTTATGCCGGCGTTTTCACACATGGCCCGACGCACCTCCCGAAATTAGCACCTCGTTAACATGTCAATAGAAGGGGGACGTTACTAAAAGGTAAAAACAGAGTAAAAAGCAAGGTTTACTTTTGGTCTAATTAAGCTAATTTAAAAAATCCCATTTGATTTGCCAGTGCTCAAATCGGAAAGTCGCGATTCTAAGGTTTCTGTCAATGTTTTTGTCGCGTGTGTATGATAAAATATCGCGAAGTTAGAAATAGTAATATACTTGTATTGCTGCTGGGATCGGCGCCGATCCAGCCGACCTCAGGGGGTTAATAACTGGACCTCCAGTAACTTTCTACAGCTGAACCCGGACAAAACTGAGGTTTCTTGTCATTGGCCCCGTGTCCATCACCAGACAAATTCAGTCAAGCCTGGGCCCATTAACAGCTAATATGAAGTCTGTAGTAAAGAATTTAGGTGTGGTTTTTGACCCAAATTAAAATTTTGAACAGCACACCAAAAAAATAGCTTAGTCATGTTGTCACACGCCACGTGACAAACCCTGGATGGGAACAGAGCAGTCTGGAGACGGAGTGGAGTTTGTCGGTCTACGGACCGGATTTTATACAATTTTTTCTTGTCTCTCCCCCCAGACATGGGGAAGAGACAGTGGGAGTAGCAGGTTAACATATAACAAACACAAACACCAAAATCTTCACCCTACTCGCCACGAAGCTTTCGGGTAAAAACAATGAACTAAAATAACAAACTAAGATAATAATAACTTACGGGACACCGCGCCTCTTCTTCTGGAGATCCCCTGGAACCTCCCAGGCACACACATATCCAGTGACCTTTCAAGTGCTTCCCACCCATGCATACTGAGACACTCAAACTTTGCAGTCCGAGTGCTCTTTTCAACCCATTCATACAGAGACACTCACTACTCCCCCACAGTGAGAGTTTTCTGGCAACCAGCCCCGAGACACTCTCCACTCTTCCAATGAGAGTTCTCGGGCTGTTGCCCAGAAACACACAAAGACAAAAGACTAACTGATTCCCCACTCGCCCCACCTGCTCTTAAATAGGCTCACTTTCTGCCTGGCTCAGGTGGAACTCGTGAGGCAATCACCCATGTATCTATCACTCACTCAAATTCTCACACAGACACCCAATCAGCCAATTGACTTCCATATCAATTAACTGATTGACACCAATTAAATAATAATTACATCAATTATAGCCTTTGGAGCAACCTTCCGGGCGACAGTTCTCTCACACCCTGTGAGAGTGCCAAACCTGCCCCCGGAAAGTCTCTCTGCTCCAAAGGTCCCCACAACATGTAAACACACAGGCAACCATGCCACTCCCACGTGGCCGAGACCGACGCCCTCCACACATGTTTTTACCATCTTAGAAATATCTCAAAATCTGTCATTTGAGGATACAGAGAGAATTATACATGCCTTTGTTTCATCACGCTTAGATTATTGCAATGTTTTATTTTCAGGTTTTCATTGCACAAGCTGGTGCATTGCACAATGCACAACAAGGCCACTTAGGTCCTCAGGTCAAGGATTTTTGGTAGTTCCACAGTCCAAGTTAAAATCAAGGGGTGATCGTGCCTTCTCTGTGCTTGCTCCTAGACTCTGGAATAGCCTACCCTCATATTAGATCCGCTGAATCAGTCTCAGCTTTTAAATCTAATCTTAAAACCCATTTGTACAGATCGGCTTTCTCCAATGTATGATTTTATTGTATTGATTGTTTATTTATATATATTTATTTTATTTTTTTACTTGTTTTACTTTTTATATTCGCATACTAAGTATCCATGGTCATGTTTTGCTTTTATTGCCTTTTATTGTCCTTTGTCAAGCACCTTGTGCTCGTAGCTGGAAAGGTGCTCTATAAATAAACATATTATTATTATTATTTATTATAAACGTATTATTATTATTTGTTTACATTTTCCATCATTTAGTTCTTCATTCTTCACTCTTTAATGAAAATAAATAAACAGACATAAACAGACACTTCAGCTGACCTAACTGTGTACTATATATTACAAGTATCATGTACTGATCAAACATTTTATTTGATTAATGGCTACATCGTTCCCACACGATTTATGCAGATAGTCTAATTCCAGGGGTTTGTAATCTATCTGCCGCGCGACTCAGGAATGCTGGCGGTAAATTTAGCAGAATCCCTGATACAAAGGTAAAATAATTAAACGTGGCGGGATTCATTTATTTCACTTTTAATCCACGTCCTCTCCTCCTCATGCCGTCGGCAGGCATGTACACAGATAGGGCCCAAGGGGGGCTTGAGCCCCTGCCCTTTTTTTTAAAATTTGTTATTGAAATTCTATCAAATATTAAGAGGGAAATGTATAGTAGTATCCACGAAAAAATACACCTTATCAATTTAAAAAGTACTCCGCTCTCCAACCCCCCTCGCCTTCCAAATGGTCTTGTCTCAATCAATCAATCAACGTCGCATCTTCCGACATTCCGAATACAACTTGTCATCCCCAGCCCCAGTTTGGTTACGTTGAATGATATCACTCAGGTAGGCACTGTTTTAATTATGAAACCACGATTAAACAACACTTACTTAATTGTTATGTTATATATCCGTTAAGAAAACTATGAAGTAGGTCAGTAGGACTTGCCACCTTCACGCTGTAATTTCGTCATTACTAGCCTCGGTACTCAAGTAAGCAAGTAAGCTAGTCTAATTATCATTAAAACAACATTATCTCCATCATGCAGGACAACTTATAAAAACTTTTAAAAATTTCAGCCATATGCATAGATGTAACAAATATATAAGAGTGTGTTTAAATAGTGTGTGTGTGTGTGTGTGTGTGTGTTTTTGAATATAATATAATACTGGTTTCTTTTCCTCAGTGTGATGCTCAAAAACATGTTACTAAAATCAAACTCTAGTTCAGTAGTTGTACCATGTGTCTCATTTATAAAATATATGCAGTGTAACAAAATGATACAGAACATGAAAACAGAAGGGGGCTTATGTATCAAGCATGTCAAAGTAGGACTGCTGATCTAGAATGTTATCATTACTTATAATGAAAGGTAAAACAGGTCCCCTGTTATGAACATAGTGTGTGATTATGGATGGCGGCGGTGTGGCAACATCGGGGTGGGAATAATGCGTGTCAGTGCCCTTTTTTTTTTTGCTTGAGCCCCTGCCCCCCAAAATGTCTGTGCACAGCCCTGGTCGTCGGAGACTCGCCCGAACTGGGCTCGTAAATTCCAGTGACAGGTGAGCCATGCTCAACGTCCTTCCGTCACTACCGGTCGCAGGACTACGGCAGCGAACTCACATTACTAGGCGGAGATTGACATAAAAAATAGCGGGTGTAATTGGCTACTAAATTGGGAGAAAATGGGATAAAATCAGTACTAAAAAAGTCTTAAATTATTATTATTTTTTTAAAAGATGGCAGGTCGTAAAGAAACATTACTAATTGTGGTATCACTATCCAAGCTATATGATGCTAGTTAGCTGTGGCTGACTAGCAAGCTATGTGGTATGGATATGCAAAGCACAAAACACAATGAAAACGCTCTGGAATACATCGAAAATAAACAGCAAACATAAGTCCACTGATCTAGTTAGCCTGGATGTTTTGTATCAGTCTTACTACGTGTGCAGGAAAGTCCTCGGGGCTGGTTGAGTGGGGTTGAGTTGCTGGCGCTGGAGAAGGGTTTGCGGGTGACCAACATGACGAATCCATGTCGCTTTCTTTCCGTTGCTTGTGGGAGGGATTTGTCTGTCGTGTCGGTGTCGTTCCTGCAGCTTGCTGGCCAATTGCACTCGCTTGCGTGCATGTTGAAGTTCACTTGCTATGTTGCAGAACGATAGCAAAGTGTAGCTAATAAAACTTATCCCATGGTGGATACAGTCAGTTTTCGACAGGGTTACCGGAGTAAACTCGTCACTGGGTTACGTTTAACTTTGATTTAGCTGAGTTAAGTGAACAGCCTCCAATCGTAAGACTGGGTCCGGAGGGAGTTGTGGGAGAATCTGACCTCAGCCAGGGCCAGTTAGACTGAAGGATCCCACCACATTGGATACTTCTTCAAAAACAAACACAATCTTCAGAGTCTGATGTAATAGGGTTTATTGTATATGATACAAGATTACATACAAGAACCCGGGCTGGTTTGCGAAGCAGCTCCTGACACATTTCTGAAAACATTCTCCTTTTATCCTGTTTTCTACCCCCTCCTGCAGTGGAGCTAAAAGTCATACCCCTCCCACTTAAACTCAACCCTTCCCATAGGTTCATACCACAGTTCTCTATACGTCATTGTTTCTCATCCTCAAACCTCATTTCCGTCTGCATCTGTTCACATTTCCTTCCATTATTTTCCTTGTCCTCCACTTGTTAATATAAAAAATAACTTGTTCTGACCTAACTACGCACATGTGACCTTCACTGATAATGCAATTTCCTACACACTACACATGGCAAGCGCTGATAATGCAGTTTACTAATGACCTGGCAATGCAATTTACTAACTGGCCTCAGTAATTTAATAGGATGTGCCGATGGCTAATGACTATGAAGTCATTAGTGATAGATAATGAGGGTGAACTCCTCTCAACCTTCCTCCCACAGAGTCCTACGTCGAGTTAAGCACTTTCAGATACTTTAAGAGTGTTCACAAACAAAAGACTTAGACTTGACTAGCCTGCGGTCCTTGCTACCCTACAAACACATGCGCAGCAGTGGAGAAGAACACGTCCTGGTCCAACTATGATCCGTGCGAGAGAGCAAACAATATGTGCGCGCTAGTTTTATGTAGCGTTACAGTGGGGTGGTGAAACGCTACTGTAGGGTAGGTCATTAACTGGCTTACAGTGTTTTGAAGTTGCTGCTCAGTGTCTCGTGCAAGTGACGTCTGTCTGTCCCTGTTGATCCGTCATGGACGCATGGACCCTACAGTAATATGGTCTGATGAGTCATATTTTACTCTTTTTCCTACACCTGGACATGTATATGTTAAAAATATATAAATATAACATAAATGTCAGAACGTCTGTTTTTGATTGAATTTCAATTGTGCCTCAGTTATCAGTATGGTGGGAGCTCCGCGAAAAAAGGCAAAACTTGAAACTTCCATCAAGAATAGGAACATGACTTTTTGTTCACTTGTGACTTGTGAAAGATACATTTACATTTACATTTTAAGCATTTAGCAGACGCTCTTATCCAGAGCGACTTACAAGATGTGCATTAATACATGGTAGGAACAATCAGTTCGCACAAGAGATCAGTGCAGTAATACAGTGATAGACATCGGTGTAGGCAGCTGCATACCATACCTGTAACACTGGGAAGGAAAAGGTTAGTCATTTTTTAAATTTATTTTATTTTAATTTTATTAAATGAGGATACATATACAAGAAGTGTTGAGAAAGTAGGCAGTGGTGGTGACAATTGGGTAGATGTACAGAATTCAGTGGTAGTGGAGTCTGAAAAGGTGGGTTTTGAGTCTCTTGCGGAAGATCGCAAATGATTCCGCGGTCCTGACCGATTGGGGAAGATCGTTCCACCACAGAGGGGTCAGGACAGAGAAGAGGCGAGACAGTGAGGAGCGGCTGCCAGGCGCCCGGAGGGATGGGACAGTCAGTTTGCCAGAGGAGGCGGAGCGGAGAGGTCTGGCTGGAGTGTCTGGAGGTAAGGGGGAGCAGTTCCTCTAGCCGCTTGAAAAGCAAGCAACAGTCATTTGAATCTGATGCGTGCTGCGATGGGGAGCCAGTGCAGCGAGGAGAGTAGAGGGGTGATGTGGGTGAACTTCGGTTGATAAAACGATATGCCTGGTATGTCACCAGGGGTGAAAAGGGGAAACTTGGAGCGCCACATTACCTTCCATCCAAAATTCAAGGAGACCTACCAGCAAAAAAGTGCAATACATTCACGAAAGTTGATGAGCTTAAATCGTTGTTGCAGGCCCAGCAGCTACTTTTTACCAAACCAACGTTTAAAGGTAAAGCTGCCACAGAAGCATCCTTCCATGTTAGCCAATTCTTGGCAAAACACAAAAAAACATTAACTGATGGAGCATTGTACAGCAAGGCAATGAGCGTTACTGCCGACACATTATTGAAAGACTTTAAAAACAAAGAGGATATTAAAAATGATATCATGAGTGTTCCGCTCGGCCCAGTTACTGTGACAATAAGGGTAGAGGCATTATCTGAGGATGTGTATCAACAAGTGTTCAAAGATGTATCGATTTGCGAGTGCTTTTCACTGCAGATGGATTCATCTTTGGATATGACAGATACCGCACAGCTGATGGTGTTTGTTCACATGGCTTTTAAGGATTCAACAACGAGGGCTTTTCTCACCGTTATACCATTAAAAGAGAAGACAAGAGACATATACAGCGAGTTGAAACATTATATTCTCTTGGGCTATTGAAGTCCAGGCTAGATGCAGTACTAAATACTCTTTAGGTTAGGACATGACGAGCCTAGATGGGCCGAACGGCCCGTTCTTGTCATTATGTATTCTTATGTTCTTATTCTTATTCATGATAATAACATTCCAATTCATAAACTGGTGGCAATCACTAAGACAGTGATCCGTTCAGGCTTCATTGCATTGTGCGGTAATGACCCTGAGTTTGTGAATTATCACTGTGTGATTCATGTAAGTTTTTTGTTACATTTGCTGATATCATTTTTGATAACTGATATGCACTTTTATCAATATTTGTACTTAGTATTACAGGTCAAATGAACTATACAGCTAGCTATTTAGATTAGCTGGTTACATAGATATTCTAACTCTCTAGCTGTGGCAGCTATAGGGAAAAAACTTTGATTACTCTTTTGGCTAACATTACAACATGTCTATTAATGCATCCTACTAGCTAGCTACATTTAGCTATGTTTATATATGCGTTTTCTAGAAATAGTAAGCCTTCTGATTGCATGAGAAATGCATGGTGATGCATATAACCTTCAGCAGATACCCACCCCCTCCACCACCTCTATCTATAAACAGTACTCAAAATTAAAAATCAGAAAGACTTCCATTGGAACAGCCAGGTTGAGGCCATGTTAACAATTGCTAAGAGAAAACTATTTATCCTAAAATGTCTCAGGCGCTTCACCTTTTCAGCAGATGGTCAACGATCAATATACACTGCATTCAACCAATACTGGAGTATGCTGTCCTGACCCAGGACTCTTATTTTTTCCTGTTTATTGTTATGCACATTTTGGGTTGACTTCTGTACAGTGGCGGACCGTGCCCTCTCACAATGGACCTTCAATAGCAGCCCCCCCAAAAAAAAAAAAATCAGGCGCATCAGCTAGCCAACTCAACACTACCAACGGCAAGCCATTCGATCACACAACAGGCATATTTATTTTACAATTAGGCCTACATCCACAACTGAAATTAGTGTCATACTGTCAATTATAGAGCATAATAGAGCACATTAATCGTCTAATAATTTTGTACGCTTCGGTGAACGTGAGAAAAAAGCCGCCAATCCACTAATGTGAGCGAAAAAGATTTTGCCCTCCTTGATTTTTGCTGCTCCCTGAGACAATACAAGATTCAAGGTGTGTGCATAACAATGCACAAACAGTGCCTGTGGAACTGATTCTTTAATTCGTGCTTGAACTCCATTTATTCCCGAAGCCATAACGGCAGCACCGTCATAGCACTGAGCAACTACTTTTGACTTGCTTTCGTAGCTATCTAAAAAAATCTATAATACGTGGTGCAATGTACTGTGCACGTTTGTTTTCTGTGACATACTCAAATTTCAAAAAACGTTCTTTCAGACCACTGTCACTCACGTACCTTAGGGACGAATGACATCTGAGTGGCATTTTTCCAATCTGTGGTCTCGTCCACCATGATTGCAACATACTTCGTTTTCTTGATCTCCTCTTTAATGGCATCATCCAGTACATTTCCAATTGCGTTAATGAGATCGTTTTGAATCTTTCCAGAGGTCCCAGTGAAAACAGTGGCCGTGGCCAGATGATGGCGCAGTTCGGCGTCATATTCGATATCAGGGAAAGCAGTTCCAAGTAATTGCCCCGATTTAATGAATCCGTGCCTTCGTCGTAGCCTCTAAATGGCACTTCTTGTTGCCCCAAAAAAACGACACAATCAATGAGGCGCACATTCTTTTCATTGTGAAAAATTGTCGCTGTCCTCCTCTGTTCATCCAACTGTAAATCCACCCGTGTGCTGCCGAAGGTTTTCAAATGAACAGCAGCAATGATGTGCCGTTCAGATTCCTGATGCTTATTTGCAGCTTTGGTGAGAGAGCTCAAGTTGCTGTAGCCAGTGCTATTCCATGGCCCCTTGTCTGAATTGAATAGCAAACAGTCCCAGCAAAACAACCTGTTCAACTGTGCGCTAGCTGTTAGCCATTTGTAGCGGCTATAATTTGCCTCACTAAAGTGTCTTGTGCAGCCTTTCCCTGGCTGCTGAAGTCCAAGCTTTGGTTTCGGTCGACCCCTGTCAACTATTTCACTTTTTCAGTGAAATTTCAACTAAATGGCACGCTTAACCCATTCAGACCTAAAATGCCTGCTAAAAACGCCTATTAAAACCTAAGCAATTATTCTACACAACCTCTTAAAACCTGAGGGTTTTCTGGAAAAAATTTGGCACGCACTTCATTTCCCCACGTCTATTTCAGCGAATCACAGCGCATTTCATTAATCGCAAAATCGATGCGACCTAAACGTCACTCCAGGTCTTAATGGGTTAACAAGTCACTAACCAGATCGATCTCTATCTCGATACCTCCGCCACCAGTTGCCATTTTCCAAATTAGCCAACCCTTGCTGACGAAACATCACGTTTAATGGGCTAACGTTTATAATTGGCTAATATCACAGGACCTTCCATAGAACATCCTGAATACCCCGCGGCATTCCCGCCCACCATATAACGCATTTTGATTGGTTGGTTTTATTGTCACTCTGCATTATACTGTACAGCAAGTGTCTTCTACTATGGTCAGAGAATCCCCTGGGCTGAATGAGATCGCTGTAACTGCTATAATTACCATCATCCACCGGAGGGAGGCATAGTTTAGTCAAACAGTTCAAAAAATCTAGTGAAATAGCAATAGAAATAGAAAAAAATAATTTATATAAGGAATATTGTTTACAATAATCATAACTATTTTTATTATTAAAATTGCATTGACTTCTCTAATCTACCAGGGTATTCAGAGAATACCTTGAAGGCCCTGACGGACCACCACTGCTTCTGTATATATTGTACTTTTTATGAATCGAGGGGCAATGTTTTGATTGCTATAGCTAATATATTGGTATTTAATTATTTATTTTAAACTTATTTTATATTCAATAATAATAATAATAATAATAATACGTTTAATTTAACGTGCCTTTCAAGGAACCCAAGGAGGCTGTACAGTATAAAAAGGGTGAAAATAAATAAATACATTTGACACCATTTAAAAACAAGCACAAGCAGACATCAGGAGAGCTAACTACAAAAAAGCCAGACTGAAGAGGTGAGTCCTCAGTCTGGATTTATAAGTAGAGGTGGACTCTACATTACGGATTGAGGCAGGGAGGGCCAGAGGCCAGGAGCAGCTGCATTGAAGGCTCTGTCCCCCACAGTGTGGAGCCTGGTGTGGGGAGTGATGAGGAGCCCAGTGTTGGAGGAGCGGCCTCCGAGAACGGGTGTAGGTGTGGAGGAGATCTAAGAGGTATTTTGGGGCAAGGTCATGGAGAGACTTATAGGTGAGGAGGATAATTTTAAATGAGACACAGGACTTGACTGGGAGCCAGTGCAGCTGCTAGAGGGTGGGGGTGATGTGCTGCCAGGGTTTCTTGCATGTGAGAACCCTGGCCGTGGAGTTCTGGACATACTGGAGCCTATCTCCTCAGATCCTGGTGAACTTCTACCGGTGTGCCATTGAAAGCATCCTCACCAACTCCATCATGGCCTGGTATGGCAACTGCACTGCCTCTGACCGGAAGACACTGCAGAGGGTGGTGAAAACTGCCCAACGCATCACTGGCTCATCTCTCCCTGCCATCAAGTCCATTTACGACAGACGGTGCCTGAGGAAGGCTCAGAGCATCATCAGAGACTCCTCTCACCCTAACCACGGACTGTTTGCCCTCCTCCCCTCCGGGAGGCGCTACAGGAATCTTCGTTCCAAGTCCAGCAGACTCAGGAACAGCTTCTTCCCCTCCGCTGTCATCTCCCTGAACTCCTCATCGCCTCCTCACCCCCCTCCAGTGACTGCCCCTCTCCACCTCCCGTAGTATCCTGACCTAGACTCTGGATCACTCCGGATACTCTGACTCTGGATACTATGGTTTACTCTTCATGTAGTAACTCTGTTCACTGACTCTGGATACCCCCTGACTACCCGCACTAGCTCTGTCATACCTTCATTCTGCACATATCCATGTACAAAATTGTAATATAGCCTTGTATAATTCTGTATAATTTTGCTGTACTACCTATACATATATTCATATATTTATATATTTATACTCACCTGTACTTACCTATACATAACTGCACTAGTCTGTATATATATTATAGCAACCTAACTACCTTTATAGTAATTATTCAATACTGTGCCTGTTAGCATTATAACTTCTGCTATAGTACTGTATTGTAGCACTTACTGACATGTTTGCACTCTGGTTAGATACTAAACTTATTTTCGCTGTACTGTACCTGTACTGTACAATGACAATACATTTGAATCTAATCTAATCTAATCTATCTAGGGCTTTGCTGTGCACCCCGAATAGCACTCCATTACAGTAGTCCAGGCGAGAGGTCACAAAGGCATGGATGAGGGTCTCTGCCACGGAGTCAGTGAGTGATGGCCAGAGTCTGGATATGTTCTTTAGGTGAAAGAAGGCAGATTTGATGATGGACTTGATTGTGGCTCAAATGAGAGAGTGGAATCAAGAATGACGCCCAGGTTATGGACTTCAGAGGATGGATCAGCTATCGATAGTCAGCCCAAGATCACCAACCTTGAGATCACCACCAGAGCATGGATGCCACAACCATGAGCTCTGTTTTATTGCTGTTGAGTTTGAGTAGGTTAGAAGTCATCCAGTGTTTTATGCCATACAGGCAGCTGATGAGAGACAGGGGAGAGAGGTGAGTGGAGGGTTTGGTGTTGAAGTAGAGTGTCGGCATAACAATGAAAGCTAAGGCCATGTTGGCGGATGTTCTGACCAAGGGGAAGCATATAGATGATTAATAGCAGGGGTCGAAACACAGAACCTTAGGGTACACCTTGGTTGGCAGGGCCAGCGGTGGATTTGGAGTCCCTAATGGTTACAAACTGCTTTCTATTGGCTAGATAGGACCAAAACCAGGAAAGGGGTATTCCAGTGATGTAGTTCCATTGTCAAAGACAGCACAGAGATCAAGTAGGAGAATGTTGACATGACCAGAGTCAGCGAGAATGAGGAGGTTGTTAGTAACTTTGATTAAGGCTGTCTCTGTACTGTGCTGTGCTCTGAATCCAGATTGTAGTGGTTCGTATAGCTTATGGCTGGACATATGCTGCTGGAGTTGGGAGGCAAGTGCTCATTCCAAGATTTTGCTAAGCAATGGAAGGTTGGAGATCAGCCAATAGTTGTTAAGGTCATCTGGGTCCAGACCTTGTTTTTTTAAATGGCCATTTGTGGAGTGAACAGTGCCAGACCTAAGAGAGGTGTTAACAATGTTGACCGTGAGAGGACACAGAGCAGGTAGACATACCTTAGTCAAGGCTGTGGGTATGGGGTCCAGAGAGCAGGTGGAAGCCTTGGGTTTGGTGACCAACTCTATGATGTGAGCGGCATCAACAGGGCAGAAGGGCAGTGGTGGGTGTGGCGAACAGTGACTGAGGTGGGAGGGGGGAGCAGGGCACCTGGAGCTGCTGGTAGATGGGAATGGAATCAACTGTAGCCTGAAAGAAGTCCAGGAACTTGCAGCAGAGGTCAGGGGCGCCAGAGACGGGGGAGGCATCAGGGGGGCGTAGTAGTTGGTTGATGGTGGCAAAAAGCATTCTGCGGTTATTTTTGAGGGGAGCTAGGGGGGTAAATGAAGACAACTTGGAGAGGTGCAGAACCAGCCAGTTTAAATGCAACACATTCAAATGATGTAACATTCTGTACTGGTAGAGCTTTAACCTTATGTCAGCTCGAGGAATAACAGCCAGCTCACCACCATGACCCAGAGAATGAGGTTTCTGAATAACAAATGTTTCTGTAAACATAACCTGGAGGTGTAGCTTGGTTGAGCCTGGTGCCTGAGCCTACACCTCCAGGTTATATTTAATAATATTGTTGCTGCCAGGTTTCAGTCAGACAGAAGAAATCGATTTTCTTATCCACAATGACGTCATGAATAAGGACTGATTTATTGTTGAGAGGGTGAGTGTTCAGTAACATGAACAAGGCAGTTTTGTTTTACAAAGGGGAGGATGCTGAGATAATATTAAAAACACTGACAGATTTGGTTAGCAGAGAAACCTTGGTCAAGGATCTCAGGCAGTCAGTATGGACGTGTAATTTGTTGTGATGATGCAACCGAGATGCAACGGTGCACAATGGAGCCTCTGCACATAGCGAAGGCAACGCATGGGTCCCTGTGTTTTAAAGGCATAAAAGCATCCAGGAATGGTGTGTCGGTTGAGTTTTAAGAGTTCCGATGTGGAATATTATATTTTTAATGCCATTCCGGCCAGTGCAGTGGTGTAGCAGAGGCAGAGTCACTGATCCAGCAGAGGCGCCTAGCTGGGGAGGAGGCCGTAATCCAAGCATCGTAACATAGGCGTAGACAGCTGGCTGTATGCAAGTTGGCATAGCAGGTAAGTACTGTGCTGTAGGTGTTGAACCGTAAAACTTGCAATCAGGCAGGGATAGTTTGCATTTGGGCGAGGCAAAAGTTAATTGAAGTCACAGGAAAAGTACATCAAAGGTGAAAAAAACAATTGAAATAAGATAGATTGCATTAAAAACTAAATTAAGTCGCTGTGACGTTCGGGATAAGGACCCAGACGAAGATCAGGATTAGGCAAAGAATTGTTTAATGAAGGCAGAGGTCAACACCAGAAGTCAGGGTAGCGAAAGTACAAAATCCAAATCCAAAGAGAAGTCACAAACAATCCAAAAGTCAAAAACCGGTAAATCAGAGAAGGCAAACAAACAGAATCGGCAGCCAAACGCGAAGTGAAAAACAGAAGGGGTGTCTCGGGAAAATGCTACAGACTCTGGCTTACTGGTAATCGGCACAGGGAATGAAGATCAGCGTTCTGACGGGGAATGAACATAAACACGGAACTGACAGTGGGGAAAATAAGTATTTCACCCCCTGCTGATTTTGTGAGTTTGCCCCCTTACAAAGAAAGGAACGGTCTATAATTTTCATGGTAGGTTCATCTTAACAGTGAGAGACAGAATAGAAAAAAAAATCCCAGAAAATTACATTATATGAATTTTAAACATTTATTTGTGTTTTATTGAGGAAAATAAGTATTTACCCCCTAGCAAAACATGACTCAGTACTTGGTGGAGAAACCCTTGTTGGCAAGCACAGCGGTCAGACGTTTCTTGTAGTTGGTCACCAAGTTTGCGCAGATCCCAGGAGGTATTTTGGCCCACTCCTCTTTGCAGATCCTCTCCAAATCCTTAGAAATCCATTTTCAGTGTCCTGGCTGAGGGAAGGAGGTTCTCACCCAAGATTTCCCGGTACATGGCCCCATTCATCCTCCCCTCGATCCGGTGAAGTCATCCTGTGCCCTTAGCAGAGAAACAGCCCCAAAGCATAATGTTTCCACCGCCAGGCTTGACGGTGGGGATGGTGTTCTTGGGGTCCAAGGCAGCTTTTTTCTTCCTCCAAACACGGCGAGTCGAGTTGATGCCAAAGAGCTCGATTTTAGTCTCATCTGACCACAGCACTTTCTCCCAAGCCTCCTCTGAATCATCCAGGTGCTCATTGGCAAACTTCAGACGGGCCTGTACATGTACCTTCTTGAGCAGGGGGACCTTGCGGGCACTACAGGATTTCAATCCATTACGGCGTAGTGTGTTACCAATGGTCATCTTGGTGACTGTGGTCCCAGCTGCCTTGAGATCATCAACAAGCTCCAGCCGTGTAGTTCTGGGTTGTTCCTCACCTTTCTCATGATCAGGTTCACTCCACGAGGTGAGATCTTGCGTGGAGCCCCAGACCGAGGGAGATTGATGGTCAATTGGTGTTTCTTCCATTTTCGAATTATCGCACCAACAGTTGACTCCTTCTCACCAAGCTGCTTGCCAATGGTCTTGTAGCCCATTCCAGTCTTGTGCAGGTCTACAATTTTGTCCCTGATGTCCTTAGACAATTCTTTGGTCTTGCCCATTGTGGAGAGGTTGGAATATGATTCATTGATTGATTCTGTGGACAGTTGTCTTTTATACAGGTAACGAGTACTTAATTAGGAGTACTAATTAAGTAAGAGGACTAATCTGTGTGCCTCCTGGTCACATAACCGGTCTGTGGGAGCCAGAATTCTTGCTGTTTTGCTAGGGGGTGAAATACTTATTTTCCTCAATAAAACACAAATAAATGTTTAAAATTCATATAATGTGATTTTCTGGGATTTTTAAAAATATTCTGTCTCTCACTGTTAAAATGAACCTACCATGAAATTTATAGACCGTTCCGTTCCTTTCTTTGTAAGGGGGCAAACTCACAAAATCAGCAGGGGGTGAAATACTTATTTTCCCCACTGTAAATACAAGCAGGGAAGGGAAACACAATAGGAATCAGGTGTGACTGGGAGGAGAGAGGGGTAGGAACACAGGTGAAAACAATGGGATTCGTTAATACAATAACGAGGGGAAACGAAAGACACGGATTGGGAATAACACAGACACATAGACAATAAATGACCTGGAAGAGCAGGCAGACACGTGCATAGTTCGAAGGGGAGGAACGCATATAGAAATCTGCATGCAAATGAAGTGAAATGTGAGAAGCATACAGGGATAGGACAACGAGAGAGAGAATGATAGCGATAGTTAGAAGCGTGAGATAATTAGTGATTAGTAGTGTTAGTAACTTAACTAAATCCCTAATGTTAGTAGATTAGTTGGTTAGTACTATATACATCTAACTAATATATACAAAGTGTAATTAGAAAGTAAGAAGGAAGTAAAACAAGATTAGAAACGAAGACGGAAAAACCTAAACATAATTTCCCGAAGTACATGACAGAACGAGAATGAAACATGACTGAAGAAAGATAAATAAACAAAGTGCAAAAACAAACCGAACAGACACTCAAAACATAACAATAAGATGGCTTTTATAGCCATAAAATAGTTATTGAGGGGTGGATTGATTCAGACGGAGCACTACTGAAGGCCTAGGTGTGAAATGCACGGCCCGCCACTGCTATATACATCTAACTAATATATACAAAGTGTAATAGAAAGTAAGAAGGAAGTAAAACGAGATAATAAGCTAAGACGGAAAAAACGAAACATAGAATCTCCCGAAGTGCATGACAAAAGACAAGGAGTGGATCTCGAAATACAGGAACAATGACAACAGGGGAACAGAAGTGAATTGAACGAGAATGAGGAATAATGAATAATGAATAAACAAAGTATAAAAACAAACCGAACAGACACTCAAAACATAACAGTACCCCCCCCCAAGAAATGCCTCTTGGCATTTTAACAGGAGGCACAGGTTTAACAACATGAAAGTCCTTGATCAAATCTTTGTCCAGGATAAAGCGGGATGGGATCCAACTTCTCTCCTCGGGCCCCAACGATGAACGTCCAAAGGTTTGCTGACCGTATAAGCCTCTCCACCATCAATGAGACGGGGGGGTGGGGGTGGCTCAGGGGCGGGACACAAAGGGTGGGTAACCAGGGGTTTGAGGCGTGAAACATGGAAAGTGGGGTGAATAAGTTTCATGGTGGATGGTAATTTTAGACGAACTGCAGTGGGGCTGATGATCTTTATGATGGGGAAGGGTCCAATAAAATGGGGGGCAAGCTTACGGTGATCCATCTTGAGGGGAATGTCTCTGGTGGTCAACCAGACCCGCTGTCCCATATGATAACGGGGAGCCTTGGAGCGTCTTTTGTCCGCAGTCTCCTTCATGCGGGCACTGGCTGGAGAAGGTTGCAGCGTGTGAGTTTCCAGGTGCGGAGACATCGAGGGACGAAGACCTGGACAGAGGGGACTCCCACCTCCTCCTCCTGGCTAGGGAACAAAGGTGGTTGGTAACCCAGGGAACATTCAAAAGGGGACATTTGGGATGAGGAAGAGGTTTGGGAGTTGATGGCATATTCTGCCCAGGGAAGTTGTTGGCTCCATGAGGAAGGGTTCTGAGACCAAAGACAGCGCAGAACAGTCTCAATGACTTGATTAGCCCCCTCTGTCTGGCCATTGGATTGTGGGTGAAAACCTGAGGATAGACTAATAGATGAACCAATGAGTAAACAAAAAGCTTTCACAAACTTGGCGATAAACTGGGGACCTCTGTCGGAAACAATATTATTGGGGATACCATGTAATCTAAAGACGTGTTGGATGATAAGAGTGGCTGTCTCTTTAGCAGAGGGAAGTTTGGGTAAAGGAATAAAATGCACAGCCTTAGAAAACTGATCAATAACAGTCAAAATGGTGGTGTTGTTGTTGGAGGGGGGCAAACCAGTGATGAAATCTAGGGCTATGTGGGACCAAGGGCGGTGAGGGATGGGTAGGGGCTGTAATAGACCAGAGGGATGCTGATGGGAAGTCTTGTTCTGGGCACAGACAGAGCAGGCAGATATGAAGTTATTGATATCCTGGACCATGGCAGGCCACCAGAAACGTCTCTGGATAAACGTAATGGTTCTGTTTATGCCAGGATGACAGGACAGGCGACAAGAGTGATCCCACTGAAGCACCTGGGATCGAACAGACTCTGGAACGAAGAGGCGGATGGAGGGACAGCGACTGGGACCATAATGAATATCATCCAGATAAACGAAAACAAATTGATTAATGAAGTCTCTAAACACATCATTGATTAACGCCTGGAAAACTGCAGGGGCATTGGTTAACCCAAATGGCATCACCAGGTACTCCCAGTGGCCAGTCGGGGTATTGAATGCAGTCTTCCACTCACCCCCCTCACGAATGCGCACCAGGTGGTAGGCATTGCGCAGATCCAGCTTCGTGAAAACAGTAGCCCCTTGAAGCTGCTCAAATGCTGACGTCATGAAGGGGAGAGGGTAGCGATTCTTTATGGTGATGTCATTGAGAGCCCGGTAGTCGATGCAAGGGCAAATAGAACCGTCCTTCTTGCCCACGAAGAAGAACCCAGCTCCAGTGGGTGAAGAGGAAGGGCGAATGATTCCAGCAGCCAACGACTCCTGAAGATAAGTGTTCATGGTGTCAATCTCGGGACGGGATAAAGAGAACAGACGCCCCCTGGGAGGAGTAGTACCGGGTAAAAGTTTGATGGCGCAGTCGTAGGGACAATGGGGAGGGAGGCGGGTGGCTCGGGATTTACTAAAAACCTCCTTGAGGTCCAGGTACTTGGAGGGAAAGACAGACAGATCAGTTTTCTTCTCGGGAAGCAGGGAAAGGCAGGACCTGGTAGCCATCCTACGGTCGCGTTCCTGACGGGAAAGTCGAGCACGATCCAGCTGCATGGGTTCAGGTTCAGGGCTAGGTGAATGCGCCGCTCTGGGATGGTTTACGACTCTGGCAGGAATCCTGAACCCTGCTGGCTCAGGCCCAGGAAAAACCCCGATACTCCGGAAACGACGACGCTCCTGAAGCCTGGAATCGACCCGGATGGCTAAGCTGATGAGGTCGTCGAAGGACACAGGTAGGTCGCGGGTCAGGATCTCGTCCTTGAGCTGCTCAGATAATCCAAAGATGAAAGCGTCATAGATCGCCTTCCTTCCCCAACCACAGGAGTTAGCCAATGTCTGGAAACTGATGGTGTAGTCTGAGACAGATCTTCCCTCCTGGCGTAAGTAGAGCTTCTCCGTGGCAGCTTCGTGACCATGTTTGGAACGGTTGAAGACCCTCCTCATCTCCTCGGAAAACATGACGAAGCTCCGGCAGTAAGGAAATGACTCCTCCCATGCAGTGGTTCCCCAGGTGTTGGCACGACCGGTCAGTTGGGTGATGACGTAGGCCACCTTGGAAAGCTCACTGGGGAACGTAGATGGCTGAAGTTGGAAGATAAGCTGACACTGCGTGAGGAAAGCACGACAACCGCCAGGTTCACTGGCGTACTTCTCCGGGGGAGGCAGACGGGGTTCGTGCACCGGCGCAGAAGGAAACCCGGGCTGGGGTGGTTCCACGGCATGCTGAGGTGCGGGGTAGGTGCCGGAACTCGCAGCGTCAAGGTGAGTTCCGCCAAACTGGAAGTGAGGGTCTGAAGATGGTAGGTGACCGTCTCCAGATGGGTCTGATGACGCCCGAGCATGGCACCCTGCTGCTCGAGAGCGAAGCGTAGCTGGTCAGGATCTGCTGGGTCCATCGTGGTCAGAACGTACTGTGACGTTCGGGATAAGGACCCAGACGCAGATCAGGATTAGGCAAAGAATTGTTTAATGAAGGCAGAGGTCAACACCAGAAGTCAGGGTAGCGAAAGTACAAAATCCAAATCCAAAGAGAAGTCACAAACAATCCAAAAGTCAAAAAAAGTCGGTAAATCAGAGAAGGCAAACAAACAGAATCGGCAGCCAAACGCGAAGTGAAAAACAGAAGGGGTGTCTCGGGAAAATGCTACAGACTCTGGCTTACTGGTAATCGGCACAGGGAATGAAGATCAACGTTCTGACGGGGAATGAACATAAACACGGAACTTAAATACAAGCAGGGAAGGGAAACACAATAGGAATCAGGTGTGACTGGGAGGAGAGAGGGGTAGGAACACAGGTGAAAACAATGGGATTCATTAATACAATAACGAGGGGAAAGGAAAGACACGGATTGGGAATAACATAGACACATAGACAATCAACGACCTGGAAGAGCAGGCAGACATGTGCATAGTTCGAAGGGGAGGAACGCATATAGAAATCTGCGTGCAAATGAAGTGAAACGTGAGAAGCGTACAGGGATAGGACAATGAGAGAGAGAATGATAGCGATAGTTAGAAGCGTGAGATAATTAGTGATTAGTAGTGTTAACTAGTGGTAACTACTTTTGTCATGCACTTCTCCCGAAGTATTTTGTTTGCTAGTTAAATTGTATTTTAACTAGCAAATTGTCTACAGACAGCAATAAACCAATATAAACTACTACAATAGCATCAAGAACAATATTATTTTATACCAATACAATTGCTAAGACAAAAAGTTTATTTAACAAGTACTATTTTTTTCCCCAAAAAGATATGTTACAATCATTTATACCATACCCCTGTTTTCAATACTTACTGTACCCTCCCCTCGCAAGGATAAAGGCCAAAGCAAACAAAATGATGTCAGACAAATGAGAGAACTGTTCACTCGCCACTCTGTGCACAGCCAAAGTTTTGCAAACATTGCAGGCGATGTCCAACCCACTCCTATTGGTCGAGTAGAAGCATATTGTTGTTATAACAGAAGAAAAAAGAGTGGTTATGGTGAAAGAGAAAAAGTAAGCAGTAACTATGGATACACTTCTGCAACAACAACTCTGATGCAATTATTGATTGCCCTCAATAGAGGGTTTTTTTCCGGCAACTCTTTTGGCATGGAGGTGGTGCCTGATGGTAGATTTGGAGATTTTGTGTCCCCATGATACAACCAATTTTTGTAGATCTCCAACTGTGGCCCTTGGATTTTTTTACCCTCCCAAACCATGGGGGCAAATGCATTTGCGTTTACTGTTCCAGTGGTTTTAAACATCTTAATTATTATAAAACTAAAGCTACCAGCATGTTAATGCATATTTATTTTTTATGGGCTTGAATAATTCAGGGAAATTTTGAGGAAAAAGAAATCAAATAAAATATTTTCCTCTGAGCAATAATAATAATAATAATAATAATAATAACAATAATAGTATAAAATTGTAATTTACCCATTCTTTTAAGCATACAATATAGCTCATAACCTGGATTTTGATTTGATGTGTTATTTTCATGTTTCCACTGTAACCTTGAATATTTGCACTTGAGTGCAGAAGCTCAAAAATGTCATGCAAATACAGATATTTGCATATTAACAACTGGTCTGATCATTTCAAGTACACTCACAAACCATGAACTTTCCTGGGTAGACCATTGATAAGCTTCAATCCGTTCCCGGGCGAATGGTACTTGTCAAACACTAGATAGCATTTTCCTGTGAACTCTTCGAATGGGAGATGTATATAACACTTACACTTTCTGTTAAAGTAATGTAGTGATTTGGTGTGGTGGCCTTATTTTATCTTAGGCAAAAAAAACGATGTTCTGGCACACAGGCCTGGATTCATTCAACATTGGTCCTTAGATTTGATTTACATTTCAAGCATTTGTATTTTTCTTCACAAACACAGTTTGGTAAGTTAAATGTGATGATCACTTAACTCATTTGTGTTTGTGAAGAAACAAATATATTTTAATTTATTCATAAATTTCAACCTCAAATTTTACTTGACTGTAACATGTCAATGACAAAGTACATTGTGATTAGATTCAATAAAGACTTCTTCTATTTGGAGATAGTAAGGAGGCTTTTATTCCGCCCACACCCATTATCCCAGGAGCAAACTCCATCCCCCGGCTATATTAAGTGCTTTGATGTTCCTCAAAATATGCAATTTCTTGTACAAAAGACTGCCCGCTGCCAGAAATGCTTCTTAAACCATATCATTGCCCAGGCAAAACCATTTTTTTTACATTTCAATACAAGGATATCATTTTTCCTTAAAAGCAAAGGTGAGTGTGTATATATGCTTATTTTATCTTAGGCAAAAAAAACGATGTTCTGGCACACAGGCCTGGATTCATTCAACATTGGTCCTTAGATTTGATTTACATATATAATATATATAATAATTTCAAGCATTTGTATTTTTCTTCACAAACACAGTTTGGTAAGTTAAATGTGATGATCACTTAACTCATTTGTGTTTGTGAAGAAACAAATATATTTTAATTTATTCATAAATTTCAACCTCAAATTTTACTTGACTGTAACATGTCAATGACAAAGTACATTGTGATTAGATTCAATAAAGACTTCTTCTATTTGGAGATAGTAAGGAGGGACGGTGTTCAGTTAATCTACAGAATAAAAGCAATATTGAGCAATGTTGATTGAAGGCGTGCTTGTCCGTTTATTTCTTAACAGTATATCTCTTGCCCAGTAAGAGGGGACATGATGCTGAATAATTCATTGGAGAGGGGAGAAAAATATCTGCCCCCTTTAGCATGATATAATGCCTGTTTTAAAATTAAAATAAAATGATTCACCCCTTAGTGCAGTCCGACCATTGTCCTCGCCCATTTGGGCTTTGATTAAGCCTGTTTGAATCCAAATGATAAGGAGGCTCAGCCCCTCTTGCGTGGGATAAATGAACTAAATGACTCATGAGACAGAGGGAGAAAAACATGGCCCAAACAGTTTCAGTGCTTCAGTGTCAGGGTTCAGAACAACATGAGTGTATTTACCACATATACAATTTATATAAGTTTTTGCTCATTTGTATTGTATAGCAGTTGTCAAGTCCAGGGACAGTAATAGCAATAACATAGTAATAATAGGCTTGATGTCTTATATTCAGGAAGTCGGGGGGCTTTTGAAACATATAGCTATTCAACTATTCATAAAGCTATGCGAATAACAAATAATGATTACAATTATGAGCTAATTATGCAATGTTCTGATGCATGTTCTTTGAATAGCGCCATTAAGAGAAGAAACCACATTACCTGCACATTACTCCTTCCTGTCCATGCCTAAAAATGAGTCTTTTTCACAAATCACATGAACGCGCACTCATTTAAGAAGACAGGCATTCAGCATGTTTACGTTGTCATTTACGACAGTGTTCTGAAGTTACGAGCGTTTGCTGAATCTGACATGGAACACTCGTAGAAGCCACCTCACGAAACAAAATACAAGAAAGATACGATAAAAATACGAAAATGTTCTTGCATGAGGCCCATTGATTGGATGTTGTTTTGCTAAATTTTGCAGAGTTACATTAATTTACCATCTGGTTTTACTTTCTGTGATGCCCTTGTTTCTGTTTTCCTTATGTTTCTATTCCCTCCCCTTTTTTTTATATATATATAAAGCTTTTATACTGTTCAAAGTATTATCTCTCCGATCCTAGTCATTTTTTCCCCCACAAAAATGTGGTGGCAAGAACCTGGGACTGTAGACACTCCACAGGACGTCCACCTTCCACTGACAGGGACCACAAACACTCAACTGTACAATATAATACAGAGAATGTCAGACCATGTTCAAAACTCCTCACTGTGGCGTTTGGCTGTTCCCGGCCAGAGGAAGGTTAGTCGCCCAGAGTCTTGTGGTCCATAATTAAAGGGACCCAGGAGAGAATTTTTGGATGGTACATCCTTAATAGGTTAACCAATAATGGAGCATCTCGATGAGGGTATGACGCTATGGTTATAGAGATAAAGGCGGACCAGTTTACAGGATTATACATTGAAAATATTTAGCCTGTAAATACTTCTATTAGTCGTTGGCCTGGTGGTTCTGGAGATTGAAAAAGTTAAGTTGAAAAAAATTAGGTATTGTATCTGTTATATTTGTAACAGTAAAATATTCCACTGGCTTTGTGCAATTTGTTTGTAAAGAGAATATATTATGGTTGTGCAACATTGGCTGCTAGATCTAGCTAGTCTGTTCTCCGTTGGAGTATGATATTCCATAGGCCTTCTGTATTTTGTATTTCCATTGGCTTTACACATTTTGTAAATATATTACACATTCTGTGGTGGTCTATGCTATGGTTATAGAGATACTATAATCCACAAACATGCTATCATTTAAAAAGCTAGAGTAGATGCACAAGCTAGAGTAGATGCACATGCAAGGATCCTAACCTCCGATTCCCAGATGATGGATCTCTCGACTAAAATAATACATCTGAGAGGTGCATTAGGAAAACGGGGTAGACGTACGAACCAGGCTGAATGGGATGCATTCTTTTGTTGGCATGATGAAGACTCAAATCGCCTGAATTAATCGTGTGTGTGTGTGTAGTCATAAGGATACGGAGGGGAAATTAAGGCAGCAACTTAATCAGGAAAGAGCAAAGACAAGAGACAGGCAGGCAGAGCCATCCTGTGTTTCACCTTCCCCATACAAGCAATTGTTGAGTGAAATTGATTCTTCTGTCCTTGCAGAATAAGATCTGGTGATAGCAATAGAGGCAGGACAATGGAATTCCAGCAGTGAGCCCATAAATTAATCCCCAGGTCAAATTCCAGTCAGTCCATTTGCTGGACGCAGGGATGACACTCCCCAGACAGCAGCTGCTGACTCAAGTAGCACAATTGCATTCCCTTCCCCCGAACAGTCAAGCCAACCGGTTTATGAACAGACCACTTCCTCTGCCAGGTCCTTTTACCAACCCCTTTGTAATCATAGCCAACTGACCCCTCCCTCTGGAGGTTTTATTGTCTCCCTCAATTACCAGATATGGGACATGCTGGGGCAGGACAAACCAACAGGATACCAGCCCTCAACGCAATTTGTAGGTTCAGGGGGTGCGCAGGCGGTGCCATCACAGTATCCCCAGCGCAGGATCCCTATAGTAATGCCTGCCCATGCTGGTTGTGGTACTGAAGTACAGCATGTGCACATGCATTCACCTTTTACCCCCTCAGATATGTTGGTCCATAAGGAAAAAATGCCTGATTACAGGAAGGAGCAGGGATGCTGTAAGAGTGGGTAAGGAGCATAGTCCAGTGCTATGATTGTAATATTCTGGATGTGCGCGATCTTTTAAAAGCATGTATGTCACAACCGGATAGCAGGGATTTAATGTTGCTTGCCGCAGAAGGCAGGACAACTGTACATTTACATTTTACATTTTAAGCATTTAGCAGACGCTCTTATCCAGAGCGACTTACAAGATGTGCATTAATACAAGGTAAGAACAATCAAAGTTAGCGTACAAGATCAGTGCAGTAAAACGGCAAAAGACATCATTGCAGGCGTCTGCGTATCATACCTGTAACATTGGGAAAGAAAAGGTTAGTGGGTTTTCTTTTTTTTTTTTTTTTTTTTTCTCACAAGTAAACAGTGGTGACAACAGATTGGCTAGAAGGACAGTGTTCAGTGGTAGTGGAGTCTGAAGAGGTGGGTTTTGAGTCTCTTGCGGAAGATTGAAGTGATTCCGCAGTCCTGACCCATTGGAGGTCGTTCCACCAACGATGGACCAGGACAGAGAAGAGGCGAGACCGACGAGCGGCTGCCAGGCGTCCGGAGGGATGGGGCAGTCAGTCTGCCAGCGGAGGCGGAGCGGAGGGGTCTGGACGGGGTGTAGGGCGTGATGAGTGACTGGAGGTATGGGGGAGCAGTACCTCTGGCCGCTTGAAAAGCAAGCACCAGTGACTTGAATCTGATGCGTGCTGCGATGGGGAGCCAATGCAGAGAGGAGAGTAGGGGGGTGACGTGGGTGAACTTCGGCTGGTTGAACACCAGGCGAGCAGCAGCGTTCTGGACTAGTTGCAGTGGCTTGATGGCACAGGCCGGACGGCCTGCCAGCAAGGAATTGCAGTAGTCCAGACGTGAGATCACCAGGGCCTGGACCAGGAGTTGAGTGGCCTCTTGGGTGAGGAACGGTCTGATCCTCCGGATGTTGTGGAGGGAGAAACGGCAGGTCCGAGTGATCGCTGCAATATGGCTCGAGAAGCACAGCTGGTTGTCCAGGGTTACCCCAAGACTCCTGGCAGACTGGGACGGAGACACTATGGAGCCTTCCACGGTGATTGACGCATCAATCATCGGGGAGCCCTTCGCTGGGAGGAAGAGCAGCTCTGTCTTCCCCAGGTTCAGCTTCAGGTGGTGGGTGGACATCCATGCGGAGATGTCAGCCAGGCATGCAGAGATCCGAGCCGGGACCTGGGTATCAGATGGGGGGAAGGAGAGAAACAGTTGAGTGTCATCAGCATAACAGTGATAGGAAAAACCATGAGCAGAAATAACAGAGCCAAGTGACTTGGTGTACAGAGAAAATAGGACAGGGCCTAGCACCGAGCCCTGCGGGACACCGGTAGAGAGGGTGCGGGGAGAGGAGAGGGATCCTTTCCAGGCTACCTGGTAGGACCGGTCAGCCAGGTAGGACTCAAACCATGTCAGCACAGATCCAGAGATTCCCATCTCGACGAGAGAGGAGAGCAGGATCCGGTGGTCCACGGTGTCGAACGCCGCCGACAGGTCGAGGAGGAGGAGGACGGAGCTAAGGGATCGGGACTTAGCGACGTGAAGAGCCTCAGTGACCGCAAGGAGAGCAGTCTCTGTGGAGTGGCCTGCTCTGAACCCAGATTGGTTGGGATCAAGCAGGTCGTTCTGTAAGAGATGAGCAGACAGTTGATTATAGACAGCCCACTCTAACGTTTTGGAGAGGAAAGGGAGGAGAGAGACAGGTCGGTAGTTAGAGATGACAGCAGGATTCAGAGAGGGTTTTTTGAGGAGGGGGACAACCTGAGCACATTTGAGGGAGGAGGGGACAGAGCCAGAGGAAAGAGAGGAGTTAATGACATTAGAGACAAAGGGGAGGATGTCCATAGCAATGGACTGGAAGAGGGGGGAAGGAATGGGATCAAGAGGGCAGGTGGTGGGACGGTGGGAAAGAACGAGTTGAAGGATGTCCGAGTCAGGGAGGGGTGAGAAGGAGGACAGAGGAGTGGGAGGTTTAGGTAGCGGGATGGGAGAAAACAGCTAAAACATATTAATCACTGCATTAATTATCCAATGGAAGGCTCTTACCTATTTGCTTAGTTAAATCCAGGTGGTGACTTTTTTTTTGGCCAGGCAGTGCAGATG
Source organism: Aldrovandia affinis (assembly GCA_029706075.1). Classification (NCBI taxonomy): domain Eukaryota; kingdom Metazoa; phylum Chordata; class Actinopteri; order Notacanthiformes; family Halosauridae; genus Aldrovandia; species Aldrovandia affinis. Next base: position 319,823 of record JAINUG010000159.1, read on the forward strand.
CGACCGTGACTAATGTAATAAACTGGATGAGAACTAAATGGACAACTTACATAGACTGGTCAAAATATATGAGTGTAAACCAGTGGTGGGCCGTCAGGGCCTGCAAGGCCTTCTCTGCTGGCCTAAAAAATATTTGAATCACAGACTGATGTTAATTATATTTTGTCCATGAATACTTCCAAATGGTCTGTTTGCTTCCTTTCATAGCTGTTCCCCTGGTTGCGCTGCACCCAGACGTGTATTTTCATATTAAAGCATTTAACTAATCACATTTCAGCCATCATTTGTTGCCAGGGTAAAATAAATCTGCCTGGAGGCCTTCACAATCAGTTCTGCAGGCCCTGTAGCATAAAATAAGTGTTGATCAAACTGTTGCTTCAACCAATCAGATTTTGAGTTGGGGACACGAAGGCCTTCTAGAAGGCCTAGGTAACGTCAGCGTATTCACACCCTTTGATTGGATAGTCAGAGAGTGTCTGACTATGATGTAATGTGATTGGTTAAATGCTTTAATATGACAATACACGTCTGGAAGCAGCGCAATCAGGGGAAAAGCTATGAAAGGAAGTGGACAGACCATTTGGAATTATTTAATAAGTATTCATGGACAAAATATAATTAACATCAGTCTGTGATTCAGACATTTGAGCGGACATTTTCAGCCCTAAAGCTAATGAAAACTTATGCCAGAAATACGACAGGGCAGGCTCAACTTTCAGCATTAGCTTCGATGGCAATAGAAAAGGAATTCTTGATGGAACTGAAACACACGGATAATCTGTACGACAGAGTAATTGAACTCTTTTTGAGGAAAGAAAGGGGGATGGATTTTGTGTACAAATAATAAGGATTTTTGGTGAGTAAAATGTTGCTATTTTCCTAAATAATATTGCAATTTTATGAGGTTATTATTTATGGTTTTTTATGTGTGTCGCAGCTGTAGCACCCCGGGTTTGTTTCTTCAGTAAAGGCATTTATTCTGGATACACAAGTTATCTATCTGCGATGCAACGGCAACAGGTGTTTGTTCGGTTTGTTTTTGCACTTTGTTTATTTATCTTTCTTCAGTCATGTTTCATTCTCGTTCTGTTCCACGTCTGTCATTGTTCCTGTTCGAGTTCCTCTCCTTGTCATGTTTCGTTTTTTTAAGGAGGAGGAGGAACGCATAAAGAAATCTGCGTGCGAATAAAGCGGAACGTGAGAGTTAGTGATTAGTAGTGTTAGTAACTTAATCTAAATCCCTAATGTTAGTAGATTAGTTGGTTAGTACTATATACATCTAACTAATATATAGCCTACAAAGTGTAATTAGAAAGTAAGAAGGAAGTAAAACGAGATTAGAAACTAAAACGGAAAAACCAAAACATAGAATTTGTGCATGACAGAACGGGAATGAAACATGACTGAAGAAAGATAAATAAACAAAGTGCAAAAACAAACCGAACAGACACTCAAAACATAACAATAAGATGGTTTAGTTATTGAGGGGTGGATTGATTCAGACGGAGCACTACTGAAGGCCTAGGTGTGAAATGCACGGCCCGCCACTGGTGTAAACAGAGGAAGGATGAGCCAGTGCTGGACTACTGCTGGCGATTCTCAGAGTGCTTTATCCCGCATTCTAACAGGGGGCGATACTAGGCGAATAAATTGCCCAGTGGGCGTTCACCACGCTTGACTGGCTTCCTCAAAAATGCTTCCGACGTGCTTACAACATTTTTGCATGGTAAACGAATAGTTCATCATAGATTTTGAGAATCTTTATTATAAATATTAGTTGGCTAGCAGTATTGTTTCCTTCAATTATGAACCGCAAACTCAAACTTAGAAGGCTTTTTGCAATTACGGCCATTTACTTGCTGGAAATAGCTCGCAATTTCTCTCCGGTACGTTTTCCAAACGTTTTTACAAACGTACCCATGCGATAAAAAATAGCCTTTTAACCAACACAAACATTAAATATGATGTATGTAGTCCATATAAGTTTAGCTAGCTATAAATATTTATGCTTTTAGGATTAAATAAAGTATGGGGTTACTGCAGATCGCTGTTATCAGTTTCTCCTCCATGTTGAAGTGTCGGAACTAGGAACAAAATTTCGGTTTTGTGTTGGTTTCCGCGTGGGAGGTAAAAAGAGCAAGACATGAATTTGATTGGCTCTTACCGGGCAACATTGCCCGAAAGTTCAGAATTTTCAACTTTTATGGGCCACCGCCACGCCCATAAATCAGAAAATCGGTCGGGCACCGGAAGTCGCTCACTCTCATAGAGAATCAATGCATTTCCGGCAGCTCGTCGCCGAATCGCCCCCTGTTAGAATGCGGGGTTAGGGTAAATTCAGGATTCGATACCGACAATTCCCCAACCGGCCAGCAGGCTGTGCTGCTAAATGCATGTTTAACTGGGATGAGCCTTCCCCTGTCAACCCTGGCAAGAACAATTACCCAAGGTTGGCAGGCAAAGACAATGAGGGAGATGAGCCCTATCTTCATCCATTGTGATGAAACCTTAAATAAAAAGCTAAATTGGTACATCTTCAGATGGCCCAATTAACTATGATAGTGAAACAGGGCAGGAATAGAGGCAGGGGAAGGGGAGGTTTTATTAAGGCCAGAGGCTACGGCCGAGGATGTGGTACCGGGTCACCGCTTCATCAGTACCAGTACATAAGGACAGTCAATATTTATTTGCATTTACATGTGGCACACAACGGCTTACATGGACTGCACTTCCGCAGGGGTACTGTGAGAGTCCCTCTCTATTCTGCACAGCTTTACGTGCTGACATAACCGATGTGACCCTCACGGTCAAGGATCATCCATGATTCTGTACATGGATGACATATTACTGGCCTCAAAAACTGAGGAAGCAGCAACATTGGATTTGATGACAGTTTTAACAGCATTAGCTGTCAAAGGTCACAAGGTCTCTAAAAATAATTTACAGGCCGTGAAAAGTTAAGTTCTCTATTTGGGCCACTCTATCTCACAAGGCAAATGTAGTCTCAACCAGAACTGGTTAAAAGCCATACAGGACACACCAATTCCATCTACAAAGAAACAAATCAGAGCATTCCTTGGCATGGCTAGGTTTATAGATTAGATTAGATTAGATTAGATTCAAATTTATTGTCATTGTACAGTACAGGTACAGTACAGCGAAAAGAAGTTTAGTATCTAACCAGAGTGCAAACATGACAGTAAGTGCTACAATACAGTACTATAGCAGAAGTTATAATGCTAACAGGCACAGTATTGAATAAATACTATAAAGGTAGTTAGGTTGCTATAATTTATATACAGACTAGTGCAGTTATGTATAGATAAGTACAGGTGAGTATAAATATATAAATATATGTATAGGTAGTACAGCAAAATTATAGAGAATTATACAAGGACTATATTACAATATTGTACATGGGTATGTGCAGAATGAAGGTATGACAGAGCTAGTGCGGGTAGTCAGGGGGTATCCAGAGTCAGTGAACAGAGTTACTACATGAAGAGTAAACCATAGTATCCAGAGTCAGAGTATCCGGAGTGATCCAGAGTCTAGGTCAGGATACTACGGGAGGTGGAGAGGGGCAGTCACTGGAGGGGGTGAGGAGGCGATGAGGAGTTCAGGGAGATGACAGCGGAGGGGAAGAAGCTGTTCCTGAGTCTGCTGGACTTGGAACGAAGATTCCTGTAGCGCCTCCCGGAGGGGAGGAGGAGGGCAAACAGTCCGTGGTTAGGGTGAGAGGAGTCTCTGATGATGCTCTGAGCCTTCCTCAGGCACCGTCTGTCGTGGATGGACTTGATGGCAGGGAGAGATGAGCCAGTGATGCGTTGGGCAGTTTTCACCACCCTCTGCAGTGTCTTCCGGTCAGAGGCAGTGCAGTTGCCATACCAGGCCATGATGGAGTTGGTGAGGATGCTTTCAATGGCACACCGGTAGAAGTTCACCAGGATCTGAGGAGATAGGTGGGCTTTCCTCAGTCTCCTCAGAAAGAAGAGACGCTGGTGAGCCTTCTTGACCAGTGATGAGGTGTTGAAGGTCCAGGAGAGGTCCTCGGAGATGTGGACACCCAGGAATTTGAAGCTGAGACACGTTCAACCTCCGCCCCATTGATGTGGACGGGGCGTGAGCGACAGCCCTAGTCTTCCTGAAGTCCACGATGAGCTCCTTGGTCTTCTTGGTGTTCAGTGCCAGGTTGTTGTCGGCGCACCACGCCGCCAGGTGCTGGATCTCCTCCCTGTAGGCCGTCTCATCGTTGTTTTTGATGAGGCCCACCACCGTTGTGTCGTCTGCAAACTTGATGATGGTGTTAGTATCATGCATAGGAGTGCAGTCGTAGGTGAAGAGGGAGTAGAGAAGGGGGCTCAGCACGCAGCCTTGTGGAACGCCGGTGTTCAGGGTTAGGTGGAGGAGGAGAGGTTGCCTATCCTAACAGACTGGGGTCTGTTGGTCAGGAAGTCAAGGATCCAGTTGCAGACGGAGGGGATGATGTCCAGGTCCTTGGTTACCACAAGGTCACCAAGCTTGGAGATGAGTTTGGATGGGATGATGGTGTTGAATGCTGAGCTGAAGTCGATGAACAGCATTCGCACGTGAGTGTTGCTCTCGTCCAGGTGGGAGAGGGCCGAGTGTAGCGGAAGAGATGGCGTCGTCCGTGCTCCTGTTCTCACGGTAGGCAAATTGGTGTTTGTCGAGAGATGGTGAGAGGCCAGATTTGAGGTGAGCCAGGACCAGCCTCTCGAAGCACTTCATGATGGTGGAGGTGAGTGCAACAGGGCGGAAGTCATTGTGGCTCGTCGCGGAGGAGTGTTTCTGGCACAGGCACGATGGAGGTGGTCTTGAAGCACGCTGGGACAGTTGCCTGGGCTAGAGACCGGTTGAAAATGTCAGTGAACACCTCCGTCAGCTGCTCAGCACAGTTCCTGAGCACCCGGCCAGGGATGCCATCAGGCCCAGCTGCCTTACGTGCATTAGTCCTGCTCAGTGCGATGAACACATCCGTGGGGGAGATAGTGAGGGGTTGGAGATCAGCAGGGAGAGCAGCCCTGGTGGGCGTCTCCCGGCTGTCTCTATCAAAGCGGGCATAAAAGTTATTGAGTTCATCAGGGAGGGAGGGGTCAGTTGCAGGGGGGGAGTTGTTGGAGGGTTTGTAATCCGTCATGGCCTGGATGCCCTGCCACATGCGTCGGGGATCATTGGTGTTGAAGTGATCCTCAACCTTGAGCTTGTGGCTGTGCTTGGCCTGCTTGATAGTCCTGTTCAGGTCAGCCCTGGCTGAGCAGTAGGCCCGCCTGTCACCAGTTCTAAAAGCGGTGTCACGTGCTTTCAGCTGTAAGCGGACCTCTCTGTTCATCCACGGCTTCTGATTGGGGAAAGTGGTAATCCGTTTGATGGTGGTGACACTGTCGATGTTGGAGCTGATATGGTCCAAAACAGAGGAGGTGTAGGAGTGAATGTCTGTGTGGGAGTCTGTGGTGGCCTGGGTGGCAAACAGGCTCCAGTCTGTGGGTTGTAGCCGGCGCTGTAGCTCAGAGTCTGCCCCCTCAGGCCATATCTTCACAGATCTGGTCAGGGGCTTAATCCGTTTGATGAGTGGGGTGTACTTGGGTAGTAGGAACAAAGAGAGGTGATCAGACTGTCCCAGGTGGGGGAGGGGAACAGCTCTGTATGCCTCCTTTATGTTTGTGTAAACGTGATCTAAAGTTTTGTTGCCTCTTGTGGGACAAGAGACATGCTGGTAAAACTTGGGGAGCACAGTCTTCAGATTGGAGTGATTAAAATCTCCTGCAACGATAAAGGCTGCCTCCGGATGCATTGTCTGATACTTGCTAATGGCAGCATGGAGCTCTTTCATTGCTGCCTTAGCATTAGCATCTGGGGTATGTATGTTGCAATCACTAGGGTAGCTGTAAATTCCCTAGGCTGATAAAAAGGTCTGCATTTAACTACGAGATATTCCAGGTTAACAGAGCAGTGACTCTCAACAGTGGAGTTGTCTGTGCACCAAGCTTTGTTTACATAAATGCACAAACCTCCTCCACGTGATTTGCCCGAGTCAGCTGATCTGTCCGCCTCGGTGTAGCTCGCGTCCTGCTAGCTCAACAAGCACTGTTGGGAATTACGCTATTGAGCCAGGATTCCGTCAATATCATGACGTTGCAGTCCTTAATCAAACGGTGGTTGATAATCCACAGTCGAGATCATCCATCTTGTTCACCAGAGAGCGAACATTGGCGAGGAATAAGCTGGGGAGCGCTTGCCGGTGTGGTGTTAGCTTTAGCTTAGCCCTTAGACCTCCCCGCTTACCCCGTCTTTGTTTACGTTCCCTGCGCGGTCGGGGAGCACTTCATAGACAGTGGGTTTCAGATTATTCACTGCTATCTGCCCCTCTAGAGGCCCTCACAAAATCTTCTGTCCCAGAACCCATATGTCTCTCTCAACCGGAGCATGCCAGTTCCCTTATTTCAACTCCAGCTTTGGGCCTACCACATTACAAGAAGCCATTTTCACGGTACTGTCATGAGAGAAATGGGTTTGCAATCTATCCTCACACAGGAACACGGGGGGCGCCAACGGCCACTAGCCCATTTTAGTTGCAAATTAGATTCAGTGGCATCAGCCATGCCTCCATGCATACGTGCATGCACGGCTGCTGCTTTTGCAATAGAAACTTCTGCTTTTCTAGTCATGGGACACCCACTGACTGGTTTAGCCCTGCATTCAGTTGAAAGCCTAATTACTACAAATAGAACACAAGTGGTCACAGCTGCCTGTGTGTCACATTGGGAAGTAATGTTAATGGCAGAATAATTTTGTGTTGTCCTACCCTCAATCCAGACACCCTCCACCCCACAGAGGACAATAGAGAACCTCACAGTTGTAAGGGTGTTGTTGCAGTGTACCTGAAGCCAAGGCTAGATCTAGTTGATACTCCACTGCACAATTCTGACCTTGTCCTCTACACAAGATGGATCTTCCTCAGTGGAGGGTAGAGTCAGAAGTGCAGGATATGCAGTATGTTTGGACACAGATACCCTTGTAGCCGCTCCACTCCCGCCTGGAAAATCAGCGCAAACAGCTGAATTAATTGCGCTTACCGAATCATGTAAATTAGCTGAGGGAAAGAGTTGTACCATATATACAGATTCCAGATATGGGTGAGGCTTGGTACAGTATTCTGAGGTATTTGGTTGCACAGGGGATTTATGATGTCTGCAGGTAAACCTATCTTAAATTCAACACACATTATAGCACCATGCCCCTGCCTAGCCAGCTAGCCGTAGTAAAATGTAAAGCCCATACAAAAACCACTGACAGAACCAGGATTATATGGCACTGGTGTGCATGAATTGTTCATGGAAAAGTTTATATGTCAGAAAAACACCATAGGCTAAACATTTTGACACTTGAAGTTAAAGGAAAAATGAATTGAGTTTGTATTTCACAATAATGTAGGCTAAAAGTAATGGATATTGTATACCAATTTTTTATGAATATATGATTATGGAATAAAATTGCTTTTATATATTATTTGAAAAAATATTGAATGATCATTCATTGTTTGGTTTGTTACTTAACCCCCTGAGGTCGACGGGATCGCCGACGATTCCAGCAGCAATAAAAGTATATTACTATTTCTAACATCGCGAGATCTTATCATACATACGCGGCAAAAACATTGACAGAAACCTTAGAATCGTGACTTTAAGATTTGAGCACTGGCAAATAATATGAGATATTTTTAATTAGGTTAATTAGACCAAAAGTAAACCTTGCCTTTTCCTCTCTTTTTTACCTGGAAATGCCGTCCCCCTTCTATTGACATGGTAACTAGGTGCTAGTCTCGGGGAGGGGCGTGGGGCCATGTGTGAAATCGCAGCGTAAACAATGTCCCGACATTATATCGCATCTTGTCTGTGTTTACGGTTGCGATCTGCCAGCAACAGACGGTGTATGCTGATATTTATTTTATTTCCAAATATATGAATTCCGCGTCTTGTGACGCTATACAGAAACAATCAGAATCATTGCGAACTACTGCGAATAATTAACAGGAGGATATTTAACCAGCTGGCATTCTCTGTTTCCGCGCTTGGACATTATCTAGCTTAGCTTGATAGTACCTATTGTGATTAATGTTTCTTGCCTCTCGAGAACTTGTTTGTTCGTGTGCTTGTTGTTGTTTAGATTCCCAGAGTTGAGTTTATACCGAGTTTTTGGATTTGGATTTACCTGTTTACTTTGCTTTGTTTGTTCCTGATCGTTGGTTGTTTTGTTTTGTTTGTCTTTCCGTGTCTTCGCAGACACAGATTTTGCTTTCATTTTCCTACAGACGTTTAACGATAAATATCTTAAACCCAGAAGACGGGGTACTTTTGATCATGTGCTGTTGGTTGCAAGAAATGTGTAGGCTACTCTGCAAGATGTCGGGGAAACAGCGGTTTGTGACGTTCCCTTGTGTTTACAGTTGACCAAAAACTGTTTTGAGAAGTGGCACCAAAGACCGTGAAAGAACAGATTGTCTCACCATGTTTTAATTTGGAATTTTTTGTGTATAGTTTGATGTTTTCAATGAATCTTCCCAAATGAAAAAAAAATCTTTTTTTTCTGTCTTCTGCATGGCTCACTGACTATTGCTTACTCTGATCAAATCAAATCAAGTTTATTTGTATAGCGCTTTTCACAATAGAATTGTCACGCTTAACAGAGGGGGAACCCAGGCCTAGACCCCCCCAAAAGCAAGCCTAACGGCAACAGTGGCAAGGAAAAACTCCCTTGGTAGGGAGAAACCTTGGGAGGAACCAGACTAAAAAGGGGGGGAGCCCATCCTCTTCTGGCCGGCAGAGGGTATGTCCAAAAAAAGACCATGTCATGGTCAGTCCAAGGTAGCTCAGGGCTGAAGGACTTTGCCCCTCCTGAGTTAGGTAGTCAGCGGGGGGGGCTAAACCACGCGGAGAGGGTCCAGATCCTGGAACTGGGGTTGCCGTGGAGGTGAGGGTTGTTGGGGGCAGCTCACACTTCTTGCAGGATCTAGGGCTCGGGGGCCAGTGCCCCCGAGTCAGAGGCCGAGGCAGAGAAGAGAACATGCAGTCAGAAAAAAAGCAGTGCTATAGCCAGTAGCATTATGTAAGAGCAGGGGAGCACAAGCATAGGAAATATACAGATAGCCCCAACAGGTGTAAGCTATGGCAGCATACCTATTAGGAGAGGGATAGAGAAAACACGCAGCCATGAGAGAGTTCCAAACAATCCACACCTGATCAAGGATAACCAGCATAACAGTGGTGGTAACACATTGAGGAGGTGACAGTATGGAAAGTTTCTCACTCCATAAAACACTAGGGCATGGCCTTCTCCATCTCTCCACCTAGACTATGTTTGGCAGTAGGCTAGGCTGAAAAGATATGTTTTTAATCTACACTTAAAAATTGAAACTGTGTCCGAATCCCTAACATGCCTTGGTAAACCGTTCCACAACAAAGGAGCTCTAAAAGAGAAGGCTCTACCACCAGCTGTGCTTTTCAAAATTCTAGGGAGTAATAGATGGCCGGCTTCTTGTGAACGAAGCAGTCGTGTCGGTTTATAGGGGGCAATCATTTCAGTCAGATATAAAGGTGCAAGTCCGTTTACTGCTTTAAAAGTTAGCAACAGTACTTTATAATCAGCCCGATATTTAATAGGAAGCCAATGTAGTGATGCTAACACTGGAGTAATGTGCTCATACTTTTTGGATCTAGTCAAAATACGTGCCGCTGTATTCTGTACTAGTTGAAGACTCTTTAGAGAGCTACTAGAGGAGCCGGATAATAAGGCATTACAATAGTCTAGCCTCGATCACATCTCTTTCATCCAGCCAGAACAGCGACACCCCCCTTTCTATTCTAGACCCCGACACCTCCAGACAGCCCCCGGCCCCCATCACACCTCTCTCCATTTTGGAGAGTGAAGTCAACCTCCTATTCAGGAGGCAGAACCCCGCAAGGCAGCTGGACCAGATGGTGTCTCATCCTCTACACTGAGGCACTGTGCGGACGAGCTGGCCCCAGTGTTCACAAACATCTTTAACATCTCACTGGATGAATGCAAGGTACCTGCCTGCTTCAAAACATCAACCATCATCCCTATCCCCAAGAAGCCGAGGATCACGGGTCTGAACGACTACAGACCAGTAGCCCTGACTTCTGTGGTCATGAAGACCTTTGAGCGCCTCGTGCTGGCCCACCTCAAGACTATCACCAACCCCATCCTAGACCCACTGCAGTTTGCCTACAGAGCCAACAGGTCTGTAGACGATGCAGTCAACATGGGACTCAACTTCATCCTTCAACATCTAGACTCCCCGGCACCTACGCTAGGATCCTGTTTGTGGACTTTAGCTCTGCATTCAATACCATCGTTCCAGAGCTTCTCCAGGACAAACTGACCCAGCTGAGCGTGCCTGAGCCCACATGCAGATGGATCACTGACTTCCTGACAGACAGGAAGCAGTATGTGAGGCTGGGAAAGCTAGTTTCGGAGCCCCGGACCATCAGTATTGGAGCCCCACAAGGCTGTGTGCTCTCTCCTCTACTCTTCTCCCTCTACACCAACAGCTGCACCTCCAGCCACCCTTCTGTCAAACTCCTGAAGTTTGCAGATGACACAACCCTCATTGGCCTAATTACCAAGGGGGATGAGTCCGCCTACAGGAGGGAAGTGGACCACCTGGCTTCCTGGTGCAGCCAGAACAACTTAGAGTTGAACGCTCTAAAAACTGTGGAGATGGTTGTAGATTTTAGGAGGAGCCCAGCCCCAACTGCCCCCTTATCATGAGTGACTCTCCAGTTAACATCGTGGAGTCATTCAGATTCTTGGGGACAATAATCGCTCAGGACCTCAAGTGGGCAGAGAACATCACTGCCATCACCAAGAAGGCCCAGCAGAGGCTGTTCTTCCTGCGGCAGCTGAAGAAACTCAACATGCCGCAGAAAACCATGGTGCTGTTCTACAGGTCCATCATCGAGTCCATTCTCACCTCATCGATCACCGTCTGGTTCGCTGCTTCTACTGTCAAGGACAGAGGCAGACTGCAGCGGATCATCCGGTCAGCCGAGAAGGTCATCGGCTGCAACCTGCCGTCTCTCCTGGACCTGTACCACTCCAGGACCAGGAAGAGAGCAGGAAAGATCATCGCTGATCCTTCTCATCCCGGTCACCACCTCTTCCAAAGTCTTCCATCCGGCAGAAGGCTACGGTCTATCAAAACCAAAACCTCGCGCCATCTGAACAGTTTTTTCCCTAAGGCAGTGGGGCTCACAAACATGCCCCCTGCCTCTCTCACTGACTCAGGGACTATCACTCACCCCCCTCGGCCTTTCCCTCATCATGCTGGAGGCACTCATTCATTCATACAGACATGCACACATATAGCTCTTACCCAACACTTGTTTCTAATTGTGTACTACCATGTATACTTTAAATATTTATTTATTATTGCTGTGCCTTGTAGTGTTTTTATCCTGTGAATGTCTTGTTGGTTTCTTTATTGTCTTGTTCAGTGTTTTTATGCACCAACCTCACCAAGGCAAATTCCTTGTATACTTGTGTACTTGGCAATAAAAGTTTTTCTGATTCTGATTCTGATTTCTGATTCTGATGCGACAAAAGCATGCATCAAGGTTTTAGCATCCTCTAATGACAGAATGTGCCGAATTTTAGCTATGTTTCTTAGGTGAAAGAAAGCTACTCTGGAAGTGTTTTTAATATGAGTGTCAAATGTAAGGTCCTGATCAATAATAAAACCATGGTTCTTAACCATAAGACTTGATGTAACTATGCAATCACCTGCATTTAACTGCAGATCCAACTTGTTCCTTAATTTTTTGGGGCCCAAAACCATCATCTCTGTTTTATCTGAATTTAAAAGCAGGAAATGTACTGTCATCCAATTCTTTATATCAGAGATACAAGCCTCTAATTGAGTGAGTTTAAGTGTTTCACCTGGTTTCATTGATATGTACAGCTGTGTATCATCTGCATAGCAATGGAAATTCACACCATGTTTACGAATAACATTACCCAGTGGTAGCAAGTATAATGAGAACAGTAATGGTCCCAGCACTGAGCCTTGTGGAATACCATATTTAACCTGAGAGTAGTCAGAGAACTCTTGATCTAATTGCACAAATTGAAACCGGTCTAATAAGTATGATTTAAACCATGAGAGTGCCTGTCCACGCAAACCAACCAGGTTTTCTAGCCTATGAAGGAGAATCTGGTGGTCAATAGTGTCAAAAGCAGCACTTATGTCAAGGAGCACTAGAATAGAAACACAACCAGCGTCCAATGCTAACAGTAAGTCATTTACAACTTTAATAAGTGCTGTCTCAGTGCTATGGTTTGGTCTAAAACCTGATTGTAGTGTTTCATACAGATTCGTTTTTAGGAAAGCAGTTAATTGTTGAGCTACAGATTTCTCAAAAATGTTTGACAAAAAGGGCAGATTTGAAATGGGCCTATAGTTCTTCAGATTAACAGGATCAAGATTTGGTTTCTTTAGAAGAGGCTTGATTACTGCCACTTTTAAAGACCTAGGTACGCAACCCAATAATAGGGATGTATTTATGATATCTAACATGGGCTGGCCTAGCACAGGCAAAAGCTCTTTAATAAGCTTTGTTGGTATGGGGTCTAACAGACATGTAGATGATTTGGAAGACATAACCAGTTTACTGAATTTGTCCAGATCCAAGGGAGTGAAAAACTCAAGGGTCTCTACGCAACCCTGCTCCTGATAGCCCTGTGCTATCTCGGGAGTTGGAGTGCTAGATATTGGAGTCATTTTCATAATTTGTTCTCTGATTGTCTCAATCTTATCAGTAAACGCGTTCATAAAGTCATTGGAATTATAGTTAGAAGGATAACTGATGGAAACTGAAGACTGTTTTTTTGTCAGTTTAGCTACCGTGTTAAATAGAAATCTTGGGTTGTTTTTATTCTGGTCAATTAATTTTGAGAAGTACGATGACCTAGCTGTAGTAAGGGCGTGCTTGTATTCTATGAGGCTGTCCTTCCAAGCAGAGCGAAAAACCTCTAAATTGGTAGAGCGCCATCTGCATTCTAATTTCCTGGAAACTTGTTTAAGGGCACGGGTATGGTCAGTAAACCAGGGTGCAAGTTTCTTCTCACTGCATTTTTTCCTCTTGAGGGGTGCGACCGCATCAAGTGTATTCCGTAAAATGTGATTTAGCGCATCTGTTTGATGATCAATTGACAGAAAGCTATTTGGGTCCTGCCTTGATACTAAGGATTCGGGAAGTAAGTTTATAAATTTTGAAGCCGTCAATGAATTTATAGAGCAGCTGGAATAGTATCTAGGTTCTGATTTAATAGGAATATTTACCTGAATTTCAAAAGTAATCAAAAAGTGATCCGATAGTACAGGATTATGGGGAGACACAATGATATTCTCGACATCGATACCATAGGATAAGACTAAATCTAAGGTATGATTGTGGCGGTGGGTTGGTTCAGATATATTTTGAATAAAACCAACAGAGTCAATAATAGCTGCAAAAGCCAGTCCTAAAGGGTCACTGTCATTATCAACATGTATGTTGAAATCTCCGACAATCACAACTTTATCTGCCATAGTTGCCAAGCTCGATAAAAACTCTGCAAACTCAGAAAGAAAAACAGTATACGGTCCAGGTGGTCTATAAATAGTTATTAAGAGGAAGGATTGCACTGAGGTAACTAGATCTTTTGACCGTCCAGAAAGCATAGCAAGCGATTCAAAAGAGGAGAACGTATCCCCACATTTAGGTGTAAAACTAAATTTTGTCGAAAAAATCACAGCAACACCACCGCCTCTACCGGACAGACGCGGCGCTTGGCAGCTGGCATAACCATCGGGAGATGCCTCATTAAGTGTACTGTATTCGTCAGGCCTAAGCCAGGTTTCAGTGAAACTAATCAGGTCAAAACTATGGTCCGTGATTAGTTCGTTCACAAGAACCGCCTTGGGGTAAAGTGATCTAATTTTTAATAATCCACATTTAAGATGCGTCTTACTACAGGCAACACTTACTGCAGGCTGAGAGGTTTTAATATAAATAAGATTATGTACACAAATGCCACGACAGCCAGTGTGCTCAGATAGCTTTTTACTTCTAAAACCATTTCCAAAACGAGGGACAGACACAGTCTCAATAGCTAAGCTAGTCACGGGTGATGGCTTTTCTCTTTGTCTGACGGCCTTTGAGAGAGAGATGGCCCATCTGACAGATCTTACAGGTGTGGACAAGCCTCAGGTGTGGATCATGAATATTCAGGAAATTAGCATATAGCCTTCCCACAGCCTGAAATAAATGTGACCAGTTTTGATAAAAACAGGTTTTTAGCTATTTAGATCTCAGATGAGCTAAACTATTTTCACACCCTTACATAACCAAGACCTTGATGAACAAACGCATATTGGCAAAACAATTCATCACTATAGTTTAGTGTGTGCTTTCACAACTTTTGTGACAGCAGAAAAATTTACTCTTTATAACTTGTGTGTTTGTAGATCTATTTACAAGCTGCATATGATACTGACCAAACTATTGATGGCATATAAATGTAGCTGTGATTGTCCTTCAAATAAAAATACCAAACACTTTGGAATAAGTGTGTGTTAAGTTGATGAAATTGAGATAAATATCAGACCATGCCAAAATCACAAACCTTCTCTAAGCTTAGCACGGACCTCAGAGGGTTAAAGACAAGTATTTTCCAGTTCTGAAAAAAGGTGACCTGACCATCCCAGACAACTATCGGGGAATCAGTCTAACTCAAACAGCTGCAAAAATCTACAACCGTCTTTTGCTGAATCGTATTCGTCCTGAGTTGGAAAAGGTCCTTCGCCCCAACCAAAATGGTTTTCGGCCTCTGAGATCAACTTCTTCACAAATCCTTGTTCTCAGACTAATAATTGAGGAAATTTGAAATCATCAGAAAGAAGCTGCAATGATCTTCATCGACTTCTGCAAAGCATTTGATTCTATCCACAGACCCATAATGTTTAAAATTTTGAATGCTTCCGGAATCCCGGAGAACATTGTAAATGCCATCAAAATTATGTATGAGGATACAAGTGCAGTCATTCTCACTCCGGAAGGCGAAACTGATTCATTTTCCATCAACACCGGCATTCTCCAGGGTGATCCACTTGCCCCCTATCTATTCATCATAGTTTTGGACTACGCCCTGCGGATAGCAATAAACGACACTGATGTTCTAACTCTGACTTGCCGTAGAAGTAGTAGATATCCTGCTCAACACCTCTCTGACCTAGATTACGCTGATGACATTAGTTTAGTTTAGTTTAGTTTAGTTTATTCGACATATCAATTTAAAATACATGTCAGTGCAAGTCATGTATCAAAACAATGTCCAGGATAGCACAAAAAGTCGTGGACTTATTTCCGTTGTGGTCCTTGGTCTTAACATGTTCATACGTAAGACACTTAAAACAAGTAAAAACAGGTATAGACACTTAACACATAAATACATAAATATCTAAAACTACATAATGCATCATTTACACATCCTAACAATCCCTCCCTTCCCTACCTGTCTATTCTTGGACTTTGGCTAGTAGCCACTTCCTAACATTCACCTTAAAACTGTGTGGGTTCGTACTCTGTTTGATGGTCAACGGCAGTTCATTCCACTCCTGTGCTCCTGTATAGGCAAATGAGCATTGCCCCATTTTGGTTCTACACCTCGGGGGTTGCTGGTTGGCTAAGCTGGACCTAGTCCTGTGGTTGTGTGATTCCCTAACACTGGAAAAATGGCTGCTTAGGTACACTGGGGCCCTATTGTTAATGACCTTGTGTACCATGTTGAGCCTCAGCTGAGTCATTCTAGCCTCAACTGGTAGCCAGTTGAGCTCTAGGAAGTGCCTCCTTCCAACATGGTCTCGAGGGCCTAGCCCCATCACAACCCTAACTAGCTTATTTTGAGACACCTGCAGTTTCCTTTTTAATGAGGTTAATAGACCTGCTGACCATGCTACACTGGCATAATCAAAATGACATTGCACTAGGCTGTTGGCTAGTAGACGTAGGCTTTCTCTGTCCAGCAGATTGGCCTTTCTGGCAAGAAACTTTGTGCGGGCGGTAACTTTGATAAGTTAGTCTGCTTGCTGACACCCTTCGAGATCTCTCCTCCACCAAGTTGAAACTTGCTGCAAGTCCATTGGTCTCTCTCTTAATGCAAAGAAAACTAAGTACATTCACCTCAATCCCTCCACCGCTGGCGACATCTTACCACTTGATGGCAGTAAGATCGACAAAGTTGATGACTTCAAATACCTGGGCTCCTACACAAACTCGACCTACGATGTTGAATGTAGGAAGGCTCAAGCTTGGTCTGCTCTCCACTCATTGAGGAATGTTTGACAATCTTCGATCCGTAAAAGCTCCAAAATTAACATCTTTAAAACATCCCTGGAGTCCATTCTCCTCTATGGGTGTGAGTCTTGGGTCCTCACCAGCAAGATCACTAAGTCTATTGATGGTACCTACACACGGATGTTGCGTGCTGTCCAGAATGTTTCCTGGCAGGACCACCTTCCAAATTCCGCCCTGTATGGTGCCCTCCCCTCCATCTCAAGTGTCATCAGACAGCGTCGTCTTCGGCTAGCTGGACATATCCTTCGGCACAATGAGCCAGCCAGTCGTGTCCTCCTTTGGACGCCAGACTCTCCCCGTCGTAGAGGTCGACCTAACATCACCCTTAAATCGTCCATTGAACTGGAGACAGGACTGTGCGGATCGTCTCTTCGTAACACAATGCTTGACAGGGAATGCTGGATGAAGCTTATCAAGTCATCACAGATGTGGATGAATGAATGAATAATGCATTTTCCTCAACAATATGTGAAGATTTTTCATGATTAAATTATTAAATATTTGTCACTGAAATAAAGTGTTCAGTCAGTGAGTTATAAGCAAAATAGTTTGTTTCTCTTTAGTGATACATTCTCATCATGATCATTTTTATATGTTAGCACAGTGCCTGCATGTGGTTACTCTGGCATAACAAGCTAAAACATTCAAATGAAGAAGGGAGCTATAGTATAAGTCCATATGGGAGTCTTTCCTCCATGAAATACATAATTCATATTCACAAATGCTCATAATTTCTTCCTTCTTTTTTGAGGAAGAGATTATTACCTCATTTGCTTTTTTTCTTTATTTGGCTGTCATGTTGAACGAGGAGCGTAAAGGTTTTTTCACTCCACCACATCTCATTAGAATGGATCTAATAAAGCAATTTGTGGTTGGTCTTTGAACATAAGATGATATTGGCTTGATGAGGAAGCCTTTATGCATTCTATTTTAAAATAGCCTCCAGAGGTTTGGAATGAAGCTCTTCAAAGCTTAAAACAGGGACTGATCAATAATTGCGATACTGAATACATACTATACATGTACATGCAATGGTTCCTTGAACTGTTCATGGTGGTCTGGGATCAGCAGTAAGGTGCCAATACACCTTCTGCACTTAGAATCAAATTGGTTTCATAGACGTCACTGGCACATTGCCCATTGTGCGTTTGTGAGTTTGTTTTATTTGATCATTACTTAAAAAAGAAAAAGGTATAGCAGATTTATTTCCATGCCTAACAAACCTCCTGGACTTTTCTGAAGAGGCTACAAAGCATGTCGACCTGAACCAGGCTTATGATATGATATATTTGGACTTTCAGAAAGCATTTGACAAGGTACCACATGAGAGGCTCATTGCTAAATGAATTCAGTACCTGATACATTTCCTGGCATGGATTTGCACTCAAAATAAAAAATAAACACAGGAAACATTTTTAACCAATAACTAAATAAAACAAAAAAACCCTGCCTCATGACAGGTGCACCACAAGCCCGTCCTCTGTACATGAACAAATTGCCTGCCCAACCCTAGACTGTTTCAAACCCACTCATGTGGTTTACACTAACAGTGGTTAGGCCGGGTGTGGGCATATTCCACTGGAAGGCATGCCTTCACAAACTCCCTGAACACCACCAGTGGATCTGTTGGCCCACTTTTCTGAACTTTATTTCACCTCGTCACCCACACCGCCAAATTGACCTGGTGGCCAAGCTAAACATTTATCAGGCCATGTGTCTGTTCACAAACCTGGACTAAAAATGAAAAAGGCCCCCACCCCCAGCCTCCCACACAGTACTCTTAGCAAGAACAGGTCGGTAGTAACTGGTAAAGATGTTGGCAGCTGACATGACGTTTGCTTGCAAGCCAAAAAAGGCACCCCAAACTATTCCCCAGATCAAAATGGGTCAAGTGTACATTAGAGGTAACAGCCCTATGACTAACCTCCACTGCAGATCTCCAAACCTCTTTGGTAAGGGTTGTATGTAAATGCCCCTCCATCCACCTGCTGGCATGCATGAGACAGTAAACCCATAAGCAGCGTACCTTTACA
The DNA here is from genome assembly GCA_029706075.1 of Aldrovandia affinis. Lineage (NCBI taxonomy): Eukaryota > Metazoa > Chordata > Actinopteri > Notacanthiformes > Halosauridae > Aldrovandia > Aldrovandia affinis. Next base: position 338,289 of record JAINUG010000159.1, read on the forward strand.
CAAACCACATACATGGCCTTCTTTTCAACATCTTCCCTGGTATAGAGAGGCAAAGGAAAGGATGTGCCCTGCCTTCTCCTGCCACTCACCCACTGCAGCAGACCCTGCACTACTGGGGAGACCACATCCTCCCCCTGACTGTGGGGAGTTCCTTCTGAACTGAAGCAGACATGCTAATTGATACTTCCCCAGCAGCCTCTCCATTGTGCCTTCAGAATGAAAGCTCAGCTGTTGCACCACTGCTCTATCAGTTCTCCATCTCCACCCCACCCCCCTATGGGCCCTGCAATGAGCCAACAGGCAGATGCCTGTCCCTGTAAACTGGCTCTTCATGGCAGGGGAGGACAGTAGCAATGAAGGGTTACAAAACAGAGGCTCCTCCAAGACCCACCAGGCAGGGACCATCCCCTAATCCCGGGACACCTGTAGGAGCCGCCACGGTCGCAGCACTGACTCGTATAAACTGATACAGCTCTCAACATTCACACTGTCCAGCTGAAGGAGGAATGAATGGGAGAGAGAGAGAAAGAGAGAGAGATTTGTCTCTTAAAGGTCAATTAATTGTTTTAATTTTACCAAAATGAGAGGACAGGCTCCAAATGCTTAGTCTTCGCATATTTTTCAGGAAATGAAAAATAAATAGAAAAATAAAACATGGTTGAAAACTGATTGCTACCAAGACATCATGCTATGTGAACATAAAAATAGCTCTCATGGCCTAAAATAAATGTTGTATTGATTTGTTCTGATTAAACATTTATATCAAGGGATGAGAGAGAGAGAGAGAGAGAGAATATATACATTATAATAATATATATTATTTGATTGAGATTGAGATGATTCAGTATTTTCACTGAGAGGACTCTACCTATTGTTTTTTTTAAACCCACAAGAACCTTTTTACACCCAATCAGTCACTCAGAAGAAAATAAAATGAGTGAAGAAATCAAACCCTGTGTATGAATGAAATAATAGCACGCAGAAGGTAATTTCTGTCCTTTTTAAAAAAGTACCGGTAATTATAGGTTGCTTAAATTGGAATTCATACTTATTCATACAGTAACTATAGAAACACAATCAGCACCCTGCCAGTATTCTCACATTTACAAAGCTATGTGAGATGTGCTATTAGTTTGGAGAAACTGGTGGATGTCAGAGTTACAGAATTCACAGAAGTAAGCAGTGCTACATTGTTAAGAAATTGCATACTGCCTTGCCTAGCTTGTGGTTTAAGAATATTATTGTCTGTGGCATGAATTCAATTGCTGTTTTGCTTAACATTTAAAATGAGGAAAGAATGATCCCTCTCCACATTTTTCAATTCCAACACACCCTACAAATGACATCCCCTTTCCAGGTTCTTGGTGAGTGGTTTGGCTGGATTGTCGAGAACCTCCCATCCCAGCTACACCAAAACCCAATGAATTCCACTTCAAATGGCTTGCAAGCTAATATTAATGGTAGGCTGTTTTCTGTGAGGGGGCAGGTAATGGTAAACATGAACATTAATATTTATCATTAGTTTCATTATAGATTTTCTGGATTGTTGCATTCATGATTTTGCACTCTTCAAACATTAGGTGAAATAGTCATTACTGTATCTTCAAGAAAATATTATTTCCTTCATTAGAAACCATCTGGAGGGGGCAGAGACACCAAACAGCATCTGCTGTATGTCAGTTCCCTGTAAAGTAACTACTATTTACCAAGCTCTGCATTACTGTTGGCAGAACTGACTGTGGGCACAGGGATAGGTGTCACAATGGGGGAAATTAAAACTATATCTGTAATAGAAAATAAATATCCACCCTTACAGGGGTAATTACTGGGGGAAAAAACTATTATTAAGTTATAGCGATCTCGACTGAAAGTGGAAAAAAGAAAGAGAGAGAATCAGTGGCAGTGCAAGTAAAACCCCTTTTTGGTTTATCTATAAATATATTAGTGGTTAAACAAAGACATCCAGCTTTTTAAGAGCTTCTAGCAATTGCAGCACACCACCAGCTCTCCATTAAGGTTTAACCCCCTGAAATGAAAGCCAGACACTGTATTTCCATTTCATGTCTGAATTCAATCTAATAAGACACGGTCACCTCTGCAGCCTTTGCTAGGGTGTCTTTGTACAGCAGCTTGATGTGATTTTTTTTTTTTTTAACCCAACCCCCTTTGCTTCGTGGCCATTTGGGAGCTGCTGTCAAAATCTTAATTCCAGTGTTTGTCTTTTTTGATAGTCTGCCTTGACACCTGGTACTTTTCTTCAAGATGATTTGTGAGCAATTGAAATAGTGTATTTCTCCTTGCAGCTTGCACTGTGTGTGCGTGAGCAACTTGAGGAGGAACACTCTGTGAATGCAAATTCTCCTTTCCCTGCCTGCAGAGAGCAGAGAGCAGTGCTCATCTCAGTAGGAGCACAGCCTCTTGCCGCATTTGGGCAGGACCAAGTCCCTTGTTTTACAGTATATGGGATTTGAGGAGAGCAGCTTGAGATGAGGGGAGCAGTTTTAGATTTAGCGATGAACACCGGCAGTTGTAAAAGCTTCTGCACACAGCGAGGAATAGCTCTACATAACAAATGAAATTAGGGTAAAGGGAGAAGCCAAATCTGAGCTGCTTCATTGTTGCCTCCATGATCCGGACCTCCACTACATTACAATACAGTACTCAGATTTCTGAGGAAAATGGTAAACTACTGCAAGTGAACAATAGCACCAATATGTATCATATATGAAACTAAAACAGACATTTTGTCAATACAGTGTACAGTTGGTGGAAGACAACGTCTCTTCACAGCAGAGCAAAAGCCACCCCCTTTTCCTGGGCCCTCCCCTTCAGAGTTGTACATCCAAAAAAAAATCCAAAACGATCGCAAATACCGCTGAAATGATCGTTATTAATAATTATAATCAGAATTTCAAAAAAATTATATATATATATATATATTTATAAATATATATATTTAGGTAAGCATTCGTCACAACAACATTTCCTTACAATATTACAATGTAGGGACCACTGCTGGAATATCTAACAATATATTTTTATTTTTCTCAGAGAATAATGGAGCTTGAAGCCAATTTGAAGCCCTCATATGTTCATCTATGTTGATGAAGCTGGCTTCAATTTGTCCAAAGTCGGTAGACGTGGTAGGGACATCATCGGTTAGCGGGGCGCAATCAATGTCCCGGGACAACGTGGGGGAAACATAACCATGTCTGCTGCCATCTCAAGAGATGGTGTAATGTCCCACATCCCCACCATTGGCCCCTACAATTCTGCACGCTTAATCACCTTCCTCAAAGCACTGTATAACAGACACCCCAGGAGAGAGATCTGGTGACTCCAGACCTGCCAATCTTTGTGGTGGTCTGGGACAATGTTGCATTCCACCACTCTGCTCTTGTAAGAGAGTGGTTTGCAGCATGGCCTCGCATCATAATGGAGTTCCTGCCACCCTATTCATTTCTGAACCCCATTGAGGAGTTCTTCTCAGTCTGGAGATGGAAGGTATATGATCACCGTCCCTATGACCAAGTGTCGCTGATTGATGACATGAATGCAGGCTGTCAGGATATCACATCAGAAGATTGTCAAGGATGGCTCAGGGACTCAAGATTTTTCCATCACTTCATTGCGAGGGAAATTATTATATGTGATGTTGATGAAAATATGTGGCCTGACCAACAGGAAAGAATTGATCAACAGTAAGCAGTAACATTTGCATGAACATTTTTCTTTCTTTTTTTACTGTAACTCCCTTTATTTTTTGTTGACTTAGTTTGTTTACAGCATAATTCCTGTGTATGATGAATGTGGCTGTAAATAAATAAATAAAAAGTCAAAGTATTTTTGAGTTTGAGTGAAATTATTTAAGCTTTGCTGTTTTAGTCAGCTGTTAGCTGGCAATTATTGCAGCTCTTGCTGTGGTAACATGTTTACATATACAGTACTCATACTTGTAATTATACTGGTACTGGTACAAATTACAATAAAGTATCACCATAAAACATACCCAAGAAGAGATCATAAAATAGAACTCAGGCACTCAGATCTATGATCATGTCATATTGACACTTATAGTTCGTTTTTAGTATGCCTTTATGAAATGATGGATAAAAAACTTTTCATTAGATAACAAATCAAATCAAATCAAATCAATTTTATTTGTATAGCGCTTTTCACAATTGAATTGTCACAAAATGCTTAACAGAGAGGGAACCCAGGCCTAGACCCCCCCAAAAGTAAGCCTAAAGGCAACAGTGGCAAGGAAAAACTCCTTGATAGGGAGAAACCTTGGGAGGGACCAGACTAAAAGGGGGGGAGCCCATCCTCTTCTGGCTGGCACAGGGTGTGTCCAAAAAATACCATATCATGGTCAGTCCAAGGTGACTCAGGGCTGAATGACTTTGCGCCTCCTGAGTTAAGTAGTCAATGAGGGGGGGGCTAACCAGCTGTGCTTCTCGGCGATCATTCGGACCTGCCAATTCTCCCTCCACAGCATCTGGAGGATCCGACCGTTCCTCACCCAAGAGGCCACACAACTCCTGGTCCAGGCCCTGGTGATCTCACGTCTGGACTACTGCAATTCCTTGCTGGCACCCCTCTACTCTCCTCTCTGCACTGGCTCCCCATCGCAGCACGCATCAGATTCAAATCACTGGTGCTTGCTTTTTAAGGTACTGCTCCCCCTTACCTCCAGTCACTCATCAATCCCTACATCCCTCCCAGACCCCTCCGCTGCGCCTCCTCTGGTAAACTGACTGTCCTTTCCCTCCAGGTGCCTGGCAGCCGCTCCTCGCGGTCTCGCCTCTTCTCTGTCCTGATCCCTCGCTGGTGGAACGACCTTCCGCAATCGGTCAGGACCGCAGAATCACTTGCGATCTTCCGCAAGAGACTCAAAACCCACCTCTTCAGACTTCACTACCACTGAACTCTGTCCATCTAGCTAAATTGTCTTCACCACTGTTTACTTGTTCAACACTATACCCCCCCCCAAAAAAAGTACACTAACCTTTTCCTTCCCGGTGTTACAGGTATGGTACGCAGATGCCTGCAATGATGTCTATTGCTGTATTACTGCACTGATCTTGTGCACTAACTATGATTGATCCTACCATGTATTAATGCACATCTTGTAAGTCGCTATGGATAAGAGCGTCTGCTAAATGCTTAAAATGTACAAATGTAAATGTATATGTACAGCTGTGTATCATCTGCATGATTCTGTTTTGATGCACTTATTGTAGTGTGGGTCGAAGATGGAAGAGCCACACGCAGATTTCACGGGTATCTAAAAGCTGGACGCAAGCGACCAGCCACTAAATCTGAGAACAAACTAAGGAGCGGGGAAACAAAAGAAAACCCCGGGACAACCTCCACGGGAATAAACCCAACAGAAACAACCCTAGTAGGGTGGACGCTCCTCAATGAGGTGCGTTGAAAAACAAATAGCTATAGTTTAGCTCTGGGGAACAATAGCCCCGACAAACAAAGAGTAAAGATAACTAAATACTACCCTTTCTCTTTAACCCCCTGAGGTCGACGGGAGCGCCGACGCTCCCAGCAGCAATAAAAGTATATTACTATTTCTAACTTCGCGATATTTTATCATACACACGCCAGAAAAACATTGACAGAAACCTTAGAATCGCGACTTTCCGATTTGAGCACTGGCAAATCAAATGTTTTTTTTTAAATTAGGTTAATTAGACCAAAAGTAAACCTTGCCTTTTACTCTCTTTTTTACCTGGAAGTAACGTCCCCCTTCTATTGACATGGTAACTAGGTGCTAGTTTCGGGGAGGTGCGTGGGGAGGGGCGTGGGGCCATGTGTGAAAACGCTGGCGTAAACAACACATAAACTGTCCCGACAATTTGAAGCAAGATTTTATACAGACATAGTTTTATTCAAGATGGAAAGATTTTATGCGCTGCAGTGTTTGAGAGCATTGATGGAAAGCGACGAGGACAACAACTCATCATGTCCCGATACTGAAGAGGATTCAGATGAAGAGAGACAGCATTTTGAATTTAGAATTGATCCAGCTGAGGACCTAACTGGCGAAGAGTAAGTAACTATATTTGATTTGCCATGTTATCAAATACTCGTATATATATATTCAATATATGAATTCCGCATCTTGTGACTACATATTCCGCTTGTTGCAACGTAACAAATTGCAATAGGCACACAAGATCTATGTAAGAATACTTTTCAAACAGCCTAAAATGTTATAACAAATCGTATGTAGCATCTTGTCTGTGTTTACGCTTGCGATCTGCCAGCAACAGTCTGTATGCTGATATTTATTTTATTTCGCTTGTTTTCAAATACTCGTGAAAATATATGAATTCTGCGTCTTGTGACTACATATTCCGCGTTTTGCAACGTAACAAATTGCAATAGGCACACAAGATCTATGTAAGAATACTTTTCAAACAGCCTAAAATGTTATACAAAATCGTATGTAGCATCTTGTCTGTGTTTACGCTTGCGATCTGCCAGCAACAGTCTGTATGCTGATATTTATTTTATTTCGCTTGTTTTCAAATACTCGTGAAAATATATGAATTCCGCGTCTTGTGACTACATATTCCGCGTGTTGCAACGTAACAAATTGCAATAGGCACACAAGATCTATGTAAGAATACTTTTCAAACAGCCTAAAATGTTTTAAAAAATCGTATGTAGCATCTTGTCTGTGTTTATGCTTGCGATCTGCCAGCAACAGTCTGTATGCTGATATTTATTTTATTTTGCTTGTTTTCAAATACTCGTGAAAATATATGAATTCCGTGTCTTGTGACGCTAAACATATTCCGCGTGTTGCAAGGTAACAAATTGCAATAGGCACTCAAGATCTATGTAAAAATACTTTTCAAACAGCCTAAAATGTTATAAAAAAAGCTATTCACTGTAATGCTCTGATGTAGGTGTGTCCTTACAACCTTTTTCTTTTTATGTTTACAGTGACGACGATGTGGAAGACAAAGCACCTACTCCTCCACCAAAAAAGCCATGCAGGACTCTTACACAAAGGTATGTGTCTTATGTGCATTATTGTTAGGCTGTATGACTTGTAATATGTGGCATTCCCCTGTATATACTGTAGTTTGTGTGCTGTTTTCAATAAATCTTCCAAAATGAAAAAAGCAAATTTTTTCTGTCTTCTGCATGGCTCACTGACTTGCTTACTCTGATGGCCTTTGAGAGAGAGATGGCCCATCTGACAGATCTTAGAGGTGTGGACAATGAATAATGAATATTCAGGTATTTAGCATTTAGCCCCCCCACAGCCTGAAATAAATGTGACCAGTTCTGATAAAAACAGGTTTTTAGCTATTTAGATCTCAGATGTGCTAAACTATTTTCACACCCTTACATAACCAAGACCTTGATGAACAAACGCACATTGGCAAAACAATTCATCACTATAGTTTGGTGTGTGCTTTCACAACTTTTGTGACGGCAGAAAAATTTACTATTTTTAACTTGTGTGTTTGTAGATCTATTTACAAGCTGCATATGATACTGACCAAACTATTGATGGCATACAAATGTAGCTGTGTCCTTCAAATAAAAATATCAAACACTTTGGAGTAAGTGTGTGTTAAGTTGATGAAATTGAGATAAATATCAGACCATGCCAAAATCACAAACCATCTCAAAGCTTAGCACGGACCTCAGAGGGTTAACTGAGAGAACCACAGAGTGGTAAGCTAACCCTTTGTTTGAAATAATGCTAAGTACCTTCTCTCTTTAACTGAGAGACCACATAGTGGAAAACTAACCCTTAGTTAGAAGTACCGGCTAGAGCATAATAATGGTTTACACAGAAGCGTTTGTGTGACGAAAACGCAGAACTTAAATAGGATGCGGAATGAGCACTGATAATCCACAGCCGGACGTGATCGGAAAACACACCGACGAAAGACCATATAAGGAAGGTGGCTTTAACAATGATTCCTGACACAAAACCAAAGAAAACAAGCCATCACATGGTCAAGCGCCCTCCAGCGGCTGAGCAAGGTAAAACCGTGACACTTATTTGCTTTCGTGGCATGTATTCAACATTTTGAGAGCATTAGAGCATTTTGCAGGTGAAATGTGTCATTTTGCAAAACGTGATACTGTTCTTTTAAAAAAAAAAACATATATTTATTGATTTTACAAATTTAACACCACACAATTTACAATTAACATACTTAAGTATAACCTCCCCAAATTGAACTGTACCCTCCCCCAAATTGAACCTATGGCAGAAAAAAATAAAAGACAAAAAATAAAAAAATAAAAAGAGAAAAATTCACTTAATAATTAAATCGATGATAATATGTACTATGAAAAGACTAAAATTAAGTAAATAAATAAATGAATTAAAATTGAATACAAATAAATAAAATAAAATACAATCACAGACATATAACAGCATACAACACACATTTCTCACAATAGAGTAGTCATTCCCACCACAGCTTTACACTTCCAATGCCTCTTCAATGTCACCATTTTTAACAAATTCCAAAAACATCTCCCAGATATTATAAAACTCAGAGGCTTTCTTCCTAACTATATGTAAGTTTCTCAAGAGCCAAACTTGTTGTTAAGTTTTTCAGCCAATAGCCAAGAGAGGGGCAACTAACATTCTTCCAACACAGGGCAATCGAGCGCCTGGCTTGTAGTAGACATAGGTCAGCCATTTTTCTTTCTCTAGTAGAAAGAGAACAATTGTCTGGGTAAATACTTAAAATACATAATTTAGGACTTAGAGGCACAGGAGAAGAGGTAATTTGAGAGATATAACGTATCACAGAACTCCAGAACTTTTGAATGTCCCCACATTCCCACAAGCAGTGATATAACGTACCTTGGTGACTATTGCATTTATAGCACGCGAAAAAATTATTGCGCCCCTCGGAATACCCGGTCCGTGGTATAATATATATATAGGCTATATAAAATAATTATTGGGCCCAAAATAGACCGCCCACCGGGCATCTGCCCGGTAGACTTAGCCAGTCCAGCCCTGGGGGTGATATACGTTCTCATTATCCAATTATACTGTATTAATCTCAGTCGAGTGTTAATGGTTTGAGTTTGTGCCTTTGAACATATTAACCCCCATTCATCCTCTAAAATGTCCTCTTGTAAGTCTTGTATCCACTCTTGTCTCTTACTTTCAGAGTTGTCTTTATGGTTTTCCACCATTAAATTATATAATTGAGTAACCCGTCCTTTGCTAAAACAATCTTGTGTGGAAAATATCTCCAAGGTGGACATTGGAGGTTGTTGCACTGAATTCTTTAAGCGTGCCCTAATAAAACTTCTAAGTTGTAAATAGTGATTTACAACTAAAAGTGTTTCTGCGGATCATCATACTTCGATTTCAGCTCATCAAATGACATTAGATTGTTATCCTCGTAGAGATCTACTAGTTTAACTATGCCCTTACTTAACCACTTTTTAAATCCCATGTCATTCTTAGCTGGGCTGAAGTGTTCATTGCCCCAAATTGGTGAAAAACAAGACAACACTGGGAAGTCGCCCAGATATCTATGTACTTCATGCCAGACTACAATAGTGTTTTTCACAAAAGGATTAACTGTGTTTTTTCTTAATGTCTTCAAGGGAGCTGAGTACAAAAAGCTATCCAGCGCCAAACCCCCTGAGGATAACGACTCAATTCGAGGCCAGGGCAGAGTTACCTCACCAGAAAACCAAAACATTGCTGCCCTCAACTGGGCAGCCCAGTAATACCACTGTAAATTTGGTAGTTGTAACCCTCCCCTATCGTAAGGCAAATATAACAGAGAAAGTCTAAGTCTCGGCTTTCTGTTATTCCAAATAAAGTTTGAAAACAGCTTCCTAATTTTTGGGAAAAACGAAGTTGGAGGAGCCAAAGGAATTGATTGGAAAAGATATAAAAATGTAGGTAATATATTCATCTTGATTATATTTATTCTTCCCATTATAGACGTTGGCAACGTTGTCCATCTTGTGACATCCTCCGACACTTTAGCTAACAAGGGATCATAGTTAGTTGAACTAAGAGTGATTATCACTGGAGTTATTCTAATACCCAGATAGTTAAAACCTTCTACAGCATTTACAAATGGGTGGGGTATTGTTGGAATTCTTCTCTCTTGTTCATTTAGAAACATAATAGATGATTTATCTTTGTTCACCTTAAAACCAGAAAAGCTACCAAATTGACTGATCAACCCCAAAAGGGATGGTATTGATTTCCCAAGATTTGAAACAAACACTATGGTATCATCTGCATATAATGCAATATGATGCTCTTGGTCCCCTGTCCTGATACCACAAATTGCAGGATGTGATCTTATTGCTATTGCCAACGGTTCCATGGCTATTACAAATAGTAAAGGTGAAATTGGTGAGCCTTGCCTCGAGCCGCGAGAGAGCTTAAACGGCTGTGAAATCAAATTATTAGTAAATATTTCTGCAGATGAATCAATAAACAGAAGTTCAACCCATCTACAAAAGTGGACACCAAATCCAAAGCGCCTAAGGACCTCTAATAGATAGGGCCATTCGACTCTGTCGAACGCCTTCTCCGCATCAAGTGCCACAATGGCAAAATCGGGCGACCCCTCACACACATGTACTATATTGAGTACCCTTCTCACATTGTGGAATCCCTGTCGATTTCTAACAAAGCCATTTTGATCTGTATGTATAATGGTTGGCAGGACCTTCTCCAGTCTCATAGCCAAGGCTTTAGCAATGATCTTTGCATCAGAGTTCAAAAGTGAGATCGGTCTATAGGAACCACATTCTGTTGCCGATTTACCTGGCTTTAAAATAAGAGTGATCAGGGCACTTTGTAATGAAGGGGGAAGGTAACCTTGTTTGAAGGATTCCGTATACATATCTAACAAAGGGGCTATTAGTTTTCTCTAAATAATTTATAAATGTCTATTGGGAGCCCATCGGGTCCTGATGCCTTACTGCCTTTCATGCTGAGAATGGCGTTGGAAACATCCTCTAAATCCAGTGCCTTATCAAGCTCAAGTTTTGTATCTTCAGGTATACAAGGGATATCTAGTCCATCTAGAAAAATGTTCTGGTTTACTGAATTCATTGGATATTCCGATTGATAGAGGGCCTCATAGAACGAGATGAAAGCCCGGTTAATTTCCAAAGGATCTGTAGTTATTTCCCCTGTTCATTCCTAATTGCATTTATGGCTCTTTCGGAGTTAAGTTTCTTAATTTGCCAGGCAAGTAATTTACCGGGTTTTTCACCCTGGTCATAAAAAGTTTGCTTAAGCCTAATTAGACCATCTTCAGCTTTTAGCGTGGAAAGCTCCTCATACTCAGCTTTAAGGGAAAATAGTTCTTGTTTTATTTGTACAGAATTATCAAGGCTAGCCATTCTCTCCAAATTTCTGATTTCTGAGTCCAATTCGTTCATTTTCTGTTTGAATTTATTAGATTTGGAACTGGTGAAACAAATAATTTGCCCTCTAATATACGCTTTAAAAGCCTCTCCCACCTAATGGCCGCAGTAGTCTGATCTGTATTAATTGCAAAGTAAACATCTATATGTTCACCCACAAATTTTATGAACTCAGAGTCCTGTAACCATCTAGGGTGTAAACGCCATCTAGAGGAACCTGTAGGTAATTGAGAATCCTTGTAAAATAGTGAGGTGGGGAATGATCTGACAAAACAATACTATCATATATGCAGTTAGTTATATTGGGCAGCAGAGAAGAGGAAATTAAAAATAATCTATAAGAGAATAGGTTTTAAATGTTGATGAATAACATGAGAATTCCCTTTAACTGGGTTGTGAATCCTCCAGGGGTCACAAAGGTTCAGGTCTTTCATGAACTGATGTATTTTTCTTTCTACTTTGCGAGTTGATTGGAATGAGAGGTGTCTAGCTTCGATGAGCGATCAAGCACCGGGTCAAGAGTACAGTTAAAATCGCCAGCTATTATTACTTTACCAGGAAGGGAGGCAATCAGTAAAAATAGATTCTCAAAAAATGAGGGATTGTCATCATTTGGGCCATAGACATTAACCAAATTGATATTTTCTCTCAGAAGAGTGCCCTGTACCACCAAATACCTGCCAGCTGTATCAAAAATAGTATTATTCACTTGAAATGGCACAGACCTGTGAACCAATATCATAACCCCTCTAGAGTGAGAAGAGAAACATGAAGTCAGTACCTGGCCCGGCCATCTCCTTCGTACCTTCAGTAAGTCATCCCTAAGTAAGTGAGTCTCTTGGATAAAGACAATAGATGAATCAAGCTGTTTAACCACCTGAGGTCGACGGGAGCGGCGCCGCTCCCAGCAGCAATAAAAGTATATTACTATTTCTAACTTCGCGATATTTTATCATACACACGCGACAAAAACATTGACAGAAACCTTAGAATCGCGACTTTCCGATTTGAGCACTGGCAAATCAAATGGGATTTTTTAATTAGGTTAATTAGACCAAAAGTAAACCTTGCCTTTTACTCTCTTTTTTACCTGTTAGTAACGTCCCCCTTCTATTGACATGGTAACTAGGTGCTAGTTTCGGGGAGGTGTGTGGGGAGGCGTCGGGCCATGTGTGAAAACGCCGGCGTAAACAACACAAACTGTCGACAATTTGAAGCAAGATTTTATACAGACATACAATTTTATTCAAGATGGAAAGATTTTCTGCACTGTAGTGTTTGAGAGCATTGATGGAAAGCGACGAGGACAACAACTGACGAAGAGTAAGTAACTATATTTGATTTGCCATGTTATCAAATACTCGTATATATATTCAATATATGAATTCCGCTTCTTGTGACTACATATTCCGCGTGTTGCAACGTAACAAATTGCAATATGCACACAAGATCTATGGAAGAATACTTTTCAAACAGCCTAAAATGTTATAAAAAATTGTATGTAGCATGATCGGTTTCATGATCTCACGTCCTTGTAAAATCGATTCTTGTTTTTGTTTATTATAAGAGTGCTTCTGTTTAGTTAAATCCGTGTTTGGGATTACGTTTTGGATTTGCTGTTTAGCTAGCTTTGTTTGTTCCAGTTCGTTTATCATTTTGGTTTGTTTTGTGAGTTATTTGCGTGTCGCCTCCGACATTGTTTTGCCTACGTTTGTGGATAATAAAATAAGAGCCAAAATGGCTGCTGCCACAAGAAGCGCTTGTCGTGAAAGGAGAAATGGTAACTCAAATATTGCTTAGCCATTTAAAATCTAAATTGTGAGTTGTTGTTTTAACTCTAAAGAGGCATGAAATCACAAAAAAAGTTTAATTGGAAGACCCTTTTTTTCCTTGGGTCTCAGGAGGATATTATGTCCATTATTGTTAGGCTGTATGACTTGTAATATGTGGCATTCCCCTGTATATACTGTATCTCTTTGAGAGAGAGATGGCCCATCTGACAGATCTTAGAGGTGTGGACAATGAATAATGAATATTCAGGTATTTAGCATTTAGCCCTCCCACAGCCTGAAATAAATGTGACCAGTTCTGATAAAAACAGGTTTTTAGCTATTTAGATCTCAGATGTGCTAAACTGTTTTCACACCCTTACATAACCAAGACCTTGATGAACAAACGCACATTGGCAAAACAATTCGTCACTATAGTTTAGTGTGTGCTTTCACAACTTTTGTGACAGCAGAAAAATTTACTATTTTTAACTTGTGTGTTTGTAGATCTATTTACAAGCTGCATATGATATTGACCAAACTATTGATGGCATACAAATGTAAAGCTGTGATTGTCCTTCAAATAAAAATATCAAACACTTTGGAGTAAGTGTGTGTTAAATTGATGAAATTGAGATAAATATCAGACCATGCCAAAACAGACAAACAAACCATCTCAAAGCTTAGCACGGACCTCAGAGGGTTGCACCAACTGATCCAGTAATAACCTGTTTCAGCTAGTAGTCAATTTAAAACCATCTCCCTCACATTCCAAGAGGTGAAGGTTTTAGCTTCTTCCATTTGAAGTCATCAGCACTATACAGAAAATAAATAAACCTGTTGCTAATCGTTTAAGTGAAAAGAAATTAGGAAAAAGATATGCTAATAATGCAAACAGATGAAGAGTTTCCAAATCATCTCCGAACAGTGTGTCAGCATCTGCGATATTCTTAAGAGTTCCAAATCATCTGCTGTGTGTCAGCCCTGGACAAACTTCTCAGCGTCTGCTGGGGACTCAAACTCACGTGTTTGTCCATCAATCGTCAGGCGAAGCTTGGCTGGGTACACAACTCCATGGCGAATGTTCAGGGATCTCAGTTGTTGCTTTACCCCATCGAAACGCCTCCTCCGTCAGTGCAGCTCCGCTGACAGGTCTGGGAAGAACATGACCTCTTGTTCGCCGCAGAGTATCTTGCCTTTGGCCCTGGCTGCTCGCATCACTCGGACTTTGTCTTGGAAGTTCATGAACTTCATAATGAGGACTCTTGATTGAGGAGTGCGGGTGGATTGTGCCCGACCGGGGAGCCTGTGTGCTCTCTCGATGATAGGTGGTGTAGGAAAGATTGCAGGTCCCAATGCTTCAGGTAGCCATTTCTCGAGAAAAGCAATTGCGTTGTCTTTTTCCACTTTTTCCGGCAAGTTAACCAGTCTAAGGTTGGATCTCCGCGAGCGGTTTTCAAGCTCGTCAAGCTTGTTTATAAGGAGAGCCACTTGTTTAACTAGCGTTTCAGTCTTGCCTTTCTCTGAGTTAACTGTGTCTTCAACATTGCTAATCCGCTCTTCTGCCTCATCCATGCGACAGGAAAAGTCTCGCACATCTCTCTTAACATCCTGAATTGCATTCAGGACTCCATCAAACTTTGTGACAAAGTCACTTCTCATCAAGTCTAGTTTTTGAATAACATCCAAGTTGTGAGCCGTTTCAAGAACCGTCACTTCTGGCTGGGGGGAAGAGCTAGCGATAGCAGCACTGCCTGTTGAGCTAGCTAGGCTACTAGCATCCATCTCGTCGTCGTCGTCCTCGACCGGGAAAGAATTAGATTTAGACTTATTCTTTGCCTTTTTTGGCGACATAATAACGATTGTATACACTGCAAAGTTACCACCAACAATTGGTGTTTATGTCCATACACTTAAAGGATGTTGTACAGGAATTTAATCAAATTTCGCCAGGAGCTCACAAAAAGACGTGTGCCTAGATCATCGCCATAACCACGCCCCCACGTGATACTGTTCTGAGGCTGGCGTGAACTGTTTTGAAAAAGTAACTTTTGTTTCAGAAATAGCTTGTAAGCAATAGTTTTTTTGAGCAACATATTTTTGAGTGCAGTGTTCCATTTTGCAAGAAGTCTGAAGAGTTTTGTCAGAATTGTTTACTGATTGAGTTTTGTGTTTATAGTTTTGAGAAAAAGAATCATGGTTTCAGGAAATGTGTTTAAACAATTGAGGAAAAACTGTGAAATGTTTATATTTATATAAATACTTTATTTTAATTTGTCATTGCATTGCCATGTACCATCCAATAGAAAAATGGCATTTGTGTGCATTGAAGGGAAAACTACATCAGACAAGTCCATTTGACGGATTTCCTGATGACACATCCTTCCCTGTGCACAGTCACCATGCCTCGGTGCACCACCTACCTTTCACCACCTTGTAGCTTATTTTCACGTCCTCTTTACTGCAAACTCGGCAAAGCATGGGTCAGCACAGCAGCTACTGTGAGACTTTGACAGTGGGAGGACAGACATGCTCTCAGATTTATGGCACCATGGGGAGGTTTCCCTTAAATAGATCACCCAAATAGCAGATCTCAGTGGATCACACCTGGATAACTGGGCACCTGTCGGGTTCAACAACCACATTACTTATCAGCCCAAGCCTTTGGGTATTTTCACATTTGTGACAATAACAAAACAAAATGCATTCTGACAAAATAAAGACCTTTTGCCTTTAGCCTGAGATGGAAATATACAGGTAATGGCCAAAAGGAAATACCAACATGAAGTGTCTTAGTAGGGCGTTGGGCCACCACAAGCTGCCAGCAGGCTGTTGGTAAGGCCTTGGAAGCATTGTTTCAGAATTTTAAATATATATCTGATATAGCATACATGTTGTTTACTAGAACTTATCATTTATTTTCAGATATAATATGAACATTATATTTTTTATTGAAAGGATGCAGGATTTCTGTTGAACAAGATTGGTCATCAGGTAGTAGTCAGTATGAAATGCAGTTCTGAATTTGAACAATTGTCTTATTGTGCATATGCAGTCAGTATAGTGATTTTTGAATACATTTTTAGGGTAATGAAAATGTATTCAAGGCGTTTTATTTATTTGATTGCATAACAAGAACCAGTCTTTGTAAATTGCTCATTAATGTGTCAGTATCTGCGACCGCAAAAGAGCGGTCTGTTATAGCAACTGTTTTTGGACTGCGACTATTTCCTTAGCCCTGTGTATTTTATCCTGAGTCCAAAAGCAGTTAGATATGACAACAGTATGGTACGTATGGTTCATATTATATCTCCTTGGAATTATCCACAATGAAGAATAAACAGCTGAAGCAAAGGAATTTAGCTTAAAAACACTGTATGAACACATTGAAAAAGGACTTGTATTACCACAGAACTGCAACTACACCTCCGTGACCCAGTATCAACAACAACTGTACATCATGAGATTCACAAAGGTGATATTTATAGTAAGTAACAAAGGCCAATGCGCAACCATGCATAACCTGGTGTAATGAGCACAAAATCTGGACTTCTGAGCAGAGGAAGAAAGTAATATGGTCTGTTGAGTCATTATTTGCTCTTTTTCCTACATCTGGATGCGTTTAAGTTTGGAGAAAGCCAAAGGAAGCCTTCACCCACATTTCCAACTCATAAACATGGTGGTGGATCTGTTAGGGTATGGGCAGCCTTCTCATGGGACTCATTATTACTCTGCATGGTAGAATTATGACCAAATAATACAAAGCCATTTTAGGTGACCGGGTGCACCCTATGGTGCAAACAGTGTTTCATCAAGATGTTCCCATAATTCAAGACAATAACACCCCAATACACAATGCAAAATAGATTCAAGAGTGGTTTCATGAACACCAGGATGAACTTAAACTTCTTCCATGGCTTCCCCAATCACCATATCTAAACATTGAACCTTTATGGGAAGTTCTGATACATATAGTGTTGAATAGATTTCCACTGCCTTCATCTCTCCAAGAACTGGAAGCTTTCCTTCTTGAATAATGGTCCAATATCCCACTAGAAACAGTTCAAAACCTGTATAACAGCATTCCCAAAAAGATTGAAGCTCTTCTGAAGGCCAACACCTTATTAGTTACAATAATACATACATATATGTTTTGGTGTTTCCATTATTTTGTCTACCCCCTGTATATGACTCTGTTGGAGTTCATCGCTGTGAGGATATCTGAAAGCAGTACCAAAGGAGATATCAAATCCCAGAGAAAAAATAATAATCCTTTTTAAAAAAGCATGCTATTTGTGTTGAGGTTGAGGAATATACAAAAATATTGACCCTTTTCCATTTCAATCAATGCCTTTTCACAAACAAAATGGAGGCCCAGATGTTTATCAAATGGGTTTAAAAACTGCTCCACTTAAGCACAGACTGTGAAAATAAAATACACTGTACATTTTATGGGTATATTTCTGAATACAATGTGCATAACTTCAAAAGAAAACATTTTTCCACTTTTTTAATTGAATTAATTTGTCACCACATTTTTCAATGAGACCAAAATCAAGTACTGTATATTTACAGCACAACTACTGTACCACTGCCAATATGACACAATACACCTGACAGCACTGCCAAAATATATTTTCCTCTGTTGCAACTTGCATGAATACAAACAGTGCATGAATGTAATTGTACAACCTAACAAAAACAAGAAAATAGTTAACAGAATGACATCTAGAATTCAAAGTGTGCATGACTGCATGATGTAATGATAACCATAATATGATGTAACCATAATAGCACTTTTTCATTTGTGGTTTCATCTGGTGATTAATCATTGCACTCACAAAACAATAAACACACAAGGAAAACAAAGCAGTGCATATCTTAAGCAGTTTCTAATATCTAGGTTCTGGGTGTACAAAATAAATCCCCTCAATATCAGTATCCCTCATTCGACATGAAAGTTCAGAAATAGATTAAAAAAACACCTAACCAATGCAATTACATTTGAAGCTCCTTGTACTCATTATTCATTCATTTGAACCATCTCCTTGTACACCATTTCATTGTGAGCCTTAATGAAAACAATAACTGTTATTAACAGGGCAGTGATAAGCATACACAGTAAGGTTTTAAAGCTGCTCCTACCATTAAGTATAGTTAGGTATAATATAGGATCTTGATGTCTTTGGCAATGTCTAATCTTCATTTGAACAGGTAGCTAAACTGAGAGCTCAATTGTCCTTCGCGTTTATGACCTGAGAAAGTGGTTAGAGAATCTAATGGATTACTTAGCCAATCAGATGTAAGGGTGGTGATTAAGTTGCCAGATGTAGTAGTAGCCTGTTTTTAAAACCTATTTTTCATTTTATTATGTATTAGCTATAATGTTATTGCCAGACTGGAGATTATTTTTCAGTGGCATGTTAAAAAGGTCATTTTACCCCACAAGGTTCTCTTTAATATCCGCTGTGACTGCTGATTCAGGGGTGTGACTTCTGGGAGGGTGGTAAACAATTTTTTTTACAAACAACTTCAGACAACACTTTTCAGATCTGAACTTCCGTGAATGTCCCCCCTAGTTCTAGCCATTCCATGATTAGAATCACTGTTATATATCATAGTATTATTATGCCATTCCATGATTATGTTTTGTCTTTGCACATAAACTGTAGCTGCCCTTTTCACTGGCCATTAAGCTAGCTGAAAATGTATCCTCTTTGTGTGCTGAATAAGTGGAAAATAATAACATAAATTTTGCTGACAAAATATATGACTGTCCATCTTGTACAGACATGTGGAAACTGGAGAGAGCTAATGGAACGATTTGCATCCTCATTATCACTACCAATGCTTGATTGTTTTATAATGGCAGTCATCGGTCAGAAAGGTCTCTTGGGAATGAATAGGAAAACCCATATCTGAATCAGCTAAACAGCAATTCAGTTGGGAATCAATTTGCCTGAACTGACAAATACAATCAACTTGAAAAGTGACTTGCAATCTGGCATACCTGAGGTACTCCTGAGATGTCAAATCTCTCTTATAATGATCAATAGCTGTGCATAATTAAATGTTTGGAGGAGACCTCCAAAAGCTCAAACATCTCTTCCCTAGTTATGAAAAGAAAGGTCTATTGGTGATTGAGATTTGTGAATGATCATATCCATCTGCAACCCATAGAACAACAAACCATAGAAATAAGTAGCAACTATTTACAAAGTAAAAATTGACTTCATCAATAACTAACGCCAGACAAAATGTCCATGAAAGTGGTGTTCTTGTGTTCAAGGCCCATGTAAAACACAATACACTGTCCTGAAAATGTGTTTGAAATACTGGAAACACATTTGAGTTTCTAGGATATACTGTTAGAATTGACAGGTACCTAACCTCTGCTTGTTATGCAATACAAATAATTCCTGACGTTTGTTCTATAAAAAAGGCTTCACGTTTTTTGGCTACTCTTTTCATAATATGCAGGGTAATTTTGTATCGGGCTCAATTAAGAAAATAATCAGACAACACCATTCTTATGTTTAAATGCAACACAAGTTTGGGATGATGCTGTGATAACTATGTAGTTTGTGAAGTTACAGGATGCCACATGTATGAAAGGCTGAAAAGGATGATCAGATTTGCACTAATGGAGAATCAGAGGAGGTGAGTGTGTCTATATCTTTGTGTTGGCAGAATTTAAAAGCTTGAATTCTCTCTCATTTGGGATGTGGCCTCAAACATGGCAAGGCCATCACCTCCTTTTGATCTTAGAACGTGCGTACGCTCAAATCCACGCCAAAGTTTTATAAAAACGGTCTTTGACGTGGAAAAGTACTCAGCTCCACGTCAGGTTTCAACTTGGCGTACGTACGTTTCCTTGTGGCAATGTTGCAGGTATTTGCGGTCTCGTCTCTTCTCTGTCCTGACCCCTCGCTGGTGGAACTACCTTCCACAATCGGTCAGGACCGCGGAATCACTTGTGATTTCCGCAAGAGACTCAAAACCCACCTTTTCAGACTCCACTACCACTGAAGTCTGTACATCTAGCTAATTGTCATCACCACTGCCTACTTGCTCAACACTATATAGGCCTACCCCTGCTTACTCCATTAAAAAAACTAACCTTTTCCTTCCCAGTGTTACAGGTATGGTACGCAGCTGCCTGCGATGATGTCTATCGCTGTATTACTGCACTGATCTCTTGCGCTAATTATGATTGTTCCTACCATGTATTAATGTACATATTGTAAGTCGCTCTGGATAAGAGCATCTGCTAAATGGTTAAAATTTAAATTTAATGTACTGTAAAATGTATTCGGAAATCTATGAGTGCCAACATGTCGTCTGCTGCCTAATTGTTTCATCATTATTATTTATTATTAGTAGTAGTAGTTGTATTACCAGATTGAACACATTGCTTAGATGCTGTTTGTAAAGTTAATAAATTAAAACAACATAAGCAGATTGAAAACAAAACAAAAAACACATTGGTTTTCCAAAGGCATCCATCCATCCATCCATCCATGGTTTGCACTGGAATCCCAATGCGTTATTAATAAATTAAAACACTCAACATACCTATGGGCAATTTAGCTAGGCTATGTCTTGTGGAAAACAAAACAAAAACACACATTGGTTTTCCAAAACTTGCTGTGATAGTGCTATCCACTGCACCATGCCGCCCAAAACTACCCATATTCATCCTTGAAGGAAATGTATTTAATATACATATTATGGTTCCACACGTGTAAAACATTTCGGTCAATCTATAGGCTATAAAATGGCCAATAATGCAGTGGTTTGCAAGAGGAATAATGGCAGCATTGTCACTTCTCGAAGATATCGCCAACCGCGCAATAAGAAGGGAACGAGTTATTAGAGATTTTGACCTGTTTTAAATCAGACCTTTTTCTTTATGTCCTTCAGGCAAGGCCGAAATTACCATATATATTGAGGGGGACACATCCCCCCCAATATTCAGATATGCTCAAAATGTCCCCCCAATATATAGCCTAGCTGATATAAAAAATATTTGGTCCCCCCAAATGTTGACTCCATGGTTACGGCCTTGCCTTCAGGGACCTTTTTACATTACATTACATTACATTACATTACAGGCATTTAGCAGACGCTCTTATCCAGAGCGACTTACAGTTTTTTACATTTCTTTACAATCCATTTATACAGCTGGGTATTAATTGAAGCAATTCAGGTTAAGTACCTTGCTCAAGGGTACAACGGCAGTGTCCCACCTGGGGATTGAACCTGTAACCTTTGCGTTACAAGCCCAGTTCCCTAACCATTATACCACACTGCCTGCCTTTGCTGCCCCCCCCACCACCTCGTGGGCTACAGACTGCCAGGCCACGTACTTGGTTGTACTGGTAAAGCCACTGGAAAGGCTCCCAAACAGCGTCCCTGCACGCATCTGCACCTCCGCCAACAGGACCTCGATTTCGGCCTCGCTAAAATTATTTTTCTTGCAGCTCGCCATTATCAAGTAGAGGATTTGTGTTTTGATTCGAGCTCCTTTATATGCTAATGATATTAATTAGGGGACGTTTACAAGGCGGAGATCTAAAACCATTCAGCTACGCACAATTTCAAGATCATTTGTGATTTAGAGACTTAACATCTGGGGGAGTGACTTTCCCAAGTATTTGTGTGCGTACGTTCAGTTTCTCTGAATCACACTTACGCACATTTCAGAAATGATCTTAGATCAAATGTAGGATGGTTTCTACGCAATTTTTTATAAATGAGGTCACAGGAGTCTGCCTCTGCAGTGGGAGCACTCAGGCGATGCTGAACATGGCCCCTGTTTCCTTGCACTTGTCCGTGAAGTTTATTTTCTGTCCGATGACAGGGTAGCTCCCCGTGTCATCCTTCTCTGTGTCGGCGTGGTCTGGGCTCTCCTGTATGGAGTCTTTTATGACGCTGTAATACACGGGCACATTGTACTGAGTCGCCTTCTCTGGGTGCTGCTTCTTGCACTTGCAGAGCTTACTGAAGGCAGCCTGGAATTTCTGGGACATCAGATTGTAGATGATGGGGTTGATGGCGCTATTCATGTAGATGCACATGCGGCAGAAGAGCAGGAACCAGGTGTTGAGGTAAGGGGGGTCCATGAGGGAGTTGACCACCACAAGTGTCCGGTAGGGCATCCAGAGCAGGGCGAACAGGACCACTACGACCGCTAACATCTTTGTGACCTGCAGCATTGGGAGAAAAAAATACTTAGCATTAGTTTAGCTAAAGATTCTGAACTAAGTGGGATTTCTAGGTGACTTCCATTTTCAGTTGCACTAGTACATTCTGGAATTGGGATCTACATTAATAGATTAACTCTATTAATCTGAGATTAATAGAGTTGGCTGGGCAGAAGCACATTTTCAGTCCTACAGGAAATTGCATCAAGCTTCTCAGGAAGTATGTCATTTTCATAAAAAACAATAAACAATATGATTAAACTGCAAATAAATATACTACAATACTTCAAGCACTCTATTGCAGACTGTTTGCTTTTATGAAAACTGAAGAAAATGAATGCTTTGTTAGTTGGTTTGAATATCTTCTGACCTATTGTAGAGCACTGGTATAATGTCTAAATGTACAACTTAAGCAGCTGAACTGATGTAACTGTTAACCTCAACTGAGTTATGTGCTCCATTTCCTGAGATCCTCAGGGCTCTAGTCGAGTTTAGGATGGTCTCGCCTCTGTAGTTTTGCTGTCTGCAGTAAAGGCACTTGTGTCAACATGAGTTGGGTGGTGTAATGGGGGGTGTGTCAATAAAAGCATTTGGCACTGTGGAAGTTTCCTGTCTGATAATTAATTTGGGTTTTTGTCATCCTAGACCACCTCTTAACACAAACATAGACATGATTTGCTAATTTGGTGACATTATTTATGTGCACATATGAACAGATAGGGCAGACATGCAGGAGATCCTCCATCACACAAGACTGCTTTGTGGTTGGTTTGTGTTCTATCTCACTTCATTCCATAAACAACGATTTGAAATACTTATTTGAAATCAAAATAATCGTGCCTCCGTCCTGGATTAGTGATACTGTCTGTGCATTATGCTTTGACAATGAAACTCAGAGCCCAGCGTCGGCAAGTCCAAATCTGTACACTCAAAATAGTGTCTCAATGGAAATGGTGACCACAACAGCAGAGCTAGCATCCAATTCACTTCATCATTCCAATTCAGATCTTTAAAATAATTTTCAACAGTTTTTATCATTTTGAAGGCCTTTGAAAACAAAAAGCCTTAAACATGCTAAACAAACCACTCAGACACCCGGTAGTAATGGCAGTAATCTGTAAGTAGTGTAATGACTACTCTGGGGCTATGGTTAGCCGAAGTTCAGTTGTGGGGAGAACAGTTGTTTACTACCACCTCAGCAGAACAAAATGATGGTCATATAACTGGATTTTCACAGAACATTTCATTATTTGGTTTGGGTTTGAACCAGTGGTTTGAGGAGAGAAGAGCATGTTACTGTGCCCGCAAGGCGTTTAGCTTGTAGACCTCAGCAGGAGGTTATTATTAAGTCATTCTTTTTTATTAATTCTTTGACATTGTATTTCAACAAAACATATATATATATGATATAAAGTTCTGAATGGGTGATATCTTTTCTTACGTTCTAATGAGCAAGAAAATGTAAGGAATTACCTGTTTTCTCGATGTCATGGCTCCCTTGTTTGATTTGCAGGACACCTTTACCGAGCTGTTTGACCATCCCTGGTGGATGGAATCATTTCCGACTCTGTCCTTGGGGTTGGTCGGCAGGGGATTCATAAATAAGATCCTGGCGATTAGACCGTATAGCACGGTGGCCACGATCAGTGGTATTACATAAAACAGTGTAAAGTCCAAAAAGTATATTGGCATGTAGAGATTTCTGGAGACACGGTAGCCACACTTTATGACCACCCCATCAGTGAAGACAGTCTCATTGATGTCAACCAGAAAGAACCACATAATGCAATAGAGGGAGGTGAAAATCCATACAAACGCAATAATCTTCTTGGCCCGAGACACGGTGCAGATGAACTGGGCTTTAATGGAGTGACAAATAGCTATGTATCGCTCAATGGTGAAGGCTGTGATCGAGCAAGATGACACATTGATGCCCAGGTACTGCAGGTACGTGATGCAGAGGCAGCCAGCGTAGCCGTAAACCCAAGAGGCGACAACTTCTGAAATATTAGGCAGACCCGCGGCTAGAAGGACTATGAGGTCTGCAAAGGCGAGGCTCACAAGGTAACAGTTTGTTGGGGTCATCATGTGTTTGGTGCGGAGCACAACCAGCACAACCATAATGTTTCCCGCAATGCCTACCCCACATATGAACAGTGCCAGCAAAATAGTAACAACCTGCACTTGGAGGGAGCTCTGGGGCATCTTGTTAAGTTCTTCCCCTTTTGTGATGTTGAACTCTAGCTGGAGAGTGGGAGTGGTGTTTTCCATCTTGTTGAAATACGGTGTGCCGTTCAGTGTCACAGAGACATGGTCAGTTGCATGTGGTGTCACTTCACTTTTCACCGAGGTGCCAAAAATCCTATATTGAATCCAACCACAGTAGACCATATATTTCATTATTTCATAATAATAATGAGAGAAAAATAAGAAAAATCAATTATACCAGCTTTATAAACATCAAGAAAAATATGATTGAATACTTTACAATATGTAGCCTCTCTTTGCCTGTTTCGGTGGTGGATCATAACAATTATCTTTTCCAAACAGGAACAGGAGGGAGAGAAGTGAATCAAGATTGAGGTTGTCAACTCACCATGGTTCAGGCAGGTGTGTGTTAGAGCACAGCAGTCCCCAGGGTTGGAGTGTTCACCGCTGTACATGCAGGTGTGAGTTGGAGCAGTCCCCAGGGTTGGAGTGGTCACCACTGTACATGCAGGTGTGAGTTGGAGCAGTCCCCAGGGTTGGAGTGGTCACCGCTGTACATGCAGGTGGACACTGAGCACGCTCAAAACAGGCTGTGTTCCAGGGTTGTACAGTGCAGCTGCACACAGCTCTTAATCAGGTGCAACAGTGAGAGAGGCATATAGGAAAGATTGCAATCCCTCCCCCTGCTTCCCAGCTTCAAAATTATGTGCGCACTCTCTCTCCCTCGCTCTTCCCCCCCCCTTCTCTCTCTCTCCCTGTCTCTCTCTCACTCTCTTCTCACATGCCTACATTTTTGTTGCAGAACATGTGGGCCAGTATCTTACCATGATGAACACATATATGTTGGACAATGGCCTTTATTCAGTAATCTAAAGTTCAGTAGTCGGGGAGTGTTAAAATCTCCACATAATGACAAATACTATAATTACCCATTTATAAAATAGTTTGGGTCAGATTTACTAGATGATTGAGTGTGTATTGCTGATAGGTGAGATTGCTAAATGGTGGATACGATTTATTGTGCACATTTACTAGCTGTAATTTGTGAAATATGCTAATAATAACTGGTTCTCAGGGATAGCATCAGTGAGAATACCTTCACCCTTGGTTCTGTGCAACTGGGATTATTGTGCTAAAACTGGCTAGTTTTGCAAATGGGTACTCGGTTGCATTAATTTGAAGCACAAGCCTCATAACCCCTGATTTTTGAACACAATATATCATTGTATAAACACAGCAGCATGTAGCCTAATGTTGCTGAGTTGTAATTACAATCTACTGTATACATTTTAAATTTAAATAATTTCAATTTTCGGTCAATTTACATACTGTAACTTCATCTGATGTCCTACCCGAGATGAAGAACTTCATTATTTCCTAATCTAAAGAGTATCTAGTACTGCATCAAGCCTGGACTTGAATACCCCAGTGTTTCTGCCTCTACTACCCGACCTGGCAAGCTGTTCCAAGGCATTGACAACTCTGTGTAAAAAAAATACTTTCAGATATCAGTGCAGAATTGTCAGTATTTCCGCCTGTGAAATCTTGTTCTGCTAACCGAACTCAACCAAAATTAGTTCACGCTGTTAATAATTTTTATGAATTTAAAAACCTCAATCAAATCACCCCTTAGACTCCTTTTGCTAAGCTTCCTAAGTGTCTCAAGTCTTTCCTTTTACCTTTGATACCAGGTACCAATATAGTTGCTGCCCCTTTATACATTTTTAAGAGCTTCTAAATATTTATTGTACTCTTTTGGGTTGGGTTCAAGGCTGGAGACTGAGATGGCCATTGCAAAACAGTACAGGATTTCATGATTCCATTGACCTTAACAAGAGCCCCAGGACCAGTAGATTATAAAAACATAACATCAAAGATCCACCACCATAGATCACCATAAGTATGATGTTATTTTTGTTTAAATCATCTTAGATTTCAAACTGTTTGCTAAACCTCCAAGTGTTGTGTCATCTGCAAATTTAATTATTTTGCTACTAATTATGAACCCATTCTAAAATAACTCCTGAAATTCTTACTGAATTCATTTTGACAATGAGCCTCTTGTGTTGTACCTTGTCAAGTGCTTTTTTAAAGTCCAAATATATAATGTCATAAGCCGGGTTAACTTGTCTTTGTTAACTAGTCATTACCTTTATGCTGACAGAAACCACAATGAGCCATTTTGTTTCGTTTCAGATTTTCCCATTTTCTCCCAATTTGGTAGCCAATTGTATCCTATTTCTAATTCGACTATCCCTCCCTCGTAGTATGAGCTCGCCACTGCAGCTCCAGGGACAGGCAGTGATGAAGGTGACAAACCATCTTCGCCAAGACGGAACTCACCAAGCCGTCGACTGTAACTCAGATAGACATATAAAAAGCACAATCAATTTAAGTTATTTGGCATGGTACCTTACCAATGACTCCCCTGACAGACTGTCATAACACTAGTATAACATCCTGAAAAGATGTATTGACCCTGATGGACTAAAAATATATCTATGGAAGGTGTCGGTCTAGGCAGGGTAATCAGGACGTTTAACGGCCACGCCTAATGACAGGGCAGCAAGGGCACACAGGCGTGCAGCATTATCTAATTGTACCTGTGTGCTTAAAACTGCTCTGCTCTCTTAGTAGGTGACTGAAGGCTGGAATATGGGAGCTGAGAAGCTGAGAGAGAGAATGGTGAGACACAACCCAAAAGCAATGGCAACTGAAAAGTCGCAGAGCATCTGTGTGTAGTGATGGCGAAATGGAGCTTTCTCCATTATATATATGCCATTTAGCAGATGCTTTTATCCAAAGCAACTTACAGTAGTGAATGCATACATTTTTCAGTACATTTACAATGCATACATTTTCCCAATGGGAATTGAACCCACAACCTAAGCGTTGCCAACGCTGTGCTCCACCAACTGAGCCACAGAGAACCATTGCGTGTTATTGACACACTGTGTCAGTACTCGAGCCTGCATATGAGAGAATGCACATCGCCATCTGCTGGTGAAATTAATGTAGCACAACAAACCTGACGACCGAGTGTATATAATATATATGAACACACTAACTGACGTGTGCGGTGCGTATAGCGTAGAGATAAGATCTTGTCTTCCTAGACCAGGGGTCGGCAACCTGCGGCTCCGGAGCCGCATGCGGCTCTTTCAGCCTTATGTTGCGGCTCCGCGTGGCTTGGGAAAAAAAATAAAAAGTATCCAATTGAATCGGGCGCAAAATTGGGCGCACCCCCCGTCGACAGAAAATCCGAGGGGCGCAAGAATTATTTTCGCGTTGCACCCCCGTTGCACCCCCCGCTCTCATTTCATTTCATGTTTTGTTTTTGTTTCTAGCCGTTTGTCGCAGTATCTTTCAGTGCTAAATTCCATATCTTGAATCTGGTTAGAAAATGCGCGCGTTTTGACTTTTGTGCTAATTCGGTAATGTAGCTACGCATAACATATCTATCTAAAATAGGGCCCCGATACTGTACACTGTCGAATGTCGCCCCCGTTTTGGCTGGCGAAAACACGCACAATGTTGTCTATTTTCCCACGAGAAGAGAAAGCGAATCTCTCCGTTTGAGTCTCCGGCGATTCAGTTGTCACTTCCACACAAGTGCGCGCCAGGTTCGGCGCACGGAAAACATGTTCTCAAATCGTTACTACAGAACATAGACGAGATCAGTAGTGTTGTTAAATATACGAAGGAGTAAAACCAATAATAATTCTGTAGATCAAAATAGCAATCTGCATCAACCATTAATGCTTATTTATAGGTATAGGCCAGGGGTCGGCAACCTGCGGCTCCCTTTGGCCTTGACAAAAAAAAACACGAACATAAATAATGGGTATTTCTTAATTCATTTTTATTCATATATTATTATTAGTTTATTTTGTTGCGCAGTTATCTTGGAGTTTGAGTTGATACTATCTAATTTAAAAAAGCTATTTTTAATTTATAATTTTTCAACAAAAATATAGGCACGTCACAATGTGACGGTCACATCAACGTCAACAGCCCATGCCTTTACCTGCTGGCGGCTTAGTGTGCGAACCCTGCAATAACCTCACCATGAAAAAATCCCACAAAAAAGAAAAGTTTCAGAAGAAAATAGAGAGTTTAATTCAGAGTGGACATATTTATTTGCATTCACCGCCAACGACGCTGGCTTACCCGTGTGCTTGATATGTAGCGAAAAAATGTCGAACAACGAAAAATGTAACGTTGAAAGACATTTTCAAAACAAGCACTTAGCATTCGCTGAAAAATACCCAACCGAAGACGAGCGAAAGAGAGCAATTTCGTAACTGCTACGAAAAGCTGAAGAGAGCAAACTATCTTTCAAGAAGTGGATCACCTCTCCACAGTCAACCAGCACTGCTAGTTTTGTGGCAGCTCTGGAGATTGTAAAGAGGGGGAAGCCATTCACAGACGGAGAATATATGAAAGAATCGTTTATAAAAATATCAGAGCATCTATTCTCCGACTTTAAAAACAAACAGGAAATTATTCAGAAAATTAGAGAAATGCCTCTCTCCGCAAAGACCATCAGAGACAGGACCATTAAAATGGCAGAAAACATCAGCAGTAAGCAAATTGATGACATCAATTCAGCCCAAGCATTTTCAATTGCCTGTGATGGGTCAAGTGACGTGAACGATGTTGAGCAGACAGCACTGTTTTGCAGATATGTCAACTCTGATGGACCGCAGGAAGAACTGATTGAACTCATACCGCTAAAGGGCCAAACACGAGGGCAGGACATTTGTGAGGCTGTTGTGAGTTGTCTAGAAGCGAAAGGAATAAACACCACTCACCTGGTGTCAGTGTCTACTGATGGGGCACCCAGCATGAGAGGAGCACAGAAGGGCTTTGTGAATTTACTTCAAAAGTCACTGGTTCGAGAGCTGATGACGTTTCATTGCATCCTCCACCAAGAAGCGCTGTGCGCACAAACATTCTCCCCTGAATGTGTGGAAGTGATGAACCTCGTTATCAAGATAGTGAACAAAATAATTGCGAACGGGTTAAGCCACCGACAGTTTTGTTCATTGTTAGAAGAAGTCGACAACGCATATTCGGATCTCCTGCTGCACAACAAAGTCCGGTGGCTGTCCAGGGGAGAGGTGCTAAAACGCTTCGCTACCTGTCTGGAGCATGTAAAAACCTTCTTGGAAAGCAAAGGCCTCAGCTATCCTGAACTGGAAGACCTCGATTGGCTGAGTAAGTTTTACTTCATGGTGGATATGACAAGTCACTTGAACACGCTGAATAAAAGTCTCCAAGGAAAGGGCAGCATGGCCCTGCAGATGCTGGAGGATGTTTTGGCATTTGAGCGCAAGATGACAGTGTTCGCAAGAGATGCACAAAAAGGTACGCTCTCTCACTTCCCCTCCCTAAGACAGTTCAAAGAAGCGAACAATCAAATAAATTATGATTATTTCCACCGTGCCATCATTGCAATGCAAGCTGCATTTGGAGAAAGATTCAGTGATTTCAGAAAGGAGAAACCTACTCTCGCTTTCCCTGTCACACCGCTGGACATCGACCCATCCCTGCTGAACACAGTTGCATTCACCGGAGTAAGTAAGCCTGATCTAGAAATTGAACTGGCCGACATAGCGGATAAAGATTTGTGGGTAAATAAGTTCAAATCACTGACGGCGGATCTTGAAGAAGTCGCCCGTCAGAAGGCTACACTCGCTAAAGAGCACAAATGGAGTGATATGGAAAAACTCCCCCACCCCGACAAACTTGTTTTTGAAACATGGAGTGCCATTCCTGACACGTATATTAACATGAAAAAGTATGCATTTGGAGTCTTGTCCATCTTTGGCTCAACATACTTATGCGAGCAATTTTTCTCAAACATGAACTACATAAAATCCAAACACCGCTCCCGCCTCACAGATGAGAGCCTACAGTCCTGTATGAAGATCAAAGCCACATCTTACAGCCCCGACATAGGGAAGATCTGCAGCGAACTTCAGGCACAGAAGTCACATTAAACAGGTGAGAACAATAGCATTTAATAAGCTATTATTTTTCCGAAAAAAAATAATATTTCAGACTCCGAGCTGATGTAATGTTTTGTATGTTCAGGTGCTTCAGTTGATTGCTGGCTGAGCAAAAAACCCGAAGAGGACGAGAGAACACTGACATGGACTTGGGCTCCTAATTTTATGTTTCTTTTTAAAGCTGCTAAGCTGCAGCTAAATGTTTTATTTATATTAAAGTGGGCTAGTTTTTATTTTACTTTTACACAAATATAGGAAGGACTTAAATAGGTCTACAGTTCACAGTTTAATTTATTTCAAAGTAGGCCTACAAATGCACACTGCACTTCTGTTGTTGTATTCAGTGGTTGTAACAGGTAAAATAAAAAAAAAGATGAAAACTTTTAAAAGTTTACAAGCGCTGTTATTTTTTGCGGCTCCCGACAATTTTTTTGGCAGAAGAGGGGGCAAAATGGCTCTCGTTTTTTATTTGTAATTAATGTTCAGAATTCCATTTCGAAGTTGTGTGTAAATAAAGTTCTCAATCCAAAATGAATCAGATTTAATATGTTTTAATTTCATGCTGTACGGCAACAATAAAAAATTGGGCGCAAATTATTTTCGCGTAGCCCCCTTGTCGACAGAAAATGTGTGCGGCTCCCAGTGTTTTCTTTTCCGTGGAAACCGGGTCCAAATGGCTCTTTGAGTGTTAAAGGTTGCCGACCCCTGTCCTAGACGGTAGACCCAGGTTTGATTTCCCTTCTGCCAACAACTCATACTTGTTCATATTTTCAATATGATTCAAACTTGATAATAAAATATTGAGTGTGAGAGTGAATATTTTTTGACAGTAAATGCAAGGACAGAAGAACAAAAGGGATAAAGACACTCAACTCTTTCTCTCCTTCTCTCCATCTGATACCCAGGTCCCGGCACGGATCTCTGCATGCCTGACTGACATCTCCGCATGGATGTCCACCCACCACTTGAAGCTGAACCTGGGGAAGACAGAGCTGCTCTTCCTCCCAACGAAGGGCTCCCCGATGATTGATGCATCAATCACCGTGGAAGGTTCCATAGTGTCTCTGTCCCAGTCTGCCAGGAGTCTTGGAGTAACCCTGGACAACCAGCTGTGCTTCTCGAGCCATATTGCAGCGATCACTCGGACCTGCCGATTCTCCCTCCACAACATCCGGAGGATCCGACCGTTCCTCACCAAAGAGGCCACTCAACTCCTGGTCCAGGCCCTGGTGATCTCACGTCTGGATTATTGCAATTCCTTGCTGGCAGGCCTTCCGGCCTGTGCCATCAAGCCACTGCAACTAGTCCACAACACTGCCGCTCATCTGGTGTTCAACCAGCCAAAGTTCACCCACGTCACCCCTCTACTCTCCTCTCTGCACTGGCTCCCCATCGCAGCACGCATCAGATTAAAATCACTGGTGCTTGCTTTTCAAGCGGCCAGAGGTACTGCTCCCCCATACCTCCAGTCACTCATCACTCCCTACACCCCTCCCAGACCCCTCCGCTCCGCTTCCTCTGGCAAACTGACTGTCCCATCCCTCCGGGCGCATGGCAGCCGCTCCTCGCGGTCTCACCTCTTCTCTACCCTGATCCCTCGCTGGCGGAACGACCTTCCGCAATCGGTCAGGATCGCAGAATCACTTGCGATCTTCCGCAAGAGACTCAAAACCCACCTCTTCAGACTCCACTACCACTTACTTATTCAACACTATACTAAAATTTTTTTTTTTTTTTAAATACACTAACCTTTTCCTTCCCAGTGTTACAGGTATGGTACGCAGATGCCTGCAATGATGTCTATTGCTGTATTACTGCACTGATCTCGTGCGCTAACTATGATTGTTCCTACCATGTATTAATGCACATCTTGTAAGTCGCTCTGGATAAGAGCGTCTGCTAAATGCTTAAAATGTAAAATGTAAATGTACAACCAAAGGGATAAAGTGTAAGACTAGCGTACATAGAGTAAGGCTTTAAGTGGACACTGAATGTGCTTATGGATAGACTATGTCATTGGGCCATTGGGCAGATGTAATTCAGTGATTCTGTGATATGTTGTGAAATATATTATGCTATTGATTCTGTGATATGTTGTGAAATATATTATTCTATTATATCACACAACAAACAAAAGGCAAAAAAAGTAAACAAATAACAAAATGAAGAATGAAATGAACTTGTGACATTACAGAGAATGATACAAACTCAATTCATTTAAATGTAACGCCTCACATCAGATTTCAAAATGGTAAATGTAAATGTAGTTGTGGCAAATTAATGTAAAATTGTAAGAATTTATCTGTACATAATTTACACACATATTTTGTATATAATAACACCATGTTTTTAAAAAGTTTAATTGATATGACATACCATACACTACTGGTCAAAAGTCAAAAGTAGGTGAAAGGATGGTTCCTCAGTGTGTGACATCAACTGTCAAATATGGAGGAGGAAGCGTGATGGTCTGGGGCTCTTTAGCTGAATCCAGAGTCGGTGACTTGCACAGAGTGACTGTGAACCCACGTTAACCCATTACTTGTTCCCTAAAAGAGGTTCCCTGTTTTATAACATGACATTATTTTTCAGTTTTTGATAACCTAAACTTTTTTTTTTTTTTACCTCTGCCAGTTTACCGCTTATCTTTGTACCATTTCAGGTTATTCACTGGACTGTTTAAATTTCTATAAAAACTGAAAAATGAGGGTGTTCTAAAACTTTTGACCGATAGTGTATATCTCCACACATTATATATTATTATACATTTAGTAAAAATACATATTTTCTCATTTTTATAATTTGTATATGATGTTTTTCAATTGCAACATTTTGTGATTGGGCATAACACATTTATATGCCAAAATAAAGATAATTTAATGCTCTTTCCAATGATACATAATTGTTTCTCTTTCCATTTCCAATAAGAGAGAAGTGAGTGTGAATGAGTGTGTATGTGGCTAGGCACACACCATGTTTATACAAAATAATGCATTAGGCGGATATGGGTGAACCAGTAGCCCCTTCATCTATTATTGCAGGGGGAGTTCCGTGACTCCTGACATCACACCAAGTTCTTCCATCACCTCTGTTCAGCCTGTACAGTTGGTGTGCTGGACATCCTCTGGCATCCTTTGTATGTATCAGCTGTGTCTCTTAGGGCCTAGTTTTCATGGTCTTGGAACAAAGGGCAGAGGGCAAAGGCATGTGTAGATGTATGTGTACATGCATCTGTAGAAGCAAAGCAAGGATACAATTTACAATTTGGTTGGGAGGAGGTTTTGCACTGGCTAATCAGAATATCAGAATGTGTAGCCATGTTTTTCTCCACAATTATACCCTCATTTTTCATGTCAATTATCCCACTCCCTCGAACATCTCAGAGTTCGCTGCCGTAGTCCTGATACCGTCAGTGACATGCGGCTGGGCCCCGCCTGTAACGATTCAACCGGCAATCAGAAATTTCCCCCAAGCGCCAATCAGGAGGAGTGAAAGACACGGCAAGAATGCACCTAGCTAATCAAAGTCATTACTGACAGCTGTGATCATTTACCGGGAGGACATTTAACCAGCTGAATTTCTCTGTTCCTTGCTTGGACATTATCTTGCGTGCTTTGTCGAAACCTCTATTGCCTAGTTGTGCTTGCCTCTCGTGACATTGTTTATTCGTGTTCTTGTTTGTTTTCTAGATTTCCAGTGTTTTGTTTATTCCGTGTTTCTGGAATACGTTTTGGAGTTTCTTATTAGCTAGTTTGGTTTGTTCCGGTTCGTTGTTTGTTTTGTTTTGTTTTGTTAGTTCTCTGTGTTTTCCCGACACGGTTTTACTTTCGTTCCTGCCAGCGTTTAGATAAATAAATATTCTGAACGCATCTACGTCTCTCTCTCTCTCGCACTTGGTTCCACACCTACTACATCCCTGACAGAATGTCCAAGCCAACAACGGAACCAGCAGAAACCGAGCCGACCCAGAGCTTCCTGCGCAGGAAAATCCAGAACCAGGAAGTTTCCATCAGACTGCAGGATCAGGCTATTGCTCTGCTGATGGAACAACTAAATACTTTCAGCCAGCAAACAGCAAGCCACTTCAACACCATCACAAAGCTGCTTCAAACTACACTCCCTACCGCCGTTTCTCAGCCTCACCAGGAACCCATGATCAACACTCAAGCCAGCTTGTCTCGCGAACCGCGGCTCCCGGCACCGGAGCGCTACGACGGCAACGCCACGGGATGTCGCGGTTTCCTCACTCAGTGCTCACTGGCATTTGAACTTCAACCTTCACAATTCCCCAGCGATCGCTCCCGGATAGCGTATATCATCTCCCTTCTTAACGGAACCGCTCTGCAATGGGCGACGGCTATCTGGGAGGAACAGGGACACATCTGCGACAGCTATCTCCAATTCAGTGCCGAAGTGAGGAAGGTGTTCGACCATCCGGTCCGGGGTCGTGAAGCGGCTAACCAGCTGCTCCGGATCCAGCAGGGAGGTCAGACGGTGGCAGCTTACGCCATCGAGTTCCGCACCCTGGCCGCAGAGAGCCGCTGGAATAACGAGGCATTGATAGCGGCGTTTCGGCAAGGTCTCAGCGAGGGGCTGAAGGATGAACTTGTGATCCATGGGCATATCGAGCAATGGGAAGAGCTCATAGAGTTATCTATACAGCTAGATTATCGACACCGGGAACGCAGGCTTGAGCGCCGTAACAACAACACCATTCCTCGACCTCGGACATTACTCTCGCTACGAACTGAATCACTCCCGTCAGCTTTCCATTCGCCACCTCAAGCTCTTCCCAGTAAACGTGAGGAACCCATACAGTTGGTTAGAACCCGCCTCTCTACCACGGAAAGGGAACGACACCAGAGGGAAAACTGCTGTATGTACTGTGGTCATTTTGGGCATTACCGAGGTTCCTGTCCGGAGTTACAGGGAAATGCCAACGCTTCTACCACACTGGGAGGGTGGTAAGAAGCGCAGCGGTCACTCCCGGTTCTGAGCACCACACGGGGTTGGTGCTACCGATCTCCCTGCGATGCTGGAACAGCTCGCAACACTCATCTCCAGCCCTCATTGACTCCGGAGCGGCGGGGGATTTCATTGATTGTAATTTCGCCCGGCAACTTCAAATCCCTCTGGTGATGTTGGACTCCCCTCTGTCCGTCACAGCCCTGGACGGCAAACCACTGGGATCCGGTGCTGTCACGCAGCGGACTATTCCTATCCAAGTCACCATCGGGGAGAACCACACCGAGCGGATGGAGTTCTTTATCACACAATCTCCCCAGCTACCCCTCGTGCTGGGCTACCCCTGGCTAAGCAGGCACAACCCCCACATCGACTGGAACGCAGAGAAAATACTGGGCTGGGGTTTAGCTTGTCAGGGCACCTGTCTACTGCCTCACCCTTCCACTGCCGTTTCACGCCGGGAACCGGAGATCCAGGAGTGGGCCCGAGTGCCGTCGGCGTACCGTGACCTCCAGGCGGTGTTCAGCAGGCAACACACCTCCATGCTGCCACCTCACCGTCCGTACGACTGTGCCATCGATCTACTGCCGGGAACCAGTCCCCCCCGGGGCAAGATCTTTTCACTATCCAGAATTGAGACTATGGCGATGAGTACCTACATCCGGGAGGCGCTGGCCGCCGGGCACATCCGTCCTTCCACCTCGCCGGCGGGAGCAGGGTTTTTCTTCGTGGAGAAGAAGGATGGGGGCCTGCGGCCTTGTATCGACTACCGAGGCCTCAACAACATCACGGTGAAGAACAGGTACCCTCTGCCCCTCATGTCCACGGCATTCGAGATGCTCCAGGGCGCTACTGTCTTTTCCAAACTGGACCTCAGGTGCACATACAATTTAGTGCGCATTCGCGAAGGGGACGAATGGAAAACCGCCTTCAACACGCCGACGGGGCACTACGAGTACCTCGTCATGCCGTTCGGGCTCTCCAACAGTCCATCAGTATTCCAAGCACTGATTAATGACGTGTTGAGGGAGGCACTCAACCACTTTGTGTTTGTGTACCTGGACGACATTCTCATTTTCTCCAGGAACATCCAGGAACACGAACAGCATGTACGACATGTCCTTCAGCTACTCCTATAAAAACAACTCTACGTTAAACTGGAGAAGAGCGAGTTCCACGCTTCCACGGTCACATTTCTGGGATTCATTTTACATGCAGGCAGCATCCAAATGGATCCAACGAAGACCCAGGCTGTCAGAGACTGGCCACGCCCCACCTCCATCAAACAGGTGCAACGTTTCCATGGCTTCGCCAATTTTTACAGACGATTCATCCGGGATTTCGGAACGGTGGCGGTTCCACTCACCAACCTGACCTGGGGTAAGGTAAAAGCATTCGTCTGGACACCCGAAGCCGAACAAGCATTCCTACAGCTCAAACAGCGCTTCACCTCAGCACCCATCCTGACTACTCTGGACCCATCTCTGCCCTTCGTAGTCGAGGTAGACGCTTCTAACACAGGCATCGGAGCCGTCCTATCTCAACGGAGTAAACCAGACAACAAACTCCGCCCATGCGCCTTCCTGTCACACCGCTTGACACCCACCGAGTGCAACTATGACATTGGGGACCGCGAATTACTGGCGGTGAAAAAAGCGCTGGAGGAGTGGCGTCACTGGTTGGAGGGCTCGGTCCATCCATTCACCGTTTGGACCGATCATAAAAATTTGGAATACCTACAGCAGGCTAAGCGGCTGAACCCCGTCTAAGCAAGCTAGATGGGCATTGTTTTTCAACCGTTTTCAGTTTATACTTTCCTACCGGGTCCAGGGTCTAAGAATCAGAAACCCGACTCTCTCTCCCGGATCTTTGAAGCTCCTGACACTGTTGCCCTAGTGGAGACCATCCTCTCACCTAAAGCCGCCCAGGAGATCTGAACTGGTGGTGGAACACCCGGTCCAGTGTCTCCAATCCCGTTCTGAGTGCAGTCAGGAGTCCAGTACCTGGTGGACTGGGAGGGATACGGGATGGAGGCTCAGTTCGGATCGGTCCTGGATTCCGGCAAGGCAGATTCTGGATCCGGCTCTCATCCGGGACTTCAAGGCTCAGCAGGCTGCTCTTCCTGGACCGTCGGGAGTCGGTCCTAGGGGGGGGGGTTCTGTAACGATTCAACCGGCAATCAGAAATTTCCCCCAAGCTCCAATCAGGAGGAGTAAAAGACACGGCAAGAATGCACCTAGCTAATCAAAGTCATTACTGACAGCTGTGATCATTTAACGGGAGGACATTTAACCAGCTGAATTTCTCTGTTCCTTGCTTGGACATTATCTTGCGTGCTTTGTCGAAACCTCTATTGCCTAGTTGTGCTTGCCTCTCGTGACATTGTTTATTTGTGTTCTTGTTTGTTTTCTAGATTTCCAGTGTTTTGTTTATTCCGTGTTTCTGGAATACGTTTTGGAGTTTCTTATTAGCTAGTTTGGTTTGTTCTGGTTCGTTGTTTATTTTGTTTTGTTTTGTTAGTTCTCTGTGTTTTCCCGACACGGTTTTACTTTCGTTCCTGCCAGCGTTTAGATAAATAAATATTCTGAACGCATCTACGCATTCTGGGTCTCTCTCTCTCTCGCACTTGGTTCCACACCTACTACATCCGTGACACCGCCTCCTTCAACCCGGAACCCGCCAAGCCATCACCATAACTCTGCATTGCTTCCCTCCCCCCACCCTGGGGTGGACAGCCAATTCCAGCCCCCCTAGTGGCACTCCCAGCCAGAGCCGAAACTGGCGCAGTTGGTGGAATCGAACCCTGGTCGCAGTGCCCAGCATTGAACATTGTAATCACTAGACCATTGATTCACAAAGACTGGGTCACGACCCACAACTAGGTCGTATGAGATTTTATTAGGTTTCCACAGTATGTATAGGCCTGTTTAAGAATTATATATGCAGTACACATTTCAGCCACGCCAGAGACATACAGCACCCAGTCATAGAAAGCTCTTTTACACTAAAACCCAGATCGATCCTACGCTGAAATCAGTTTGCAGATCTGGCGCCTTAATATAAAACTCTATGGTCTGGTGTCTTGCTATTGTTTTGTCAGGTGTGCACATGTGTGTGTTGTCAAGGTCACGGATGTTTAATAATAATAAAAAGAACTGTGGGTACTAACTATAGAGTTATATAGAAATATACGGTGCTAACGTGCAGTCAGTTTCCCTTTCATCACTGTTCATTGTAATGTTAGCAGGGCTATTTTTTCCAACTCTCGTCTCAAAATCGTCCCAAAATGAATTTACATCCTCCCCAATCTTAATTTTAACGGCCCCATTATGGATGCTTGGTTAATAAAAAAGAAAGTACCAGCCAAACACCAGTCAGCTAACATTAGCCAAACTACCGGCAGTGATGGAAATCAGCATGAGGAAGGACGCCAGTCTGAGGGTGGACAGAACTGTAACATTCAACCGACTGATGACGGCTCCCATGCGGTCGAGGTAGGCCTACCAAGATCGATAGAATCAGATGAAGAGCCTCCTCCCAAGAAGAGAAAATCAGGGGCAACTGGGGCAAGGCCATACAAAGAATATTTTTTGTAATATGGTTTTGTTAATTGTTCCAATTCGAACCAGGACGCAAGACCCTTGTGTGTTATATGCAACGAAAAACTCGCAAATGAGAGTTTGAAGCCAACCAAATTAAAAATACATTCATTAACACTGCACCGCGAGTTGGCAAATAAACCATTGGATTTCTTTCAAAGAAAGGCACTGGAAATTAAATAATCGGCTGGGATTCTTTGTAGAAATGTGACAATAAATGACAAAGCCCAGCTAGCATCCTATATGGTTTCTTACCTCAGCCCCACACTATTGCAGAAAAAAGTAATCCTGCCTGCCGCAATAGACATGGTTAGCACAGTCATTGATGAAAAGTCAGCGGAAAAATTAAAATGTATCCCCGAGTAACAACACTGTTTCCCGAAGAATTAATGACATTTCAGACAACCTTGAGGAACAGCTTATTTCGAGACTAAAGACAGCAGGTGATTTTTCAATACAGCTCGATGAAAGCACAGATGTCTCAGATTGCGCAATTTTGTTGGTTTACATAAGGTACGTGTGGGAAAATTAATTTGTGGAGGACTTATTATGTTGCTTGATTATTTCTACTGGAACGACAGGTGAACAAATATTTTCTGTATTAAACAACTAGGCTATGTGGTTACAAAGTGCAGATTAGACTGGGGCAGTTGTAAAGGCATAACGTCTGACGGGGCCGCGAATATGACGGGCAGAAACAGCGGAATTGTGAAAAGAATCAAGGAAGC
The DNA here is from genome assembly GCA_029706075.1 of Aldrovandia affinis. Classification (NCBI taxonomy): domain Eukaryota; kingdom Metazoa; phylum Chordata; class Actinopteri; order Notacanthiformes; family Halosauridae; genus Aldrovandia; species Aldrovandia affinis. Next base: position 378,196 of record JAINUG010000159.1, read on the forward strand.
TGCTGGCAAAGACATTGTGTGGAATCATTGCTTCATTCATCGACAGGCGTTGGCATGCAAAGGAATGCCTCCCGATCTAGACAAAGCACTAAAATAACTTATCTGCGTTGTAAACTTTATTAAAGGCAGCGCACTCAACAATCAGCTTTTTGATCAGCTGTGCACTGACATGGGGGCAGAGCACACGCACCTACTGTTTCATACGGAAGTGCGCTGGCTGTCAAAAGGCGGAGTTCTTAGCAGGGTGTATGAGAAACGAAATTCATGCTTTCCTCCTCGAGAAGAAGTCCTCCCTTGCCGATTTGTTCACTGATGATTGGCTTTTCATTTTGTCGTATCTGGCAGATATCTTTTCATCCCTGAACGAGCTGAATTTGAAATTGCAAGGACAGCATGACGATGTTTTCCAAAATTGGAAACATGTTCTCACTTTTCAAAAGTTCCTGAAGCTGTGGCTTGCATGACTCAGCCAGCCAAACCCAAGCCACTACATGTTTCCCACTGTGTTACAGCACATAGAGGAAAATGATGTCACTGACACAGATGTGAAACGTCTGACTGGACTTATTCAGACACACATAGTTGCACTCATAGATAACTTTGATCGCTATTACCCAATGGAGAGATATGACATTTTGAGTGAAAAAAGGTGGATTCAAAATCCCTTTGAATTAAAAAACCCAGAGTCATTTCTGGATCTGGGACTAACTCCTGCTGAAGAAACAGAGCTGTTACAGCTGAGCAGCGATCGCACGCTGAAAAGAAGACATGAATGCATGCCATTATCTTCATTATGGATAAGCATCAAAGCTGAATATCCTGTCCTAAGTAAGGCAAGCATTTTGCTACTTATCCCCTTCACAACAACATACAAGTGCGAGTTGGATTTTCTGTTCAGACAAAAATTAAGACAAAACATAGAAATAGACTGAATGCTGCACCCGAAATGCGCGTTGCTCTCCCCTCCTGTACACTGCACTGGAACACTATACTAAAAAGCAAGCAAGTGCACCTATCACATTAGCCAGGATAATGTGACTAATTAGGAGGCCTAGATATGCCATGGAATAGATCTGGTGTGTTTAACAAATTTAGGCCTATTGTTGACTGTTCGAATTGATTGATCTACGTACTATACGTTTGATAGCTGCACTTAAACACATAGACCTAGGCTGCATAATTTTTTATTTTTTTATTCAACACGTATTTGATAGTAGGCAAGGCCTATTGAATGTTTGTAGGCCTATTGTTCTGATAGGACTAATTTATAGGCCTTGGTTGAATCTATATATGAAAGGCTATCATAGGCCCGCAGGGCTCGGTGCTAGGCCCTGTCCTATTTTCTCTGTACACCAAGTCACTTGGCTCTGTTATTTCTGCTCATGGTTTTTCCTATCACTGTTATGCTGATGACACTCAACTGTTTCTCTCCTTCCCTCCATCTGATACCCAGGTCCCGGCACGGATCTCTGCATGCCTGGCTGACATCTCCGCATGGATGTCCACCCACCACCTGAAGCTGAACCTGGGGAAGACAGAGCTGCTCTTCCTCCCAGCGAAGGGCTCCCCGATGATTGATGCGTCAATCACCGTGGAAGGCTCCATAGTGTCTCCGTCCCAGTCTGCCAGGAGTCTTGGGGTAACCCTGGACAACCAGCTGTGCTTCTCGAGCCATATTGCAGCGATCACTCGGACCTGCCGTTTCTCCCTCCACAACATCCGGAGGATCAGACCGTTCCTCACCCAAGAGGCCACTCAACTCCTGGTCCAGGCCCTGGTGATCTCACGTCTGGACTACTGCAATTCCTTGCTGGCAGGCCGTCCGGCCTGTGCCATCAAGCCACTGCAACTAGTCCAGAACGCTGCTGCTCGCCTGGTGTTCAACCAGCCGAAGTTCACCCATGTCACCCCTCTACTCTCCTCTCTGCATTGGCTCCCCATCGCAGCACGCATCAGATTCAAGTTACTGGTGCTTGCTTTTCAAGCGGCCAGAGGTACTGCTCCCCCATACCTCCAGTCACTCATCACGCCCTACACCCCGTCCAGACCCCTCCGCTCCGCCTCCGCTGGCAGACTGACTGCCCCATCCCTCCGGACGCCTGGCAGCCGCTCGTCGCGGTCTCGCCTCTTCTCTGTCCTGGTCCCTCAATGGTGGAATGACCTCCCGCAATCGGTCAGGACTGCGGAATCACTTCCAATCTTCCGCAAGAGACTCAAAACCCACCTCTTCAGACTCCACTACCACTGAACACTGTCCTTCTAGCCAATCTGTTGTCACCACTGTTTACTTGTGAGAAAAAAAAAAAAAAAAAAACACAACCCACTAACCTTTTCTTTCCCAATGTTACAGGTATGATACGCAGACGCCTGCAATTATGTCTTTTGCCGTTTTACTGCACTGATCTTGTACGCTAACTTTGATTGTTCTTACCTTGTATTAATGCACATCTTGTAAGTCGCTCTGGATAAGAGCGTCTGCTAAATGCTTAAAATGTAAAATGTAAATATAGGCCTAAATTCTGTTTTACTGATGGAAATAAAAACAATAAGATACCCTGTTAACTCTACCTAATGCATTTACTATGTCTCATTTATAAAGTATTTAGGCCCATATCTGTGTTTTCAATAACACCTGCATAAAGTTGTTATTTATGAAACGTTTAGGCAGGCATACTGTATATATATATGGGCCTATATACAGTCAAGCCGTAAAGTCTGCACACCCCTTTCACCCTCTCCACGTTTCATTACGTTACAGACTTATTCTACAATAGATTGAGTACATTTTTTGTCTCAAAATTCTACACACAATAGCCAATAATGACGAAGTGAAAACAGGTTTTCAGAAAATATGCAATTTTATTTTACTGGCACTTAAAAGGCACTTGGAAACTGGAGGAAACTCTGACAGGAAGAGGTCTGGCAGACCCAAAGCCAAAACAAAATTAGAAGACAAGTTTCTGAGAGTCAATAGCTTGCATGACAGGTGGCTCACAGGGCAACAGCTTCAAGCACAGCTTAACACTGGTCGAAGTAGGGAAGTCTCAGTTTCAACTGTGAAGAGCTGCAAGTTTGACAGGTCGAGTGGCAGGAAGAAAGCCATTGTTAAGATGGCAAAATAAGAAAAAGAGGCTTGCCTGGGCCTACTGAAGACTGGAAGAAGGTCTTATGGACCAATTCATCAAAATTTGAAATCTTGACATTTTGAAAGGTTTTTGTAGGCCGTCGAGTAGGCAAAAGGATGGTATCCTTTTACTGATAAGATTGAGACAATCAGAGAACAAATTATGAAAATGATTCCAATATCTAGCACTTCAACTCCCGAGATAGCACAGGGCTATCAGGAGCAGGGTTGCGTAGAGACCCTTGAGATTTTCACTCCCTTGGATCTGGACAAATTCAGTAAACTGGTTATGTCCTGCAAATCATCTACATGTCTGTTAGACCCCATACCAACAAAGCTTATTAAAGAGCTTTTGCCTGTGCTAGGCCAGCCCATGTTAGATATCATAAATACATCCCTATTATTGGGTTGCGTACCTAGGTCTTTAAAAGTGGCAGTAATCAAGCCTCTTCTAAAGAAACCAAATCTTGATCCTGTTAATCTGAAGAACTATAGGCCCATTTCAAATCTGCCCTTTTTGTCAAACATTTTAGAGAAATCTGTAGCTCAACAATTAACTGCTTTCCTAAAAACGAATAATCTGTATGAAACACTACAATCAGGTTTTAGACCAAACCATAGCACTGAGACAGCACTTATTAAAGTTGTAAATGACTTACTGTTAGCATTGGACACTGGTTGTGTTTCTAGTGCTCCTTGACATAAGTGCTGCTTTTGACACTACTGACCACCAGATTCTCCTTCACAGGCTAGAAAACCTGGTTGGTTTGCGTGGACGGGCACTCTCATGGTCTAAATCATACTTATCAGACCGGTTTCAATTTGTGCAATTAGATCAAGAGTTCTCTGACTACTCTCAGGTTAAATATGGTATTCCACAAGGCTCAGTGCTGGGACCATTACTGTTCTCATTATACTTGCTACCACTGGGTAATGTTATTCGTAAACATGGTGTGAATTTCCATTGCTATGCAGATGATACACAGCTGTACATATCAATGAAACCAGGTGAAATACTTAAACTTACTCAATTAGAGGCTTGTATTTCTGATATAAAGAATTGGATGACAGTAAATTTCCTGCTTTTAAATTCAGATAAAACAGAGATGATGGTTTTGGGCCCCAAAAAATTAAGGAACAAGTTGGATCTGCAGTTAAATGCAGGTGATTGCATAGTTACATCAAGTCTTATGGTTAAGAACCATGGTTTTATTATTGATCAGGACCTTACATTTGACACTCATATTAAAAACACTTCCAGAGCAGCTTTCTTTCACCTAAGAAACATAGCTAAAATTCGGCACATTCTGTCATTAGAGGATGCTAAAACCTTGATGCATGCTTTTGTCGCATCGAGGCTAGACTATTGTAATGCCTTATTATCCGGCTCCTCTAGTAGCTCTCTAAAGAGTCTTCAACTAGTACAGAATACAGCGGCATGTATTTTGACTAGATCCAAAAAGTATGAGCACATTACTCCAGTGTTAGCATCACTACATTGCAGTGACGTGCGGTGAGGTCAATGGTTGGGGAGGCACTGGATAGTACCAGAGACAGATTTAGGTCTACACACATGAACCCGATAGAGGTCTCTTAAATTCACCATTCATTGGCAGGTTGCGCAATGACTATTGGTTAGGCACCGTATGTTTAATATTTCATATCAGCGTCCTTTACATCACACGCATACAGGAAAGTTACGTAGGCCTTTTAGTCTGGTTCCTCCCAAGGTTTCTCCCTACCAAGGGAGTTTTTCCTTGCCACTGTTGCCTTTAGGCTTGCTTTTGGGGGGGTCTAGGCCTGGGTTCCCCCTCTGTTAAGCGTTTTGTGACAATTCTATTGTGAAAAGCGCTATACAAATAAACTTGATTTGATTTGATTTGATTCCTCAGAGTCGAGAGTCGACGACTTGCACAGAGTGACTGTTAACCCTTGTTAACCCATGACTTGTTCCCTGAAAAGGGCCTTTTTTTATAACTCTGAAACGTACATTATTTTTCAGTTTTTTGGTAACCAAAACTTTTTTTTATATACCTCTGGCAGTTTACCGCTTACCTTTGTACCATTTCATCTTATTCACTGGACTTGAACTGCTTACATTTCTGTAAAAACTGGAAAATTGGGGTGTTCTAAAACCTTTGACCGGTAGTGTATATATATTTTTAATTTCTAGTTTCAAATTTCCCAATTTTTCTCCCAATTTAGTTGCCAATTATACCCTCTATTTATCTCAATTCACCCTCCCCCATGAGTCCACCACCCATCCTCCGGGTAACGAGACAATTTTTCTGGGCTGTTAGATAAGTCTCCTCCGAGATGGAACCCAACCACGGACGCCCTTCCTTGGTCGGGTTTGGTCGGGTCTCGTCGGGTTGGCCAGGGCTGGCAATTTTTATTAAAACTGGTCTGGTCGTGGTGGACCAATCTGGTCATAAAGGACTCCAGACACCACACGAGTACTTCAACATACAGCTTTGCATCTGAATTTATTCATGACAGAGGTCTGTAGCTTGCACATTCATAAGAACATAAGAATACATAATGACGAGAACAGGCTGTTCAGCCTATCTAGGCTCGTCACGTCCTAATCTAAAGAGTATCTAGTATTGCACTTGAATAGCCCAAGTGTTTCTGCCTCTACTATCTGACCTGGCAAGCTGTTCCAGGCATTGACAACTCTCTGTGTAAAGAAAAACTGGGTGGAATTTGCCTTTAACTAATTTCCACCTGTGGCCTCTTGTTCTGCTGACCCCACTTAACTTAAAAAATCTTTGCTATTTCACTTTGTTAATCCCTTTTAGGAATGAAAAAACCTCAATCAAATCCCCCCTAACTCTCTGTTTGCTAAGTTTAATAGATTGAGTGCCTTAAGTCTATCCTCATAACTTTTACCTTTCATACCAGGTATCAGTTTAGTTGCCCTTCTTTGAACTTTTTCAAGAGCTTCTATATCTTTCTATCTTTCTACAACTACAATTCCTAAGTCTTTTTCGAATTGAACACACACTTTTCTCCTCCCATAAAATACTCCTGTCTAATGTTTTTATTTCGCACATGCATAACTTTTGTAATAACATACATTTAGTAATATTGAATGTCATCTGCCACGTATCTGCCCATTCTTGGATTTTGTTTAAATCATCTTGGATTACTTTAGTCTATTCCAAACTGTTTGCTAAACCCCTGAGTTTAGTATCATCTGCAAATGTAATTATTTTGCTACGAACGTCCATATCAAGATCATTTCGGTAAATAAGGAAGAGTAGAGGTCCCAGCACCGATCCCTGCAGGACACTACTGCCCACAGCACCGAGGTCAGATACGGCCCCACCTACTGTTACTCGCCTTTGTATTCGCCCTTGCAGCCAATTATTAACCCACTCTGAAACAACTCCTGCAATTCCTACTGAATTCATTTTAGCAATCGGCCTCTCATGTGGTAGAATTACCTGCTTGAAATCCAATTCACCTTCCAGAAGGTGGCAATAATATTGTGGCAATAATATTGTCCAGGCCATTTTAGGATTTCTGTGTGGAATAAGGTAAGATTCAGCATTTCTTTCAGCTTTTTTGTTTTGTTCCACTGCAAACCAAATAAATACATATGTGGATACCAAAAGATGTTTTAATTTCAATTTCCTGGAAGAAATGGTGCATTATAAAAAAAAAAAGAAATGCAAGGGTGCCAATATTTTCAGCCATGAGTGTATATATATATATATATATATATATATAGATAGGTATATATATATAGATATATATATATATATATATATATATATATATATATATATATATATATATATATATATATATATGTATATATATTGTGGCAGCCGACTGGAGGCATTCCAAGGGGTGGAAGGAGGGGCGGTACATAGTCACACACTGGCTCCATCTGAGCACCTTAATGGGAAATCCAAGGTTGACAGGGCACACCTGACTTGCGTTGTATAGTGATGATACTGAATATAAAAGAGATGCCTTTACTCCAGTCAGGCACAAATTACGTAGAGGGAAACGCAGTGGTGAGGGAGAGGGAGAGGGAGAGGCATTTGTTTTTTTTAAATAATTGGTTTCTGAAATAATTTTCTCCCAATTTAGTAGCCAATTACACCCTCTATTTTTCATGTCAATCCCCCCCTCATATTGTGAGTTCGCTGCCGTAGCCCTGTAACCGGCAGTGACAAGCGAAATACTGTCTCCTCCAAGACAGCACTTGCCAAGCTGTCGACCGTAACTTCAGAGCCACTCCTGTATGCAGCAAACCTCATGTCGGCTTTACTCCCCCCTCCCTGCGGCGGACAGCCAATTGCTGCCCCCTGGTGGGACTCCCGGCCAGAGCTGAGTCTGGTGCGGCCAGTGGAATTGAACCCCAGTTGCAGTGGGCAAGAGCATTGTTTTGACTGAATACCTGAAACTGACTTTGATGACCTGAAAACCCTGTCTGTGTATTGACCCATTGTTTGTTTGAGGACCGAGCTTGGATTTGCGACTTTGGATTACGGGCAAGGAGAAAGAAAAAGGATTATGGAAAAGGATTATGGACTCTACGTGTTTGCTTCCCTATTTACCCCCTCCTGTGTGCATTTCCCCAATAAACTCCTTTTGCTCCTTTTGTTTCCTTATTTACCGGTAATTTGATGCAGATTTTTTGTTATTGATCTTTGGTGGTGTGGAAACCCAACACCCCTAATTCTGCTACAGTTGGTGGAGAATGTGAGCAGGCAGCGGTGCCTATTTGCCACTGATCAATAATTAAAAACAAATACAAAGGAAAATGGAAGCATTACTTCAACAACTCTTGGAAGCCAACATAGCTAAGCAAGCAATGTACCGGGAGTTGCTTCAAGAACAGCGGCAGCAGACTGCACTCCTGTGCACTGAGATTAATTGTCTGACCACAGCTGGAGCCACGGCAGCACACCGTCCCTGAGTGACACCCAGCTTGTTCATCCTAAAGCTGATGGACAATGATGACAATGCTGATGTACCTGCAAACATTCAAGCAAACGGCAAGCCAAGAGGGGTGGCCACCGGCGGAATGGGCCAGCCTGATTGCTCCCTTCCTGTCTGGGACAGCTCAGAAGACGTCTCAGGATTTGACAACAGAACAAGTCAAACACTTCAACATTCTGAAGAAAGAAATTTGACAACTGATTAGAACAAGTTCAAACACTTCAACATTCTGAAGAAAGAAATTCTGCTTTGTGAGCCCCAAGAGAGATACAGTCACAAAGCCAAAAACCTGATTATCTCCTGGTTGAAACTCCAAGCACTGGTTATACAAAGTTCCTTGAACCAGTGGGTTTATAGCCCCTCCACATGTTCACAAGGGTGCAATGACGGGACGGCTGTTATTCCCCCCAGTTCACAAATGCATGACCTGGGAATACTCGTATATGGAGAACATCATGAATAAAACGGAATTCCTCCCATTCATCGGATGACCGATTAAACTGAACCTGATCTGTGGGTGATATTTGCTGGAGTCTTTCCCCATAAAGTCCCTTAGTCTGTCAGTATTTCGTGTGGTATGTACACTCAATTATCAATACAAAATGATATCTAGTGGCATAATCTATTATAAACAAAATGTATTGGTATCCCCGGCTGCAAACCTAACACTGCCTATGCCCCACGTAACACCATCCCTATAGTGAAGCATGGTGGTAGCATTATCATACTATGGGGATGCTTCTCTTCAGCAAACTGGGAAACTTGCTAGGATAGAAGGAATAATGGATGGAGCAAAATACAGGGAGATACTGCAAGAAAACCTATTTCAGTCTCCCAAAAAACTGAAGATGGGGCAAAAATTCACCTTTCAGCAGGATGTCCAAGCAACTTGAGAGAGCTGGAGCAATTATGCTCTGAAGAATGGGTGAAAATCACCTCCAACCAATGTGCAAAATTGGTAGAAACTTACTGAAAAAGACATTCTGACAAAGACAAAGCTGTTATTGCAGTGCCCCCACCAAATATTAATGTGAGGAGTCTGAATACTTATGCAAGCAGCATATTTCAGTATTTCTTTAAAAAAAAAAATATTTGCTGACATAACTTATTACAGTTTTGAATAATATTAAATGGAAAAAATGTGAATGTATAATTTGTAATCCAGCAACACTTGAAAACTTTCAAAGGGTCTGAGTACTTTTGCACTGTAGGCACTATATACACTCAGTGGCCACTTTATTAGGTACACTTGTACACCTGCTCGTTAGTGCAATTATCTAATCAGCCAATCATGTTACATTTACATTACATTTTTTAGGCATTTAGCAGACGCTCTTATCCAGAGCTACTTACAAGGTTTACATTTCTTTACATACATTTATACAGCTGGATTTTTTTAAATGAAGCAATTCAGGTTAAGTACCTTGCTCAAGGGTACAACGGCAGTGCCCCACCTGGGAATTTAACCTGCAAAAAAGTTACAAGCCCAGCTCCCTAACCATTACACTACACTGCCAGTTTATGTGGCAGCAACTCAATGCATAAAAGCATGCAGATATGGTCAAGAGGTTCAGTTGTTGTTCAGAACAAAAATTTGATTGGGGAATGTGATCTAAGTGACTTTGACTGTGGAATGATTGTTGGTGCCAGACGGGGTGGTGTGAGTATCTCATGGGATTTTCACTCACAACAGTCTCTAGAGTTTACAGAGAATGGTGCGAAAAACAAAAAACACCCAGTGAGTGGCAGTTCTGTGGGCGAAAACACCTTGTTAATGAGAGATGTCAGAGGAGAATGGCCAGACTGGTTCAAGCTGACAGGAAGGCGACAGTAACTCAAATAGCCACACATTACAACAGTGGTATGCAGAAGAGCATCTCTGAACGCACAACACATCAAACCTTGAAGTGGATGGGCTATAGCAGCAGAAGATCACACTGATTTCCAATCCTGTCAGCTAAGAACAGGAAAGTGAGGCTACAGTGGGTACAGGCTCACCAAAACTGGACAGTTGAAGATTGGAAAAACATCACCTGGTCTGAAGAATCTCGATTTCTGCTGCGACATGCAGATGATAGGGTCAGAATTTGACGTAAACAACATGAATCCATGCACCCATCCTGCCTTATGTCAATGGTTTAGGCTGGTGGTGGTGGTGTAATGCTGTGGGGAATGTTTTCTTGGCATTAGGCCCCTTAATACCAATTGTGCATCGTTTAAATGCCACAGCCTACCTGTGTCTTGTTGCTGACCATGTGCATCCCTTAACCCTTTGATACATAAGCCCTCCACACCCCCTCTAATGCATAACATGGGTCAAAAATGACCCGTCATCAATAAATACATACTATAATAATAATTTAATAATAATTTTGTTAAAATAATGATTTTAGCAGTGATTTGGTCTACACAAGAATCCATTGATATTTGAAATATGTTTTTTTAATTACTTTTCAGCACATATACACCCATGGCCAAAAGTTTTGAGAATGACACAAATATTAATTTTCACAAAGTCTGCTGCCTCAGTTTTTATGATGTCAATTTGCATATACTCCAGAATGTTATGAAGAGTGATCAGATGAATTGCAATTAATTGCAAAGTCCCTCTTTGCCATGAAAATGAACTTAATCCCCCCAAAAACATTTACACTGCATTTCAGCCCTGCCACAAAAGGAATAGCTGACATCATGTCAGTGATTCTCTCGTTAACACAGGTGAGAGTGTTGATGAGGACAAGGCTGGAGATCACTCTGTCATGCTGATTGAGTTAGAATAACAGACTGGAAGCTTTAAAAGGAGGGTGGTGCTTGAAATCATTGTTCTTCCTCTGTTAACCATGGTTACCTGCAAGGAAACACATGCAGTCATCATTGCTTTGCACCAAAAGGGCTTCACAGGCAAGGATATTGCTGCTAGTAAGATTGCACCTAAATCAACCATTTATTGGATCATCAAGAACTTCAAGGAGAGAGGTTCAATTGTTGTGAAGAAGGCGTCAGGGCGCCCAAGAAAGTCCAGCAAGCGCCAGGACCATCTCCTAAAGTTGATTCAACTGCGGGATCGGGTCACCACCCGTGCAGAGCTTGCTCAGGAATGGCAGCAGGCAGGTGTGAGTGCATCTGCACGCACAGTGAGGCGAAGACTTTTGGAGGATGGCCTGGTGTCAAGAAGGGCAGCAAAGAAGCCACTTCTCTCCAGGAAAAACATCAGGGACAGACTGATATTCTGCAAAAGGTACAGGGATTTGACTACTGAGGACTGGGGTAAAGTAATTTCCTCTGATGAATCCCCTTTCCGATTATTTGGGGCATCCGGAAAAAAGCTTGTCCGGAGAAGAAAAGGTGAGCACTACCATCAGTCCTGTGTCATGCCAACAGTAAAGCATCTTGAGACCATTCATGTGTGGGGTTGCTTCTCAGCCAAGGGAGTGGGCTCACTCACAATTTTGCCTAAGAACACAGCCATGAATAAAGAATGGTACTGCATGAGGTCTTGAAAAAGAAGGGTCAACACTGCAAATATTGACTCTTTGCATAAACTTAATGTAATTGTCAATAAAAGCCTTTGACACTTGTGAAATGCTTGTAATTATACTTCAGTATACCATAGTAACATCTGACAAAAAGATCTAAAAACACTGAAGCAGCAAACTTTGTGAAAACCAATACTTGTGTCATTCTCAAAACTTTTGGCCACGGCTGTACACATCTGATAACTGTCAATTTTCAGAAGCACAAAGATCAAAAGGTTCCTTATCAAAAACAAGTTACCTGGATTGCTGAGTGATAAAATACATTTATTCCAAAGATATAGCAAATAAACACTCAAGTGTGCATAAAAGTACATAGGAAATGAATGCGGGTCATTTTTGACCCATGTTATGCATTAGAGGGGTAGTAATACAAAAAACATTTTTATTCAAAAAGTAAGAAAGGAAATATCCAAATAAAGATTTGTGATTATCAAAAACAAGTTAATTGAGGAATACCTGGATTGCTGAATGATGAAATTCATTTTTTGCAAAGATATAGAAAATAAACTCTCCACCGGGTCATTTTTGACCCGGGTTATGTATCAAAGGGTAAATAGCCACAGTCTGCCCATCTTCTAATGGTTACTTCCAGCCGGATAATGCGCCATGTCACAAAGCACATGTCATCTCAAGCTGGTTCCACGAACATGACAATAAGTTCAGTGTACTCCAATTGCCTCCACAGTCACCAGATCTCAGTCCAATAGAGCACCTTTGGGATGTGGTGGAATGGGAGATTCGCAACATCTGACAGCAACTGCGTGATGCTATTATGTGAACATGGATCAGAATCTCTGAGGAATGTTTCCAGAACCTTGTTGAATCCATGCCATGAAGAATTGAGGCTGTTCTGGGGGCAAAGGGCGGTCTTACCCAGTACTAGAAAGGTGTACCTAATAAAGTGGCCACTGAGTGTATATGATTGGCTTGAGTCTGAAAGCTAAGGGCCATTAACCACCCCTGAAGTGCCATATATTCTTGTATGTGTATTATGGTGAATGTGTAAAATCTGGAAATTTCCCGGTAAATGTGCAGAAAGTTGAAGCATGAAAGACTATAACATGCCTCTCTCTGCCCCGTGTTCCACTTGTAACCTAAACCAAACAGAAAATAATAAGCAGAACAGATTTCATGTTTTTCATCATGTGGAGCTGCCCCAATGGAAAATGTGTTCTGGCTAACGAATCAGCATAATTTATGTAGCAGCATTGATGATTTCAAAAATATATGACCATTCTAATGATATGATTTCACATCCAATGTCTGAAAATAAAACATTAGCAAACATTCCTGTCATCCCTAGGCAGTGCAAATATCCAAGACATAATGAAGATAGGCATGTGGTTCTCTGTGGCTCAGTTGGTAGAGCACAGCGTTGACAACGCTTAGGTTGTGGGTTCAATCCCCACTAGGGCCACATATACTGAATATGTATGCATTCACTACTGCAAGTCGCTTTGGATAAAAGCGTCTGCTAAATGGCGTATATTATATTATGATGATCACAAACAGTTTTTCGATTATTTTTCTTATCAAAATTTTTTTTATTCATTTTTAAAAGTGTGAGAGTAGCGCATATCTCTCCTGATGTTCCGGTGACTTTGGCTACACCTAGACATGCCTTACTTCATTCATGTGCTTCCTCCTAAAGTCCTAGTCTATATTTAACAATATTTTTTTCCTCGAGTTTAAAATTAAATAGGCTATTAGACTAAAAAGTTATAGTGGTTCTGTGTGGCTCAGTAGGTAGAGCATGGCGTTGACTTAGGTTGTGGGTTAATTTCCCACTGGGACCACATATACTGAAAAATGTATGCATTCACTACTGTAAGTCGCTTTGGATAAAAACATCTGCTAAATGGCATATATTATAAGCAAGGCTAAGCAAACATTGGCTTGAGTTTTAATGAACAGTTGCTGTTAATATGAAAATGAAAAACATTTTATGAAATAATAGTAGCATATTGTAACAAATAAATGGTGTTAATGCCAATGTCAGGTTTTATTCAAATCAAAGTTTACGGAAGGCTATAAAACAGGCTATATTTTGTTGTCAGTGAGATAGCCTAAACAATTAATAAAAGATGAATAGATAACAAATCTTACATCTTATAATACATAATTGTGGTGTGAAGGTATTAGGGGGTGACATCAGTGAGGCAACAGAACAAGAAGGACAGGATTATTGCTGAGTTAGCCTGCATGTTCAACAATAAAATGTTAAAGTTACAGTCGAGCATCAGACTCGTTTATTAGTTAGTAAACATGACAATAATATGATAAATAAAAAACTGAAAACAAATAAAATATAAAAACTCATTCGTTACCATAAACTATGAATGTAGTCTGTATGAGGCAGAACATGTGAGTGAGGAGAAATACCACTCCCAGCTCACGCGGCTGTTCTTCCGCCAAGGAGACCACGAGGCTGTGTTTCCGCTAGGCTGTTCTTCCGCTCTGCAGGAGGCTCACCAAGAATTCCCTCCCCTCCACTCAAAACCACTCACGGCTCATGGACATTTTCAGTCTGCTCAGCTCAAAAAAAGGAAGCTGAGTTGTGCCCAAAGATTTGCTGCATTTTAATTTAAGCTTAAAAACATAATTTACTGATTTAGCACTAGAAGCACAGCCCGTTCACTCCTTCCTAGAAAGGCCAAGCTGTCTGTAGAGCGGTTACATTTTAAACGGTGTAATTACTCTGTATAATAGGCTATTTTTAATTTCAAATAATGCATTTAAATAAACAAGTGGAGCAGCAATTATATTCTAAGCAATCTGGTTAGAGAAACTAGCATTCAGTATGTTCAAACTCCGCTTGTTTTAGATCCCAACTAGCACAGCTGTTGGTCCACCAGCATTTAGCAAATTGGCTTTACAGCAGGCTGTTAACGTTTAGTTGATGCTAGGCATTCAAGAGGAGCAGCTTTTAAGAGAAGGCACAATAGTTGGCGAATGGTCAGCAACACCAATCCGGAATGTGCTTGCTTCCTCATTATGAATTTGGTCAACAATGTTTCCTGCTACAAGTCAGTGAGTATCAAATCAAATGTCTACTTACCAAACCCCCAAAATAAGTAAAATAAACATAGTGTAACATTAGCTATCGCATGTTGAAATATTTTTGTTCCTTTTTTCCCTAATGTTATACTGGCTCTCTAATCTCTCTTTTCCCTTTACTTGTTTTGCCCCCATAATCTGAATCAAACTTCAGGTTTTGCTTCTGATGATTTTGAGGTTTGAGAAGGGGTGATGGACTGACACATTGAAATATAGTTAGAGTTGCTAGTTTGTGGGTCTTTCATCAGTATTACCATTCATTCTCAAAGCATCTGTGTCAAACTTTTGGAGGTGTGCGGCTTTCTACTTTGATACTCTGTATTTGAGATTTGAAATGACTATTTTTTGTTTTCTGTTCAATACATTCAATCGATAAACTGAAAGGTTTGCAAAACAATTAATATCCACTGGTGTGCAGTGAATGATGTGGATATTGCTGCGCTCCCTAATATTTTTTTCAATGTAGTTAAAGAACATTTTGATCTCTGTAGTCACTGAAAAGGAAATATGCAGGGAATGGGAAAATGTAACTGAAGTCATCACTCAATGTTAAGGACAAAGCACATTGCGGTTATATTGAATAATATGGCCCTTGTCTGTGCCTTCATTTATTCTCACTTCAGTTATAACCTTTATGATCAACTAAGGACAACATGGTTCTTCAATATATCCTTTATATACAGACTATTATGTCAGTGGAATAACACAATTCCTATAGATTTGGCATCTTAGTTTATAAATTAAGTTAATCTGAATAGTGCATCTGCTTTATTCTTTGAGTAGATATGTGAGATTTGTTTATAAAAAATTAAAAGAAAATATTCAATAATTTGATTCTCAGTATTTGCTCATATTTTAGCATGTTAAAAGTTGACTGGATTACATATTGTGTCCTGTACTTGGTAGATGAATAAAGTTCATTACAAATCAGTTGTGTTGTATAAATTCCAGTAATTCAGTTGGGAATTATTTAATTCCAAGTGATTACATTCATTCATTCTGAACGTTCTGAACTGCCTCGAACTCGACGTCCCAACAAAAACTGTCCGCACGTTCCCAAACAAAAAACCCTGGCTCAACAGTGCCGTGCGAGCCGCTCTGAGAGAGAGGGACACGGCATTCGCCTCCGGAGACCAGGCAGTAGTGAAAACAGCCCGCTACGAGCTCCGGAGGACGATCAGAGACGCCAAGCGTGAATACAGGGCGAAGTTGGAGGGCCAGCTTAGCAACAACGACCCACGCAGCCTGTGGCAGGGCCTGCACACCATCACAGACTTTAAAAGGAAACCCTGCACAGCTGTCGACGACGCCACCCTCCCGGACAAGCTGAACAACTTCTTCAGCCGCTTCGAGGTGAACGACAGTATGCCGGCGAGAGCACCAACCTCCGCAGACACGAGCTCCGCCCTCGTCCTCACTGAGGATGAGGTACGGAAGGAATTTATGCGCGTCAACCCCCGCAAAGCTGCCGGACCTGACGAGATCCCGGGTCGAGTGATCAAGGTGTGTGCGTCGCAGCTGGCAGGCCCATTCACAGACATATTCAACCTATCCCTCTCCACTGGGATAGTCCCCGCCTGCTTCAAGTCAGCCACCATTGTCCCGGTGCCAAAGAAGACCAAGGTAACAGGCTTAAATGACTGGCGCCCTGTCGCACTCACACCCATCGTGAGCAAATGCTTCGAGAGGCTAGTCAAAAAGCACATCTGTAGCCTGTTACCGCCCACCCTGGACCCCTACCAATTCGCATACAGACGGAACAGATCCACGGACAACGCCATCTCCACCGCACTCCTCACCGTCCTCACCCACCTGGAGAAGAGGAACACCTATGTGAGAATGCTGTTCGTGGACTACAGCTCAGCGTTCAACACCATAATACCCTCCAGGCTCAACACCAAGCTCTGGGACCTGAGGCTGAA
Source organism: Aldrovandia affinis (assembly GCA_029706075.1). NCBI lineage: Eukaryota > Metazoa > Chordata > Actinopteri > Notacanthiformes > Halosauridae > Aldrovandia > Aldrovandia affinis. Next base: position 394,794 of record JAINUG010000159.1, read on the forward strand.
CCCCAGCCTCTGCGGCTGGATCCTGAACTTCCTGTCGGACCGGCACCAGGTGGTGAGGATGGGCCCCATCACCTCCGCCCCTCTGACCCTCAACACCGGGGCCCCCCAGGGTTGCGTCCTGAGCCCTCTGCTCTACTCCCTGTACACCCACGACTGCGTGGCCACGCACAGCTCCACCAGGGTGATCAAGTTCGCCGATGACACAACGGTGATAGGCGTGATCACGGACAATGATGAGACGGCCTACAGGAGAGAGGTCAGCAACCTGGCACAATGGTGTCAGGAGAACAACCTCTCTCTCAACGTTGATAAGACCAAGGAGCTCATCGTGGACTACAGGAAGGAGAGAGAGAGGCAGGAGCCCCTCACCATCGGCGGGTCCACTGTGGAGCGGGTCAGTGACTTCAGGTTCCTCGGTGTCCACATCACTGAGGACCTGTCCTGGTCCGCCCACACTGGCCACGTAGTCAAGAAGGCACAACAACGCCTCTTCTACCTCAGGCGGCTGAAAAAGTTCGGAATGGGGCCCAAGATCCTGCGGGCCTTCTACAGAGGCACTACTGAGAGTATCCTGACCGGCAACATCACCGCGTGGTACGGAAACTGCTCAGGCCTCAACCGCAAGGCACTGCAGAGGGTGGTGCAGTCCGCTCAACACATCAGCGGAGGCACGCCCCTCCCCTCCATCCAGGAACTGTACAGCAGCCGATGTTCCAGCAGAGCCCATAGCATCATCAAAGACCCCAGCCACCCCAACCACAGCGTATTCCAGCTGCTACCATCAGGCAAACGGTACCGCAGTCTCCAGGCCAGGACCAGTAGGCTCAGAGACAGCTTCTTCCACCAAGCTGTCAGGCTACTGAACTCTGGCCACTAGCCTAGCTAGCCAACTGCCATTTTGCACATCCAGGTGGACTGAGCACAGACACACCTGCACAGACTCAGCACGCGCAGGCGACAATCGCACACGCCCGCGCGCACACACTCACACTACTCACTCCCGCACTGTGCCTTGTGACCCTAGTCCACTTGCTGCTACTTAAAATTATTTTGTTACCTTATATTTTATTTATTTATCTATTCTATTTCTTTTTTGTTTACAAAGTGTGCTATTTCTGTGTGTATTCTGATGCTGCGAAGTTGAGGGGCCTGGCCCAAGATTTTTACTCTGGTGTACGTAGTATCACAGATGTAACAATAAAGAAATCTGAATCTGAATCTGAAATCTGAATCATTGTTGAAATAAGCGTAATACAACCTATTGTGAAGGTCTTTCCACAAGGTTCACAAGGTGCTGTTCACATGTAAAGTCAATATTACGAAACAGTTAAAGGTAATTGTTATCAAAGTAAAACATGAACGTATTAAGAAAATAAAAAAGAACACATTAAATAACTAAAGTTAAGGACAAATAACTCAGAAGTTAGACTAAAGAGAGGACTAACACTTCTATCTTGTGCAACTTTCTGTTGTATTTTATGAATATTCATTGACATTAATCATTAATATTTTTTTATCTATCCAGGTTAAATAAATGGCTTGGATGAAGAGGAAGACAAATGCGCCATGAAACCCCTTGGATTTCACATATAACCTGCACCTGGAGTTTCAGGGTTGTAAACACCACTCCTGTGTGTGGTGTCTATGAAAAAAATGCCATTCTTCTGTTTCTCCTGTTTGGCCAGTATTTTTTTTAAAATGAACTCTATCCTATTTCTCTCTTGTCTTTGAAAGAAGGAAGCGGACACTTTCCTGCGGACCCGTCCAGCGTAGACCTCCAGTAGCACCATGGCGTAAGCCAACAAATAGAGAAGCACAAGTGTGACAATCACACCTGTGTTGGGCTCAGACGGCTCCAGAACACAATGCTCAGATCCAAAGCTGAAGTTCCAGGTGTAAACCTGCTGAAAGTTTACCACCTCCGTATCCCTGCAGGCACTGATGAATATACAAGAGATGGGGCTATAGGACAGCACCTGCAACAAAATTCAGGGAACAAATCAACAGGGGACATACAGGCACAATTTTAAAAAATATAACCGCCTTCTAATACCTATACTGTACAGTACATTTTTGGAATATAGTGTGTTCGAACTGATGGGCGGAAATCCATGGTTAACCACAATATTGTTGTTCAACACCACATGTCAATACAGTAGAACCTCAGAGATGCAAACCATTACTAAAGAGTTACGCAGTGACCAGTCAACCAAACGGGGTATGAAACCAGACATAGCATAAGCAATTACTCCTTATAAATATCAAGCTCTGTATTATCATTGCTGAAAAAAGGCAAGCATTAAGCCGAAATAAGTCATTATCAAAATTAGACAAAGGGGCATGTCTTAACACTATTGCTAAAGAACACAATGTGGGAAAATGAAACCTTTTTGTTTTAAAGATCCCAATCCCAAATTGTCACTAGTTTGATCATTTTTTCATTTAAATGAAGGATGGCTATAAAACTGGAAAAGAAAGTTTGAGGACACATTTTAGTTGGTTTGAAAAAGCCAAGCATTGTAGTAGCTGCAGTAATAATAGTAGTATTAAAAGTTAAAATAGAATAGCAGAGGTAGTTATAGTGCGGTTGTAGCAGTAGTAGTAGTAGTAGTAGTATCAGTTTTAGTAGTAGTTATTATCCTGGTGGAAGTTAGCTAATAGTAGTAGTAGCAGTTATTGTTGTTTTGGTAGTATCGATATTGGTTTGTTGATGTAGTATTACATATACAGACAGGCAAACACATATCAAACAGTTTGGGATGGGAGGGTGCTAAATTCATGTGCTTCATTCATGAGTGTCGTTGTAAAGATCTGCTTTCTTTATGGTTGAGGATTCCGCCATACTTGATATTTGTTTCTTAGAAATAAGAAAATAGAGAGGCCTTAGTCATTTTTCTAACATTTCTGTACAAAATGCATTAATAAGACGGTAGAGGAAGTATGATTAACTGATGATCTAATTTATGACAAGTGAGTAAGTGCATTCAAAATGGTTTTTTTGCATAATTTTTCAGTACAGTATGTATGAAATGAGAATCAGTTAAAACAAATAAATTATACCTATGAAATTATAACATTCAATCTAATTAATTCAGTCTCTATAAGGACATATACAATTAAATCAAACAAGACTCAAGTTTCGCACAACACGTCACGGGACAAAAGTGATGTCGAAACAACAGAAATGTATCACAGAGGAGCGTTGTGATGTACCTCCATAAAAATGAAAGCTTGCAGACGCCGTCATAAAATGTTGCGTAATCTGATTGGTTGGAATGACGAGGCAAACTCAATTGCCATGGCGATACAGAATGCTACTTCATTCTGACTGTTTTGATGTTATTGCAATGGACGGCTTTGAAGAATTAGCGGAGCAGGTGAGGAGGTATTCTCAAATGTATAACTCCTCAAGAAATGATTAGGCCTATATGATAATGATTAAATTCAAAACCTCCTCTTCCTCCGCCAAATCCAACTCATCTTCCTCATACAACATTCATGTTAGCCATCTAGCCATTAGCCTTTTTTGTTGACGTAAGTAAATGTCTACAATTGAACATGGCGTGTGCAAAAGTTTGAGCACCCTTTTAGTACTAAGTAGCACCACCTTTGGCTATATAACAGCTTCCCAATGTCTCCTGTACCCCAAAACATACCCATCTGTGATGGAAAAAGTAAGTAATCCAAAAGTATTCTAAAAGTAATCTGATTACGTTACTTTTTTGAGACATGTAACTGTATTCGTATCGGATTACTTTCAGAGCCGTGTAATCAGTATTCAGGCACTAATTACATTTACAAAGTAACCCTCCCAACCCTGTATATACATTAGCGTGTATCGGGGAATAACCATACAATAAAGTTAGTGAGTCAGCTACAGAAATGAACTGTTGAAATCAAGCTAGCTTGCCATTGTGACACCAAAATCCCAAGCTTTTATCCTAGCCATTGTACTGAAAAGATATGTGAAAAGGGTCAAAATAAAAATAATAAGGTCATGTAAAAAACAAAACAAAAAAAAACCATATTTGAAAAGCGTAAAGGGAAGAAAGAAACCAAGCAAAAAAGGATTGGAAACATCGTGTCCAGAGCTGTCACAGGTGGTCGAGCGGATTTTATTTATACTGTGGAGGAAGAAATTTGTATCAAGTTGGGATGCTAGACCACATCCACAGGGGTGGACAGTAGACACTAATTAACTCGGAGTGGTCCAAACTGCAGCACCACAGAAGTCAGAGACAAAAGGCTTTTCGCGCCACAACTTCAAAGGAACAGTTGTTCGTTTGTAACGTTTACCCCACGGCAGGAAACCTTCTACCCATTGGTTTAAGACCCTTGGAGGGCTGTTCTAACAACCTGTTGTATCTTCATGTTAGCCCATAGCTCCATTTACCTGTAAGTTAACGCCCTGTTACTTCCCCCTTGTGATTGTTCCCTCCCCTTCTGTTGTGTTGGATATAAATATCCATTTGAATTTGAAGGCGGGAGATTCGCTGTCCTGCGTGACATGGGTCTCCGTGCAGCTGCTCGTAATTAAAGCTTTAATACTGTTTAAAGAAATTCTCTTTGATCCTACTGAGTTTTAATTTCCACGACAATACCATGCACATTTTACATTGCTATCTGTATTTTGAAAGGGGCATAGTGGGGAATACCCCGGGATAGTTTACCTATTTCTTTTCATATTAATTATAACTTGGTTGGAATCATACTGTAGATATAGTTAACCTAGATACAGTAGACTCTGGTTTTATTCACACCCTTGATAAAGGTGAACAAAAGAGATTTTATGCTCACAAAATTCAGAAAATTCCAAACCTACATTACTAATACATTACCAGTAAATTAGAGTTACTAAATTGCCAATCGTGCTAGCAGAAACAATGAACCTATCTAATCATTAGTAAATTAGTAAATCAGACGTGAACGTAAGGAAACATGAATACACGTGCTTTGGACAAATGCAAACGTGAATGAGTACATTTTCCAGTACAGGCAGTCCCCGGGTTACGAACGAGATCCGTTCTTCTGTCTTTAAGTCGAATTTGTATGTTATTGTAGGTTATTTCCCTCTACAGATCAGGAGATGGCAAAAAAAATCTCAAAAAATAAAAGATACCGCTTTCCATTGTTGCGCCAATTATTAGTACGTTTAAGGCCACTGGTGGCTAACCTGCCAGGTAGAGGACGCAAGTCTATCTTGCCCCCATGTGTAGTGAGGCGGATAGTTTGAGAGGTAAAAAGAAGGGACACAGTTCAGATATCCAAAACAACCTGGCATCTTGGGGTTACAAGGGGTCTAAAGCTACATCTTAACTACAATTGGAACTGTGTCTTGTGGTCAAATGAAACAAAAATCAAGCTTTTTGGACATGCACATCAGCGTTATGTTTGGCATCAAAACAATGCAAGTAATGTTGAAAAGCACTTCATGCCTATGGTGAAACATGGTGGTGAATCTTTAATGCTTTGGGGTTGTTTTGCATCCACAGGCCTTGGGGCCCTTATTAAAATAGATGGATCCATGAACTCCAGCATGTACCAAGACATTTTGTCCAAAAACCTGGTTCCCTCTACCAGGAAGCTATACCTTGATCACAGATGGACCTTCCAACAAGACAACGATTCCAAACATACATCAATGTCCTGACGTGGCCATCTCAGTCACCTGAATACAATTGAACATTTGTGGTTTGAACTCAAAAAAGCAGTCCACAAACATCACCCCAAGAATCTGAAGGAACTAGAATTATTCTGCATGGAGGAATGGTTGAGGATCCCACCAAGAAATTCCATAACCTTGTATGACACTACAGAAGGTGACTACTCTCTGGTTCTGTGTGGCTCAGTGGGTAGAGCATGGCATTGGCAACGCTTAGGTTGTGGGTTCAATTCCCATTGGGGCCACATATACAGGCATTTACATATGCACATATACATGGGGTTACAAACGTCCGGTTTACAGACAACTCGTACTTACGAACGGACTGTCATAAGGCCTATTATGTTAAAAAATTGAATTAAATACAATGGTTCGTAATAACGAACGCACGCACTACTTTGTGATGCTCATGAAAACATTGCGCGGTTTCAGCAGTTTGTCGGCTCAAGGAACAGAGATCACCATCCGTTATTTTAAGTCAGATCACGGTCCCGTTTTTCTCTTTCTCTTACCCTTACAACGATGCCTCCAAAGCGTAAATCTGAGGCAACTGCTGGTGATGCATCAAAGAAAAGGAAAAAAATCACCATGGAAAGTAAAGTTGAAATAATAAAGAGATTGGAGAGAGGTGAAACGGCATCAGCCATTGGGAAACATTAACAACAATTTTAAAAGACAAAGGGAGAATAATGGAGCATGTGAAAGGCCATGCCCCGATGAATGCCACGATTATTACCAAGCAACGCAGTGGTTTAATTATTGAGAGTGCAAGAAAAGGCTCAAAGCCTTTCTTTAATGTTACAGTACAGTACTGTATGTACATAGTTACTTTTATTATTACTGTATTATTATTATTATTATTATTATTATTATTATTATTATTATTATTAATATTACAGTATTATTATTATTATTATTACAGTATTATTATGTACTGAATGTTATGTTTAAGATGTTTTATTGTATTTGGAAGTTTTTCTTAAGTGTTTTATATACATAGAAAGGTCAAATAAATACTATACTAAGACAAACATTTGACTAAGTGATGATTAATAAGAACTGGATGTACCTGTTCCGACTTACATACAAATTCGACTTAAAGACAGACTTAAGAACGGATCTCGTTCGTAACCCGGGGACTGCCTGTACTAGAAAATGTACTCATTCACGTTTGCATTTGTCCAAAGCACGTGTATTCATGTTTCCTTACGTTCACGTCTGATTTACTAATTTACTAATGATTCGATAGGTTCATTGTTTCTGCTAGCACGACTGACAATTTAGTAACTCTAATTTACTAACTTGCTAACCATGTATTCATGTTTCCTTTTGTTTCTAGTTCATGTCTGATTTACTAATCTACTAACGCTAGGTCAGGATAGGATAATTACTAACAATGACTAATTATCTTGTTACCTTGTCACGCTCTCCTCAGCTGTTTTCTGTTTCGCTCTGTTCTCAAGCTAAGTGTCTGCACCTGTCTATACCTCCATATAAGCTCAGTGTTTTTGTCATGTCCTTGTGAAATTATTGCCTATATTTCTATAGCACTTTTGAGCGTTTTCCAAGTCTGATTTAATTGTTACAATCCAAGCCTGTTTTCTGACCATTGTTACTGCCTGCTGTTTTGTTACCACTGCCTGTTTTGTACCACGAGTTTTTGCCTGCTGTCTTTTGTGCCTTTACCCCACGCAGCAGACTTCGGTCTTGACTCTTGCACCGTCCCTCACCACAAGCCTGCCTACCATCCTCCTGTACCTCTGCCGCGCTGACAGCTACTCTGGTTTGTTTTGGATTTTGCATGGTTTACCGAGTTCGAGACTGCCTTCTCCCTCAGTACTGTACTTTGGTTATTGGCTTGATTTTTTGGTTATCAGACTTTTGTTTTGTTTTGACTACGTCTCCTGAACATTCCTCTAATAAAGCCCTTGCGTGTCTTTATTTTATGTCATTGTTTCTGAGTCGTGCATTTCGGGTCCAACCCTCATGTACCTGTCTCAATTATTTCCAATAAGTAATTTGTGTAGTACAAAGATAGGACATGCCTGCTTTCTTGTCCTTCAGCTGAAAATTTGAATCCTGAAATATGCCATTTTGACATTTTATCAAGCATGCAGTTACTTGGGAGTGTTTTGTGAGGTCACCAACTGCAGATTGTTTACAAACTCCATGTTCTACCAATATAAGCAGCGGTAGCTAACTACAGCAGAGTGTTCGTGAGTTAGCAAACAAGCAAAGATTTTCTCACTTAGTTATCTAGCTAGCTAACTGTTACCTTTAAGTAAATGGTACATACAATGGGTATTTGGACATGGCATAACAAAAGATTAGACTCCCCAGGAATGGAGAAGTCATGCTGCAAGTCCCACATCCCAAAATTCTGTACGTGGTGTTTCTCAACAGGTTGGGTTGCTTTACTGCACATGCTCAACTACCAGCGAGCGAGAATGCATAAACTTTCTGCTGCCATTAACTGTAGTAACCTGGATATTTTGTTTACATAACTTCCTTCAGAAACCACAAGGCTTAAGCATTTTTTTAAAAACATTTAAACGTTGTAGTAAATGTGTTAACTTTAGCTAGCCTGCACAATGTAAACAACCCCCAGTATCTTAGCAACATTTTTCTGTTTTCAGGTTGCCTAGCTAGTTATAGCTACTGTAAGTATAAAGGTGATGTTTCATTAAGAAATTATTGTGGGTCATGCTTTGCCCCATTTTTTAACAAGCTCTTTAGGGAGAAATTATCTGTGTATAAGTGTTCACATAATTTACTGTTATACTATTGTTACATGTTTATTTCAATTTCCTATGAAACCATTTAAGTTGTATTATGCTGATGAACATTTTTCCTCCACTCCCATCAGTATAGAACTGCTTCACCATAGGATGAAGGTGATCACTCCGAATGGCTTTGTACTTATTGGTGTTTACCCTGCTCTCAAAGGGGTTGAGTGGACCTAAAATTACTCGTGTTTCATTTAATTTGTTAGTTACATGCACATTTTGTATCTTATTATTAGTTTCACAAAACATATTATCCTATAAAGTCTAAGATGAGAGTAATGCTGTGATTTCATTCTTGTAAAGCCTGGATAGGATCTGTGTTTAGTTGCCTTGTGAACTGAATACACAGTAGCCACATTTAGTGAGACCAGAACAATTATCAATAAAGGATTCACATTCTTAAAATTGGTGTATCCCTTTCATTTTTCCCAATTTGGTGGCCAATTGTACCCTCATATAATTCAACTACTTCTTCCCTCTTATTGCAAATTCAACCGCTACAACTGCCACTACAACTCCAGGACTGGCAGTGACAAAGACGAATTGAATTGCCTCCTTCGAGATGAAACCCGCCAAGCCGTCGACCATTACTCCAACACACAGAGCCACCTGCACATGGTGAACTCATTCCAGCTTTCCTCCCCCCTCCCCCTGGGGGCGTACAGCCAATCGTCACCCCCGAAAGGGACTCCTTTACTAGTAGTGCCACTCAGGGGCCCTGACCTCACTTTCAGAGTTCCGAACAACCTCCATTCCCGATGCGGTGGTGCGTTCGCAATCTGAGGTTCTACTGTATTTCCTCTGATTCCTGAGGAGAATATATGAAAACTACTGTGGTGTGATAACCTGTTTTTAAACAGGGCCACACATCTGGTATGCTTCTAGTTGGCCTTCAAGTACTTGCCATGAAAAATTCTATAAATGAGTAAATTTTACTTCATTTGTTTTATCTTATTTATATTGCTGGATATTTTACTGAAGCAAGGTTTCAGTACCTTTCTCAAGAGTACAATAACTTGAGAATCCAAACATCTCTGGGTTACAGACTCATTAAGCATACACAACACTGCCGCCATAAATTAATAATTAATGAGTTAACATACCAATAAATAAATCCATAAATATATACTATATATAATGCATAAACAATAATGTATATTTAATAATTGTACTAATTAAATTATTATTCATATTAAAATGTGTAATACATTCATAATATATATAAGTAAATAATATATACTGAATTGAAATACATTCAACAAATTCAATTAGGCAGGCTCTGACACTTTTTGTTGAAAGACACATGGATAACCACAGTGAGGCATACTGTACCTTATAGTTAATACTGATGTAGATGGAAGTAGATGGTGTGTCCAAAAGCCAGGATTCACCTTCTCTAACGAGATGATACACAGCGTAATCCAAACAAACAATAAAAACAGTTGCGACAAAGTACAAAGTTACTACTGTGAGCCGCAAAATACATTTTAAAAATTCCTGTTTAGAAATTTTATAACTTGTAGAATAGACCATGTTTTTCATATCATCCGGTAATATTTGAATTCCATTTTCACATGCCATATGCACCAGTTGCCCTGTAATGTATTTATTGTCAAACCTTACGTTGGTTAGGTATGCGTTTAAATAGCAGGCTGACTCAGAAAATAGATAAATGACCAAAAACACAGCAAGGAGCCTGTTTGACACTAATTTAGTATCCTCGAGGATGGTTTTGGCAGAGTAAATGTCTTTTTCAATACATTGACTCACAGCCACAAACCTTTGTTTGACTTCAGACACGTTGATCATGGTGTCATGATCGAATTCTCTTAATCTGGGCGCAATGTCCAAACTTGCTTTCATTGCCTCTTTGACAAGCTCTCCTTTTGCTCTGTTGATGAGATCTGATGAGTTTATGAGGCTCTGAGCTAGGCCACCGGCCGTGCATTTCAGGACTTGCGCTACAACGGCCACGTTGCTCACGATGTTGGGGATGACATTAAGCGCCAGGAGCATTATGGCGGTAGAGAGGATCAGCTTGCGGCCCTGCTTGGTGCCCAGAGTGGGCAGAATGATGGTGAAAGTGCAGCGAATGGGATGAACGAGAGAGAGGAGGAAGAAAGCCAACACGCTATAGAGACTGGCCGTGGTGGCAGAGGAAGGCTGGTCGTATTTCAGCATTTGCGACATCCAGCGGAAGAAGAAGGCCCCTGTGACCACAGCAATAGCGGAACACAGAAACAGCACAGTCATAACTTCTTTGGCAGCCTCTGGTGTAGGCTTGGAGTATGCTCTCCAGAGATACTCCAGGGTTTTTCTTATCTTGTGGGAATGACCTCGCCTGCAGAAGCAAAGCAATGCCAAAGCCATGTGTCAGTGTTGTAGGTGCCCTCTTAGGTGAACTGTTACATTAGATTTACATTAGAGCACAGCCTAGATTGAATCAGCATTTGTCCATAACTTACAATTAAATGCAAATGTTATTTTTTGGTCACAGTTTGGCAAGTTAATACTGATAATCTCTGAATTTACCAAACTGTGTTTGGGAAGAAGGAAAATCTTTTTGTTTTTGTTTATTTGTAGCACATTTTGATAGAACTCAGGCCCATGTCTTTATAAAAATGTACATAAATGTTTTATCTCAGGGATGAGACTTTGTTTTGACTAAATACCAAGAAAATAGTTTGAAAACCCAAGCTCTGAAACTGTACAGCACATGTTTTGTAAAACCTTCCCTTTGTAAAATATGGCAATTGGCAATCAATATAAAGTATGATTGATTAATATTGTATGAAAAAGTAAAATAACATACATACGCGGGAAGCATGAACATCTTCAACAGTCTGTAAAAAACTAATGATTATATATTGGCACACTATAAGATTGCTAGTTTGATCAGAGGATGTTATAGTCATCATATTGACCACTTTAATCTCATCAATGGTGTATATATAATAACCACAAGATGTGTCCAGCAAAAGAGACCAGTTCGTTTTAAACATGTGTTTTTTCAGGTCAAAATTATTGACAAAAAAGTATATGCAGTAAAAAGGGAACGTACCTGAAAGTATGAATGAAGCCAGCACATCTTTTAATCAACATCATCTTTCTTCTATAACACATATCATTAATGAAGTATGTAGAGACTGTTTACTTCAGAGTGGTAAAAAAGAGAACTGTCCCATCTACAGTCACTGTCACACAGTTAATCAGCTGAGCACCCACATGGGAAAGAATGCACCACACACACACACAAACACACAGTATGAGTCGGTCACTTTAAAGAATCCCTCAAAGTTTGCAAGTGATGCAAGATGTTTCCACACATTGTGTGTGACATGCAATCTTGTACTTATGGCAGCAACATGGATTCAGATTGCCAAATGCAAAAATATATTGTTTATGTGCACCCATGTGAATCAATCTTTGGTGATGTTTTATGAATTTAAAATCAATCAAATCCCCCTTAGTCTCCTTTTGCTCCTTTGGGAGGGCAGTACAAAGTAAGAGACCGAGGCAGTGTGCATTTCACGGCTAAGCATTAAAATGACGTGAACACAGGGAGTGGGATTGTTGATAGATTATGGCATTCACGATAGCAAGTCCAGCTCCATGTCCACTCAGACATGCCTGATCTATGTATTTGTATCCCGAGGGAGTGGCTTCGTTCAGTAAACAGTACCCCCCTGTTTTGTGCCATTTCTCTGTCAAGCAGAGGAAGTCCAAACCATTGTCACAAATAAAGTAATTAACAATAAATGTCTTGTTTGTGAGTGATTGCGTGTTGAACAGCGCAGATTTGTGACAGGTCTGACATAGTGAAGTTTCAGTGGAAACATTGCAGCAAGGGTTTCAGATTGTCCTACTTAACTCTGCGATTCGACCAATAGGAGGGAATATGGCCAACTCTGTTGCACTCAACAGTGAATTGGCAGGCAGAGCCCCTATGTTGGAGTTGCAAAATCACAGCAGCCTATAGCGATTGCAGCCCAGAGTAGTCACAAGTTTTTAAACTTAAGAAGATTGGAAGCAGAGTACTGCTAAATGCTTAAAATGTAGAGTAACTGGCTGATTGCTCAGATTTAGGCCAACAGCTCTGATATTGTCATACTGATTTATTAAAACAACAAACGGTAGATATACTGTAGATGAATAAAAGAAAGCAACAGGAGTGTAGTGGGGATCAAAAGTGGAAGAACCACACGCAGATCTCATAAGTATCTAAAAGCTGAACGCAAGCAATCAGCCACTAAATCTGAGAACAGACTAGGGAGCGGGGAAAACAGAAAAGAAAAGGAATGCCCAGTTTCTCTTACTTCTCTTATAGTGATTCAAAGCTGGTGAAAGGGTCTCGGAAGTGGCGATTCCATCCAAAATGGTTACATGATCCCAGCTTCTTAGAATTTATGGGAATACATATAGATTTTTTCTTTGAAACAAATAAAGATGAGACTTCTGCCTCTACGAGATGGGAGGCATTTAAAGCTTATATTCGAGGGCAAATTACTAGCTACACTAGTTCAAAGACCAATACATTTAACAAGAAATTGGACAAGAAAATCAAACAATTAGAGAAGGAAGTTTATACTGACAAATCAAAAGCCCCTAATCAAGAACTACTAACCCTTAGAGCAAAATATAATGCACTTTCTTCCTCTAAGGCTGAAAATAGTTTAATAAGATTAAAGCAATCCTTTTATGAACAAGGAGAAAAAACTGGACTGTTGCTCGCTTGGCAAATAAAAAAGCTAGACTCCGAGAGAGCTATTAATAGTATCCAAATGCCAGATGGCAGTATATCCGCTGACCCTTTAGATACCTAAATACCTCAATAATACCTTTGTATCTTTCTTTCAGAACCTGTATGAATCAGAATCTCCCGAGCTTAATCAGGACCAATCTCATTTCTTAAACGAGCTTCAAATCCCTTTACTATTAGAAGAAGACAAAATTCAACTAGATAGGCCACTTGAAGAATGTGAAATTTTAGAAGCCATATCAAATATGAAAGGGGGAAAATCTGCAGGACTGGATGGATTGCCAATTGACATCTTCAAATTATTTAAATACAAATTAGTAAAACCCTTGAAAGCTATATACGAAGAATCTTTTCAAAATGGCCATTTACCTCCTTCTTTAAGAAGTGCATTGATTTTGAAACCTGATAAGCCTCCCACTAAATGCAAATCCTTTCGACCAATTTCCTTAATGAACTCCGATGCTAAGTTAATAGCTAAAATTATGGCCCTGAGATGCCTCCCATCTCTAATAAATATGGATCAGAATGGATTTATAAAAAATCGCCAGGCGTATTATAATATTAGAAGGTTATTAAACATAATGTATGAGAAAGAGGGGGCCCAGGATACCTGCATTCTCTCACTTGATGCTGAAAAAGCATTAGACAAAGTAGAATGGTCATACATGTTTGAAGGGCTTTCTCGATTTGGCTTTGGTGACGACTTCTGCCAGTGGGTTAGAATCCTGTACTGTGGTCCGGTGGCGGAAGTTGTCACCAATAACATTACTTCTAAACCATTTAATTTGTATCGTGGAACTCGTCAGGGATGTCCTTTGTCCCCAATGTTATTTATTCTGGCCTTAGAGCCATTTGCAATCGCGATTAGAGGTCATCCTCTCATTAAAGGAATCCAAACTGCAGATCTTGAGCATCGTGTAGCTTTATACGCCGATGATACAGTTCTTTTTCTGACTAACCTTAGTAATTATATTCCAGCTCTTAATAATTTGATTAATAGATTTGGAAAATTCTCTGGATATCGAGTGAACAAATATAAATCCTTTATTCTTTTTCTCAATGAGCAGGAAAGATTCCAACCTAAAATTCAACACCCATTCATTAATGCGACTAATGGATTTAAATATCTTGGTATTATTATTACCCCCCAACTGAAAGCATTCATTCCTGCCAATTACGAGCCATGTATAGCTAAAGTGACTGAATCTTTAAGTAGATGGACCTCCCTTCCCCTCTCCTTGACTGGATGTATAAACATCATTAAAATGAACGTCCTTCCCAAATTCCTGTACTTATTCCAATCTATCCTACTTGCACCCCCTCCGAAATTCTTTCTTAACATGAATAAACTCTTCACAAATTTTATTTGGAACAATAGAAAACCAAGGCTGCGCCTCACCTTACTTTACCTTCCATTCGAAAGAGGGGGCCTACAATTATCAAATTTATTATGGTACTACTGGTCAGCCCAGTTGAGAGCGGCTTCATTATGGTTCTCTCCACACCTACACATACCCTGGGTAAATATAGAAACATTGGATACAAACGGGCTTGGCTTAGATGCATACTTATACTCCGACTCAGTTAAAACTCTGAAGAAAAGTACTCTCAACCCCTTCGTCAGAAACACTCTGTTGGTTTGGCATGAGGCACAGCACACTCTAGGTGATGCTCCTTCTTTGTCTTGTTTCTCCCCTATTTGGGGTAACGCTAACTTTAGACCTGGGAAAAACGATTTGAGATTCAGACAGTGGTCACAAAAAGGTGTCAGTAAGATCAAAGATGTTATGTTTTGCAATGTCTGTTCGGTTTGTTTTTGTACTTTGTTTATATATTATTCTCATCATTCATCATTCACGTTTCATTCACGTTTTGTTCCCCGTTCTGTCTGTGTTCCTTGTTGTTCGAGATCCACTCCTTGTCTTTGTCATTTGCACTTCGGCAATTACGGTTTTTATGTCTTAGTTTCTTATCTCGTTTACTTCCTTCTTTCTTTCTAAAACACTGTATATACTAGTTAGATGTATATAGTACTAACCTACTAATCTACTAACATTAGGGATTTAGATTAAGTTACTAACATGACTAATTACTAATTATCTCACGCTTCTATCTATCGCTATCATTCTCTCTCTCGTTGCCCTATCCCTGTACACTTCTCACGTTTCGCTTTATCTGCACGCAGATTCTCTCTATGCGTTCCTCCCCTTCGAACTGTGCACGTGTCTGCCTGCTCTTCCAGGTCATATATTGTCAATGTGTCTATGTGATTCCCAGTCCATGTCTTTCGTTTCCCCTCATTATTGTATTAGTGAATCCTATCGTTCTCACCTGTGTTCCTGCCCTTCTCTCCTCCCAGTCACACCTGATTCCTATTGTGTTTCCCTTCCCTGCTTGTATATAAGTTCCGTGTTTACGTTCACTCTTTGTCAGAACGTTGATCCTCATTCCCTGTGCCGATTACCAGTAGGCCAGAGTCTGTTGTATTTTCCCGAGACACCCCTTCCGTTTCACTTCGAGTTTGCCTGCCGATTCTGTTTTGTTTCTGATTTCTTCGTTTTTGACTTTTTGGATTGTTTTTTGACTACTCTCTTGGATTTTGATTTTGTGTCTTCGCTACTCTGTCTACTGGTTTTGATCCCTGCCTGAATTAAACGTTCCTTTCTGCCTGATCCTGGTCTGCATCTGGGTCCTTATCCCGTACCTCACAAAAGACTTGTATAACGGAGATATCCTCTTGTCATTTAAGGAACTCCAGGGAAAATATGTTGTCCCGCAGACCTATTTCTTTAAATATTTGCAGCTGCGCAGTTTCCTTGGCTCAAGTCAGAACCATTCATTAAATTGTCCTCCTCTCACAACTCTTGAATATTCTGCTATTAATCATCAAGATGAGAAAGGCCAGATCTCCCTGCTTTATAACAAGTTTTTAAGTAAATCCAAGGAGTCATCTGACTCTAAGAGAGCAGCATGGAGTGAAGACCTGCATGTTGAAATTTTGGACTGTGAGTGGAAGCAGATTTGTGCTCAATCCCTTTCAATAAATACTAGACTTAAATTGATTCAATTTAACTGGACTATGAGATTGTACATTACGCCAGTAAAGATAAATACATTTAACCCAAACATCCCAGACAAATGTTTCAAATGTCAAACTCATAAAGGTACGCTATCTCACTGCATCTGGGAATGTGAAGAATTGAAAATATTCTGGAAGAAAGTAATACAATTAATTTCCCAAATTACTTCAAAAATTATCCCCCTCTGTCCTAAACTCTGTATCTTTGGTCTCTACCCTGCTGAGTTATCTTTGAAAAGGCATGAAAAGAAAATGGTTGACCTCTGCTTAATTCAGGCAAAACGCCTGATCAGCATTTACTGGAAAAACACGTCATGTCATTGGCTTAAAGAATTGTCTTATTATCTTGCATTGGAAAAATTAACATATAGTATGAAACATAAGCTCAATGAGTTTTACAAAATCTGGGGTCTATTTTTACATTTCCTTGAGGATGTGGATATGCGGGACAGTCTGAACCCATAACATATGCAATGTATATTTATTATGCTTGGAGCTGCATGTCAGAACTTTCTGGGTTTTTGTGCTTTGGCGCCCCCCTGGTAGTGGTGATTGGTGAGCTGCATTTCACCTCCCGGAGCTCTGTTTTTAGGGGGCCTTGGGGGCAACGAGTGTTGGCCAATAGATGGAAGCGCCGGTGGTGCCTGATGCTTGGCTAAGGCCAATTCATAGACTGGTGGCATAGGAAAGCACATTTTTTGCTGTATAGGGGTTCCGGCAGGCAACTTTAATACTATGTCCATCCGGGTGTAGGCAACTTGTGATGTAACTTCCTATGTACCTGAAATATGTCTGAAATTGCTTGACGTTGATGCTCTGTAATCCACAACCTCACTGTCTTCCACACGTCTGATGGAAAATACTGTGACTGTCTTTTATCTTGTTACTAATGCTGCTACTCTGTATTTTTTTGTATTTTTTGTACGAGATGACAAGGGGGGTGGGGGTGGTATTTTCCTTGTGGGAGGGGGAGAGTATGGTAGGTGGAATATTCTAAACTGATTGTGTGCTTGTACATTGTTACCTTGTTCTGCCTACAAAAATCCAATAAAAACATGTATTAAAAAAAAAAAAAAAAAGGAATAAGGAAACCGCGGGACAAAACTCCGGGAATTACATTACATTACATTACATTACAGGCATTTGGCAGACGCTCTTATCCAGAGCGACGTACAACAAAGTGTTAACCGTAGTCAAGAACAGTTTAGCTGAAAGCCACCCTAGTGGGAAGTACCGTTCCTAGGTGCTAGGCGCAACCACATAGTTAAACTAGGACCCTGTAGGTAAAACTGTAGCCACAATTCAAAGGTAGCAATAAAACAATCAATGGAGAAAATAATGCCTAAGCTTAATATAATACATAAACAAGTAGACATGTGTAAAACTAAGCAACTATGTCCCGAAGTTAACAAAAACGGATTACGGGGAGAGGTGCACCCTAAAGAGGTGAGTCTTCAGTCGTCGCTTGAAGATGGCCAGGGTCTCAGATGTTATGACTTACACAGGAAGGTCATTCCACCATCGTGGAGCCAGAACTGACAGGAGACGTGACCGGGAAGTGCAGGTGCGGAGGGGGGGAGGTGCTAGGCGTCCTGAGGTAGCAGAACGGAGTGGTCTGGCAGGTGTGTAGTGTTTGAAGATCTTGAGGAGGTATGTTGGAGCTGATCCCTTGACTGCCTGGTATGCTAGGACCAATGTCTTGAATTTGATGCGAGCTATACCAGGCAGCCAGTGGAGGGTAGTGAGCAGGGGGGTGACATGGGAGTGTCTAGGAAGGTTGTAGACCAGACGGGCTGCAGCGTTCTGGATGAGTTGCAGGGGTCTGATGGCAGATGCGGGAAGGCCAGCCAGGAGCGAGTTGCAGTAGTCCAAGCGGGACAGTACCATTGCTTCGACCAGGAGCTGGGTAGAGTACGTGGTAAGGAAGGGACGGATTCTCCTGATGTTATACAGGAAGAATCTGCACGCCCGGCTTACCGCTGCAATGTTCATTGATAGGGACAGCCTGTTGTCCATCACCACACCGAGATTCTTCGCGCAGGGTGATGATGTCACCAAGGTGTCACCTAGAGAAATGGAGAAATCAAGGTGGGGAGAGTTTATGGCAGGAATGAGGATTAGTTCTGTTTTACCTGGGTTGAGCTTTAGGTGGTGACTGTCCATCCAGCTCTGAATGTCCCTCAGGCAAGCAGAGATGCGGGTAGAGACCTGAGTGTCTGATGGGGAGAAGGAGAGAAAGAGTGTCATCAGCATAACAATGGTAAAATAAGCCGTGGGCAGAGATTACAGAGCCAAGGGAGCGGGTGTACAGGGAGAAGAGAAGGGGACCGAGGACTGAGGGGGGGTGGGGCCGGTGGGGAGGGAGCGAGGCGATGATACTTTACCAGCCCAGGCAACCTGGAAGGAGCGACCGGAGAGGTAGGAATCGATCCAGGCGAGGGCTGTACCGCATATCCCTGTTGCTGCCAGGGAGGACAGGAGGATGGAGTGCTCCACAGTGTCGAAGGCAGCTGAGAGATGAAGCAGGATCAAGATGGAGGAGAGGGAGGCTGCTCGTGCGGTGTGCAGTGCCTCATTGACCGAGAGGAGAGCGGTTTCTGTCGAGTGGCCAGGTCTGAAGCCGGACTGGTGGGGGTCCAGCAGGTTATTTTCTGTGAGGAAAGCAGAGAGTTGGTTAGATACCGCTCTTTCGAGCGTTTTAGACAGGAAGGGGAGGAGGGATATTGGGCGATAATTCTGGATGACTGAGGGGTCTAGAGTGGGTTTTTTCAGCAGAGGGGTGATATGGGCCCTTTTGAAGGGCGATGGGAAACAACCAGAAGACAGGGATGAGTTCACAAGGGAGGTGACGAATGGGAGGATGTCAGGTGTGATAGCCTGGAGGAGGGATGAAGGGATAAGGTCGAGGGCACAAGTGGTAGGGCGGTGGGAGAGGAGGAGGTGGGAAATATCAGAGTCTGAGAGGGGAGAAAAAGAGGGGAAGCAGGGGGAGGGCACAGAGGGAGTGGAGGGCACAGAGGGAGTGGGGAGCACAGAGGGAGTGGGGGGCACAGAGGGAGTGGAGGGCACAGAGGGAGTGGAGGGCACAGAGGGAGTGGAGGGCACAAAGGAGCTGCGGATGTCTGCAATTTTCTCCTTGAAGAAAACAGCAAAGTCATCTGCAGTGAAGGGGGACTGAGGTCAGGGAGGAGGTGTGCTGAGGAGAGAGGAGAAAATAGAGAACAGTTGACGAGGATTAGAAATAGAGTTTTGAATTTTAGTTTGATAGAAGTTTGCCTTAGCGGCAGTGACGGCAGAAGAAAACACAGACAGGAAAGACTGATAGGATGAGAGGTCGGATGGGTGCCTGGATTTCGCCCACTTCCTCTCAGCAGCACGGAGGCTGGCCCGGGAGGTGCGCAAGGTGTCAGACATCCAGGGACTAGGAGGGGATGAGCGTGCAGGTCTGGGGAGAAGAGGACAGAGAGAGTCAAGTGCAGAGGACAGAGATGAGATTAGGGTGGAGGGAGCAGTGTCAGTGGGGAGTCTAGAGAATGCTTTAAGGGGGGGGAGGGAAGCAGTGACAATGGGAGCGAGGGAAGAGGGTGAGAGTGAGCGAAGGTTACGACGGGCAGTGATAGTGGGTGCTGGAGGAGGGGAGGGAGGATGGGGGGCAAGGGAGGGGGAGAAGGAAATAAAATGGTGATCAGATGTATGCAGGGGGGTGACTGTGAGATTGGAGCAGGGGCAGTTCCTCAGGAAGATCAGGTCTAGGAGGTTGCCTGCCTTGTGGGTTGGGGGGGAGTGTTGCAGGGAGAGGTCGAAGGAGTGGAGTAGTGGGAGGAAGGCAGCAGACTGGGGGACCTCTAGGTGGATGTTGAAGTCTCCCAGGAGGATCTGCGGGGTGCCGTCCTCAGGGAAGGAGCTGAGCAGGGTGTCTAGCTCGTCGAGGAAGCATCCCAGGGGCCCTGGTGGGCGATAAACAACAACAATAAAGAGTTTAGTAGGATAGGTGATGGAGACAGGGTGGTATTCAAAAGAGGATATAGACAGGTTGGAGAGGGGAATGACTGAGAACTTCCATTTGGGAGAGATAAGCAAACCTGTACCACCACCACGGCCGGATGGCCGGGGGGTGTGGGAGAAGGAGTACACGGACGAGAGGGCAGCAGGAGTAGCTGAGTTGTCAGGGCTGATCCAGGTCTCGGTGAGGGCGAGAAACTGGAGGGACAAGAGGGAGGCAGAAGCAGAAATGAAGTCGGCCTTCTGTGCGGCAGACCGACAGTTCCATAGCCCCCCTGAGATTGTGAAGCTGTCACAAAGGGTCAGGGGGGGGGGTAGGAGAGGTTGGAGAGATTCCGTTGTCGCAGGAGGGTGCGACGCTGGAAGTGCCTTCTGAATGGGAGAGGGCAGACTGTTATGGGGTGCGAGCACATACTAGGATGGAGCGCGTCGCTCTGACAAAGCTAAAAGAGGGATCAAACAGCTGAGTCAACCCAACAGAAACAACCCGAATAGGGCGCACCACTCCTCACAAAACAAAAATGTGTAAACAAACGCCATGAGTGAGCAAACTGTTCCCTCATTGGTCAGAATTTTTGTGCAGGAATTGTTTTCCGGAAATGACACAGGAATACGGTATCTTCCAGCTTCACAATGGATAGGCACCATTTGCGTGGGTGGATCATTGCCTTTGTAATGTTTGCAATCATCCGTTTTTTACACCAGCATAAGCAAAACATTCAGTTTGAGCGTGAATCAAGGCTGCGTCTTGAAAACAATGTGTTGCTGCATTTGCTTCTCCGAAGACACACTGCCAGACACTTCCGTAGCAGAAGGCATGCTCTGATAAGCGCCTACAGTGACCTGTTAACCTATGGATTTTTATTCAGAAGATGCATCAGTTAAGCTTGGTTAGGTGGGTCACATGCCACTTGACAAATCTCCAGATCTCTCTCCCGTGTCTGGATGCTGAATTTTAAGATACGAAGAGGCACTTTCATGCTATTGTGTGATACCCTCCGACCCCAGTAGACTCATCAGACCACATCAAGCCACCATCTGCAGCTGAGTTCAGGATGATAGTGCAAGCCTTTCGTGATAAATGGAGATTCCCTCAAGTAGCAGGAGCTATTGATGGGACCCATACAAACATCACAGCTCCACCTAACACTCCAGCAGATTACTACAACCGAAAGGGACACTCCTCTGTTATTTTGCAAGGTCGCTAGAGGTGTCTCCTAGAGGAATGTGATGCCCACATTACCCTGATCAGCCGCATCATCTCAGCATGTTGTGCATTACACAACTTCTGCGAAGTTCACAAAGAACAATTCCTTGAAAGAGAAGATGGAGTAAGAGGAGGAAGATGTGAAAGGTCATGAGCAGGAGTACGCAAGGGGCAATGACATCAGAAGTGCACTGTGCAGATATTTTTCAGGTATTTAATGTCAGAATTCCTATAAATGATCTAACTATCCTTATAAACCCCTAGTTCGTGGTCTTTGTTTTGTCATCAATAATCAGTTATTTCCAACTATGAATGCTTGATGTAGGTTATTGCTGTCAGGGGTTACCAGATTCTAAGGGCTGGAAAGTTGTGTTCTATGTAAGACGGGTTTTATTTTGCGTCATAGGCTTGCTTTTGGGGGGGTCTAGGCCTGGGCTCCCTTTTGTTAAGCATTTTGTGACAATGTATTGGTGAAAGGCGCTATACAAATAAGCAGATGTCTTGCTAGCATTTCCCCAGTTAATTAAAGTAAACAATTGCTCACGGCAACAAATCTCAACTTAATGCTAAACCAACATGGTAGCCCAGTCCAGGCTGTAGCCAGAGTCACATTTTTAGTGAGGTCAATTTTTTTCTAACCCATTAATAGCTTATTAATGCTATATAGTTCATGTGTATGGGGTGAGTAATGGTCATATCCACACATGCATACACACAGAAGCAACATGGGACAACCACACTAATCAGTAGGCTATAACTTGAGCCAGTATGATTTGCCCTGTTTTTAAGGACCAAACATTGTGTAAAAAAATGCTTCAGGGGCTATTTAATTCATGGACACACTGTCACGTCTCGTGTTCGTGTTCCCCATAATTAGGTGTTTTCATTTATTCCATGTTTTCCTGGTTGTCTGGTCCGTGTTTTCACTTTCACTTACCTGTTCCCAGTCTTGTCATTGTATTATGGTTTTCACCTGTTCCTCATGTGTCTGATTGCAGTTAGCTGCATTCATGTTAATTCCTAATTGTTTCTCGTTATGTCTGATGTAGTTAGCTGTTCGATTCCATGTTCACTTCCTGATTGTCTCGTTATTGTATTATCGTTTTCACTTAATTCCTCATGTGTCTGATTACAGTCAGCTGCATTCATGTTTATTCCTGATTGTTTCTTGTTACGTCTAAATGTATTTAAGCTGTGTGTTTTCCCATGTTCGTTGCCAGATTGTCTTGTGCTTTGCGTATGCCTACACAACTCTCCAGCGTTTTCTCTGTTTCCCCGCATTTTGTTTCATCGTGTTTGTGTTCGTGCTTGTGCTCCAGTGTTCGTCTTGTTCTCAGTCTTGTTCCCGCTCCTCCCTGTGTTCCCTGGACTGCTTTCACGGTATCGACCTTCGCCTGCCCACTGACTACGCCTTGCCTGCCCCTGTTACTACTGAAGCCCGGAACTAACTCTGCCTGTCCCCGACCATTCTTTGGATCCCTGCATTGCTCTGTTTACTCCTGTTTGACCATCACCTGTTTATGCAATAAAATATATTATTGCATTTCTTGGTCCGCGCCTGGTTTTCCGACACCGTTCCTGACAGAACAATCTGGCCACGATGGAACCAGCGGACCGACCCGATTCTGCCGACGTTGCCCGTTACCACAGGATTCGCTTGGGACATCACGAGACGGAACTGCGGACATTGCAGCAGACTGTCCAAGCTTTGGCGGAGCAGCTTTCCAGCATGGCCCAAGTCACCCAGGAGTCAGCAGCGGCTGCCCGTTCTGCACAGACTGCGGCAACCCAATTCCAGATGCAAGTTGGCTATCAGAGGGGGTTCGAACCTCAACTACCTCCTCCAGAACGCTACCTGGGCGACCCCAACTCCTGTCAGGCTTTTCTCAGTCAGTGCTCCCTGGTGTTCGAACTACAGCCCTCCTCGTTTCCAACAGAAAGAGCAAGGGTAGCTTACGTTATCACGCTCCTTGGGGGAAAAGCTCGACTGTGGGGTACCTCCCTCTGGGAGAACGGACATCCTGCTCTCACGACCTTCTCATCCTTTGCGGAGGAGATGAGAGGGGTTTTCGACCGGTCCTCGATTGGACGGGCGGCTGCCCGTCAACTGCTTCAGCTTCGCCAGGGAGAACAATCTGTCTTGGACTACTCCATCGAGTTCCGGACCCTGGCTGCCTCAGCAGGATGGAATGCCGTGGCCACCTACGATGCCTTCATGCATGGTCTCTCCGAGAGGGTTCTGGACCAACTGACAGTGTGCGACCTACCTCTGGACCTGGACAGACTCGTGGACCTGGCCATCCGCATCGACATGCGTCTGCAGGAGAGAGGAAAGAGGCATCGCGAATCCCCTGCTCCCCTTGCTTCCGGCCTGCGACGCAATCCAGCTCCCCTGCTCAACCCACTGCGATCACGGAGCCCATGCAGCTGAATCGGGCCCATCTATCCGAGGCCGAACGCCAGCGCCGCCGGGAGGGGGGACTATGCCTTTACTGCGGTGGCAGGGGACATTTCCGGTCGTCATGCCCGGTAAAAGACAAACGCCCGTCAGTGAAGAGGGAGGTTCTGACAGGCGCCTCACAATTATCAACCTTCCGACCCCAACGTCCCATGCTCCACGTCGTCCTCTCCTGGCAAGGAGAGCAGTTTCGGTGCAGGCCCTGATTGACTCGGGGGCCGACACTAATCTCATCTGCTCTACCCTGGTTCATCGCATGGGAGTTCCGGTGTCTCAGCTAGTGACACCTCTCCAAACCAAGACCCTGACAGGTACGCCTCTAGCAGTGATTGAGGAGATCACCCAGCCTCTGGAGCTGCTTGTTTCCGGAAATCACAGGGAGAGACTGGCTTTCTGTCTTATGGAGTCTCCCTGTGCTCCACTGGTGCTTGGCGGACCCTGGCTGGCGACCCACAATCCCAGTATTGACTGGACGACTGGACACATCCGGGAATGGAGCCCTTTCTGTCAGAAGTCATGTCTACGTTCCGCGGCCACCCCTGGAAACTCCACACCCGTGGCTAGAGAGATCCCGGTCGACCTGTCACTCGTGCCTTCCGAAAATCACGACCTTGGTCAGGCTTTCAGCAAGTTCCGTGCCTGCACGTTGCCACCTCATCGCGCCTACGACTGCCCCATCGACTTATTTCCTAGTTCGACTCCTTCCAGAGGCCACCTATACTCATTGTCTGTCCCAGAGAACAAAGCCATGGAGGAATACATCTCCACATCATTATCGTCCGGAATCATCTGCCCTTCATCATCCCCTGCCGGTGCTGGGTTCTTTTTTGTTAAAAAGAAGGATGGAACCCTGCGTCCCTGTATTGATTACCGGGGTCTCAATGCCATCACTGTGAAGAACCGCTACCCACTCCCATTAATGTCATCGGCATTCGACAATCTCCAGGAGGGGAGATTCTTCACCAAATTAGATCTCCGCAACGCCTACCACCTAGTCCGGATTCGGGAGGGGGACGAATGGAAGACCGCTTTCAACACCCACACTGGCCATTATGAGTACCTGGCCATGCCATTCGGACTCACCAACGCCCCTGCCGTCTTCCAGGGATTAGTGAACGATGTACTCCGGGACATGTTGTCCCGGTTCGTTTATGTCTACCTTGATGACATTCTTATTTTTTCAAAGACCATCGAGGAACACGTACAGCATGTACGCCAAGTTATCCAGAGACTACTGGAATATCTATTGTTTATAAAGGCTGAAAAATGTGAATTCCATAAAGATTCTGCTCAGTTTTTAGGGTTTATTATCTCCCGAGGCCATCTGGAGATGGACCCCGCCAAGGTGCAGGCGGTACAGGAATGGCCCGAACCCATGGATCGCAAACAACTTCAACGTTTCCTTGGGTTTGTGAACTTTTACCGTAGGTTTGTCCGTAATTACAGCACGGTCGCCGCACCGTTAATCACACTAACATCTACCAAGATCTGTTTAAGATGGAACCCTGATGCCCAGTTTGCCTTCGAGAAACTAAAGTCTCAATTCACGTCAGCTCTCTCCTCGCACTCCCCGGATCCTGCACGTCAGTTCATTGTGGAGGTGGATGCCTCCGATTCTGGGACAGGGGCAATCCTTTCCCAGAGAGCCCTTGATAACAAGGTACACCCGTGCGCCTTTTTCTCACACCGCCTTTCCACTACTGAGAGGAATTACAGCATAGGTGATTGAGAACTTTTAGCTATTAAACTAGCATTTGAGGAGTGGAGACATTGGCTAGAGGGGGCTGCTGTGCCATTCCTGGTCTGGACGGATCACCGTAACCTGGAATACCTCCACTCGGCTCAACGCCTTAATCCTCGTCAAGCCAGGTGGTCTCTATTTTTGCCCGTTTGTTTTTACCCTATCTTTTCGCCCAGGTTCCAAAAAACGCCAAGCCCGACGCCTTATCCCGGATCTATGCCTCTCCGGAAGAGGAGAGCAACCGAGCCGATCCTGCCGCCCAGCTGCGTGGTAGCAGCAGCTGTGTTTGATGTTGTTCGGATGGTGGAGGAGGCACTCCACACCACACGGACTCCCAGGGATACGCCGGCCAACCAACTGTTTGTGCCAGAGACTGTCCGATCCCAGGTGCTGGAGTGGGCTCACTCTTCCCCGATGGCCTGTCACCCGGGTGTTTCACGCACCCTAGCATTTTTGTCCCGTAGATTTTGGTGGCCCACCATGAAGGACGACACGGCCGGATTTGTGGCAGCCTGTGTGCCGTGTGCTCGGTCCAAGACCTCCAATGCTCACCCCAGCGGTCTCCTTCAACCCTTAGCGGTTCCACGATGCCCATGGTCCCACATCGCCCTGGACTTTGTGACTGGTCTACCACCATCAGAAGGTAACACAGTCATACTTACGGTGGTAGACCGGTTTTCCAAGAGCGTACATTTCATTCCACTGCCTAAACTCCCTCTGCTAAGGAGACCGCAGAGCTCATGGTGAGACACGTTTTCGCCTCCACGGATTACCGCAGGAGATGACCTCGGACCGGGTCCCCAGTTTTCCAGCGGGTTCTGGAGAGCATTCTGCTCTCTGATTGGGTTCCACCCAGAGACCAATGGCCAGACGGAGCGCTATAACCAGGAGCTGGGGAAGGGACTGCGCTGTCTGGCCGCACAAACTCCGGCTACCTGGTCACGCTCCCTGCCCTGGGTAGAGTACGCCACAATTCCCTTCCCGTTTCCTCCACCGGAATCTCTCCATTCCAATGCTGTCTGGGGTACCAACCTCCTCTGTTCCCCGGAGGAGGAGAAGGAGGTGGAGGTGCCATCTGCCAAGGCCTTCATCAGTAGAGCCCGGAGTACATGGTGGAGAGCACGTGCTACCCTGCTTCGCCACGCCTCAGCTATGAAGAGCCAGGCCGACCGCCGCCGCCGCCCCTGCCCCCTCGCTACAGGGTCAGCCAGAAGGTTTGGCTCTCTGCCAAAGACATTCCCTTGCGGGGCTCTTGTAAAAATTATCCCCTAGATTTATTGGTCCCTACCCCATTATTCGTGTTATAACCCCCTCGGCCATACAGTTGCGCCTCCCCTCCTCCCCCTACGCCGCATCCATCCCTGTGTTCCTATGTTGTCTCGTTTTAGCCCTCCTGTCCGCACCCCCACCTCCCCCGGCTCATCGAAGGGGGCCCAGTCTACACCGTTCGCCGCCTGCTGGATGTCCGACGCAGGGGCCGTGGGTCGCCAATTTCTGGTGGATTGGGAGGGGTACGGTCCTGAGGAACGCAGTTGGGTGCCCGAGAGACATATCGTCGACCCCCTCCCTAATCCAGGAATTCCTGCGCGGCATCCGGTACAGGTTGGTTATCCGCCAGGTGGCGTTCCTAGGGGGTACTGTCACGTCTCGTGTTCGTGTTCCCCATAATTAGGTGTTTTCATTTATTCCATGTTTTCCTGGTTGTCTGGTCCGTGTTTTCACTTTCACTTACCTGTTCCCAGTCTTGTCATTGTATTATGGTTTTCACCTGTTCCTCATGTGTCTGATTGCAGTTAGCTGCATTCATGTTAATTCCTAATTGTTTTCGTTATGTCTGATGTAGTTAGCTGTTCGATTCCATGTTCACTTCCTGATTGTCTCGTTATTGTATTATCGTTTTCACTTAATTCCTCATGTGTCTGATTGCAGTCAGCTGCATTCATGTTTATTCCTGATTGTTTCTTGTTATGTCTAAATGTATTTAAGCTGTGTGTTTTCCCATGTTCGTTGCCAGATTGTCTTGTGCTTTGCGTATGCCTACACAACTCTCCAGCGTTTCTCTGTTTCCCCGCATTTTGTTTCATCGTGTTTGTGTTGTTTGTGTTCGTCTTGTTCTCAGTCTTGTTCCCGCTCCTCCCTGTGTTCCCTGGACTGCTTTCACGGTATCGACCTTCGCCTGCCCACTGACTACGCCTTGCCTGCCCCTGTTACTACTGAAGCCCGGAACGAACTCTGCCTGTCCCCGACCATTCTTTGGATCCCTGCATTGCTCTGTTTACTCCTGTTTGACCATCGCCTGTTTATGCAATAAAAGATATTATTGCATTTCTTGGTCGCGCCTGGTTTTCGACACCGTTCCTGACAGAACAATCTGGCCACGATGGAACCAGCGGACGACCCGATTCTGCGGCGTTGCCAGTTACCACAGGATTCGGCAGGACATCACGAGACGGAACTGCGGACATTGCAGCAGACTGTCAAGCTTTGGCGGAGCAGCTTTCCAGCATGGCCCAAGTCACCCAGGAGTCAGCAGCGGCTGCCCGTTCTGCACAGACTGCGGCAACCCAATTCCAGATGCAAGTTGGCTATCAGAGGGGTTCGAACCTCAACTACCTCCTCCAGAACGCTACCTGGGCGACCCCAACTCCTGTCAGGCTTTTCTCAGTCAGTGCTCCCTGGTGTTCGAACTACAGCCCTCCTCGTTTCCAACAGAAAGAGCAAGGGTAGCTTACGTTATCACGCTCCTTGGGGGAAAAGCTCGACTGTGGGGTACCTCCCTCTGGGAGAACGGACATCCTGCTCTCACGACCTTCTCATCCTTTGCGGAGGAGATGAGAGGGGTTTTCGACCGGTCCTCGATTGGACGGGCGGCTGCCCGTCAACTGCTTCAGCTTCGCCAGGGAGAACAATCTGTCTTGGACTACTCCATCGAGTTCCGGACCCTGGCTGCCTCAGCAGGATGGAATGCCGTGGCCACCTACGATGCCTTCATGCATGGTCTCTCCGAGAGGGTTCTGGACCAACTGACAGTGTGCGACCTACCTCTGGACCTGGACAGACTCGTGGACCTGGCCATCCGCATCGACATGCGTCTGCAGGAGAGAGGAAAGAGGCATCGCGAATCCCCTGCTCCCCCTTGCTTCCGGCCTGCGACGCAATCCAGCTCCCCTGCTCAACCCACTGCGATCACGGAGCCCATGCAGCTGAATCGGGCCCATCTATCCGAGGCCGAACGCCAGCGCCGCCGGGAGGGGGGACTATGCCTTTACTGCGGTGGCAGGGGACATTTCCGGTCGTCATGCCCGGTAAAAGACAAACGCCCGTCAGTGAAGAGGGAGGTTCTGACAGGCGCCTCACAATTATCAACCTTCCGACCCCAACGTCCCATGCTCCACGTCGTCCTCTCCTGGCAAGGAGAGCAGTTTCCGGTGCAGGCCCTGATTGACTCGGGGGCCGACACTAATCTCATCTGCTCTACCCTGGTTCATCGCATGGGAGTTCCGGTGTCTCAGCTAGTGACACCTCTCCAAACCAAGACCCTGACAGGTACGCCTCTAGCAGTGATTGAGGAGATCACCCAGCCTCTGGAGCTGCTTGTTTCCGGAAATCACAGGGAGAGACTGGCTTTCTGTCTTATGGAGTCTCCCTGTGCTCCACTGGTGCTTGGCGGACCCTGGCTGGCGACCCACAATCCCAGTATTGACTGGACGACTGGACACATCCGGGAATGGAGCCCTTTCTGTCAGAAGTCATGTCTACGTTCGCGGCCACCCTGGAAACTCCACACCCGTGGCTAGAGATCGGTCGACCTGTCACTCGTGCCTTCCGAAAATCACGACCTTGGTCAGGCTTTCAGCAAGTTCCGTGCCTGCACGTTGCCACCTCATCGCGCCTACGACTGCCCCATCGACTTATTTCCTAGTTCGACTCCTTCCAGAGGCCACCTATACTCATTGTCTGTCCCAGAGAACAAAGCCATGGAGGAATACATCTCCACATCATTATCGTCCGGAATCATCTGCCCTTCATCATCCCCTGCCGGTGCTGGGTTCTTTTTTGTTAAAAAGAAGGATGGAACCCTGCGTCCCTGTATTGATTACAGGGTCTCAATGCCATCACTGTGAAGAACCGCTACCCACTCCCATTAATGTCATCGGCATTCGACAATCTCCAGGAGGGGAGATTCTTCACCAAATTAGATCTCCGCAACGCCTACCACCTGGTCCGGATTCGGGAGGGGACGAATGGAAGACCGCTTTCAACACCCACACTGGCCATTATGAGTACCTGGCCATGCCATTCGGACTCACCAACGCCCCTGCCGTCTTCCAGGGATTAGTGAGCGATGTACTCCGGGACATGTTGTCCCGGTTCGTTTATGTCTACCTTGATGACATTCTTATTTTTCAAAGACCATCGAGGAACACGTACAGCATGTCGCCAAGTTATCCAGAGACTACTGGAATATCTATTGTTTATAAAGGCTGAAAAATGTGAATTCCATAAAGATTCTGCTCAGTTTTAGGGTTTATTATCTCGAGGCCATCTGGAGATGGACCCCGCCAAGGTGCAGGCGGTACAGGAATGGCCCGAACCCATGGATCGCAAACAACTTCAACGTTTCCTTGGGTTTGTGAACTTTTACCGTAGGTTTGTCCGTAATTACAGCACGGTCGCCGCACCGTTAATCACACTAACATCTACCAAGATCTGTTTAAGATGGAACCCTGATGCCCAGTTTGCCTTCGAGAAACTAAAGTCTCGATTCACGTCAGCTCCTCTCCTCGCACTCCCGGATCCTGCACGTCAGTTCATTGTGGAGGTGGATGCCTCCGATTCTGGGACAGGGGCAATCCTTTCCCAGAGAGCCCTTGATAACAAGGTACACCCGTGCGCCTTTTTCTCACACCGCCTTTCCACTACTGAGAGGAATTACAGCATAGGTGATTGAGAACTTTTAGCTATTAAACTAGCATTTGAGGAGTGGAGACATTGGCTAGAGGGGCTGCTGTGCCATTCCTGGTCTGGACGGATCACCGTAACCTGGAATACCTCCACTCGGCTCAACGCCTTAATCCTCGTCAAGCCAGGTGGTCTCTATTTTTGCCCGTTTTGTTTTTACCCTATCTTTTCGCCCAGGTTCCAAAAACGCCAAGCCCGACGCCTTATCCCGGATCTATGCCTCTCCGGAAGAGGAGAGCAATCCGGAGCCGATCCTGCCGCCCAGCTGCGTGGTAGCAGCAGCTGTGTTTGATGTTGTTCGGATGGTGGAGGAGGCACTCCACACCACACGGACTCCCAGGGATACGCCGGCCAACCAACTGTTTGTGCCAGAGACTGTCCGATCCCAGGTGCTGGAGTGGGCTCACTCTTCCCCGATGGCCTGTCACCCGGGTGTTTCACGCACCCTAGCATTTTTGTCCCGTAGATTTTGGTGGCCCACCATGAAGGACGACACGGCCGGATTTGTGGCAGCCTGTGTGCCGTGTGCTCGGTCCAAGACCTCCAATGCTCACCCCAGCGGTCTCCTTCAACCCTTAGCGGTTCCACGATGCCCATGGTCCCACATTGCCCTGGACTTTGTGACTGGTCTACCACCATCAGAAGGTAACACAGTCATACTTATGGTGGTAGACCGGTTTTCCAAGAGCGTACATTTCATTCCACTGCCTAAACTCCCCTCTGCTAAGGAGACCGCAGAGCTCATGGTGAGACACGTTTTTCGCCTCCACGGATTACCGCAGGAGATGACCTCGGACCGGGGTCCCCAGTTTTCCAGCGGGTTCTGGAGAGCATTCTGCTCTCTGATTGGGTTCCACCCAGAGACCAATGGCCAGACGGAGCGCTATAACCAGGAGCTGGGGAAGGGACTGCGCTGTCTGGCCGCACAAACTCCGGCTACCTGGTCACGCTCCCTGCCCTGGGTAGAGTACGCCCACAATTCCCTTCCCGTTTCCTCCACCGGAATCTCTCCATTCCAATGCTGTCTGGGGTACCAACCTCCTCTGTTCCCGGAGGAGGAGAAGGAGGTGGAGGTGCCATCTGCCAAGGCCTTCATCAGTAGAGCCCGGAGTACATGGTGGAGAGCACGTGCTACCCTGCTTCGCCACGTCTCAGCTATGAAGAGCCAGGCCGACCGCCGCCGCCGCCCTGCCCCTCGCTACAGGGTCAGCCAGAAGGTTTGGCTCTCTGCCAAAGACATTCCCTTGCGGGGCTCTTGTAAAAAATTATCCCCTAGATTTATTGGTCCCTACCCCATTATTCGTGTTATAACCCCCTCGGCCATACAGTTGCGCCTCCCTCCTCCCCTACGCCGCATCCATCCTGTGTTTCACGTGTCTCGTCTAAAACCCTATGTTGTCTCTCGTTTTAGCCCTCCTGTCCGCACCCCACCTCCCCCCCGGCTCATCGAAGGGGGCCCAGTCTACACCGTTCGCCGCCTGCTGGATGTCCGACGCAGGGGCCGTGGTCGCCAATTTCTGGTGGATTGGGAGGGGTACGGTCCTGAGGAACGCAGTTGGGTGCCCGAGAGACATATCGTCGACCCCTCCCTAATCCAGGAATTCCTGCGTCGGCATCCGGTACAGGTTGGTTATCCGCCAGGTGGCGTTCCTAGGGGGGGGGGGGTACTGTCACGTCTCGTGTTCGTGTTCCCCATAATTAGGTGTTTTCATTTATTCCATGTTTTCCTGGTTGTCTGGTCCGTGTTTTCACTTTCACTTACCTGTTCCCAGTCTTGTCATTGTATTATGGTTTTCACCTGTTCCTCATGTGTCTGATTGCAGTTAGCTGCATTCATGTTAATTCCTAATTGTTTCTCGTTATGTCTGATGTAGTTAGCTGTTCGATTCCATGTTCACTTCCTGATTGTCTCGTTATTGTATTATCGTTTTCACTTAATTCCTCATGTGTCTGATTGCAGTCAGCTGCATTCATGTTTATTCCTGATTGTTTCTTGTTATGTCTAAATGTATTTAAGCTGTGTGTTTTCCCATGTTCGTTGCCAGATTGTCTTGTGCTTTGCGTATGCCTACACAACTCTCCAGCGTTTTCTCTGTTTCCCCGCATTTTGTTTCATCGTGTTTGTGTTCGTCTTGTTCTCAGTCTCGTTCCCGCTCCTCCCTGTGTTCCCTGGACTGCTTTCACGGTATCGACCTTCGCCTGCCCACTGACTACGCCTTGCCTGCCCCTGTTACTACTGAAGCCCGGAACGAACTCTGCCTGTCCCCGACCATTCTTTGGATCCCTGCATTGCTCTGTTTACTCCTGTTTGACCATCGCCTGTTTATGCAATAAAAGATATTATTGCATTTCTTGGTCCGTGCCTGGTTTTCCGACACCGTTCCTGACACACACAGTCTAATAGTTGTGCGTATTGCTCAAATTTAAGTGATTTAGAGCTAGTTTCATTCACAGAAAATCCTAACTGTCTGTATAATACCAAAGTTAGCCGAATAACCTGTTAAACTCAGTTTTTTAAAGATGCAAAAACACATGTGTGGAAGGCGTCGGTCTCGGCAGCTGATCAGGGCGATTAGCGGCCACGCCTACTGGCAGAGCAGCCAACGCACACACCGGTCTTGTGTTTACTAATCACATCGGTGTGCTTTAAAACTGCTCTGCTCTCTTCAGTAGGTGGCTGGAACAAGGAAGGAAAAGGCGTGGGAGACCGAGGAGAAAAAGCAACCGAGAAAGAAAGAAAGAAAAGCAAAGTGAATGCAAAAGTAAAACGGGAACTGGAAAGTTTCAGTTTATTTTGTGATAGTTTTGTTGTGTTTAAAGTTTATGGTTTTTGTATCCTGAATCCGTAGGGGCGACGGACAGATTTAGTTTTGTTTATTTGTTTAAAACTCCCAGTCTAGTTCTCTGCCCGTGTCGGGGATCAGATAACTTTTAAAAAGAAACAATACAAATCCAGTCCATGAACCAGAACAATCCACTCTGTTTCTAGACTGCTCTATTCCTGTTCAGGGATTGTCACGTGGCGTCTGAGAAAGTGGTGCCGAAACCCAGGAATCAGCAGCACCACTGGAGAACATGGAGAGCCCACTCTCCCAGGTGATCGCCCACCTGGCTGCGATGCAGGAGGCTCAGCAGCGCACTTTGGTACGGTCCCAGGAAGACCAACAGGAGGCGCTGCGGACTATCACCGCTACCCAGGCAGCAGACAGAGCTGCGATCCTGGAATTACTGAACAGCAGGCAGGCGGCCCCCTCTTCCATCCCTGTCCGGTCCGAAATCATGATGCAAAAGATGGGACCGGACGACGACCCATAGGCGTTCGTCAAGCTTTTTGAAAGAACAGCCACGGCATGCGGTTAGCCGGTGGAGCAATGGGCATTACAGCTCCTCCCGCTGCTGTCCGGGGAGAGCCAGCTGGCAGTGTGCCAGCCGTTTCCGTGGCTGACTACCCGACCCTCCGGGTCACCATCCTGGAGAGAGTGGGGCTAAAACCGGAGGGACACCGAAGAAGACTCCGCGATCTGCGCTTCGCCGACATCGGGCATCCCTTCGTCTACATCCAACATCTCCTCGACTGGCTGCAGCCAGAAGTCCGAACCATGGAGGAAATCATGCAAGAGGTGGCATTGGAGGAGTTCATGTCGGGGCTCCTGAAAGGGACCGCGGGCTGGCTCCGATGCCACCAACCCGCCACTCTGGCTGCAGGCGTCCAGCTGGCAGAAAATCACCTGGCGGTCAGTGGGGATACAGGGAGACTTCCCCAGAGAGCTGAAGGGCTGAAAAGCCCGTTTTACAGATCCCGCTCCAACATCCCGGTTCCCTGTCTTCCCCAGTCCATTCCCAATCCAATACCCAGCCCCAACCCAGGTCTACGCCCCCCTTCCCGAACCCCGTCCCGAACCCATAACCCCCCCCGAGATCGCACTTTTAATTGTCCGAACCTTTCTGTCCCAGGTTACATAGGGTCTGCACGGACGGTGGGGCAGGAATGTTGGCAGTGTGGGCGTCCTGGCCACATCCGTCAGGATTGCCCTTTGATGGATGTAAACATCGCCGGACGTCCCGCTGTCCAGCGCTACTCCCCCGAACCAGCAGAGTAGTTTTTGGTACCCGTAAGTATCAAAGGGAAAACAATCCAGGCGCTGTTGGACACGGGTTGTTCTCGCACCCTTGTGCATCAGCGTCTGGTTCAACCTGAGGCATTGGACAGGCTCACAGAGGTGGTGATAAGGTGCGTACACGGGGATGTGCACTATTATCCAACCGCCCGGATTGAATTTTATATTGGGGGGAAAAAGCATAGCATGGTGGCAGGGGTTACTCCCCGCACCCCCGTTCCGCTGATTTTGAGACACGATTAGCCGGGTTTTAAGGATATAGTTAGAAAGGAGATTGCGGAAGGGGCCCGACAGGGGTGTGTTCGCTATCGTCTTGTGGCAACTGGGGGGGATGACGTCACAGATGACGATGACCCAGGGGAGGGGCCGTCGGCTCTCTCTCCGCAACAACCCGAGGTGACCGAAAGGCTACTTCAGGGAAACGCGGGCGGGGCCGGCAGACTTCCCCGATTCACTGACTGAGACTGATTTCTCCCTCGAACAATCGCAGGACGAAACGCTCAGTCGAGTAGCTGACCAAGTGATTAAGATTGATAGCCAGCTGCTTGACCCAGAGCGGGTGGTGACATACCCATATTTTTGTATTTTACAGGATAAACTGTATCGCGTGTGTTAGGATGCCTATACAGGAGAAGAACTTACACAGTTATTGCTGCCAAAAAGTCGTCGGGAAATGGTTTTCCAGGCGGCTCATAGCAATCCCATGGCGGGTCATTTAGGACAGGATAAAACACTATTCCGGATACTGGCTTGATTATATTGGCCGGGCATTCAAGGTAATGTCCGTCGGTGGTGTACGGCGTGCCCCGAATGCCAAAAAGCAAATCCAGCGGCAATCCCAAAAGCTCCACTGCACCCCTTGCCGTTAATAGAGGTCCCGTTCGAAAGAATTGGAATGGACCTTGTCGGGCCATTTGATCGGAGTGCCAAAGGGTACCACTTTGTATTAGTTATTGTAGATTATGCAACGCGATACCCTGAGGCTGTACCCCCCGCAATATATCTGCAAAGACTATTGCGGAGGAGTTGTTCCACTTTTTCTCCCGGGTGGGAATTCCAAAAGAGATTCTCACTAATCAAGGCACTTCATTTATGTCACGAACACTGAAGGAACTGTACGCATTATTGGACATCAAGTTGATTCGAACTAGCGTATACCACCCACAAACTGGTAGGGCGGTTCAATAAGACATTGAAATCCATGATGCTGAAGTTCTTTCAAACCGATTTGAAGAATTGGGACAAACTCATTGATCCACTGATGTTTGCCATTAGAGAGGTTCCCCAAGCCTCCACTGGGTTTTCCCTGTTTGAATTATTATATGGGCAACGTCCCAGGGGTATTCTGGATTTGTTAAGAGAAACTTGGGAGGAAAGTCTGAGCCCCAGCAAAAATGAAATTCAATACGTCATGGACCTGCGAGCAAAGCTGCACTCACTCGGACAAATTTCACGAGAACATTTGCTCCAGGCCCAGGAACGACAGAGATGGCAATATAACCCGGGGGCACAATTACGAAAGTTTCAACTGGGAGATCAAGTCCTAGTGTTACTCCCAACGTCAGCATCTAAACTGCTCGCAAAGTGGCACCGACCCTTTGAGGTTACACGACGAGTGGGGGATGTTGATTATGAAGTAATTCGCTTGGATAGAGGTGGGTCAGGTCAGATATACCACCTAAATTTATTAAAATGGTGGGAGGTGGTAGACCCTGTTTTGCTCGCTATGCCAGAAAATCCCCGAGATGAGCTGGGACCGGAAATTCCAATTGAAAGTGCGAGACTTCCGGTCCCCGTTGGTAGCCATCTTACACCGGACCAGCAGGCAGAGGTGAGTAATTTACAATGCAGTTTTCCTGATGTGTTTTCTCCCTTACCCGGGAGAACTGACTTGATTGAACACCACATTCAGACCCCGCCAGGCACCGTGATTAGGAGCCAGCCATATCGCTTGCCTGAACACAATAAAAAGTGGTTCAGGAAGAATTTGAAAAAATGCTAGACATGGGGGTAATAGAGGAATCTAGTAGTGACTGGTGCAGCCCCATTGTGCTTGTACCTAAGCCTGATGGGTCGGTTCGATTCTGTGTGCACTACAGGAAAGTTAACGCAGTATTGAAGTTCGATGCCTATTCAATGCCCCGGGTTGACGAGCTGCTGGATCGGTTGGGCACTGCTTGCTTTTATTCGACACTGGATTTAACCAAGGGCTACTGGCAGATTCCCTTGTCTCCAGCGTCCAGGGAAAAGTCGGCATTCTCTACTCTGTTCAGCTTACACCAATTCCTGACCTTGCCTTTCGGTATGCATGAGGCTCCAGCCACCTTTCAGCGCCTAATGGATAGGCTACTTCGACCGCATGCTGCATATGCCGCAGCATATTTGGATGACATTGTCATCTATAGCAATGAGTGGGAGCGGCATTTGCGGGCCATCCTACGGATGCTGAGGGGAGCGGGGCTCACTGCTAACCCAGGCAAGTGCGCTATTGGGCGGAGAGAGGTATGGTATCTGGGGTTCCTCTTGGGCGGGGGGCAGGTCCGACCTTTGATTGATAAAACCGTGCCATTTCTGCCTGCCCACAGCCCAAGTCTAAAAAACAGGTGAGATCCTTTTTTTGGGACTGGCAAATTATTATCGCCGGTTTATTCCTGGCTTTTCGGCACTAGCCAGTCCCCTAACTGATCTCACCCGAAAGGCAGCCTCAGATCCGGTCCAGTGGACGGAGCAGTGCCAGGTGGCGTTCGTGAGGATAAAAGCGATTCTATGTGGCGACCCTCTGCTAATCAGCCCTGATTTCTCCCTGCCTTTTAGTTTGCAGACCGACGCCTCGGATAGGGGGCTGGGGGCAGTCTTGTCCCAGGAGCGTGGGGGGGAGGAGCGACCGATATGTTACATCAGTCGGAAGCTTTCTCCGAGAGAGGCCCGCTACAGCGCAATAGTGTTTGGCGATCACATGGGCCTCTCTCACCCTCCAGTACTACCTCCTGAGCAAGACCTTTACCCTCTACACCGACCATGCACCCCTCCAGTGGCTACACAAGATGAAGGACACCAACTCTAGGTCACTCTTGCACAGCCCTTTTGCTTCTGAGTGATCCATCGGCCAGGGTCGGATGGGTGCGCAGACTTCCTCTCCAGGGAGGGGCGGATGGGCCCTGGCCACATTCTGGCGATGGAGGGGTGTGGAAGGCGTCGGTCTCGGCAGCTGATCAGGGCGATTAGCGGCCACGCCTGCTGGCAGAGCAGCCAATGCACACACCGGTCTTGTGTTTACTAATCACATCGGTGTGCTTTAAAACTGCTCTGCTCTCTTCAGTAGGTGGTTGGAACAAGGAAGGAAAAGGCGTGGGAGACCGAGGAGAAAAAGCAACCGAGAAAGAAAGAAAGAAAGAAAGAAAGAAAGAAAGAAAGAAAGAAAGAAAGAAAGAAAGAAAGAAAGAAAGAAAGAAAGAAAGAAAGAAAGAAAGAAAGAAAGAAAGAAAGAAAAAGAAAGGCAAAGTGAAAGTAAAAGTAAAACGGGAACTGGAAAGTTTATGTTTATTTTGTGATAGTTTTGTTGTGTTTAAAGTTTATGGTTTTTGTGTCCCAAACCCGTGAGGGCGACGGACAGATTTATTTTTGTTTATCTGTTTAAAACTCCCGGTCTAGTTCTCTGCCCGTGTCAGGGGTCAGAGAACTTTTAAAAAGAAACAATAAAAATCCAGCCCGTGGACCAGAACAATCCACTCTGTTTCCAGACTGCTCTATTCCCGTCCAGGGATTGTCACGTGGCGTGTCACAACATGCAAACCAGAAATAAATTGTGGGGACTGGACCTCGCTGTCCTCATAGCTATGTAGTTACAGCCACGTCTATGTCTAGCAGTCTACAAATGTTGTGTGAATATAAACAAAAAGTTGTAATCATGTTCGTGGTCAAGGTAAACAAGCTTTGCAATGCTATAAGAATTCCAGCTAAATTTGGCAACGTACAAGATCATCGCTATTACTAAATTATGTGGTTAAATTAATATCCATGGGATCAGCGATGGGTTTAGTCAAGCTTGTCAAACCAGGGAAACTTATATTTCTCTTCCTCTGAACTTCCACTGTTGCAAAGAGAATCTCGTACTTTAACATACTGTTGCCGAAGTTCCTTTGCTATCACGTGACATTTTTTGGTGAAGCGGTGAAAGCCCCTGTCCTCAAACATTTTGTAGATCGCTGTGTTTTTGTGCAAGAACCACTTTTACGCAGAATTCGTAAAAGAGAATTTGCCACATTCACCAATTTTCTTGTATTTAGAATTTTCTCTTAGGTATGAACAATATTTACGCGTGGTCTAGAGCTGTCATATGGAGTCATATGTACAATTTGCCTGCCGTTCTCCAAAGCAAAACAACTTTGTTTTTGACTAATGGATTGTGTCCATTTCGTTAATTAGAAGAACCGTTACATTTACATTGACATTTTAAGCATTTAGCAGACGCTCTTATCCAGAGCGACTTACAAGATGTGCATAAATACATAAATATATGAGTTTGTATATATAACTTACACGATAAATGATAGAATTCATAATGTATAATCATTTTGAGAGTATCCTGTTTGACAATTGTAGGCCTATATTTGACTGTTTTCTTTTCAAATTGTAGGATAATATCATTCATAATTCATTAATATAATTATATAATTATCATTCGTTTCAATTGTGGCTATTGAGGCTATGGTATAATACTACAATATCTTGGAAGAGAGTGCGCTTTTAGAGAGCGCGCTGATCTATTTGCAGAGACAGACGAATGGCTAGTGTCGCGATTTCGGTTACCACGGGCTGTGCTTCGCTGTCAGTCGCTGTCCAGGGGGACATCCGTTGCAACACCTGACGAGGTAACCTCGCCAATTATGGCACGTATTCGTGTGACGACCGCGGTAAGGACCCAGACGCAGATCAGGGATTAGGCAAAAGAGTTGTTTATTCACAGGCAGGGGTCAAAACCAAGAATCAGGGAATCAGAGGTACAAAATCGCGAGGCAGAGAGAAGTAGTAATAGGGCAGTCAAAAGGTCGATACTCAGGAATCAGAAGGGCAAAAGGACAAAATCGCTGGGCAGGCTCGGGGTCGTAATCAAAGGGTAGTCTCGGGAAATGCTAATTACTCTGGCTTCGGAAAGGTAGGCTCAGGGAAATAGAATCAACGTACTGACACGGAGAAATGAAAACACTGAACATATATACAGGGAGACATAATAGAAATCAGGTGAGACAACGAGGAGAGAGAGGCTGGAACACAGGGAAGAGATAATAACATAACAAGAGGGAAACGTAAGACACGGACACTGAACCATACAAACATATAGACAATAAACGACCTGGGAGAACAGGCAGACACGTGCATAGTAAAAGGGGAGGTACGCAAGGAGAAACGTTGCGTGCGTATGAGGAGAGAACGGAAAACTAAGCAGGGATAGGATAATGAGAGAGAGAAATGCCGGTAGTAGGAAGCGTGAGATAATTAGTGATTAGTAGTGTTAGTAACTAAATCTAAATCCCTAACGTTAGTAGATTAGTTAGTTAGTACTGTACACATCTGACTAATATACACAAAGTGCGATCACGAAAGTAGGAAAGAAGAAAACGAGAGAATAAGCGAAGGCGGAGG
Source organism: Aldrovandia affinis (assembly GCA_029706075.1). Lineage (NCBI taxonomy): Eukaryota > Metazoa > Chordata > Actinopteri > Notacanthiformes > Halosauridae > Aldrovandia > Aldrovandia affinis. Next base: position 435,211 of record JAINUG010000159.1, read on the forward strand.
AAACCCGTAAATTCTAAACACCCGAAGTGCATGACAAGACAAGGAGTGGATCTAGAAATAAACGGAACAGGAACGATAACAGACGGGAGAGCAGAACGTGACAGAACAATGAGAAACGCAAAGCTGACAACAGAATAAAGAGACATGACAGATAATAAATACACGAAGTACAAAAATGACAGAAACATAAACTCAGAATATAACAATTCGCTCGTCTGGGTGCGTAACGGAGACTTCCTCCTGACCCCTCCTGTTGCAGTCATGGATCGCCTTGCTTTCGCGAGACGTTTCTTTGACTCCAATTTCATATCACACAATTTTTTTATTTTATTTCTGTGATGCTACGGGCAACAGATTTTACTGCGTTAACTGCACAAGTAATTCTTTCCCACTTCTTGGTTTTAACAGGTCCCTTAATTCCACTGTTGATGCTCTTAAATAGTACGTGCTTTCGGTTACTTATTTCAGATAGTAGTACTTCAATCTCCGAGCTCGTAAAGTTTTTCTTATTGGTTTTTGCGGGACGCCTAACCTTATACGGCATTATTGGGCCGTTAATTATGCTAATTCACAAATCACATGAACGCGCACTCATTTAAGAAGACGTGGCATTCAGCATGTTTACGTTGTCATTTACGACAGTTTTCTGAAGTTACGAGCGTTTGCTGAATCTGACGTGGAACACTCGTAGAAGTCATCTCACGAAAAAAAATACGAGAAAGATACGATAAAAATACGAAAATGTTCTTGCATGAGGCCCAATGTACCTCATAGCTGCTCCAAGGTAAACCACGACTAATTTTTCTGCCACTTTGATAGCAATAAACAAAATGTGTTGCCCATAATCCAAAGCGTGCCAAACCCATCGTGCATAGCAATTTGGGTCGCATGCATTCTCACCACAAAGGAACCCCTCCAGAGTTCACTTGGAAGCGTACTGAAACCACCTTCTCTAGGTGGACTCAGTCCAATTATTTTGGTCTGCAGCCGAGTGCGTTTGTTTTGTTCATATGTGCCCAAATTAACCAAATTTAGGGGGGAATCACTCCAGGGTTCAAAATAAATGCTCCAAACGAACTAGGTGTGAAAATGCCCTTATTGAAGGTACTTGTGTGGTACCTTGTCTAATTCTTTTTGAAAGTCCAAATATATAATAACATAAGCGTGGTTCAAGTCAAAAGTCTTTGTAGCTTCCTCAAATAAGTCCAGGTGGTTGGTTAGGCATGACCTCCCCCTGAAAAAGTTCAGCAATTCCAATTTGTCTCTAATAATACATTCCAGTATTTTATATGAGATGCCAGTTAAACTGACTGGCCTATAGTTCCCTGGATCAGTTCAGTCCCCCTGCTTATATATAGTGTTTCATACAAGGTTTTCAAGTACTTTGCCATCCTTTATCTCAATGTCTTCTAAGACATCCTGTACATTGGATGTATTTTTTTAAATATTAATAGCTTCTTCAAAGTAACTCTCAACTCTCAAAGTAGCTCTCAACAAAGTAACTCTTTAGTGTGATAGAAATATCCTTATTATTATAAAGGTGGTCCTCTGTGGGTCTGTGGTAGAGCATGGCGTTGGCAGTGCTTAGGTTGTGGGTTCATTCCCCACTGGGGCCACATATACTGAAAAATGTATGCATTCACTACTGTAAGTCGCTTTGGATAAAAGCGTCTGCTAAATGGCATATATATTATAAAGAAAAGCTCCTTCCTTATTCTTAATGCACTCTTCCCTAACCTTCCCTTTTCTATTGAAATATTGAAAAAATTGCTTAGGATTACTGTTTTCATTTTAGGGAAATTCCAAGGTGACTTTTAGCCCACATATTACAATAATCAACCTTGTTTCTCTCCGAATTGTGTTTTTATATACTCTGTATAGTTTTTTCTTTTTTCTCAAAGTCTCCCTTAAAGATGGATTCATCCACTATTGAGACTGCTTTTTCATCTTAATTTTTTAGAATTTTGTGATGAATTTACACTGTGCATCAAAAATAACCCTTTTAAATTTACTCAATTTTTCATTCACAGTTTTGCTATCTTTTTTACAACAGTTTTACCGAATGTATATTACCTATAATATCTCCGATTTTAGTTATTCAAAGTCTGAAGTTCTAGAGTTAGAGAAGGTGGTCTTAACTTGCCAAAAAATATAAAAAGTGACTGCACTATGATAATTTGTCCTAAGTGGTTCCACTACCTCTCAAATGCTAATTCCATCAGGATTATTACACAAAACCAGATCCAGAACTGATTTCCCTTTCATAGACAGAATAACAGACCAAACAGTCATTGACCACATCTAAAAACTCGTCTTCACATTTACCCTGTCCTGGCACTACTTCCCAACGAATTGAAGTCACCCATTATTATTTTCTCTCCTTCCTGACAAGCTTGTTTTATTTTTCAATAGAGCATAGTATTTATGTTGTTGTCTGAAGCTGGTGGCCTGTAGCATACTCCTATATTAAGGCCTTTCTCATATTCTCCCAGGAGTATGTATTCTCCCAGTAATCCAGATGTCCTCACAAGGAATGAGAGGGTTAATGCCTGGAATTTCCTGCACATTGAGATTTTCTTTTACATAAAGGGCCACACCCTCGTGTCTTTTATTTGTTCAGTCCTTCCTAATCAATTAACACCCCTCTACATTATATTCATCCCTGTCCACTGCACCAAGCCATATCTCTGTAAACCGAACAATTTCATAACGCCCATTAAACATGACAGCCTCCAGTTCTAAAAAAATATGTTTTATGCTTCTAGCATTTAAACAAAGGAACTTCAAAGTGTTACGAGTACATTTATTTTCCCCCTCTCCCAGTCCTGACTGCACCATACCACCTCTATTAACCTTATGATCTAAAATTTCTTTATTTATGATAATCCTGAACTGCAGCCGAGTCCAGCAAGTTGGACTTTGAGATAAAGAATTTTGCTGTCGAGATGCTCTACAAGCCAACAGTAGTCGCAGATGAATGCCCCTTGGAAGTCTCCCTCCAGAAGTGCAATCCTTCTGCAACACTTGCATTGCCCTGGCCTCATTTTATCCTAACTATAAAAGCCTAACTCTCCCTGCACCTGATTACTGCCAAGACAGAGACACTAAGTCAATACAATTACAAACCGCACTGAGTTGGTTCTGAACAGTCAGGAGTAGAAAACTAGGAATGACAAGAAACACCCCCATATAACTAATTTAGCTAGGTACCGGTTGTTTGTAGTAAGGGAGCTCGCAACAGTTAACCGAATCAAGTTATTTCATACACTAACCTTCACTTTTGGTAAGTAAAAGGCAAGCTGGCTAGTTAACTAATATTTTCCTGCTTGATGAATGATTTTCTTCTGAGAGGGGGCAGAAAGACACAAAAACCCTCTCGTCAGCTTAATTTAATACTGAATTTGTAGCCATTGCTAGACAAGTGAAAAAATGGAAAATTCTGTCAAAAGTAATTAAAGCAGAACACAAACAAGTTTGACTCAGTACAGAGTAGTAGAGCAATCGACCAGGAAAGAGTAATCAACCAAGAAGCAAGACACTACAGACAATATACTGTAAGGGTACAGATTTGTGTTCACTTACAGCCTTTTTCTATTTTTGTTTTTTTCAGACTTTTTGCTGTTCTTTAGGCTGTCATTGCCTCTTCCTCTTTTAAGTGTGTTGCAACTTCCTGCAGTTTTTCTTACTGTTCCCTCAATGACCCCATGTCACACAGGCAAACACACAAGAGCGATCATTGCTTAGTTAGGATGGACCTTGGGAGCACACATAATGTTTCTAAACTTACTGTAGACACAATGCCAAAGCATTCATTTTATTACCCCACTTTTATTACCTCACAGAGCTGTTTGAGATAAAAGAAGCTTTGCATTCCAGAGCAGACACATGAACACTGACAAACTCTGGAGTTTAGTCACATATTCCAATGACCCACCAGACACTCAGCTCTGGATTCTTAACATTGATGTATTGTTTGATACATCTTATGAATAGAACCACCAGTATGCTACCTTCATGTGACCCGCAGGGATTTAAACTGGCACCTCTGCACCTGTAGGCACTCAATTGGCATACTAACGTGACTAATTATACAATTAGTGGCTAATTGTGACCGTTATGAAAGCAATGAGTGAACCCAGAGTTGTGGTGCTCTGGGTACTGTGATCTCGAGACCACATTTTGAAAGTCTTGGTCTTGTCTCGGAATCGGAGGCATTTGTACTCGGTCACGACTCAGTCTCGGAACACAGATGACTCGGAATTTCTGCCGAGACCTATAATATGTGCATTGTAATTTTCAATGGCCAATTAAATACAATTCAAATTATGATCATATTTATAATGAACAGTCATAAACTAGGTGAATCAATAAAACTGTTCCAGTGGAAAGTTGATACCCCGCCAACCAATGATTGTGTGATCCAGGTTTCAATTTGAATATCATGTTGTTTCTCCAGTGTTAACCGTAAATTGAATTAACGTCTGCTAGAAGTCTCTCTGTCCATGTAAGAGACCAAGATTCGAGTTCTAACGTTATGTCTGCCAATTCGGCAATAATACGGCTTGCATATACAAATCATAAAGATTTCATTTGCAAAACCTCAATGGAAAAAACACACTGACTCATGCAAATATTGTAAGCAATCCATAATTGAGACAGCTGGGACGGCTTGCAACTTCTCCCAACACTTGGAAAGGACTCACAAATACAGTCCCGGCCAAAAGTTTTGTCGCATGAGTGGACAAAAGTGACAATTGCTAATTACCCAACTCTTAATTAGCTAATAAAGTTAGGAAACAACACAAATTAATCATAAGTGTCTAAAGTTTATTTAGATACCATCAAAACAAAAATTTCATAGATGCTTATAAGGTTTATTGCTTGATAATGATGAACAAGCCAGTTTCTACCTGGACAAAAGTCTTGTCGCAAATCAAATTATAATCAAGAAATGTTATCTTTCTCAAAAAGTAAATAAAATAACAAATGAAAAATCAGTCTAGTATTTCATCATGGACTATAAGTTAAGAAATTAATATCTTGTATGGGTTCCTTTGGCCTGCAGAACAGTTGCCATCCGGTTCCAGGTCTTTCATACACCACCGGTTTTAGAACACCCCCATTTCCCAGTTTTTACTGAAATGTAAGCAGTTCAAGTCCAGTGAATAACCCGAAATGGCACAAAGGTAAGCAATAAACTGCCAGAGGTAAAAAAAAAAAAAAAAGTTGAGTTTACCAAAAACAGAAAAATGGAAAATGGGGGTGTTCTAAAACTTTTGTCCGGTAGTGTATATCCCTGAACATTTTGATTATGTGTACACAGGACATCCTCCTGCCTTTAAAAGCATATTTATGTTCATAATATGCATTAATTAAACATTTTAAGAAATCGGGAACAGCAGCCGTCAATTATTTTAGTGTTATTTTAGTGCTCAGATTTTATTAACTGTTTTCATTTACTTTGAGGCTTCATCTTAAGAAATGTTTATATGGTATTTGTTATCTTTGTGTAGTGTTAATACATATTTCTAAACACCCAGAACCATTTGTAATGCACTGGGAGAAGACAAAAGACAAAATATTGTTTTGTCCTATTCTACTCTGATCATCATGTACAACGTTCACTTTAACAGTAGGGGAAAAGAGAGCCTTGAGCGGTGGCTGGATGTCATTCAAGATTTGACAGATGCATTCTAAAACTCAAATATTCAGTTAGAAAAAGTGCACTTATAAACAACAAGCACATAATAAAACGGTGGGGTAATTCCATCATTATCTAATGAATGGGGGGGCTGGAGCCTATGCCAGCATGCATTGGGTGAGAGGCAGGAATACAGCCTCAATCCATCAACCCATTACAGGGCACATACACCATTCACTCACACACTCATACCTACGGGCAATTTAGACTCTCCAATTAGTCTAACGTGCATGTCTTTTGACTGTGGGAGGAAACCAGAGGAAACCCACGCGGACACGGGGAGAACTCCACACAGAAAGGCCTCGACCGGGATTCGAAATCTGGGACCTTCTTGCTGTGCGGCAATAGGGCTATCCACTGCCCCACCATGCCACCTATTATTAATACAATATTATTAAACAGGTTAAGTAGTTTATAACTGCACTCTTTTTTAATGAGAGTAGTCTATTCCCCACAAACAGCAGCATACCCCTGCATCACATTTGAAAATACTGCCACATACCAATTCAACACGTGACACTGTGGAATGTAAACATTGGTACAATATTCACCTGTGCTGAATTAGTGGCAATTAATTTATCTAATTTATCCAGTGCCCAGAAGCGTTAGTAGAAGTATTTGGACAGTGGTAGTGGCATAGCGGGAGAGGCAGAGACGGTTCGGCAGGGCAAACTACTGCATGTCTATCTTTGGTAGTGGTGAGGTGAGTAGGTTTGTATATGTCTAGCTTTGTGTTTGGTTTCAACCTAAGGGCACCATTGGAGGTGTGACAGGCTAGCAATGCCTAGCAGGTTTAACACCTACCTGTAAATGTTATTACCAACGTAGGTGATTAGGGTAGCGCAACTTGCTAATTGTTTGACACATTCAATAATTTAGCCATTTCTCTGGCTGACAAACCTGCAGTTCAGGCACCAACTATTTGACTTCTTTATGTTGCTTTACAAACTCGCATATTAAAAGTGTTTATTTTTAAAAGTATTTCATAGCAGAAACATGAATTAGAAGCGAATTAGTATTGATATTAATATGAAACAGGTGTAGAATCCCTTTTAATTGTGATTTATTATACACACACACACACCACAAAATGTTTGATAAAGTATGTATAAAGTCCCCACTGTCATCTGTTTTAAGGTGGGTTGCAATTAGGCATTAGCAAAAGTTCTTAACCATTTACTTCTGCTAAGCGTCTTAGAATTTCCCCCCTTAAATGATTAACCTCAACACTAGACCTGAAGACCTGACACCAAAAGGTTATTATGACTACATCTTACACAATATATTGAAAGTACAAAATTACTTTAAAAGTACACTAACAACTTAATAGTTATCTAAGTCTTCTGACATTGGTCATTCATCTGTGACTCGTTGTGATTTTTTTGTTTCATTATTTTTGCAAAATACAAGTGGAAGTAAATAGGTTAATCATGTTTATATAATATTAACCCAGGATACTTGGGTATATATTGCTTTATTACATTTATATTTTATTCATTGGCAACATGTCCTGATGACATACAAGTGACAAACACAAACACACGCACATACATACACATAGACACAAAAAAACACACACACATATTCACACTCACACATACTCACAGACACAAACACTCACACACACATGCACATACACACACATACACACACACTCACACTCACACTCAAATACACACAGACGCACATACACCCTCATTCTGCAGACTAGGCTTTCATACAAAGGATTTATACATTCAACAATGGAAACAAAATAAAATTAGTTTTTCTCAATTGTTTAAACACTTTTCCTGAAACTTTTCTCAAAACGATAAACACAAAACTCAATCTGTAAATAATGTTTCCATAACTCCTCAAACCTCTTGCAAAATGAAACACTGCACTCAAAACTATGTGAACTCTTCTCAAAACTCTAACCAAAATGGCACACGCATGCATCAAATTAATACTCTTCTGAGGAATAATTACACACTGGTGTGATAAATGAAAAACACTGCTATGAAAATATAAACATTTCACTAATATTTGCAGTGTTATAAACTTACAACATATATGCAAAGGCCTGTTGTTATAGATTGTTACTGTATGAACTCAAATATAAAAGGAATACACAAATACAGTACCAAAAAAATATATTTTGTTTTGTACTCTACCGTTCAGTGAATAGCATAGGGAGAGGAGATGAGATGAGATGAGATTCACAGAACATGGGAATACAGTAGGTCTGTACAGGAAGACCATTTGTGTAAAATTAATAAATACTTGTCTAGTCTCATCTCTGTCAGGCCAGATGGCCAGATATTGAAATACTATGATGTTATCAATGATTCGACTTTGGATTTTCCTCAGTTGAATGGTATTGTTTTGTAGCACCATATTGACTATAGCCATCTCTTGTTCTACTGTGAAGAGACATTGTCTAGCACCACCAGCTGGTCTTCTTTCAATTCTGATTTTTTTAATGTTACATTATGCTGTATTGACAAAATAGCAATAGCCAACAGCACCCAATTTCATACATGATACATATTGGTACTGTGGTTCACTTACCATAGTACCATATTCTACAATAATCTGAGTACTGTATTGTAATGTAGTAGGCTACTAAAGAAAAGAACAGTAAAGAAAAATACTCCAATGTTTACAGTACTTACCTATTCTCATTTGTGAAGGTATGTGGAGTGGCTGTTTTGGCTGCACTCTTTGCCCGGCCTCCATCAAGGTCAAACCATGCTTGACCACATAGTCAACATAAGTGGTCCTAATTTCATTTGTTACTGAAACTACCTGTTGGCCATTTATCTGTGCTAAATCTCTGATCACTGATAGAACAATTTAGGCATGTAGTGTTTGAACCTGTGAGGACTGAGCATGATCAATTGATAAATTGTTTAGCATTCTGAATGGCAGTGCTTTCCATGTGAAATGTAAAATGAGTAGAATTGTGTTTAGGGTTTTGCAAAAAGGTATTTTGACAATGCAATTTGTGTGAGAACAAGCTAAATGTGCTTATAGTTTTACAGGAAATGTTTTTTAATTGGCATTTCTTTCAATCTTTAGGTTTTGATAATTGAGTCCATGGTACCAGTTCTTGTCTATAAACATTTCAGAAAACCTGTAAGCTTGAGCTACAAATGGAACTCAGAAGTACCTAGGGAATACCTAGGGACATTTATATTTCACAGTATGTTTTTGTGTTTGCTTATTTCCTATTGTGGTACAACACTGACTTATTCTATGTTGTGAAGACACATAGTTCTCTTGATTGGAGCATATTGGTTCCTTTCCCAGGTTTGAGAAAAATCATGAACGTTTCATGGTTGGTGATGGATGATCAATTAATCAGATTGACGCCAAAAAGATTTGATCAACATTCAAAATATATAAATTTTATTTTTCCTAAAATATACAATACATGCATAAATAGAGTGATATTTTTCTTTACATATTTAGTGTATATTTTTCCTAAGTTGAATTCATTCAAGTCTTATTGAATAAGCATAATTTTGATTCCAAGCCACCAGATCTTTGTAGAATTTATATGTGTGTATGTATGTGTGTGGACATGTGTACGTGCATCTTAGTGTCAGTGTATGTGTATGTGGACAGGGAAAAATGTGTTTTGTATGTGCCAGGAGAATATCCTGACATGTAAAAACAATGTACATTTATAGAAACATTCATCCCCATATGACAGACATTTAAATGTGCAATTCCTTTTTCACAGCAGAAAACCATGAAAATAGCCCTAACATTAACTTTTGGTAAGGTGAGGCATTTCAGTTAATGCTCAATGTCTATCATTCTGTAACACGCAGCCATAATCCTCAAAACACAAGTTTATGATTATCTTTTCCATGATTGTCACATTTCTCCTTTTCAACATTGAAACGTGATTTTTCATTTCTCACAGTGCGGGGCAAAGTTGACAAGTCACAGCCCAGTGTGTCAGTGGAAACATGCTAGATAATTATAACCATGTCTCTGAAACAAACATCCAGCCTTTTGAATAAAACATCATTAAAACCTACATAAACACATAAAAAACAATAAATGTACACACAAATTACCCATTAAGGCAATTACATTATTCATATCATTGAAAAAGTAACAGTATCTCAACAGTCCTCACAGGAAGATTATTTTAAACAAGTCCAATAAACTAAATAAATCATTAAATAATAAAGATGTTCAAAGTCCAATAAATAAAACAAATCATTTAAATCACAGGTAGGTAAGATATTAATTATATAACAATGCTAATTACAAACAGACATTCCTTTGATTAAACATAACATTGAAAACTTCAAAATATAGATATTTAGATTTGCATTTTGATTGAATGAGCCTGAGATGGGGGGGAGGGTGTGTGTCCTACTTCACACAGTAATGTTGAAGCGTGTGGCCGTGAGGTTGCGTGGATCTGAGATAGCTCTGGATGCATTGAGAGGAAAAGCCCAGTCCGGATAGGTGGAGAGATCAAACATATACAATCCCCAAGTGTTCATGGCCAGACTCACAGCCAATATGCCCAACACATTCATCACAGCGCCGGTCTTCACCTGCAAGAGACATCATTCGATCACTGCATTGCACTGACCTGCATAGGATGGATAGGGGACCTGCAGGGATAGGGTCTACCAAGTTATGGCTACCACCAACTCATATGAACCAATTGAAAGATGCTACTCTCAACAGCAAAATACTATGATTGACTAGAATCAGTGAGTAGATGGCTCAATCCATTCAGAGGTTCATAAAGCCTCATTCACTCAGCAATATTTGGTAGCATAGCTTGGCTAGACTTCAGAGTGACATAAATCCTATGTGTCCTTCTCCCTGATTAACAAATTGAATTGTTTATTTTTTAACCTACACAAACTTTTCTGTTCATTTCAGCGACTGACAAACTAATAGGCCTGTATACAATCAACATTTATCCTTCGCGTTGACTCACAATTAAGTTCAAGTGTTTTTATTCACGGAATTGACATTCATTATTCAAAGGGAGTACTAAGTACAAAGCAGGAGAAAGACACGGGACCCTGTATTTTTGTTTTCATGCTATTTACGTAGGTGTAAATATCCCACCTGTATAGAAGATAATCCTAATTCAGTTTATACATTCTTAGTTTATCAAATGTTTATAAACCCAAAATAAACAGGCTATTGATTGATTTGCAGTGACATCAATAAGCCATAAAAGTTGTTTGTGATCCAGATCTCTTACAGTACATATGAGATATCTGCATCAGGAATCTTTGAATGTCTGCATTTCTTCTAATTTCATGATGGGAATTCATCCCAAATTTTGCCACTCTCAATCTTTGTCATGTGCTCATGTAGATTCACTGTACCCAGTAAAGTTATATTCAAGTTGAATGTATATCAGTATAGTCATTACTGTCCTTTTGTTTTCCCCTGGATGAACAGGTGGATTTCCATCTCATCAGTTTCAGGTTGTAGTACACTGGTAATAGTAATATGTTTTATATAGAAATATCACTTCCCAGTTTATCACTCTGATCATACAATCCACAGGCTTGTTTGCCAAAGCCTTTGAAGAGGAGGCACTTCGCACTGTCAAGTGGCTCTTGAATGTGTTCTGATAAGGTTTTCAGCCTTAAAATGACCTTCGTTGCCATTAATAAAGTGCATAGAGGAGAATGGGGCATGGCCAGAGATGTGTATCATTAGTTAGAGTATGAGAAAACCCTGTTGCCAGGTTACTAGGCATCAAAGCCCCATAAAGGCTAACCAGAGAGCTAAAGTGGATAGGACTAGATGGGTACGAATAATATGGCTACTCTCGACATCCTCTTGAAGAACCCTATTTTGTTCTTTAAAAAAAGATGGCTATGTGGTGCACACATCCAAGAGATTATGGAGAGGAGATTTTGCCAGGACTCCAAAGCATTTCCAAAGCACTTATAGTATAAAGTAAACCCCAGCAAACTGCTTGGGTGTTTTATCTGTCAACATCTATGGTGTCACTGGTAATGCTCACAATTTATGGTGGGAGTGACCAGCTAGCTCCATGTGTCCAACCAAACAATCTGCTGGCAGAGTTGGGAGACTTGGGAGTAGCTGACATCACAGATGGGTTTTGACAGTCTACCAGACTGATGGAGAGAGGGTTTCAGTGGCTTAGGGCGTTCTGTGTTTAGTCACCCCATGAACAACCATGAGTAAACAAACGGCCAAATGGCACTTTAACTATTTGATGTTGAATCATAACATGTTAGGCTCTTTGTGCCCATCTTGTAAGTCGCTCTGGATAAGAGTGTCTGCTAAATGCTTAAAATGTAAATGTAAAACTTATAGAAATGGGTTGTACCCAGATCACCCCAGAATAATTTCAGAAGCAGCAACGTTAACAGATACATGGAAAGCACTGCCTGCCAGAATATAAAATGAGTGATGTGGAGCATACCATGTCCTTCACCATAAGATGGCCAGATGCAAATGCAATGGAGTTGGGTGGAGTGGAGACCGGTAACATAAATGCATATGAACAGCCGATGGTAGCAGGCATCATGAAGTAAAGAGGGTTGATCTGAACATGAATTGCCTGCAGGGGAAAGAAAACACATTATTCAGCTTTTCCCCCCCCATCATTGGTCTGATATACACATTATTCAGCCATTTTTCAAATTATTGGCCCAATCAAAACATTATTCACCTATTTTCCCCATCATTCGCCTGAAATACACCATTTGCTTATTTTCCACCATAATTCGCCTGATAAACACGATCTATTTTTCCCCGATTGTTGGCCGGATAAACACATTCAGCAATTTTCCACCGTAATTGGCCCAATGTACACATTATTCAGCCATTTTTCAAATTATTGGCCCAATAAACACATTCAGCAATTTTTCCACCATAATTGGCTCAATAAACACACTACTCTAAAACGGGGCAGAGAGATGGGACCCAGAGACAAAGCCAGAGGCAGCAATAAAATAAACTGAATGTTTATTCAACAGACGGAACTAACAAGAACAAAACGCACAATGGGGAGGAAATAAACACCAGAATAAGCTAATAAAACACTTACACAAACCAAACACGGGTAGAACAACAAAAGCTCAAAATGGGACCACTGACCACTGACCACTGACCACTGACCAGCAAACACAGGGGAAAAACCATTGAAGACAGAACAAACAAAACAGGGGGCTTAAATAATGGCAGGAAAACAAGGCGCAGGTGAAAACAATAAAAATAATAAAACCATTAACCAATTATATAAGATAACAATTAGGGAAAACAAAAGTCAAATACCACTGTGGAGGTCGTCGGTCTTGGCAACACGGGAGTGGCAGGGTTGCCTTGGTTTTTCCATGTTGTGGAGGCCTTTGGAGCAGTGAGACTTTCCGGGGGCAGGTTTGCCACTCTCACAGGGTGAGAGTGCAAACTGTTGCCCGGAAGGTTGCTCCAAAGGCCATAATTGAGTTAATTATTATTCAATCAAGTAATTGATGTGGAATTCAATTGACTGATTGGGTTTATGTGAATTGTTTGGTGTTGAGTGATTGTGATTGGGTGAGTGAATGATAGACGGGTGATTGCCTCACGAGTCCCACCTGAGCCAGGCAGAAAGTAAGCCTATTTAAGAGCAGGTGGGGCAAGTGAGGAATCAGTTAGTCTTGTCATGTCATTCATGTGTGCGCATATTGTAGAGAGTAATCCAAGTGGAGGAGTGGCGAGGGTCTCTGTGTGTTTGGGATAAAAGAGAACTCGGACTGACAGGTTAGAGTCTCTGTGTGCATGGATTTGGGAAGCACTTGAAAAGTCACTGGATATGTGTGTGCCTGTTGAGGTTCTAGAGATCTACTGGGCGTGCAAGCTTTTGTTCCAGCCCTTCACTAACATGCCTGATTCGAACATTCATTGCCTTGACGAGCAGTTGATTAGTGGAATCAGGTGTGTTAGTGCTGGGCTGAAAGAAAAGCCTGCATGCCCAGTAGATCTCCAGGACCAAACTTGGGCACCCCTGTTCTAGAGGAACCCTGGACTGAAGAGGCGCGTTGTAATGTTAAGATGTGGAGTGTGCGTCGGGACAGTGCGTAGAGTTCTACCCTGTCCCGTTAAGTATTGATGTGTGTTAAATGTGGATGTATGAAGGTGGTGTGGAAAGCCGCTGACTGTCTTTGTCGTGTGTTCCCCGAAAGGGAATTCCAGATGATATACAGCTGTACATATCAATGAAAGCAGGTGAAATACTTCAACTCACTCAGTTAGAGGCCTGTATCTCTGATATAAAGAATTGGATGACAGTAAACTTCCTGCTTTTGAATTCAGATAAAACAGAGATGATGGTCTTGGGCCCCAAAAAAGTAAGGAACAAGTTGGATCTGCAGTTAAATGCAGGTGATTGCCTGGTTGCAACAAGTCTGACGGTCAAGAATCTTGGTTTTATTATTGATCAGGACCTTACATTTGACACTCATATTAAAAACACTTCCAGAGTGGCCTTCTTTCACCTAAGAAGCATAGATAAAATTAGGCACATTCTGTCATTAGAGGATGCAAAAACCAAGAGGCATGCTTTTGTCGCATCGAGGCTAGACTATTGTAATGCCTTATTATCTGGCTGCTCTAGTAGCTCTAGTCTTCAACTACTACAGAATACAGCGGCATGTATTTTGACTAGATCTAAGAAGTAGCATCACTAAATTGGCTTCTTGTTAAATATCGGGCTGATTATAAAGTACTGCTGCTAACTTCTAAAGCAGTGCACGGACTTGCACCTATATATCTGACCGAAATGATTATCCCTTATAAGCCGACACGACTGCTTCGTTCACAAGAAGCCGGCCATCTATTACTCCCTAGAATTTAGAAAAGCACAGCTGGTGGTAGAGCCTTCTTTTTTAGGGCTTCTCTGGTGTGGAACTGTTTACCAAAGCATATTAGGGATTCGGACAGTTTCAATTTTTTAGTCTAGATTAAAAACATATCTTTTCAGCCTAGCCTACTGCCAAACATAGTCTAGGTGGAGAGATGGAGAAGGCCGTACCCTAGTGTCTTATGGAGTGAGAAATTTTCCATACTGTCACCACCTCAACGTGTTACCACCACTGTTAGGTTGGTTATTCTTGATCGGGTGTGGATGTTGGAACTCCCTCATGGCTGCGTGTATTATCTGTCCCTCTCCTAATAGGTATGCTGCCATAGCTTACACCTGTCGGGGCTATCTGTATATTTCCTATGCTTGTGCTCCCCTGCTCTCACATAATGCTACTGGCTATAGCACTGCTTTTTTCTGACTGCATGTTCTCTTCTCTGCCTCAGCCTCTGACTCGGGGGCACCCGCCCCCAAGCCCTAGATCCTGCAAGAAGTGTGAGCTGCCCCCATCAACCCTCACCCCCACACCTACCACAGTCCCTGGATCTGGACCCTCTTCACATGGTTTAGCCCCCCTCCCCCACTGACTACCTAACTCAGGAGGCGCAAAGTCATCCAGCCCTACGTCACCTTGGACTGACCATGATACGGTCTTCTTTGGACACACCCTGTGCCGGCCAGAAGAGGATGGGCTCCCCCCCTTTTAGTCTGGTTCCTCCCAAGGTTTCTCCCTATCAAGGGAGTATTTCCTTACCACTGTCACCTTAGGCTTGCTTTTGGGGGGGTCTAGGCCTGGGTTCCCTTCTGTTAAGCGTTTTGTGACAATTCATTTGTGAAAATGAATACAAATAAATTTGATTTGATTTGATTTGATAAACACATTATTCAGTTAAGTGTCCAAATAATGATTTGTACCAAACATACAGATATATACAGTACAGGTATATACTGTATATCTCGCAAAGGATGCATGCAAGTAGAACAGTGTTAAATGAAAAAAGTGTAGAGATGGTTCACTTAACATTGAACAAATAGAGATGTGTTCCTCATTGCATTTTTTTAACAACATAACATACATTATATCTACAGTAGAGTACATAAAAAATAAAACAATCAATAAAAACAGTATATGAGTGACATTCATTATTTGTTACACATACACTGCCCGTCCCAAAAAAAGTCACACACTCTAATATTTCGTTGGACCGCCTTTAGCTTTGATTACGGCACGCATTCGCCGTGGCATCGTTTCGATAAGCTTCTGCAATGTCACAACATTTATTTCCATCCAGAGTTGCATTAAGTTTTTGCCAAGACCTTGTATTGATGATGGGACCGCTGCGCAAAGTCTTCTCCAGCACATCCCAAAGATTCTCAATAGGGTTAAGGTCTGGACTCTGTGGTGGCCAATCCATGTGTGAAAATGATGTCTCATGCTCCCTGAACCACTCTTTCATAATTTGAGCCCGATGAATCGTGGCATTGTCATCTTGGAATATGCCCGTGCCATCAGGGAAGAAAAAATCCATTGATGGAAAAACCTGGTCATTCAGTATATTCAGGTAGTCAGCTGACCTCATTCTTTGGACACATAACGTTGCTGAACCTAGACCTGACCAACTGCAGCAACCCCAGATCATAACACTGCCCCCACAGGCTTGTACGGTAGGCACTAGGCATGAAGGGTGCATCACTTCATCCGCCTCTCTTCTTACCCTGATGCACCCATCACTCTGGAACAGGGTAAATCTGGACTCATCAGACCACATGACCTTCTTCTACAGGGACTGGCAACGTGGTGTTCAGAGAACAATCTCGTCCTGATCTCCTCAAAAACAAAATAACTCATAATAGACTTCCGGAAGAACAGTGCAGACCCCGACCCACTATACATCAACGGGGACTGTGTGGAAAGGGTCCCGGATTTCAGGTTCCTGGGCATGCACATCTCTGATGATCTCTCCTGGACTACCAACACCACTGCAGTAGTCAAGAAGGCACAGCAGCGATTCTACTTCCTGAGGATCCTCAGGAAAAACAACCTGCAGGAGAAGCTGCTGGTGACCTTCTACCGTTGCTCCATCGAGAGTGTGCTGGCGTACTGTATCTCTACGTGGTATGCCAGCTGCTCAGCAGTGGACAGGAGAGCCCTTCAGATGGTTATCAATGTTGCCCAGAAGACCATCGGCTGCTCACTGCCCTCTTTGGAGGACATTTTCAGCTCTCGCTGAATTTCAAAATACTGAAAGACCCATCCCACCCTGGACATCATCTGTTTGACCTGCTGCCCTCTGGTAGACGCTTCAGGTCCATCAAATCACGGAAAAACTGACTTAAGAACAGCTTCTACCCCAGGGCCATACGAGAACTGAACACTTCAAAACTCTGACACGGACTGTTGACTATCAGTACTGCAACACCTACACTTACAGTTACACTTATAGAACACTGCATAGATGTTTACATTACTACTGCACTTTTGTTTGTATATTTATACTCCAACTGTACTACACTACTGCCATAGTGAGCCACTGCAATTCAGAAAATGTGCAATATCTGGAAGTGCAATATCTCATCGAAATAATGTAACTTTTAACTTTTTAACAGCATATGTTCACATTTCATTTTATTTATTTATTTAATTTTATATATAGAAACTTAATTTGTTTCTGCTGTTTCTGTTGTGTTGCTGTTTTTGTTATTGGTAAATGTACCGTCAGGATTGCCACTCAATTTCGTTGTACTCTGTGCAATGACAATAAAAATAAATTGAATTGAATTGATTGAATTCCATTGCTCCAGATTCCAATCTTTATGCTCCCTAGCAAATTGAAGCCTTTTTTCCGATTAGCCCTCACTGATAAGTGGTTTTCTTAAGGCTACACAGCTGTTTAGTCCCAATCCCTTGAGTTCCCTTCACATTGTGCATGTGGAAATGCTCTTACTTTCACTATTAAACATAGCCGTGAGTTCTACTGTTGATTTTTTGCGATATGATTTCACCAAACGTTTAAGTGATCGCCGATCATGATCATTCAAGATTTTTTTCCAACCACATTTCTTCCTCGAAGATGATGGTTCACCACTATCCTTCCAGGTTTTAATAATGCGTTGGACAATTCTTAACTCAATCTCCTTAGTTGTTTTCTTTGCTTGATGCAGGCCAATAATTTGACCCTTCTGAAACAGATTAACATCTTTTCCACGACCACAGGATATGTCTTCCGATATGGTTGTTTAAGAAATGAGAAGCTACTCACTGCATCAGTTAGGGTTAAATAACTTGTTGCCAGCTAAAACATATTAATCACTGCAGTAATTATCCAACGGAAGGCTCTTACCTATTTGCTTAGTTAAATCCAGGTGGTGATTTTGTTTTTTTTTGGCCAGGCAGTGTATAATGAACATAAACATGAATGCAGCAGTGAGAATATGCTTTTTGAAATTCTGCTGAAAAACTAAAATAAGTAACACTGATTAAGCTAAAAACATCATTGTGCACCAGTGCATAAAGACCTTTTTCCCACTGGGGCCACATATACTGAAAAATATATGCATTCACTATTGTCAGTTGCTTTGGATAAAAGCATCTGCTAAATGGCATATATTATATTATTTTCCATAGACAACAGTAGAACAGTGCCTGTAGAGTCTAGAGGGAACAGATAATGCATTGTTACTTTGTTTTTCTTTAGTCTACTTACTATCTAGATCAAAGAAAGTATTGGTCAGCAACTCATGCACATTTTTAGAATTATATATTTTAACTCAAATAGAATTTTCTCCATTAAAAAACAAATATCAATGATTTTTTCACATGGATTAAACAGCTTTATAGTGAATCAGCACTACATGGGTACGCACTAAATGGGATATACCTTGTGGCATCCCAAGGGGCAGGATGAGGAAATGGCCATCTGCCTCTTTAATTCTTGGGAGCCACTGGAGAGGAAACTTCATTCCCCAGCAGCCCGCAGTCCCACACCTGAACAAAGTCAAGCGATTGGGACTACGGACAGCTGAGGCCATTCGGAGGCCTACTTAAGGGACTGACTCATATCACACTGAGAAGGAGTAGGTTGGTGTGTTGGAGAGTGGTGAGTGTTTTGGAGAGAGTTGTGGGATAGTTTTTTGAGTGGTGAAAAATAATGTAAATTTCTTGGCAGTGAGTAGTTTCCTACACCATCAAAAGGCACTTGGAAACTGGAGGAAACTCTGACAGGAAGAGGTCTGGCAGACCCAAAGCCACAACAAAATCAGAAGACAAGTTTCTGAGAGTCAACAGCTTGAGAGTCAATAGGTGGCTCACAGGACAACAGCTTCAAGCACAGCTTAACACTGGTCGAAGTAAGGAAGTCTCAGTTTCAACTGTGAAGAGAATTCTTCAAGCTGCAGGTTTGACAGGTTGAGTGGCAGTAAGAAAGCCATTGCTAGGATGGTAAAATAAGAAAGAGGCTTGCCTGGGCCATGAAGCACCGCCAGTGGACTACTGAAGACTGGAAGAAGGTCTTATGGACCGATGTGTCAAAATGTGAAATCTTCGGTTCATCATGCAGGGTTTTTGTAGGCCGTCGGTCTGGGGCTCTTTTGCTGGATCCAGAGTGACTGTTAACCCATGTTAACCCATTCCCCGAAAAGGACCTTTTTTATAACTCTGAAATTTACATAACTTTTCAGTTTTTGGTAACCTAAACTTTATATATATATTTTTTTACCTCTGGCAGTTTACAGCTTACCTTTGTACCATTTTAGGTTATTCACTGGACTTGACCTGCTTAGATTTCAGTAGAAACTGGAAAAATGGGGGTGTTCTAAAACTTTTGACTGGTAGTGTATGTGTTTGAATTCTCCCGAAGACCCAACCCTTTTTGTGTTTGTCAAGATTCTGTTAATACATTTTCATTTTGTTTGTATTACTGCCTCCTCTGGGTTATTTAACTGCCTACGCCCTCTGCAAAGGTCCGTGAGTGTCGCCCCACCCCAAGGGACACAACAACCTGTATACCATTCTCTATTGATCTAGCATTAACAGGCATGTAACAAACCTTTTCTTTAGCCTTGTTAAAGTTAATTTATGTGTTTGTCTTATCTAACCCCCCACACACACACACACACGCAGACACACAAACACATTGAATGTGTCCCTACCAGTTCAGCAATGACGGGCAAGAATATGATGATGGTGGCAGTGTTGCTGGCAAACTCTGTGAAACAAGCGACGAAGCCAGTGATCAGCATGACAGCCAGGCCAGGAGGGACCTCCGCCAGCGGCTGAAGGTGCTTTCCAATCCATGCGGCCAGTCCCGACTCCTGTGGCATGAGAAAGCACATGGTGCTACAATCTCACAGGGCTACCCATGTCACATTAAATGCCAGAGATTTATCTTTACTGGATGCAAAACAGCAGCAACTACATTTGATATAAATCACTGCTTCACCTAAGTGGACACCTTGGTTTGTTTTTTCATAACTCTGTTTACAGCAAAATAATAAAAATCCATTAAACCTACTGAATGAGAAGACCAGTGGTGGCTAGTAAGCTGGAAACAGAAGGGAATGAAAACTTACCTTTAATTTAGTCAATCAGTTTTCATTTATTTTGCTTGATTAAAAAGTTAGTCAAATATCTGAATAATCCATTGGCAAGTAATCCCAAATCTTTCTCATAGTTGAGCCTTATATCTTAGTGTTTTCTTGTTCTCATCTTCTTGTCACATTAGAAAATGTTAATAAGATTCTATATAAATCAATTTCAAATGTTATAATTTAAAGAATACATTAGAGGTAAATACCTCCATTATCTGTGTATCACACCGGCATTGAGCACAAGACACATTAAAGGCCAGCAAACAAACATCAGAAAATCGGTGCTTTCTCATAAGCATACAGTCTGTGCAGATCAGATGATCAGATCTTTACGTCATCAATGTCCCTTGAATTCGGGCACCGATAAGGAAATGTATGTTTATCTACAAATTCAAATAATCTGTGGATATAAGAAAATGCCTCTGTGATGTAAAGTAAAATAATGCTATCACAAAATAAATTGGGAATTATTACTTATACCTACTGCTATTAAGTATTCAGCTAATTAACAGCTTGATTGTTGAATAAGGAAAGCAAACTCAGAGTAATGAGCAGTTTAAAGGTTTACGTGGCTAAGTCCCAATCCCTCAGCTCTGTCCTCCTCCTCCACAACCTCAAATCTCTGGATCTGCATTGACATGGTTCGAGTCCTACCTGGCTGACCGGTCCTACCAGGTGGCCTGGAGAGGATCCCTTTCCTCTCCCCACACCCACTGTACCAGAGTCCCGCAGGGCTTGGTGCTAGGCCCCGTCCTATTCTCCCTTGTTTCTGTTATCTCTGCTCACGGTTTTTCCTATCACTGTTATGCCGATGACACTCAACTCTTTCTCTCCTTCTCTCCATCTGAGACCCAGGTCCCGGCACGGATCTTTAAATGCCTGGCTGACATCTCCGCATGGATGTCCACCCACCACCTGAAGCTGAACCTGGGGAAGACAGAGCTGCTCTTCCTCCCAGCGAAGGGCTCCCCGATGATTGATGTGTCAATCACCGTGGAAGGCTCCATAGTGTCTCCATCCCAGTCTGCCAGGAGTCTTGGAGTGACCCTGGACAACCAGCTGTGCTTCTCGGGCCACATTGCAGCGATCACTCGGACCTGCCGATTCTCCCTCCACAACAACAGGAGGATCCGACCGTTCCTCACCCAAGAGGCCACACAACTCCTGGTCCAGGCCCTAGTGATCTCACGTCTGGACTACTGCAATTCCCTGCTGGCAGAATGCTGTCCAGAATGCTGCCGCTCGTCTGGTGTTCAACCAGCCAAAGTTCACCCACGTCACCCCTCTACTCTCCTCTCTGCACTGGCTCCCCATCGCAGCACGCATCAGATTCAAATCACTGGTGCTTGCTTTTCAAGCGGCTAGAGGTACTGCTCCCCTATACCTCCAGTCACTCATCACTCCCTACACCCCAGCCAGACCCCTCCGCTCCGCCTCCTCTGGCAAACTGACTGCCCCATCCCTCCGGGCGCCTGGCAGCCGCTCCTCACGGTCTCGTCTCTTCTCTGTCCTGACTCCTCGCTGGTGGAACGATCTTCCGCAATCAGTCAGGACCAATCAGTCATCTTCCGCAAGAGACTCAAAACCAACCTGTTCAGACTCCACTATCACTGAACTCTGTACATCTAGCTAAATGTCATCACCACTGCCTACTTGCTCTACACTGTATACCCCTGCTTACTCCACTTAATATATATATATTTTTTAAACTAAGCTTTTCCTTCCAAGTGTTACATGTATGGTACGCAGCTACCTGCAATGATGTCTATTGCTGTATTACTGCACTGATCTCTTGCGCGTACTATGATTGTTCCTACCATGTATTTATGCACATCTTGTAAGTCGCTCTGGATAAGAGCGTGTGCTAAATGCTTAAAATGTAATGTAAATGTTTAAAGATTCTCTGGCTCCCGTGTTTCCATCTCACCCACTTACCACCGGAGAAGATCTTACCTCACATCCTTTGGCCATTGCAAATCCTCCACCAAGCAGCAAGATGATGTTCCACGGGACAGAGGCCTGTGCTTTTTTCCATGATACAAGAGGGATGTACGGAGTGTTTGGTGCTTTGGAAGAAGAAAAGATAAAAAGTGTTTAATGATGTTATCGCTGAAGCCAATAATACATTTTTGTGAGATTGCTGGGGTATTGCACTCTGTATGCTAGAGGTTAGGTTATGTTAGTTTGCACAATATGACCATAATGTTACAGTCACTTGGTGCACTGTTACAAGACCACCTTCACAACAGTTTAATCAACCTGGATCTAATTCATATTTGTGCATTTGTACAGTTACAAATAAATGCAAGTGTTAGTTTTATTCTTCAAAGTTTTTAAAACCTCATTTAGGTCATTGCTGAACTTGCCAAACTGTGTTTTTTTTAGGAAAGAACTCAAAGTTTCATTTATATGTAAGTCAACCTTAAGTCTTGACTTAAATGTACAAGCTTGAGTCTTGTCATGTCATATCACATTGTTGTGCCCATAACTAGAAAACCAGAACATGCACAGAATATCACACATGTATCAGACTATCGTGCCATTGCCAGAATGCAAAAAAAATTATGCTGAAGTCTCAGAAAAAAAAAAAAATCTAACTCTTTGACATGTCTCTAAACTGTAATTGGATCAAGTCATGCCCTGCGGGTTATTGGCGTATAGAGAGAGTGTACACAAAGCCTGGAAAGCATGACTACATATTTTGGAAAGATTATCATAATCGCACAAACAGAGGGGCTACAGTCCCACAGCTCAGCAGGGCTCTTCTCTCAGACTCCTTAATCTAAGTCATTAACATTCCTAAGATTATTTATAGTACAGCACATTTTTCAAGAAAGAAAATGTTGTACAGTGCCCTCCAGAATTATTGGCACCCTTGGTAAAGATGAGCAAAAAAGGCTATGAAAAAATGTCTTTGTTGTTCATCAGCTTGATCTTTCACTCCAAATATGAGAGAAATCGAACCTTTAATTGAAGTAAAATTATTCAAAGAAAAAAATAATCTATCAAAAAATAATCATTTTTTCAATAGTCACAATTATTGGCACCCTTAGAAATGTTTATGAACAAAATATAAATAGAGTATATTCCCATTTATATATATATATATTTTTTTTTACATTTGTTTCAGATTCTTCCAATTTAGTGGCCAATTATACCCTCTATTTATTTCGATTTCCCCACCCTCCATAAGCTTGCCTCTTTGAGGGCGGCGAACTCCGCCTCCTTCGAAATGGAATTTGCCCACCCATGTTCTGGAGTCATCCTTACACACTTCTCAGCAAACTTGTGCCAGCTCACCCTCCCTCCTCCCCCCAAGGCGGACAGCCAAATGCCGCCCCCGATCAGGGTTGCTGGTTTGGTAGTCGGGTTTCCCAACCGTGACTGTGATAGGCAGATCACACTCGTAAAGGACCTGCCAATTAGGGTGCGCTATCAGAGGCCCCGATTATATTGAGTTTTTTTAAGTTCACCTGAGTATTTAGGAACTCTTAAGTGGTCATCCATGACTTCGTGTTTCACTGGGGTATAAATATGAGGTGATACACAGGCCAAACTCCCTTCATCATCCATCAACATGGGGAAGATCAGAGAATACACAAATGAAATGTTGAACTTCATAATTCAGACAATGGCTATAAAAAATGGCTAGACGCCTGAAAATACCCATCTCCAGTATTACGAAGTAAAAAACAATTAAATTCTAATTAAGAAGTTTAAAACAACTGGAGCTGTGATGAACCTGCCTGGAAGAGGACACAAGTGTATTTTTCCCCCACGCACAGTGAGGAGCATGGTTTGAGAGGCAAACATTTCTCCAAGGATCACAGTTGGAGAATTGCAGAAGTTGGTTGCATCTTAGGGTCACCAAGTCTCCAAAACTACAATTAGATGCCATCTTCATGCCAACAAGCTATTTGGAAGGCTTGCCAGAAGAAAGCCTCTGCTGTCATCACACCACAAATGTAAGCACCTGGGGCCTCATTTATAAAACATGCTTACGCACAGATTTGATCTTAGAATGTGTGTACGCTCAAATCCACGCCAAAGTTCAGATTTATAAAAACGGTCTTTGACGTGGAAAAGTACTTAGCTCCGCGTCAGGTTCCAACTTGGCGTACGCACGTTTCCTTGTGGCAATGTTGGAGTACTGCAGGTATTCGCGGTCTCATCTCTTCTCTGTCGTGACCCCTCACTGGTGGAACAACCTTCCGCAATCGGTCAGGACCGCAGAATCACTTGCGATCTTCCGCAAGATACTCAAAACCCACCTTTTCAGACTCCACTACCACTGAATCCTGTACATCTAGCTAATTGTCATCACCACTGCCTACTTGCTCAACACTACTGTATATACCCCTGCTTACTCCATAAATTTTTTAAAAAATACTAACCTTTTCCTTCCCAGTGTTACAGGTATGGTACGCAGCTGCCTGCAATGATGTCTATCGCTGTATTACTGCACTGATCTCTTGCGTGAACTATGATTGTTCCTACCATGTATTTATGCACATCTTGTAAGTCGCTCTGGATAAGAGCGTGTGCTAAATGCTTAAAATGTAAATGTAATGTAAAATCTATTCGGAAATCTAAGAGCGCCAATGTGTTGTCTGCTGCCTAATTGTTTCCTCATTATTATTATTATTATTATTATTAGTAATAGTAGTAGTAGTAGTAGTAGTAGTAGTACATGCTGTTGTAGTTGTATTACCAGATTGAACACATTGCTTAGGCTATACGTAATGGTTTTGCACAATAAAGTTATTAATAAATTAAAACAACATAAGCTAGGCTACTTGTGGAAAACAAAACAAAAACACACATTGGTTTTCCAAAATTACCCATATTAGCATAATTGACACATCCTTGAAGGAAATATATTTAATATACATATTATGGTTCCACACGTGTAAAACATTTCGGTCAATCTATAGGCTATAAAATGTTCAATAATGCAGTGGTTTGCAAGAGGAAGAATGGCAGCATTGTCACTTCTCGAAGATATCGCCAACCGCGCAATAAGAAGGGAACGAGTTATTAGAGACTTTTACCTCAGTTTTAAATCAGACCACTTTTTCTTTACGTCCTTCAGGGACCTTTGCTGCCCCCCACCCCCTCGTTCACAGCCTGGGCTACAGACTGCCAGGCCATGTACTTGGCTTTACTGGTAAAGCCACTGGAAAGGCTCCCAAACAGCATCCCTGCACGCATCTGCACCTCCGCCAACAGGACCTCGATTTCGGCCTCGCTAAAATTATTTTTCTTGCAGCTCGCCATTATCAAGTAGAGTTGGGTTTTGATTTGAGCGCATTTATATGCTAATGACATTAATTAGGGGGCGTTTACAAGGCGGAGATTTAAAACCATTCAGCTGCGCACAATTTCAAGATCATTTGTGATTTCGAGATTTCACATCTGGAGGACTGGCGTACGCACGTTTTTGTGTGCGTACGTTCATTTTCTCTGAATCACACTTACGCACATTTCAGAAATGATCTTAGATCAAATGTAGGATGGTTTCTACGTAACTTTTTATAAATGAGGCCCCTGGAGTTTGCTTAACTTTGAGTGGAACTGGGTTCTATGGTAAGATGAGACAAAAATAGATAATTGTGACACACAATAATTGTGACACACATGTTTTTGAGAAAAATGTTTATTGATTAAATGTTTAAGGATTTTGTTTTAATTTGAATAATTTGACTTCAATTAAAGGTTATATTTCTTTCATATTTTGAGTGTAAGATCAAGCTGATGAACAACAAAGACATTTTTTCATAGCCTTTTTTGCTCATCTTCACCAAGGGTGCCAATAATTCTGGAGGGCACTGTACGGTATATATAGATTATAATGGTGATTCATGATGAATTAATATTATTAAGAATTAAGAATGCATAATGACGGCACGTATCTGCCCATTCTTGGATTTTGTTTAAATGATCTTGGATTACTTCAGTCGATTCAAAACTGTTTGCCAAACCCCCAAGTTTAGTATCATCTGCAAAACTATTTTGTTACTAACGTCCCTATCAAGGTCATATATGTAAATAAGGAAGAGCAGAGGTCCCAGCACTGATCCCTGCGGGACACTACTGCCCACAGCACCTAGGTCAGATACGGCCCCACCTACTGTTACTCTTTGTAGCCTCTTCAAAAAAGTCCAGGTCCAATATACTAATATTTTTTAAGAATGATTCCAACTTGTCCTTAATAATACATTCCAGTATTTTACATGCAATGCAAGTTAAACTGACAGGCCTATAGTTCCCTGGGTCAGTACGGTCCCCCTTCTTATATATTGGAATTGTACTACCCTGCTTCCAGTCATCTGGTATTTCTCCAGTGTTTATGGATTGCATACAAATATCTGTCAATGGTTTATATATCATTTCCCCAAGTTCTTTGAGTTCTCTGGGATATATGCCATTAGGGCCTGCTGCCCTGGTGCTAAGTAAAAACGCTAAATAAAAAAAAAATGATGAACATGCATCAGTAGCAACGCTATGGTGGTATGACTTTTTGTGACAACTCTGTTTTACAGTTCATCATTGATAGTTGAGTATGTTCGGGGTTGTGAGCAACATTATAAACCAGAGTATGCACATAACAGGAATATGTAAAATCAGCTAAATCAGAATGAGACCAGCTGTATACTATCCAATAAAAGGGAGCGTGCTGTTTTCCAATATGCAATTGTACGGATTAGACTGTACTTTGATGCATTTACTTTAAAGACATATATACTTATACATATATTATAGCAGTGTATTCTGCCTTAAATGCTTTATTATCTGACTGCATTACAAGATATTATAGTTAAAACAGAGGTAAGGGAGATCAGATATATCATAATCTTCCTCTTTATAAACAGTACTCACATCTGTTACTACTTTTAAACCACCACTTAAAAGAGGGCCTTTGGGATGGGAAGAAGAACAACATGGAGACTATGACAACACCAGTGACCGCATCTGACACGTACCTACAATAAAAATAAGACAAACACAAAAAACTGTTTCAAATTGCACACTTGTTACATGAAAAATTACTTGAATGCCTGTTTTAGCTTCTGCTTGGGTACAATAAATTCTTCAATATCTCACTTGTGTGTGTTGGTTTTTCATATTTATGATGGAGAGAGACCGAGAGAATTAGAGGACAAAGACAGATAAATAAAAGATAAAGAAACTAGAGAAACAGGCAGGGAAAGAGAGAGCTACTTGGAGTATTTCCAGATTTTTTTTTTACATTGATTTCATTTTTTTTTTACCCCAAAACAGCATTTTGACTCAACAAAAACTTGCTGAGTACTTCCTTATATCCTGCTTGTTGGCAATAGCATTATCACAAACATAACACAAACAGTACAAATATAGTGGCTGGAACCCATTCCTGACACAAACATGTAATATGGTATCTAACATCAGGAGGTCATGCAATTCCAGTACTCACTTTAAAATATCTGCCTTACCCCTTGTCGAAAAACATTTCCCATCCTGGAAAGAATTTTGGATCTCTGGTGAAAAGAAGTACCGCGAAGAGAATGAAAAAAAAGGCAATGGATCCCTCCGCAAAGCTAAACATAAGAGAGAGAAAGAGAAAGATGT
The DNA here is from genome assembly GCA_029706075.1 of Aldrovandia affinis. Classification (NCBI taxonomy): domain Eukaryota; kingdom Metazoa; phylum Chordata; class Actinopteri; order Notacanthiformes; family Halosauridae; genus Aldrovandia; species Aldrovandia affinis. Next base: position 462,960 of record JAINUG010000159.1, read on the forward strand.
CACTGCTAAAAAACACATCCACAAAAAGAAAAGAAGACAGAGATGGATTACCAAAAATTGTGCCACATACTTGACAGGGCCCAGTTTCCTATAATCTTCAATAATGATGGCCTTGGCTTTTGCCTCTGCTGCCGCCCTCTCATCCTGCATCTTTACACACAATCTGCACAGCAAGCAGGAAGAGAGAACATCAGTGTGAGTGAAAAGAAGGCCAGGTAACTCTGCAGCAGCCTTTGCCATAACAACTCACCAATAATATAATGATTCAGCCACTGATGCAATAAAGAACTGTAGTCAATAACCTAGTCAATTTGGACCAATAACTGCCATTTTGTAACTATACAGACTTTCATATGCACTTGGTTTGTAGGCTACAGTGGCCTGGAAGTGCAAAATAAATGAACGAATCATAAAATAAAACAACAAATTAAAAAACATTTCAGAAAACACAACAGCAAGTCACAAAGCACAACGACAAGTTGTTATTTATTTGCTGTTTTGTTTTATGATTCGTTAATTTGTTTTGCACTTCCAGGCCACCGTAGTAGACCCCTCTATGTTCATAACGAGGGACAAAATGGCATGTATCATTATTCATGAAATTAAAGATCAGCCAAAGCAATACAAATCCATTATTGATCCTTGTAAATCAGCTTTCCATATTATATCACACCCTAGATGTATTCATCTTCACTAGATGTACAAACAAATCATTCATTAAAAAAAAATGCAATATACATTCTGCCTTACCGTGTGTTAAGTCCCCCATAAAGAAAGGAGATCCATATCCAACCCAGGAAAAGAAAAAAAACCATGAGAGGAAACGCAAAGATAAACCAGGAGCCAAAGTTGATGAGATCGCAATCTGGAAAGTAGCTAGAAATAAAAAGAAACACTGTCAAAAGATGAACAAGAAAACACAGTGAAGCAGTCATTTAGGTGGGAAACCCTAAATATCAAGGGCAATGGTATTCTCTTTGCGTCTCAACTACCCAATTCCCTAAGACACCTACTATGTGAAACAGAGTCACAGGTATGTGTGCTGATTGGTCAGTTGGTGTTCTTTGGGTAAACACTTTCACAAGAACTTCATGGCTAGGAATTAAAGGTACTTGATGTTTAAATCTGGTGATTGGGGAGGCCATGAAAGGTGTTTGATTTCATCCTGGTGTTCATGAAAGCACTCTTAGATCCATTTAGCAGTGTTTAATGGGGCGTTATCGGAATATGGGAAAACAATCGGAAACTTGGCCACCTAAAATGGCTTTGTATTCCTTGGCCGTAATTCTACAATGCAGAGTAGCAATCAGACCCAATGACTCCCACGAGATGGCTGCCTATACCATAACAGATCCACCACCATGTTTAACAGTTAGGAACAGGCAATGTGGTGAAGGCTTTCTCCAAACATAAACCCATACAGATGTAAGAAAAGGAGGAAAAGACAACTCATTAGACCCTATTACTTTCTTCCACTGCTCAGAAGTCCAGGTTTTGTGCTCATTACTTGGTTACAAGCGGTTTCCTAATGACAGCCCTACAATAAATATCAGTTTTTGAAGCTAATGATGTATGGGTTTTGTTGAAAATGGGTCACAAAGGTGTAAATTCAGTTCTGTGGTAATATTTGAGGCTGTTGTTTTGTGGTTTTTAGCAACTATCCCATTAAATGCCCCTTTATTCCTGTCAGTGAGCTTTGATTTGCGACCACTGTTCCTGATGCAGTTTTTCCTTGTTTGGCGTATGCCCGCATGATTCTCGATACTGTGCCCCTTGACACATTCAATAATTTTGCTGCTTCTGTGACTGGCAAATATACAATTCAGACCCCAACTATTTGAGCTCTTTCAATAGATCTTTTAGATCTCTCACGTTGATTTAGAAACTCACATATTAAAGTGTTTATTTTAAAATGTCTTTTATAGCAGAAACATATTTATATGCAAAACAATATATATATTTTGTTTCTGACTTTTCCCCATTTTCCTCCCAATTTAGTAGCCAATTATACCCTCTTTTCATGTTAACCTTTTCTTGTTAACCCCCTTGTACATAGCTCTGGGACCGGCAGTGACAAAGGCATGTACCGCCTCCTCTGAAACGGAACTCACCAATTGTAACTCCGGTACACACTCTTGTACACAGTGAGGTCATGCTAGCTTCCCTCCCCCCTCCCATAGGGCAGACAGTCAATCGCCGCCCCGAATGGGGCTCCTGTGGGCCGCAGTGTGCAACCTGCACTCCGGACAGTGCCTTTACCATTTACCAAAAATATTTAATTTCATGTTCCCAATCATTTTCTACCCCTTTAGGGTAGAAACAGTGGGCTCCGTTTTTATTCACACCCTTAATAAAGATCATACAAAATAAACAATATAAGTAATGAGGTATATTTTATGCTCAAAAACTGAAGAAAATGCCAAACCCTACTAATATAATTGTTCAGAAAAACATATTTTGTTTTATACAAAAAAAAAATCCAGAAAACATCTCGATCACAATTATTCATACCCCTAACTATTCTTTTCAATTGAATCCAACAAAAACAAATCTTCATAAATATACTTAATTGGAAGGTTACAAAACTATACAGTGGCCTACAATGGTATCCTGTTTCCCTAGGATATAAAAAGGAGGGAACACACTTTGAAATACTGCAGTCAGCCATCATCATGGTGAAAGGCAAAGAACTCCCTCCCTGAAAGCATCAGAAAAAAGGTTATTGACCTCTACAGATCAGGAGATGGCTATAAAAAACTAAAAAGTTCAAAGATACCGCTTCCACTGTTGTGTCAATTATTAGGAAATTTAAGGCCACTGGAAAAGTGGCTAACCTGACGGGTAGAGGACGCAAGTCTATCTTGCCCCCACATGTAGTGAGACGGATGGTTCGAGAGGCAAAAAGAAGTCCAAGGGGCAGAGTTCAAGATCTCCAAAACAACCTGGCATCTTGGGGTTACAAGGTGTCTAAAGCTACCATTCGACAATGCCTACATGACAATGGCCTTATGGCAGAGTTGCAAGAAGGAAGCCTCTTTTGAAGACATTTCACAGAAAAAGGCGTCTTTAATTCGTCCAAGTACATCTGGGCCGGTATGTATCAGAATTACACTTAACACACCTCCTACGAGCTTACATTGGAGTGAAATCATTCTTTGCTTAAAGTGGTCGGTAAAACGTAGTTATCAAGCAGCTCACACTTTCTCATAGGTAAGTATTTAAATATTCTCAAGAGTAGTTAGGATTCGGCAAATGAAAAGATTAAGATGAGGTAATCAATCACTGAAATTGCAAAGAGGAAGAACCAATCTGCTTTTGGAAAATCTGTATTCTTTGATGATCAACACAAGTTTCCAATAAAGTTAAACAGACCCTCATTATAAAAGATGCATTGATGGCTTATGTTAGGCTAAGCACAATGGATTTAAAAAGAAAACCGAATTGGACTGTGGAGGACATGGTGATGTTGGTGGAGTTGGAAATAACTAAGGGAAAATTTTGCCAAGTCATCATAAAAAAGAGGCATGGAGGCAGACTGCAAACATCACCTCCGCCATTCGGAGCCTGGAGGAAAGCAAACAGGGTTTTTGCCACTACCCTGCAGGTGGTGAATTGTGATGGTCCCAAATCATCAGTGTTACATAATTGCATTTTCCCCATGGCTAGGAAGTGCAGTGTTAAAATAACTTGCATCTCTGCCGCAACTGTACTACTTCTCAAAGTTGCTAGCGATATTACATCTCACACAAGATCAGTGACAAAGATAATTCCCTTACAATCTTAGCGGTAACGTTTGATTAATTATGCATCATCAAACATTTTTAAAACATTCATCCTGTCTTGGAAGTTGCGCGCACATCTCTGTCTTCGCAACTGTGCCATCTTGCCTACTCTTAGCCAAGTTAAGAGAGCTCCAGAGGTCCCCAGTACCTGAAGAGCACTTTTAAGTCAAGAGAAATGTGATAAATCACATTTATTCTTAAATTTGAGTGTAGGAGTAAAAGTCACTATTTATTACACTTAAGTTACACTTGAGACAATTTTTTTACTTTGAGTGGCTTGATACATATGGCCCCTGAACTACAATTGGAACCATGTCTTCTGGCCGAATCTAGCTTTTTGGACATGCACATCAGCATTATGTTTGGTGTCCAAAGAATGCAAGTCATGTTGAAAAGCAGCTCATGCCTACGGTGAAACATGCTCATGCCAATGGTTGGTGGTTTCATCTTTAATGCTTTGGGGCTGTTTTCGAGGATGGAACCATGAACTCCAGCATGTATCAAGACATTGTGTCCCAAAACTTTTTTCCCTCTGGCAGAAAGCTACACCTTGGCCACAGATGGACCTTCCAACAAGACAACGATCCCAAACATATGTCCAAAGAAACTAAGAAATGGTTGACAGAGTACAAGATCAATGTCCTGACATGGCCATCTCAGTCTCCAGATATGAATCCAATTGAACATTTGTGGTTTGAACTCAAACGTCAACCCAAGAATCTAAAGGAACTAGAACAATTCTGCATGGAGGAATGGTTGAGGATCAGCCCCAAGAAGTTCCATAACCTCGTACGACACTACAGTTATGATGGCTAAGGGAGGAACCACAAAGTACTGATAACAGGGGTGTGAATATTTGTGATTCTTGATTTTTCTGGGGTAAAAAAATATAATTTAGATCCGTTTGATTGTGGTTTGTGCCAATACATTATTATTAAAGAATATAATTGTAGGAATTTTTTTGGCATAAAATATACCTCATTACTTATATCGTTTATTTTATACGATCTCTTTCGTTCTTTTTGCTAATCTTTATCAAGGGTATGAATAAAAACAGAGCCTACTGTATACTATTACTTAATTAATTTGTTTAGCATACGTAATACACTTGAGGGCATAGGTTGTATTATGATAAGCACAACCACTCCAGCATTCCAACATACTCTATAGCCTATATTATCACATTTTGCTATATGGAGATCCAGTATATTCATTGTGACATTACTTTTTTCCTAAATTTCTTGGCACTGTAACAAGCCGTGCAGGCCTCTATTTGGCTCAACCCCTTCGCTTGATGATCGGCCTTCTGACTCTGGGGAATACCATGGAGTTTGGGTCCATCCCTCAAATTGATTCATCAAATAATTGTGCTTTTGTACTTAATACACACATTGTTATGGACAGCTCTGCTTTAACAAGCTATGAGAGGCAATGTACTAGAGGATTACTTCCAAAGGGTTTACTTTGGTTTAGTTCCCTATGTGAGAAATTAAAATCCTTTTTAAGACCAAATCAAATGGCAGCCTTTCTCCGAGGTAGGTGTTGGCAACTGCATTGCAGGGAACACAGCTAGTACTGCACTGGTGATTACTGATCAGAAGTTGGGGCACAGTTGTAATTTGATGCCCACCAATTGGGATTACCGTGACCTACCTTTTCAGCTGCCCCACAAAAATGAGGTTGGGTGCGGTTCCGGTCAGAGTGGCTGTTCCTCCGATGCTGGCAGCATAGGGGATACAAATCAGGAAGCCCTTCCACACTTTGATCTGGTACTCGGACTCTGCCCTGATTTCGGCAGGGGTCCCCCTGTGAAACTGTTCTGGACCATCCTTCCTTCAGGAATAACAATGGATCAATAAAGAATTAGATGCACTTCCCAAAAAGACAATGAGTTAGACATTTTGAGGATGCTCTGCTTTAAACTGCTATTAAGAACAAATTAACTTCCACAAGAGGAAGAAAATGTGACACTCCAATAAAGGCTTGTACATACTCATTTGTTAGACTGCACTACTTTACATTTGTTCGGTTCTTCATCATGTTTACGTTACGACACAGTTCGACCTTCATAACTTGTCGATGTTTAGGATGTTCTGGAGAAGATCAAACTGTACTGTAACATAAACATGATGAAGAATCATACAACAGATTTGAAATAGTGATGTGACTAACACAAAACATGATGTCAAGATTTTTTATAATATAAAAAAAAAATTAACATCACAATGTAACAAATTAGTCAGTTGTGGAAGTTATTTGGTCCAAAATGAGACAATGTTACTAGCACAAGACTATCACTGTCAAAACTCCAGTGTTAAAAAAAACTCTGTCCAGGTTTGTGCTGACATCAAAGTGCGAGGTAAACAAAGTCCTGATTGTGGAGACGTTTGCCTTCTTACCCGTCTTCTATTGTCAGTATTTGTTTCTCAGAGGTCAGTGCATGCAGCGTCACTGGTGTTATGCCTACAGGGTGTGAAAGTAGACAAATAGGGACCTTTTAGTGATGACGAAACAGTTATTCATTACATTCGGTTAGCTGATACTCTTGTCCAGCATGTCATACACAACTTAAAACATTGAAAAGGTTATCCATTTATACATCTGGATAGCAAGTGCAATTGAGGATCGCAGGACAAGCCCAGCACCTTAGTCAGGGGTACAATGACAGGCCCCATCTAAGATTTGAACCTACAACCTCGGAACTACAAGGTCACTTCCTTATCCACACCACACCACACCACACACCACACCTGCACCACACTGACACCCATTGATGGCTCACTCTTAAATAAACATTATTAGCCTCCAAACATCTTTCAGCAAGGCTATCGGTTAGTTTGACTCATTTTGGAACATTTGACTTGACATCAGAAGCTGTGCATCTTATCAGCAAAAGACTGTTAATAGTCAATATCAGAATACCTTGTATCTTACAATCACTGTTCATTTAGTAATAGAGGCAATGAGGCTCTCTGTAGTCTCCTTCTATTTATGTCTTAAATTGTCAGTGAAATCTTTCTTTTGTCAGAATTTTGTAGCCCTAATTTTATTCATAGACCCATCTCGTCGCAGCAACATCCTCTGAAAGTCACTTCTTCTCACTCTTCAGTCTACCAACTGAGTAGCGCCGTCATCGGGTCATGTTGATGCATGATAAGACAGGGACAACCCAGTCAACCAAGGCCTTCCCTCAGCCAGGGCCACAACCTGTACTGGAAAGGTCAGGATTTGATAGGATTCTTTTTTCTCCCAATTTAGTAGCCAATTACACCCTCTATTTATTACAATTAACCCTCCCCACACGGGTCCGCCGCTCATCTCTACGAGGCAAGCTAATTCTCCGTGGGCAGCGACCTCTGCTTTTCTCTGAAACGGAATTCGCCCACCCACGTTCTGGAGACTCCTTTTCCGTGCTTCATGGTGGACCCGAGCCGGCTCTTCCTCCCCACTCCCCCTGGGGTGGACAGCCAAATTCTGCCCCCAATCGGGGCTGATGACTAGGGTCGAGACGCGGGTTTTGAACCGCGTCCCTCACAGGCAGCGCACGCCACACCGGACCAGCCAAAGACACTTACTTAAAGCCAGAGCAACAAGACGGGCTGTGCTTTTCCATAATCGAATTGTGTAATAGTTATGAACAGAATTTCCAATGCAAGTATACACTTCAATATTCAATTTCAATTTCAATTTTAAGAGCTGTTTGAAAAAGTAAGGCCGAAAAAAGCCCAATCCTCAAAGTCTACATCAACCACGTCGGAAAAGCACGAGTCAGATCAACACGTCATAGAGAGAACGGAAGAGGGAATTATTACACTTTACTGAAATGCATTGAGCATATATAGCAACTACAATATTCTACACTCTTAGAAATAACTTTATTAATCAACATGACAAACCATCTGCTATGTATTCTATCACACGTGATGGTTTTTAAAATAATTTGCTAGACCGTTTTGCGGTATTCATAGGGAAAGCAGCTAGCTAGCTACCTAGCTAATGTTACTACCGGCTAGGTACTGCTAACATTAGCTATGCTGAGTGCTGGATAGCAGCCAGCTAGCGCAGGCTAGATTTGTTACACTGTATGATCCAGCTGTCTTTATATTAAACATTTTCTACATACCATGTCTACGTCTTTTCCGTTTCTTTCGTTTTAATCACAAGTAGCTAGCTAGCTAATTTAATCAATCTACATAGCTCAGTTATGGTATATAATTATAAACACATCGTTATTGTAATATAGGCGATAGCTAGCTTAGCTTCACTGTGTATCTATGACATCCAACATATTACGCATCTTCCGTCCGCCTACCTACTGTACATGTGCGACGGAAAAAATGTCTGACAGCGAGAGCAGCCACAGCCCGCAGTCCTCCACTCGTCCTGATGTTTTTATCGATCAGAGTGGCAATGCCCAAATGGAGATTGCAACAGTGATCCAACCACTTAGGTTTGAGCCTGAAGCGCGGGCACCCGTTCGAGCGGACCCTCCTTATCCGCAACCAGGCCTTGGCACGAGTGGGAAACATTCATTGGTAAAGTGAACACTATAACATTAAATCCTTATAACGTGAATCATGAAAACACCCGCATAGATCAAGACCGTAAACACATTTGTTTAGCATTATTAATTTGTTGCATATTCAGTGGCCGTAAAATCAATAGTAAAAGTAGGAAAACTATATTTCTGTTGTAGGTGCACCTGCAACAACTGTGTTGCGATGACCAGGCATAATGAGAGTGTCTGCTGTTGGGAGTACAGGCAGACACTCAACACTATGCGTGAGTCCATCCAACAGTGCAAGTGTATTACCATACATCCGGGGTTCGCAACTGTTTGCCTGGACGTTCATGTCCTCAGGATGGCATATATGGGGTACAGGCAGGACTACAGTGACGACACTGAGGAAATCCCAACTCAGCATGAGTGAGTGGCGCTACACAACCAAACCCTTTACCAACAAGTGCCCGATTCCCTCCTGGAGAGCTGACACCCTCTCCTGCATTCTTTAGTTCCTACTGTAAACTCTTGATAAAAGTAGTAACTTTATTTACCATTATTTAAAGTGCAGGCAAAGTTTAGGCATCAGCGATTTTACCTTGCAAAAGTGATGACACGTCTCTCAAATACCCCCTAACTATATCATAGTAACTATGTGACCATATTAATCTGAAAACACATGCATATTTGAAGCTTAGTTTCACTATGCCCACATAAACTACACATAGTGCTGTGAAAAAGTATTTGCCCCAACACGTTCTTCAATTTTTTGGCACTGTATAACACATATAAACAGTATATCAAAAAGAAAATGAAAATATTTCACAAAAACAAGACAAGCATTATTTTTTTTTTCATTTCTTCTTCCTCAGAAAGTTCCGTTACACTGCTTATAGACAGTTAGTTCTGTGGAACTGGGGACACCTCGGGAGACACATTCCATCCTGTGTGGTACATAAAATTAGGGAGACATTTCCTAATGATATGGGGGTTGGTACTGGAGCCAAGCGTGTTGACTCGCCAACATCAGAGTGAGATACAGAGGATGAAGAAGAATCCTCTACCCCATCTGTGACGGTAGCTGCCAGGCACTTTATTCAAAAGCACAGAACATACAGCCATTACCAATATGCAAAAGAAAAAAATGTACACTGTAACTTACAGATGCTTTTTTAACAACTAGCTGACGTTACTAGACTAAATAACTAAATTATTTGGTTGAATCCTAAACACTATAACTAGCCAGCATAAGTTTCATAATAACTAGCCAAATAATACGTATTTTTTTTGTGAACATTCACTAACTACCGACAGTGAGCCAATGTTATAACGTTAACGTTACAACTAACGTTACCGGACAGGAGTATGCGGAGACGATCGGTAACTGGCTAACTAGCTGCTGCAGTTAGCAGTGCTAGCAGCTAGCTCCAGATCATGTTCTATCTATTACGTCACATAAATTGCATTGTGGGTAGATTTACAAAGATTTGGCAGATTCTTGAGTTAAGTATTTAAACTTCAAATATGCATATGTGTTTTCAAATAAATATGATCACAAACTTACTATGATATAGTTAGGGGGTATTTGAGAGACGTGTCATCACTTTTGCAAGGTAAATTCACTGGTGCTTACACTTTAAGCATTTTTTAGTTGCATCAGGACAATATTTTGCATACTTTTCTGAAGCACTTGAGTCCATGAATATATTCTAGAAGGTGTGCTAGACGTTGAATCAAACAGCAGTGTCACTTTCATGATATGGACCCTTGCCCTAAATTGATGCCGAGTTGTCAGTAGACTTATTTTTTAATCTAGTGTCTTACATTAATCTCTTACATTCTAAAATAGTAATGTATAACTGAGGGCAGCATTAATCATTTCAATGTTGACTAACTGGAATCTTGTTGAAGCTACGAGCTGAGCAAAGATCACACCCTGGATTACAATTATCATTTTAATTTATTTAACTTTATTTAACATTTCTTAACTTTTTTTCTTGCAGTGAAAAAATGGAACCAATAAAAGGCTTTTAAAAGCACACATGACATCTACTGACCAAAGTTGTAGGACTCGAGGCCGGTCTTGAGACCGCATTTTGAAAGTCTTGGTCTCATCTTGGAATCTGAGGCATTTTTACTCGGTCCTGACTCAGTCTCGGAACACAGATGACGCGTAATTTCTGCTGAGACCAATAATATTTGCATTGTAATAAATAAATATTTTTTTTATTATGATTTAAATTATGATCATACATTTACATTTTAAGCATTTAGCAGACACTCTTATCCAGAGTGACATACAATATTAATACATGGTAGGAACAATCATAGTTTGCGCAAGAGATCTGTGCAGTAACACAGCAATACACATCGTTGTAGGCAGCTGCATACCATACCTGTAACACTGGGAAGGAAAAGGTTAGTAAATCATATTATAATTAACAGTTATCAGAATGATCATTATTCTTCATAAACTAGGTGAATCAATAAAACTGTGAAAAGTGGATAACCCGCTAACCCATGACTGCGTGATCCAGGATTCAATTTCAATATCAAGTTGTTTCTCCAATGTTAGCCGTAAATTTAGTTAACGTCTGCTAGAAGTCAGTCTGTCCATGTAAGAGACGAAGATTTGAGTTGTAACATTATGTCTGCCAATTTGGCAATAATACTGTTTGCGTATATAAATCATAAAGATTTAATTTGCAAAACCTCAATGAAAACACACTGACTCATGTAAATACTGCCAAAAATCCATAACCGAGACAGCTGGGACGACCGGAGAGGTAAATTAACTCAAGTGCTAAATCATTGTTGTGCCAGATAATTATACAATTTTTAAATAAACTTATTTCACATTTTTTCCCCGTTTTTCTCCCAATTTGGTTGCCAATTATACCCTCTATTTATCTCAATTCCCCCTCCCCCACAAGTCCACTGCCCGTCCTCCGGGGCGAGACATTATTTCCGGTGCCGAATTTATCTGCCTCTTCTACCTGCGCCTTTTTCCTGCTCCTCGACCTGCTCCTCCTCCTCTACTTGTGCCGGCTCACCCTCCCCCCTCCCCCGGAGGGGGACAACCAAATGCCGCCTCCGATCGAGCTGACGACCAGGGCCGGTCTGGTAGAGACACGGGTTTCAAACCGTGTCACTGACAGGCAGCGCACACCACAGCCAAAGCCAAAGTGTGGTGCGTTAGACCGCTACACTATCCGCCAGCCACTGATCATTTTTAACCTGATAACTGTCACTGGCCTGCCCCGGGCCATCTACATCACATAGCACATTCTCCTTCAAATATCACGGTTAAATGTACCGAAAATATGGAAATGTGTTATATGCACAGATCGAATGGAATCTCATCCTTTTAGAAATGCATTCCAATTCACGTCAACTGTGATGTAGCAAAAACAAATTCTACCAGATTCAAGACAGGGTACTCAGATTCAGAGCAGGACAATAGCTGCTCCTTACCTTTGGTGAAGTCTAGAAGTCCCAAAATATGACAGATCGTTGATAATGTGGGAATCTGGATCACCATAAGGGTCTAACAAACAAAGGTAGTGACCCTGTTTTGTCACAAGAGCAAGCCAATTCGAGAGAATTCCAATGTTGTGTTTCGTATCACCAACAACAGCAAAGATGTCATTCTCCTGGGTCTATAAGATATGTGAGTATGTTTCACATAGGAAAGTTTTTCATCCTTGCGATGGTAAATCTTTGCTACAAACTAAGCCCACACCCATCATTTTCCGGTAAGTATTGGCCAAACAGACCCCCCTGAATGGCAACCAGCGTCACCAGTAATATCATCATGTTACAAAATTGATTCCCTCCATATACAGTATGCTGAAATTTGTGTACGGTTCTAGCCAATGCGTTGTCCTTTACAACGGTATGAGATTTCACATGCGATTGAAGAGAGTGATCGGACTTCAGAATTTTGGAAAACTATTCTTTTCTCTTAGTTTATTTAGATTTATTATTTGCTTTTACAATGCCAAAAGCCCCAAAGAAGATAAATTTCAATGGCCAGGATCCCGTTTACAACCGATGAGTAACTACTGGTCGTAAACCAAGTCACTAGCAGGTGGAAGTGCCAGCTCGGCCAGCAGAAGACATCTATCAAGTTCATGTCCTGTGACTGAAATTGCTTCAATGACTGGCACAACCAAAATAACCTATAGTTAGGAACAAATAGAAACTATTAAATAGTTTCACTAACACTGTACCGTAAAGTTATGACATCCTGCTACCTACCACGTGCTGTCCCAAACTACTGAGACAGTTACGTAATTTTGTGCTGCCCTATGTAGGCAGCTGCCTAGCGATTGAGACACTACCATATAGCCATTCTACCATATAGCCATTATCCCCTCCCTCGTATGAGAACTCGCTGCCGTAGTCCGGCCAGTAGCAAGTGCTGCACTGCCTCCTTCGAGCCAGTGCCCGCCTAAGCCGAAGTCTGTCACCAACGCACAACCACTCATATATCCACCGAGTATTTCTTTTGCCTTTTATCACTCCCTCCAGGGGGACAGCCAATTGCCACCCCCTAGTGGCACTCCCAGCCAGAGCCGAAACTGGCACAACCAGTGGAATCGAACCCCGGTCGCCGTGGCTAGCGTCAAATGCTCTTACCACTAGACCACGCAGGAGGCACTAATTATACATTTTAAGGAATCAGGAACAGCAGCCGTCAATTCTTTTAGTGTTATTTTAGTGCTTTGATTAAGTGCTTTAATTTACTTTGAGGCTTCAACTTTAGAAATGTTTAGATATTTGTTCTCTTTGTCATTAAACCATTCAGTGGCCAGTCTTGCCCTGTGGATGGAGGCATTGTCATCCTGGAAGAGATCACTCCCATCAGGATAGAAATGCCTCACCATAGGATGAAGGTGATCACTCAGAATGGCTTTGTATTTATTGAGGTTTACCTTGCCCTCTAAGGGGTTGAGTGGGCCTAACCCTGTCAGAAAAATGCACCCTACGCCATAACAGAGCAATTCTTGAACCTTCAGAATCCTTAATTTACTCAAGTGTTTCCTTTATTTTGGCAGTTGCCTGTATGTGCTTGAGTCACGCTCGTGGGAGAAATGAGAGCAGATATATCTGGTTACTATATGAGCTTAATACGAACTAAGTCAACTTAATATAAAAAATAATCTGGAATATGAGCGTAATACTCTTTTTTGAGTAGCACTTGTTTACGTGTTATTAAATGTGTGTTCTCCCATTCATAAGACGCAGATGTTTTAACAGCAGCTATAGCCTGTTGTTTCTACACGTTGGATAGTCATTGTATGCTTACTAAGAATAAAACAGCCAAAGCAATCTTCTGTTGTGAGAAAATAATAAAATACCCTCATTACATCAAATCAAATCAAATCAAAATGTATACAGTATGTATAGCACTCTTCACAAATGAATTGTCACAAAACGTTTAACAGAAAGTAACCCAGGCCTAGACCCCCCCCAAAATCAAACCTAAGGGGACAGTGGCAAGGAAAAACTCCCTTTATGGGGAGAAACCTTGGGAGGAAACAGACTAAAAGGGGGGGAGCCCATCCTCTTCTGGCTGGCACAGGGTGTGTCCAAAAAAGACCATATCATGGTCAGTCCAAAGGTGACGCAGGACTGGATGACTTTGCGCCTCCGGGTTAGGTAGTCAGTGGGGGGGAGCTAAGTTGACCAGTTCTAACAAACAGCCTTTGACAGGGAGTGTCATTCATTGTGCCCTGTTGCCGTTCCTTTTCCATTCATGTGTGCAGTGCAGACAACTTCATTTTTAATTTAAAAATATTTAATGGAACAACATTTTTGTTAAACCACAGGGTAAAAACGACATTACAGAGCAAATGAGTGATGAACTGTTACAAAATCAAAACCAGAGCATAGATGGGAAAGTAAAAGCATCCATCACAGTAGCCTCTTCAACATGCATCATCCAGAAAGGTTTTAGTGAAAATATGAATACAGGTATTTGGAATGGAATCTGGTTATTTCGCCTGTCAGAAGTGACAAAGTCAAAAAAGGACTCCCAGACCCGCCCGACCACACGCCTCCCTCCACCTCCATGAACAAAAAATATATATTCTGATTAGCTCCCCCCTTGCAGAATTCCTAGTTGCGTGCCAGACTATGATCACTTGTCCCAAGTGTCTCCACTACCTCTGAGCTGCAAGTTCTTTCAGGATTATTACACAAACCCAGATCCAGGACTTTTATTTTTTAAGCTGCTAGCGTTTAAACAAACGACTTCAAAGGATACTTTTTTTTTGTTTCCTTTGTTTCCGATTTTTTTCCAGTTTTTCTCCCAATAGAGTGCCCCAGGTCAAGCTAATTCCCAGAGGTCAGCGATTATCCGCCTCCTCCGAGACGGAACTCGCCCCCCTTTTCTAGAGACGCCTTTCGTGCTTCCCGGCAAGTTCGTGCCAGCTCACCCTCCCCCCTAACCAATGGGGCGGACAACCAAATGCCGCCCCTGATTGGGGCTCCAGGCCAGGGGCGGTCTGGCACAGTCGAGTTTCGAACCACGGCTGTAACAGGCAGCTCACACTCGCAAAGCACCAGTCAATGTGGGTGCGTTAGACCGCTATGCTGTCTGAGGCCCCCTTCAAAGTATTACTTGTATATTTATTTTCACCCTTTCCCAACACCAACTGCACCAAACCACATCTAATAGCATTATGCTGAAAAAGGTCTTTATGTATGATATCCTCCCTTGAGCTATTATACTTAGCCTTGATAGCTTCCATCCAGGCATAAAACGTAATGAAACCTGCAAACGCAACAGCAAAATGCTTCACTCTAGTGCATTTTTTCAAAAGATTTGTAACTTAATTGTGTATGATTATATGAGTTAAATCACAGAGGATTTCAAAAGTTGTACAATCTTTCAGAGAAAGTTGCTGTTTTAGTAAGAAAATATATATACCCACAGACGTATTATATATTATATAGCATATAAAGTATGCTCATTTCACCTATTTTAAAGGTAATAGTAACTGCTGAGAATACTTAAATATGCATGTTGGTTGGACTCAGGGGCGTCGTAGCGGGGGAAAAGGGGAACTGACTGCCTAGGGCCCAAAATGGGGGAGGGCCCTTGAAAAGCCTGGAATGAAGAAAAAAAACATTTGTCTGCAATTTTAAATTTCGAAGTAATTAGTGTCATTACTAAATTATATTGGCTGAATACATAGGTTGAGAGACTGAACTTTGTATCCATAAAAATATTGGAGGCTCTCTGGGCCCCCTCCCCTCTCGAAAAGCGCAAATGGTTTAGTCCGCCCCCCTGCACTAAGTAGGTACAATATGTTACAATTCCCGTGCGCAGCGGCAGTCTAGATGTGCCTGTGTCCCTGTGCGAGCGATTACGAGAGACTATGGCCGTAACCCAAAAATGCAGGCTTTTCAAGGGCTGTCAGAGTTTTTTTTCACCATATGTCTGCGATATAACGTAGTTGAAAACTCGATCCTCCATCTTGTTTCGGAAATTGTATTAAACATTGCTCGGTTTGGTCATACGCTACACTTCAGAGTCAGACTCGTGTTTAGTGCTTTCAAAATGATATGTCGCAAGTTCAGGACTAAATAAAAGGTATCCAGGACATTAATTTAACATTTTATCTTGTTTCTGGTGAAATTTCATTGAAATCTGTCGATGCGAAATGCGATATATTTTACCTGGAATGTGAGATATCTTTGCCCAAATGCTCACTGCCTGTGTGGTTTTTGCTGTGTCGCGGCGTGTGCGCAACATGTAATTATGTGATTAATTGATTATGTAATGTAATTTCAGATATATTTATATATTTATATAGATTCAAATTAAGATATATCATATCTTTTTTTAGAATGCTTCAATCTGCAATTACCAAAAATGTCATGCAATTATCTTTATTTTTAAGAAAGTTATGGGCATTTATGTTATTGAATCACAGCTTTTGTTTCAAGATCATTGAAAAACAATAGGGGTCAATATGCACATTTCCGAGTGTAAAAATTACCATAACTTCCTTAAAACTTAAGATATGAGAGTGAATAAGGTATCAAATTTAAGGTATTTTCATGCTCTATCTGGTGGGATGGATTTATAACATCTCACATTTTTGTAACATACCTACACTAAGATTCGTCGCCAAACACGGCTAATCACGCTGACTGGTGCTGATGCTGGAGCCCGCAAGTTTCAGTCAATCATGTATTTCCAGAAGAAAGTGAAGTCGGGGTATCAAAAAAGAAAAGAAAGTGAAGAAAGAGAAAAAAGGCAAACTGAGGGAAAACAACTGCTCACTAATTTCTTTCAAAAGAAAGGTAAGCAACTTGCTAACACTGTTTAAGAGTGGTTTAAGCTAATATCGGTACGTTGTTTCGATTGAACTAGGGCTGTCAACGTTAACACGTTAACGCATGCAATTAATTTCAAATGGATAACGCGTTCTTTTTTTAAAATCGCGATTAATCTCATTTCAGTTTCACTCTGGCTACTGGCTGAAAGCAACCCAAATGCGGGTGATGGTGAAATGCATTGAAACTTTGTTTTTGAAGACTCATTTGATCCAGTTCTATAACAAGACAAGCTAACGTAGCTAGCTACATTATGATCGTTAGCTAGCTAGCTGGTAAATTAAGCAGAATCTAGCCTGTAGCCTGTTTAACTGTATATTATAAGCAGGTTAAGAGGCTAATATCAATCCTGTATGCTTCATGCTTGTAGAGGGGCCTGTCCTTGTAGCAGAGAGTGAGCAGGAAGAAGATGTGATCGAGGCAGAGAGTGAGCAGGAAGAAGAGGCAGAGAGTAGCAGTAGGAGTAGTGAAGAGGATGATGGAGGTGAAGAGAGCAAGGAAAATGAAGGTTGCTCTGAGGGTAGTGAGAAGGATGAGGAGAAGACAGAGGAGGAAGTGGAAAAAAGTAAGGGGAATGCAGAAGGGTATTTGCCAGAGGACCCAGGACTATGGCCAGAGAATCTTACTAATCTTACTAATTATTTGTTTAAATGTGGTATAAGCAGTTCATTAGCGATTACCCTAATAACCACTACAGATTCATGTGCATAGTTGTTGATTCAATAAAAAAAAATTCTAAAGATGCGTGAGAGTCATGGATCAAGAGGGGAAGGGGGCCCACAAGACTGCATATAAGGCCCAGAATTGTGTGCTACGCCCCTGGTTGGACTCATTGTCCATTACCCTAATCCTGACTAAGCTAACCTAGCCCTAAACATTTTTATGGTTCCCCCTCTAACCCACAGCCTTAATAATTCACCTTCATTTCAAAGTTTCCTATTTGCAATGGCAACTGTCCTCAAAATGCAATGAGATCCTCTTCCATGTGCAGAAGGGACCCATATCCCGTAATGCGGACTCTGTGTATTCTTGAACTTAGCCAAGTGGGTGTGGCAACTGTCCTCAAAGAGTGCTTGTGGGCTTGTGTACAATCCCTCTTTAGAACAGAGACCAGATGGCCTTTTCCTTGCTGTACACTTGTTGTCGTTTTTAGCGCCTTGAGGCACTGACAGCTGGTGACTTTTCATCGTCAGGTTTAGGATGACAGTTACCTTCCCTATTAGATATTCTTCTTCTGGCAGTAGCAACTGATACCGTCTCTTTTGAGTAGCTTTTACACAAATTTGGGGTGTTTTTCCAATTTTGTTTCTTGGTCTCTCAATTTGCCACGGAACACTAACAACTACATAACATGATACGTTTTAAAGCTTAAAGCTTCATTAGCCAATGAGATTTCCAAAAGTCGCATTTGTTCTGAGGTAGGTTTCGGCTATTTAAACAGTGACAGTTCTCCTTTAAAGAAAAGCAAAAAACTGTGCTTCCACAGACTTACCATCTGGCTCATCCTTGATTTTGCAGTTATTCTTCAGTATCTGAAGGTCTCCAAAGAGACTTTCCAGGATGGCATTGGCGATGGGCAGCATCATGGCAGTGGTGGCTGTGTTACTGAGCCACATGGACAGGAAGGCAGAAGTTACCATCATCCCCATGATCAGCCTGACATGAGAACAAGGACACCAAGGTCAGGGGCAGGAAAGCCATTCTGAATGATCACCTTCATCCTATGGTGAAGCATTTATTAACAGTCTATTAAGCCACTATGTTGGTGTTTCCTTTATTTTGGAGGTTATTTGTAGCTGTATATATTTGTAATTCTATAACATGTTACATTTTCCAGGAAGCTGATCTCCTGGATAAGAAAGCTATTGTCACTTATGTGAGTGTAACCATAGATATATAAACGTAGATGCCGCATTGGCTGCTGTTGTATGTTGCAGCGATACATCTCCACGCCTGCCATATTGAGGCAGGTTAGATTGTTGGCTTGTTATAAACATGAGAAATGTCTGCATAACATGCAGGTTACTTGATTTCCAAATTTCACAACTGTTGAGTTTCCTCAACGATTTTCTGCAGAACCTGGCTGTGAACACGGTACGAAGAGCAATTAGCCTATTCAAAAAATGCCACAAATGTTGTGTAGCATTTGGGTGTAGAAATAGGAGGAACCGTAGAAGCAAGGCTCATGGGATAACTTTTCACTATTTCACTGTCACTTAAAGCTGACATTAAATAACCGACAGATATCGCCATGACGATAACAAAACATATAACGTTAGCTAGTTGTCAAACCACTGCATGACCAAGTGACTGAAAGTAATATTTACTTGATAGTCATCTAATTCGTTGTTGCGGAAGCCACATAAGGTGTGGATTTATCCATTTATTATAATCTCATTGTCCCCCCAACACAGACACACACACACACTTGTCAATTACAATATAGCAAGAAGAAAACTAATTAGATGACTATCAAGTAAATATCACGCGTCTGCATATGATTATTTTGCTTGCCTTTTCCTCCTTTTTTACGCAATACATTCTTTATATTCCTTTTCGTGATAACTTCTCAAATGATGGAACAGATTAGACGTATTCCGGTCGGCCGCCAGAACCATAGATATAATTGCGTTATTCTGCCCTCACAACTGTGTTCTGAGCAGGGCTAGACAGATAGCTAACAATAACTTCAGAAAGTAGTTTTCTTCCAAAGAGTGTGGCTTTACTGAAGCACCTTGTTAGCTATCTGTCTAGCTCTGCTCAGAATGCAGTTGTGAGGGAAGAATAGTAAAAGAACATATTTACTCTGAGACTCAAGAACGATTGAGAACACAATGTTGCATGCACACTGCAGGCTGCCATTTGTACAACAAAGTTAAAATAGAGACATATTTCCAAGGCCTAAGAACAGAAAGGAGGAGAACTTGCACAATATACCTTTCAACTTAGGGTTAAGTTGCTGCATGAACTACGCTAAGTGCCTACGGAACTTGCGTGCCTAACTTAAAAGACTGCAATTAAAAGACACCATTAGGAGTCACTCACGAATAGTGGGCAACACATACGTAGATGCCTCATTCACACTGTTCAGATGCATCTGCACCACCGCCATATTGGGGCAGGCAAGATATGCGTCTAAACAAACATGTGTATTGAGAGACGCACACTTCCCCTGATAAAATCTACTATAACTCGTTTAATTCTCAACCAATTTTCTAATTTAAATTTGGCTTGTTATAAACGTGAGAAATTTCTAATTTTACTTCAATTAAATGTTATATTTCTCACGTTTATAACAAGCAAAAAGTAACCCCACGCAACTAAAGTGGAGCCTTTCTTAGGGACTAAACTTGATTCGTCTTCAAGACTGGCTGTGTTGTGTGTTGGTTGGAGAAAAGGCCAAAACTAATGCAGGAACTGTTCTCCTGAACGCAGCAATGTTATAGCCTAACCGCAATCATCAACATTTGTACATTTGCTGCAGTTTATCATTGAAATTATGATAACGGTGTAAAATTTGGTTATCGCCATGCGGTGCTGTTTTTGTTGACACTGTCAAGCGAAGAAAATGACAGCTGTGTGGGCCCATTGCAAGGTGTCGGAGAAAGACAACAAATTTGCTATTTGTAACAAATGCTCCAGTGAGATTTCAAGAGGAGGCAACTCAAGCAAGAATTTTAATACATCAAATCTGATCAGCCATTTACAAGTAAGACAGTACAATGAGCAGAATTAGATTTTTTTGCCAGGGCACAAATAGGACCATAAATAACAAATGATCAGTATCGGTATCGGCCGATTGTGTTATTTGAATTATCGGTATCGGTCCAGAATTTTCATATCGGTGCATCCCTACTTGGAATTTGTAGGGTAAAATGTGTAAATAAAGGTGAAAAAGGTCTGATTGAACATGTTTTCATTTCAGGCTGTAAGACGACAAGTGGCAATGTATGTGCTATGTGCATGCAGACGTGAAGCCATTTATTAAAGAGATGGAACGTTGAGGAGAAACTTTTAGCTGACATGCTACCTCTTTAGCTCTAGAATTTGAGTCCAAATAAAAATCACCTTTCAAATAGAAACCCTCTGTGAGTTCTACTACGTTCTACTTGTTTTTTTTTTTTATGCTACCCATCAATTACACTGATTAAAATGTTTGTAAACGGAAACTCTAGGTTTGTGATAAATGTTGTTCGTAAGATGATGGTTTCAGTCTTTCTGTGCACGAACAAGTCAATTAAAAATTGGCAGAAATTTTAATATATTAATACGTGTTTTCGAATAGAATTATCCTGCACTTTTACACTATAACCACCCGATCCGGCCTGCAACAGAGTAAAAATGTCACGCTTCCACAACAATTATGTTTGGTCCTCGGGAACCCAAGGCTCTAGTTTGGTTTGTTTAACAAGCTGCCACTCATTTATAATTAAACATTAACAGTGACAACAAGGGGAGAGGACAGCAAATGCACCACTTTTGACCCTAGTGACCAACATCTTCCTACAACATGTATTACAGAGAATATGAGCTGATCGCAGGTTGAAATTTCTCTTTTATACACCGTTCATGTATTGCTTGCTACAACAAAACAGTGCTGACATAACTGGAATTTCCAGGAGGTTGCATTACAGATGGTTTCACTGACCCTAAAATGTTTCAAAGGATTTGGTCTGCATTGTCAAAGCCCAAGAAAAGACATAGTGCTTCTACTTGCACTGGTGTTTGGTATGCATTAGAAGTGTAATTCAGTGTGCTATTCAAATTTGGCAAAATGTGCAGCAGACATCAAGCCACGGCAGAGCCTGAAGTGTTGAAGTTGCAACACGTGTGCAAAGTGTACATTCTCTCACCAAGCTGGTTTCACTCCAACAATCATCAGAACCTTCAGAGCAATTCTGCGGTGTAAATTCCATTCTTCAATGGCAGATGCCATCACCAGGCCGCTGAAGAAGAGGAAGTTGGTGTCGAGGAAGTATTGGGGACAGACTTTTTTGGAGGGCAGGATTCCCATGGTGGGGAAGAGGCAGATGGGCAGCAATGCAGTGATGGCCAAGGGGAGAGCCTCTGTGCACCAGAACGTGGCCATCAATAGAACCACATACAAGCATTTTCCCTCCTGAGAAATAAATCAAAGAAAAACTATCACGGAACTGTTAATTCACAGACTCCCTGTCTAGTTTACAAGACTAACTCTGGGGGGTAATAACTGTTTTTTATGACAGAAATACTACACTCCCAGAGGTCTATCATGAGATTGGGGAAAAACATTTTTGCATCAGTTACCACTTTAGTGCTTAATTACTTGGATCTGCTGTCACCCTGTACTTGTTAGGTCTTACATTTCTTCTATGTCCAATTGCATTCGTAAGCTGAGCTCAACACTGCCACCCCCTCTGTCAATTCAGCAGAGTGCAGAGAACATAAGAACATAAGAATACATAATGATGAGAATGGGCCGTTCGGCCCATCTAGGCTCATCATGTCCTAATCTAAAGAGTATCTAGTACTACATCTAGCTTGGACTTGAATAGCCCAAGCGTTTCTGCCTCTACTACCTGACCTGGCAAGCTGTTCCAGGCATTGACAACTCTCTGTGTAAAGAAAAACTTTCTAATATCTGTGCGGAATTTGCCTTTAACTAATTTCCACCTGTGGCCTCTTGTTCTGCTGACCCCACTTATCTTAAAAAATCTTTGGTATTTTACTTTGATAATCCCTTTTAGGAATTTAAAAACCTCAATCAAATCCCCCCTAAGTCTCCGTTTGCTAAGTTTAAATTAGAGATGCACCGATTGCGATTTTCTTGGCCGATTCCGATTTCCAATTTTTGATTAGTCTGACCTGCCGATACCGATTTTGGCCGATTCCGATTTTTATTCCTAAAAACAATAATTGACAACTTACACAAACATTTTTGTAACTTTGCTTTAATAGAAAATTAAGATTGACAATTCTGAGGTAGGTCAGAAGCATGAGGTAGGTCTCACTAAAACACATTTCAAAATAAAAAAAGTGTTCCAGGTTACTGGACAGAGCTTTTCTTTTTTTGTGCAAATTAAATTCAATGATGAATAAAAGAGAATCCAACAACAGTGGCATGTAGCCTTTAAGTAATAAATAAAAAGAAACAAGAGTAGTTTAAATTTACTGACATGGTGACAGACCATTAGTCCGGAAATATTTTTTAAAACACTAACGTTATATTCTGATGACAGATGACACAAGCCCTTTTTCCATTAAATAATTATATGGCTTCAACTTGATGTGCATCAGAAAGTTATTGCGACAATGCTAATGGAAAACAGGTTAGTTCGAACCTATGATGCGCTAGACTAATTTGTTTGCTAGAGGTGGATTAGAGTAGATCCCAATTCTATATAGTGCAATGGAAAACACTTGTAGCGATATAAGGGCGGATGTTTCAGTTGCGGAGCTTGTCAAAGGCATTGAAACAAGCCGCTCTTCAGCAGAATTTCGTTATTTGCGTGAGTCAGGTAGCCTAACGACTACGACTTTAACTAGCTTCAAAGCCTAGATAAAAATGTTTCAAACTAGGAGTAATTGGAAAAGAGGCGATGCTGCTGTTTCTGAGTTTGTTTGATAGTGGAAACGCACAGCTGGCACCTTCATGCACAACACAGTTAATACACCATTTGTGGTTTAGCTAGAAATCGTTAGATGAATTTATCATTAGGTCTAATAAGTTCGATTTGTATGAGTGAATAGCACTGTTTCATAACGTCACTCATTAGCGAACATAATGATTTCAGTGCAATTCAGTGCTTCAGCAGGGCATTATTACGTCAGGTTTATGCACTACCACTATGTTCTATTAATGGAAAATGGTTCAGAGGAACCGAACTAGCGCAACGAAGTTAATTGTTAATTAACCCCGGTACCTACGGTACTGTAGAAAAACGACTACCGTCGCATTTTCAGAATTTGGGCATCGACTTGGTACCTGGGTGATGACTTTTCAAGTGTCTGATTAGGTTGGTCGTTCCGAACGTTTTCGAGGTTGTTCCTCCGCGGCTTATTTTCGATTGACATGTATGACAAACTGCAAGCTTTAAATCGTCTTCACTGACTGTGAAAACGCCCATACTAAGGACATGTTGAGGCGTTTTCAGCGCTGCGCTCATCTGATCTGTTTGCATTGGCTCACGGGTGCGCGCACGTCACGTGAAAAGAGGGGGCGAGGAGCCAACCGGCGCACAGAATCGGCTATGTGGAGTGATCGGGATCAAGTCACCGATTGAGGCCGATCAGCTGAAAATCGGCCATTTCCGGTCAGAGGCCGATCGATCGGTGCATCTCTAGTTTAAATAGATTGAGTGCCTTAAGTCTATCATCATAACTTTTACCTTTCATACCAGGTATCAGTTTAGTTGCCCTTCTTTTGACTTTTTCAAGAACTTCTATATCTTTCTTGTAGTGCGGTGTCCAGAACTGCACACAGTATTCTAAGTGGGGTCTGACAAATATATACATTAATATAACCTCCTTTGATTTATACTCAATACTTTTTGCTATGTATCCCAGCATCCTGTTGGCTTTTTTCACTGCTGTAGCACACTGCTTTGATGCAGATAGGCTTTGATCAACTACAATTCCTAAGTCCTTTTCAAATTGAACACCTACTAACTTTTCTCCTCCCATATGCACATGCACATGCTCTCCTCTGAAACATATGATGTCAGCCATTGCTTCTGTTCACTCTGCAGTTCACCAGTTAAGTTCACACAGACATTGGGCCCCATTTATGAAATAATCATAGATTCTTTTGTATATTTATTAATCAGAAATGTTGTATGCATGTCTGATTCATCAAACAAGCAAGGATTTTTCTGTATATTTGAATGTGTGTTGATAATTCCCACTTGCTCATATATTACCAGCTGGTGCACAAACTTAACAAAACAAATGCCTCCAAACTGCCATATTTACTGCCATAGTAAGGCCGTCCATACAAAATCCACCTGTCAATGCAAAAACTTCACTATTGCATACTTTTGGTTCGAGCAAAGAAATGAAGAAAGCAATTTCTAGGAGTCTGAAATAAGCTTAAATTTATATTAATAATGTGCAGGTGAGGAAATATGCCAACTTTATTGGAGATGACCCTACTTTTTGTACTCTAACAATCTATACTTTTTAGAATCTGAGAAACGTGCCAACCTTAACTACTTTTAAATCCAGGCTAAAAACTTTTATGTTCTCTACTGCTTTCTCTTAAATTGATGCAAAATGGTGAACGCAGATTTTTAAGTATAAAACCATATTTGCACTTTGACTTTTATCTTTTCTATGCATATTTTAATTAATTTTTTCTATTTTATTTGTTGTATTTTTTTTAATGTTCTTTTATGACTTTTTATGCCTTTAAATGTATTTTTGTGCCTTATGTAAAGCACCTTGAATTGCCGTTGTGTATGAAATGTGCTATATAAATAAACTTGCCTTGCCTTGCCTATACTTTTTAAACTCATTAAAATCCAATTGTGTACATTTATACTTGCATGATGTGATGCAGTCTACACGTAGCCTCGGATTGTGATGCAGTTACACATTGTATTTTTTCCAGTTGAAAAGGTAGCTGGGTGCCATATCCTTCCAAATCTTCAGCTTGGCAACAAAGCATTGCTGCTGTCAACAATATTACACAGTGCTGAACACTGAGAGAACGTCAGTGTCTGTTGTCCCTAATGGTGACAATCATTCCCCTGTTGTAGTTTAACCATTAATTAATTTTCCTTCTAGTTGCCTATACCAAAGTCATTTTTAGTTTGGGTAGCATGCATTCTCCCTCTGAGCAGAAGGGAAGCATTTACACATGTCACAGAGTGAAATATTCCACTACTCTTAACATGTGCTTAGAAATTCATGACTGCATTATAATAGTTTTATTTCTATTTCATGCAACCATTGCGGTTAATATGAACAATTTCTGCCTTGCAGCTTCTGCATACTAGCTTAGAAGTAGCAGCATTAGTGACCATTTTCTTTTACTCAGGTTTTGACCTGTGCTTCGCTGTATTACTTTGTCAGATTGTCAAATTATTAAATGTCCTGTATACTACTTTTCTACCACAAGGAAACATTCGGCAGGTTGGAGCATTCATAAGTATTTTATCCTAGGATACGTTCACCTTCATGTTAATAAATCATCTACTTTCCACGAATATGCATATTTTACAAGCAAATTTGTTTATACGATCTTTTGATAAATGCAGCCCATTGAGTTTAAGGAGGACACTTCTGTTTGGGGGAGAGGGGTAAGCTTTGCCAGGGCAGTTACATTTCCATCTTGATTTTTTTAATTTTTTTAATTCACTTTCTGTTTTGTTCTGTTTGATATTGGCTGGATAGAGATGTTCCAATGTTACTACAATTCTGACCAAAGGCCAAAGCATTAAGAATTTGACCTTATAAGGAATTGCGAAATACTTCCATTGGCTGTATAAATCCTACTGTATTGCATTTATCATCATAAATATAAATATAGTATTTGGTAGTATTAGAAGTAGAAGTAATACTAATAATAAGTAAATATAATTCGTAAATACAATGTGACTAGATGAAAGCAGATATCATTTATGATGGCATTTATTTTGAAAACAAATTTTTTATGACACACGAAACGACATTCATACATTCTGATTAAAAAAACTGAACGCATTTCTCTCATTAGGGTCAAAAAATAAATCAATAAAAACAACACAGATTTTCTTAAATACTTGTTAGTGCAAGCTTCAATTAGGGAATATGAAATTACTCTAGAAAACATTACACACAACATAAGTGTCACATACCTTGGCTGGAAGCCCAAAAAGCAACGGGAGAAGAAGAATCGGTGTGAGAACTAGTATCAGTTGTTTTCGGACGCACCACAGTTTCTTGGTGAATGCCAGCACCGCTTCCATTTCAAGCAAAACGTATTCCCTTCGCGGATGACTTTCAATACGCTGCTAGGAAGACTTTTAAAAAGCCAAGTCAACGTTACCGTTGTACCCGTACTGAAGATTAACCATTGGTTTATAGGTTAACTCAGTGGGTAAACCTGTTCGAGGTGCTCGACTTGTTCGACATACATGCAGTATGATTAAGCGCCTCAAATTGTCTGAACCGCACTCTCAGCAGTTTTGAACCAAGGCTAATACAGATTTTTTATTTCCGTTTTGATTTGTGGGGACTTCTGAAATCTTAAAAACTAAATTTGTAAGGCGCAGCATGCAAATATGTTCTCTAATACTGTACACAATGTCAGACCATTACAGTGTCTCTAGTTGTGGTTTCAATTATGCGTCATCTGGAAACAATCGTAGTTTCATAACAATTAGCTCGGCATACTGAAAATAAGTATATTTCAAATTAGTCAATCGACTCAGTAAGTGCACTTACTAAATGATTTCAGTTCACATCCGTTTGGTTAATTACCATATCAGAACCTAGAATTCCTGAGCTGGTAGCCTATGACCTTTTGCCTTTTGCTGGGAATAAAAAACAAAATACACCCTAACAATGTAATTGTTGATTAATGAATTCATACTGGTTCATAGAGTTGTAGGACTTGAGACCGGTCTTGAGGGCGCATTTTGAATGTCATGGTCTCGTCTTGGAATCGAAACCATTTTTACTCGGTCCTGACTTGGTCTCGGACCACAGATGACTCGTAATTCTGCCGAGACCAGCGAAGACCTATAATATTTGCATGTTAATTTTCAATGGCCAATTAAATACAATTTAAATTATGATCATATTATAATGAACAGTTATCATAATTATCATTATTCTTCAGAAACTAGGTGAATCAATAAAACTGTTCCTGTGAAAGTTCATACCCCGCCAACCAATGACTGCCTGATCCAGGTTTTAATTTGAATATCAAGTTTCTCCAACGTTAACTGTAAACTTAGTTAACGTCAGCCAGACGTCAGTCTGTCCATGTAAGAGACCAAGATTCGAGTTCTAACGTTATGTCTGCCAATTTGGAAATAATACGTTTTGCATATACAAATCATAAAGATTTAATTTGCAAAACCTCAATGGAAATAAAACACACTGACTCATGCAAATATTGCAAGCAATCCATAACCGAGACAGCTGGGACGACTTGCAACTTCTCCTGACACTTGGAAAGGACTCACAAAGAGAGGTAAATTTAATAAACTAATTTAACCAGTTGTGCAGGGGCATCGGTCTCGGCAACATGGGGGTGACAGAGTTGCCTTTGTTTTCCCATGCTGTGAAGGGCTTTGGAGCAGTGAAACTTTCCGGGGGCAGGTTTGGCACTCTCACAGGGTGTGAGACTGTGAGAGTGTGAACTGTTGCCCGGACGGTTGTTCCAAAGGCCATAATTGATAATCATTATTCAGTCAGTTAATTGGGGTGGATGTCAAGTGAAGAATTCAAATTGTGTTTGTGTGTGAGAATGTGAGTGGGTGTGGTTTGTCAATTGTTTGGTGTTTTGTGATTAGGTGTGTGAATGATAGACAGATGATTGCCTCACGAGTCCCACCTAAGCCAAGCAGAAAGTAAGCCTATTTAAGAGCAGGTGGGGCAAGTGGGGGATCAGTTTTGTCTTGTCATTCATGTGTGTGTATATTGAGTCTTGTTGGTCTTGTTGGTCTTGTTGTTTACCAGGTATCGTATCGTATCGTATGCAATAGCCAAATTGGACATAACAACAAAAATACCTCCAGTCAAACGGATATAAAATAGTTTATTTTACAAAAGTATAAATAAAGGACATACATTTCCCTGCTTATGTGTGAGTAACAAAACAAAAACAGCTGCCTAAACCTAATCTCAAAATAAAGAAAACTATCCTCTCTCCCAGGGTAAGAGAATAGTCTTTCGCAACCTGACTAATCCCTACTCTATCTCTCCTATCTAACCAAAAAGTGCACAAAACAAGAAACAAAAGAGCAACACATTTACAAAAGCTCTTCACAAAGCAGCACACAAAATAAGCTCTATACAAAAAAACGTTGTTGCACACCCTCAAAAGATTGTGCTACACAAAGAAAATCTCCTCCAAAACCGCATCTTCCTCTCTCTCTGGAGTGCAGGCCCTTAAAAGCACTTGACAGGTCAACTGGTAAACAAGTGAATACACACTCAAAGGCTGCTCCAGCGAGGCAATCATGGAGCTGTAGGGAGCAAGATCCTCTTGCCGGAACAGCTGACCGTAACAACCCCATACATAAGACAAAATAAATAAAAGAAAACAAAGGTTAACAGTTCACACACATGATACATGACAAAAGTGACAGTGCCGAACACATTTTATTTATGCGTCACATTCACAGTTAACTTTTGAGAGAAACTAATCAGAGAATGGAAGCGGGGGATGATTAATTTTCTATTCATTAAATATAATGTAGTAAATAATCTTATGTAGTCAAGCATGCAAAGAGCCACATTTATATTGTGAGAAATGTTGACATGTTTTTGTTTTGAAAGATGGGATCAAAGATCACCTCCTCAGTTTGTCACATTTAGGTGAGTTCCTGTCACACAATTACACCAGTCTGTCCACGCTGTCCAGGTACACAGGGATGTAATTGTTTTCATTCATCAGTGCTAGCAAAACTGTGTCCTCTGAGAACTTGATGTAATGGTTCTCGATTGAAGTGGTGCAGTCATTAGTGTACAGAATAAAAAGCACTGGTGAGCTCACACATCCCTGAGGTGCTCCTATGCTGGTGGTCACAGGGGAGGAGTAGGTGTTGTTGACCCTTACCAACTGAGTTCTATTTGTAAGGAAGGAGTGGTAATTTATTATTTAAGTAATAAATGTGGTTTAATAGTGTTGTATGCAGAAGAAAAGTCAATGAAGAGGGCTCTGGCAGAGGTCTTGAGTCGGTCCAGATGTTTGAGAATCAGGTGGGAGTGTGGCTGCGGCATCCTCTGTGCCCCTCCAATTTCTGTAGGCGAACTGGTATGGGTCTAGCTTTCCTCCACAGAGGGCTGGAGGTGTTGAACCACAACTCTTTCCAGAGTACCGATGTAAGGGCTACAGGCCTGTAGTCATTGTGTTCTTTGGGACATGAATATTTGGGGATGGGTGTGATATGAGAAGTTTTCCAAGCCTTTGGTACTGAGTGAGAATCCAGTGATAATTGAAAGATGGGCTGCCAGGCCGGGCCCAGTTCCTCTGCAAATGACTTCAGAAGATGTGGTGTAACTTTGTCGGAAAAATAGGAACATCCTTCATCTCCTAAATGGGAGAAAATATAGAAATGGTGACATATGTAAGAAGGTGTCTGCGAAAATGGCCTTGTGTACTTGTAAGAACACATTCCAAATGTGCTAAGAAAGAATGTACTAACGAGAGTGCAAGAACACTGAGTGCTTAAACAAGGCTAACTCAAACAGCAAATTTAGTTACCAAAATAACAGGAAGTTTGTGTTTTATGTCATGTACTTGGAAAGAAATCCAACTAATGTGACGATCTGGACAAGAACCCAAACACAGACCAGGATATTGCAGAAAGAGAAAAATAAAGAAAGAAAGAAGTAAAAGAGATATGAAATAAGGCAGAAATCCGTATAGCCGAAATCACCCGAATAGTGCAACGACAAAGACAGGGAGTGGATTATCAGATAACAAGGAACACAGACAGACGGGGGAACTAATGTGAAAAATAAACGAACACGGAGAAAATAATAAAATACAAAAACAAGCAGAACACATAAATACAGAACATAACAACTAATTGACTGAATCATGTAAACCAGTGCATGTAAACCCGTCAATCAGATTATTGCCATTATCTGATTATTCCCAGTTATCGGATTATTGTGTGCTTGTAAACGTAGGCTACTTTACTGAGGAATCGGCTCTGCTACACTCTTAAATGATCCACTGAAAACAATGAACCGAAACCAGCCAATTAACGAGTCGCGCCCACTATTCAACACGCACAGAACTGAGCTACAGATTTCTCAAAAAATTTTGACAAAAAGGGAAGATTTGAAATGGACCTATAGTTCTTCAGATTAACAGGATCAAGATTTGGTTTCTTTAGAAGAGGCTTGATCACTGTCACTTTTAAAGACTTAGGTACGCAACCCAATAATAGGGATGTATTTATGATATCTAACATGGGCTGGCCTAGCACAGGCAAAAGCTCTTTAATAAGCTTTATTGGTATGGGTTCTAACAGACATGTAGATGATTTGGAGGACATAACCAGTTTACTAAATTTGTCCAGATCCAAGGGAGTGAAAAACTCAAGGGTCTCTACGCAACCCTGCTCCTGATAGCCCTGTGCCATCTCGGGAGTTGGAGTGCTAGATATTGGAGTCATTTTCATAATTTGTTCTCTGATTGTCTCAATCCTATCAGTAAACGAGTTCATGAAGTCATTAGAATTATAGTTAGAAGGATAACTGATGTAATCTGAAGACAGATTTTTTGTCAGTTTAGCTATCGTGTTAAATAGAAATCTTGGGTTGTTTTTATTCTGGTCAATTAATTTTGAGAAGTACGATGACCTAGCTGTAGTAAGAGCGTGCTTGTATTCTATGAGGCTGTCCTTCCAAACAGAGCGAAAAACCTCTAAATTGGTAGAGCGCCATCTGCGTTCTAATTTCCTGGAAACTTGTTTAAGGGCACGGGTATGGTCAGTAAACCAGGGTGCAAGTTTCTTCTGACTGCATTTTTTCCTCTTGAGGGGTGTGACAGCATCAAGTGTATTCCGTAAAATATGATTTACCGCATTTGTTTGATGATCAATTGACAAAAAGCTATTTGGGTCCTGACTTGATACAGGGAAGTATTCGGGAAGTATTTTTTTACATTTTGAAGCCGTCAATGTATTTATAGAGTGGCTGGAATAGTATCTAGGTTCCGATTTAATAGGAATATTTACCTGAATTTCAAAAGTAATCAAAAAGTGATCCGATAGTACAGGATTCTGGGGAGACACAATGATATTCTCGACATCGATATCATAGGATAACACTAAATCTAAGATACGGTTGTGGCAGTGGGTTGGTTCAGACATATTTTGAATAAAACCAACAGAGTCAATAATAGCTGCAAAAGCCAGTCCTAAAGGGTCACTGTCATTATCAACATGTATGTTGAAATCTCCAACAATCACAATTTTATCTGCCATAGTTGCCAAGCTTGATAAAAACTCAGCAAACTCAGAAAGAAAGACAGTAACTATTTATAGACCACCTGGACCGTATACTAAGAGGAAGGATTGCACTGAGGTAACTTTATCTTTTGACCGTCCAGAAAGCATAACAAGTGATTCAAAAGAGAACTTACCCCCACATTCACAGGTGTGAAACTAAATTTTGTTGCAAAAATCACAGCAACACCACCCCCTCTACCGGACAGACCTTGACAGCTAGCATAACCATCAGGACATGCCTCATTAAGTGCACTGTATTCGTCAGGCCTAAGCCAGGTTTCAGCGAAACTAATCAGCTCAAAACTATGGTCCGTGATTAGTTCGTTCACAAGAACCGCCTTGGGGGAAAGTGATCTAACATTTAACAATCCACATTTAAGATATGTCTTATTACAGGCAACACTTACAGCAGGCTGAGAGGTTTTAATATAAATGAGATTATTTACACAAATGCCACGACAGCCAGTGTGCTCAGATAGCTTTTTATTTCTAAAACCATTTCCAAAACGAGGGACAGACACAGTCTCAATAGCTAAGCTAGTCACAGGTTTTTGGAAGCTAGCAGACAGTAGTTTAGGACCAGAAGTCTGCTGCCTGGCTAGCGCTCGGAGAGGTCACACATTTTCTGAGATTAGACTACGAGAAAAATGTCTAGATAATAGAAGAGAACCTCTCCAGCTCGGGTGGAGTCCGTCTCTCTTCAGTAAGCCAGGCTTTCCCCAAAAAGTAGGCCAATTGTTTATGAAGCCCAAGTCATTGTCAGTACACCAGTTAGCCAGCCAGCGATTTAGAGACGTCAGTCTACTGTAGACTTCGTCACTCCTACGGGCTGGCATAGGGCCATAGATAAGTACTTCCCGACTGAGTGTTTTAGCGAGTTTACACACCGAAACAAAGTTATTTTTAGTGATCTTCGACTGCCGAACATCGTTGGTGCCAGCGTGGATAATAATTTTAGAATATTTACGATTATTCTTAGCTAGCACCTTTAAGTTTGCCTCCATGTCGGTAGCTCTGGCCCCAGGCAAACATTGTACTATGGTCGCTGGTGACTCTATCCTCACTTTTCGTAAAATGGAATCGCCGATAATCAGAGCTTTCTCAGTAGGTGTATTACTGAGTGGGGAGAAATGATTCGAAACGTGAGTTTGGTGTATGACCTCCTTCAGACGGCGACTATGCCTGCCTTGAACTGCGACAAAAATGCGTTGCTGCGAAGGCTCTGCCGGGGGAATAGCACTGATATTTCAACTATTTAAACTCCCTGGTGCGTCCGGTGCTTGCAGAAAAGACTCTATGTAACTCTCTCCCTCCTGAATCTGGCGAAGCGTACGGACGCGGCCCTCAAGCTAAATTATTTTCTGAGCCAATTCTAAATTAAGTTGACACTTACTACAAATACCAGTTATGCTAAACTTGGCATCAGAACTAATACTAAACATGTTGCACTCCAAGCAGGAAACAAGGGAGGAAGCCATAGTCGAATTCCTTACCGTAAATTTGTTTTCTTGACGGTAGAGCAGAAAACCATGGGGTTGGAGTCCCTTAATTTATTAAATTCACGCTGATTCGACGTAGGTTATGAAAACGTGATCGTGGAAAAGTTATTTAGAAGTAGCAGAAATAAGTAGAAAGCGCGCTAGCATTTCAAACAATGCGTGTAACAGGAACAGGAAATTATGTATAAATGTCGTATTAGTAAGAGTGAAGGAGAGTTAGTTTTTTATAAAGGTGAGTTGCTCGCACACAAGCTGCTTTCATGACAGGCATAGGCTACTTTCTCTTTTTCAAAGGTTTTAAAGTCTATTGTACTGACAGTACATGAAACTCTGAGATTATGCAAACAACGAAAGATCGATTGTGGTCTTCACATCATTCTAAATGATATATTGTAGCAATCCAAGTGGGTCGCTGCGTGTAAATGTGTGTGCGGGGCATTGTGGGGGAACACTGTTGTATGTTTGTTTGTTCCCCCCTGTGTTAATTCGATTTAAAACTGATGGTCGCGGTGAGCCAGAAGTTAGAGCCACCGCGACCAGTGTGTGTTTACTGTTTAGGGTAGTCGTCTGAAATTCTGTGATTAATAATAATAATAATAAGCTTTATTTATATAGCACCTTTCTTACATTGAAATGCAGTGCAAAGTGCTTCACAGACAAAGTAAAACAAGATATAAAACGAGTGTTAAGAGTATGCCAATAAAACAGTAAAACATAAATGAAAGCAATGCATGTTAAGGGAAATAAAATAATGAATTAAAACAACAAAACAATAAAATAGGGGACACTTCCCCTTCCCGATTCGTCAATTAACTGATAAAAAAAGAGGTTTAAAGGCATAAAAGGTCATTTAAAAACAGCATATGGGAAGCACGCATATCATAAGACGTGGTGCTAGAAAAAGGCTTGGTTAAAGACATGTTTTTAAGTGCCGTTTAAAGATGTCAACAGAGCCTGTCTCTCCAATATCTTTGGGTAGACTGTTCCACAATTTGGGAGCATAGCTGAAGAAAGCTGCATCTCCAATTTTATTTTGGGTGGGGTTTAGAGTATCTAGAAAACCAGCAGTAGAGGATCTAAGGGCTCGTGAAGGAACATAAAACGACAGGGAATCTGTGATATAGGCTGGTCCTAAGCCATTTAGAGCTTTGTACACAAGTAGAAGGACTTTAATATCAATTCTACTAGATACAGGGAGCCAGTGCAGTGTAGTGTTCTGTGTAGTGACTGGAGTGATGTGTTCTCTCTTCTTTGTTTTAGTTAGTAGTCTGGCAGCGGAGTTCTGGATAAGCTGCAGCCTCTCAATGGACTTTTTAGGAAAACCAGTAAAGAGTGCATTGCAATAGTCTAGTCTACTTGAAATGAAAGCTATAATAAATTTTTCAGCATCTTGCTGGGTCAGGAATGGCCGTACCTTGGCAATGTTTCTGAGGTGAAAGAATGCCACCTTGGTCACTTTGTTTATATGGGACGTAAAACTTAGATCAGAGTCTAAAATAACACCCAGACTTGATACTTCTGGTTTGATCCAGGGAGTCAGATTGCCAAGTCTTTTAAGCAACTCATCCCTTTTGGATTTGGGGCCAACGAATAGGATTTCTGTCTTATCCTCATTAAGTTTTAGAACGTATTATTCATCCATTTATTTATTGCCGACAGACAGGCAGTAAGGGAGCTTAAGGCATCTACATCACTTGGCTCAACGGATATGTACAATTGTGTATCATTAGCGTAGCTATGGAAACTAACGTCATGTTCCCTGATGATATCACCTAGAGGAAGCATGTATAGTGAAAACAGCAGAGGGGCAAGGCAGCTCCCTTGTGCGACACCAAAGGTTATGTCATGTTTCTCTGATACATGGTCCCCCAGACTAACATAAAATTGTGTTCCTGTAATGTATGTTCGGAGCCAGTTTAGAACACATTCAGAGAGACCAACCCAGTTTTCAAGGAGATTTAAGAGAATTTCATGGTCAACTGTGTCGAATGCTGCACTTAAATCTAAGAGAACCAGAACCGAAACCTTATTTGCATCAGCATTAAGTCTCAGATCGCTAACTATCTTTGTGAGAGCAGTTTCTGTGCTATGATTTGCTCTGAACCCTGATTGAAATTTCTCTAGAATATTGTTTTCATTTAGAAAGTTGTTTAACTGGTGGAAAACAACCTTTTCAAGTATCTTGCTTAAAAATTGAAGGTTTGATATGGGTCTGTAATTGCTAAGAATGTCAGTGTAGATTAAGCTTCTTCAGTAGAGGTTTCACAACGGCAGTTTTAAAGGCCTCAGGGCAAACTCCCGTTTCAACGGATGTGTTTATAATTTTCAGGACTGAATCTGAAATACTGTTGAAAGCACTCTTGAAGAGTGGACAAGGGATTGGGTCAAGACAGCAGGATGATAGTTTGCTCAGAGTAACAATCTTACACAGTTCTGGGGTTGAGATGTTGGTGAATTTTCTCATGGTTGCCTGCCTTTCACGAGGTTGAATGCAGGGGTCGGCGATTGTTTTTGTAATGCCAGCTCTGATGGTTGTGATTTTTTTGTTAAAGAAATTTGCTAATTCCTCACATTTAGGTGCAGAGGCTTGGCTTAAAAGGTCAGGGGTGAAGGCAGGGTTTAACAGTCTGTCAATAGTAGAAAACAATATTCTAGAGTTATTATTGTTTTCTGTAATAATCTTAGAGAAATAAGCCCTTCTGGCAGTGCGTACAATATTATTATAGGTGACTATATACTCTTTGTAGATACTACGGTGGACCTCCAGTCCTGTTCTCCTCCATTTTCTTTCCGCTGCTCTACATGATCTCTTAAGCTCATGGATAGTGTTGTCTATCCATGGAGATGTTTTGTTGTATAACTTATTTTTAACCTTGAGTGGGGCAACTTTGTTCAGTGTGCTAGTCAGGTTGTTATTGAAGGCAATAACCATTTTGTCTAATGAGCAACTCACATCACATAGATCGAAAGAACTTACAAGCTCAGAGAACTCACTTTCTGCTGCAGCATTTAAGAATAGTTTCTGAACCAAACACTCATCTGTGAATCTAGCTACGGATAGGATGCTGTCAAAGAACACACAATAATGATCAGAGACCGGAATATGAGACACTGAAACATCATCAATAGCTAACCCTTTTGACACAACCAAATCAAGGGCATTGCCATGCTGGTGGGTGGCCTCTGTGACATGTTGAATAAGTTCAAGGCTATCAAGTAGATTCATGAATTCCATAGCCTTAGAGTCAGCACTGTTGTTAATATGAATGTTAAAATCTCCATTTAAAATTATTCTATCATATTTGATGATAATAAGAGCAGCCATCTGGGAGAATTCTGGGAGAAATAGAGATAACTGTTTTGGAGGCCTGTATATAGTTAAAATGAGTACTGCTTGTTCCGCCTTGAGCACAAGGGCAAGATATTCCAAAAATGTAAACTTACCCAGAACCACCTTTGTACAGCTAAACTGTTTTGAGTAGATGGCGGCAACTCCGCCCCCTCTTTTTTCCTGTCTCACTGACTGATAGGAGTTGTAGTCTGGTGGACATACCTCAATAAGAGTCACATTGCTATTCATGTCTAACCAGGTTTCAGTTAAAATGATCAAATCTAGTTTATGACTTGTAATAAGATCATTAATTAAGAATGATTTGTTGCTAGCTAGTTTGTTAGTCTTTGTGATATTGAAAGGTCAGCAAGATAAACATTGGGTCCCGGCTTGATAAGGGAACATCCTCTCTGCAGAAGCAAGGACCCTGTGGACATCAATTTTGAAGTTTGCAGGCATTGGTATCAGCAGTGCTGGTTGGACACTCTGTACTTAGTACAGCCACTGGGAGTGGAGGTCTGGGAAAGGGGGGTTTATCCTGGTGTGGGGCCGATGGGTGATGAAGGCTGTAGAGGAAGCTAATAGTTCCACTTTAATCCAAGTAGTCTGCTAAATGTATTAACTCCTCTGTCGATTGTTGGTAGCGGTCCACTGATAAATGCTTGAATTTCTAGTCTGTCCAGTCTGTCAAATAGTTCAGTGAAATCTTGCTTCAACAATTCTGAATGTTCTCTGCGAATATCATTTGTCCCCACATGCACAATGATTTGGTTCATTCCTGGGTGGTCAGATGGTATTTGGGGGATTTTCTCACTAATGTCACAGACCATTGCACCCATCACACTACATGTTTTAAACTTCTTACCGCTTATGTTTCTGATGGCGGCGTCTCCCAAGATGAGTGTGTCTGGTTCATCCGTTTGCTCTGGTGTGAGCCTGTGCTGGTTGTCTGTTTGGTCCAATGTGGGTCTGTGCACCAGCACAGCGCCGTCAGCGTGCGGCCCTCTGTCTGTGTGCGGTATAGTCCGTTCTTTTCTCCCTTTGTGCAAATGGTTAGCAGTAATCTCCTTTTTCGATTTACACGTCAATAAAGTTTCTAACCTGTTTTCTAATTGTATAGACAGTAGCGGCTGTAGTCTCTGCTTGTTTGCTCCTTTAGCTGGCCGGCCATTGGTAGCATTGTTCAGTGTCGAGTGTGCTAGATCCGTAGGCTGTGTCCTGTGTGACAGCACCGATTTGCAGTTCTTTTTGGGCTTTGCACCAATTTTGGGCCAGTGGGTGGTAGACTCACACTGCTCTGTTTGCTTCACTGGTACTGATTCGGCTTTATCAAGTTTCGGGAAGGTTCCTAGTACGGCTTTACCACATTTCAGGAAAGATACAGAGTCATCCAGAGCTAATGCTAACGTTAGCTCTTCATTGTGGGTCTGCTGGGTAGCGCTAGGTTGTGTTAACTTACTGATCGGAGATTTATATCCTTCCCTTTAGCCTGTAACAGGATCAGCTCGGTTTCTCCTCTGTGCCAGTTTGTAGCAGCTAGTGCATTTTGACGGTCCCGAAGCGAGAGGGGTCATAATGTTGCAGTTGTAGCCTATATTCCCACGAATTGCGTTGTATAATTGTTACAACCAAAGACCAAAATAAAACTTAAATGTGCATTTAAAACTGCTAAAACCTTTAAAATAAAAACATAAAACCTGAAATAAAACGATAAAACCTGAAATAAAATGATAAACCACTCCAGGACTCGCTCAGGTAGTCAAAAACACTTCTCACTTAAACAGGAAGTCTGCTCCAAAATTCCAGATTAAAGTGTTCATTCAGTGACTGAAGAGTACTTCCTGTGTGACATACTAGCTAGTTGATGCTAGCTATGGGGCCGAGCGGTGTACGAAGCACGTAGCCACATTTAAACTGCTGCCTGACTCCATTCGTCTTCTTGTTGCACCCCACCGCGCATGCTCGCTACAATATTTAAGGTTGCAAATATCCAGATGTTTTGTGTTGTGCTTTAGATTACATTTAAATATAACATGTCACTACAATACCTTAATGCACAGAATATTCAACTAACAAAACAAAGACAAAAAGGGTGCATTTTCATTTTTAAGCATATAGCAGACGCTCTTATCCAGAGCAACTTACAAGATGTGCATTAATACATGGTAAGAACAATCATAGTTCGCACAAGAGATCAGTGCAGTAATACAGCGGACATCGTTGTTGGCAGCTGCATACCGTACCATACTGTATATATCTACGTTAGCGTTAGCTAAGCAAAACTATCGATAGCTAGCTAGCTAGCAATACAACCTGGTATTGCGGCCAAATAAAGCTCGCTAACAGTAGCTAACGATATAGATAGATAGCATCATTTGTTCGACATGGTATAAAATGAACCAGCTTCAGGAAAGATTGGCTGAAGAAGTTCGAAGGTACAGGTACTGCTTTCATGAAAACTTTACCGACTTTGTTCAATACATTGACTAGTGTAGTGTACTGTACTAGTGTACCGAAGTGTAAGGACACCATGTCGCATAGGTTGTGCAGAAGTATAAATTGCAGAGTGCTTGCGACATGTTGCATTGTGTGAAGATGTCACAAAAGTTACTCAGAAGCATGTAGAGGCCTTTAAGAAGTCTCCTAGTCCTCACCTACTAGAAGCCCGAACTGGGGGAGGGGTGGAGGTCAATAGCGTCTCTCAAACTCAAACTGTACAGTACAAGTCAATCAATGAAATCACAAAATAACATTGCAACCAAACGCGCCCCTGCTCTTGTAACACACACAAGCAAATGGAAATAATATCTCAATAGCTACTGATATACAGCTGCAATTTTGCCTGGTTTAAAATATAATGATAAATGAAAATGAGTCTGTACACCACCAAGGTGAAATGGTTTAGTCTCTTGGCCCTGCATTGATGGGCAATCGTTTAGTCACACAAACAATCATGTCACACACACATCGAGGTACGTTGCCAAAATGAAAAGATCAAAGCCTTTGGGATTTCAGTTTATAAAAAAGAGAAAAGAAGAGGAGAAACGGGCCAAAGATAAAGGTATGTGTTATGTCATCTTATGAGTGCAAAATTTGATCAGGCCGCTTTCTGTTAATTTGTGTGCTGCAAGAGCAAACGCCCTGCGTCATTTTCTCCTTTCAACAAGTATGTACTACCTCGCCCGTACAGAGAGATGTGTGTGTGTTGCCACATGTGGGAGGATGCATGGTCTACAGATAGGAGCTGGGAACGGGTACCAGCGAAGGTCACAGGCTTGTGAAATAGGCCTTTATTATTCTGCTGTATAATCATAACAAAACTGATGGAAATTTACCGAAGGGTCGCGAGTTGAATAGAAGTATGAAATTGTCCCCTTCCTAATGTATGCAAGAAATGTGTATTTTGGGAGGGAAAAACGTGTATTTGGCCCATCAATAAAGGAGAGATTTCAACCACGACCAATGGGTTAAATTCCAAAGGGCGATAGTCAACCTCGAATGTAAGGTATATATATTGTTTGTGGTTCCTTTATTTCTTCAGAAACTACTCTGACCTCTTTGTGCAAAGAGTGTTAGACTGCTTCCCTGTTTAAACATAAAATGTTTGGTTCTGTGTGGCTCAGTAGGTAGAGCATGGCATTGACAACGCTTAGGTTGTGGGTTCAATTCCCATTGGGACCACATATACTGAAAAATGGATGCATTCATTATTGCAAGTCGCTTTGGATAAAAGCGTCTGCTAAATGGCATTATAAAAATGAAAGCTTGTGTGAACTAAGATCACAGTGTCTCTTCCTTTGCATAGTAGTAGGAATTTCCACGACAATCTCATCATGAACATTATGTTACATTTTGAAGCAGTCTAATAAATAATTGAGCAAGGCAATTAACCGGAATTGCTTCAGTAAAATATCCAGCTGTATAAATGGATTGTATGTAAAGAAATGTAAACTGTGTAAGTCACTCTGGATAAGAGCGTCTGCTCAATGCCTAAAATGTAAATGTAAAATGTCTATACTGCATCACTATGAGCTTCCTACTAGCTAGTTAACATGCTCTGCTGTGTTCAATTTCATTTCATTTGTGTGCACCTTAAATTTTTCAATTAGTGTGCAGTTTGTTTCAGTGTTCTTATTTATTGTCTTGGACAGCACCTCCTTATTTTTGTTACTTTTAAAAGAAGCATGCTATTTGTATTTATCTATTTATTGTTCAATTTAAATGTGTTATTTGTATATATCTTGGATTTTTACAATTTAATATTGTTGTCCAATATTTTTCAGTATTTCTTTGCCATTATCAAGCAGTGTCAACCTCTTGCCACATATGTCCATTGTGGACCCCATTGTGTGGACCTAATTACACAACAGGCCTACATAGCTTCTCCTGTTGTCCGTGACTCTTTGCAGTGGGTTCATGAATTAGGGCTTTTGTTTGGCCAGTAAATGAAACTGAAGTCGATTTTCCAGGCTATTGCAAAATCAGAGAGCAGGTCAGTCCAGTCTATCAGACCCTTGTGTCCCACAAGGTGGACAGCGCGCACAGGTGCCATTTGTTCACTACTGAACCAGTGTCAGCCTGTATTACTTGCTTTAGAGAAAATGGCATCTGGTAAGTCAGATTCAGCCAGCAGGGAAAATGGCTTGCTTGAAAGATTTTAAAAGGGCAATATAGTTATTGGTCTCCTGCTTGCCTTGGAGGTTACAGAGGAATTGGTGTGCCTCAATATTTATTTTCAAAGTCGTACACAGACCATTTATGGTATGCTTGCTGCTGTCACTTGTGTAAAAGACACCACAGCTGAGAAAAAAACAGGTACATTTCAAGGTGTCTACAACAAAGCATCACAAATGTGTGAAACCCTCAATCTGTCATCAATTGAAATGCCTTGTGCCTGGCTAATCAGAGACTAATCACTTTCTTTTTTATGTTCACAAAGTTTATTTTCTTTTTTAGTATGTTAGTTATGGTTTTGAAAAGTAGTTCTTATAGATGGGCAGTGTGCTTTTTGCAACTGTGTTACTTCACCGTAATTCAAATTTGTTTACATTTGGATTTGTGATTGCGCCTTTAAAGGTTTGCTCCATGTTGTTTGAGCATTTGCTCCATTAACAAAACTCAACAAACCCTTCTCTCTCATTCCTAGCTCAACAAATATTCCCTGAAAAATACTTTAGTACATGAGCTGTTCAGATTTCTTGCTAAATTATTTTATTGTTAGACACGGTATTATATAGCACAGACTTCAAGGCCTCCATTGAGAAGGTGAATAATTAATATATGCGCACATAATAAAAGTGGCACAAGTCGAAAAATAAATTGGGCCACATCAGTGAATGAGGTGCAATATCTCAAAAGGATGCACCACCATGAAAATAAGCCTGTTTGTGTACATACTATGCTATGATGAATAGGCCTATAGTATCGTGTATTATTTGAAACTTGTTGATTTAGGTTTATGTAAAAATCTAATGGGAGAGTATCATTCCATAAAGCTGGTGAAAAATTGTCTTACTCCTGAACATTCCATCCCCCTCACTTCTGACATGATGGCTACACCCCTGCCCACAGGTAAATTCTTCTTCTTAAACCAACATCTTTTACAACTGCACCACAGTTGTGCTACCGTCTCTTGTCACAAAACTACCAGAATAGACAAGGACATGCCTTATTCCACCTTTCTTTACACATTTTACCATACAAATTCCAAGTGAAAAACAAGTTCTCAATTTCTGAACATTAATAAAAAATAAAAAACCTAGAATTACTTGGATTGATGAGTCTACGCCAGCTTATCATACCAATTGTAAACTAGTTCAGGGGTACCAATCACCTTCCAGATCACACACTAAGCTAATTAGCCTATACCTGTGTTCAATTGTAGTGATTCAGAATCAGCTATTCTTGGAGGATTACACTGCTGGGTAGTGCAAGAATCCACCATGAGCAACAAGGAGCTTTCAAAATAAGTCTGGAATAAAGTTGTGGAAAGGCACATATCAGGAAATGGGTATAGAAAGATTTCAAAGACCTGAAATATCCCTTGGAGCATAGTCAAGACCACAATTAAGAAGTGGAAGGTACATGGAACCACTAGATCAGGCAGTCTGTCCAAGCTGGATGACCAAGCAAAAAGGAGACTGATCAGAAA
This sequence comes from Aldrovandia affinis, assembly GCA_029706075.1. Lineage (NCBI taxonomy): Eukaryota > Metazoa > Chordata > Actinopteri > Notacanthiformes > Halosauridae > Aldrovandia > Aldrovandia affinis. The sequence continues at coordinate 505,731 of JAINUG010000159.1, forward strand.
GGCCAATGAATAAGCTACAGGACTTTATGGCAAAGAGTGGTCAATGTGTGCACGTGTCAACAATACAGAAAGCTTGCCACAATTGTGGTCTGTGTGGTAGGGTGGCAAGAATGAAGCCCACTCAAAAAAAGCCCACATTCAGTCCCGTTTGAGGTACTGTATGTAAAAAACACTCTGAAGATTCTGAAGCCATGTGGCAAAAAGTGTTGTGGTCAGATGAAACCAAGATATACATTTTTGGCCTGAATGCAAAATGTTACATTTGACAAAAACCCAATACAGCACATCACCCAAAGAACATCATCCCTACTGTAAAGCATGGTTGTGGCAGCATTCTGTTATGGGGGTGTATCTCATCAGCAGGGACTGAGGCACTTGTCAGGATAGAAGGCACTTGTCAGGTGCTTTCTCCATCCCTGACCCAGAGTTGACTCTTAAGTGTTTTGCAAATGGTTTTAATCTAATTTTTGACAAGCATGCTCCTTTTAAAAAATCAAACCTGTGGTTCTCTCGGGAGTTATCTGGTCTTTTGCACAAAATAAATATGCCTTGGGCTAAAGCAAGAATGGCGGACTCCACCTCTGATTGGCTATCTTTCAGACAACTAAGAAATCGTGGCTTAGCAATGACTAGAAAGGCCAAATCTGATTTTTAGCTGTTATCCTTGTCTGATAGTGGTGGGAATTCTGCTCAATTCTGGAAAATTTGAAACAGAACTCTGCCCCCTCTAGCTCACAACAAATCATGTCTACTACAGGTTCAGATACTGACAAAGGGGATATCTGTGATGCTTTTAATGTCATTTTTGCCTCAGCAGGTCACCTATTTCACAATATTAATGTTTTAAATGTTCCTGATGATAGTGTAAGCCATCCTACCTCTTCAAATCCCCCTTTAGTCAAATTTTTTTCTCTCTTTACAGGAAAGGAATTTACAGGAAAGCAGGTTTTGGATGCATTACTCTCTATAAAGTAAATCTATAGGTGCTGAAAATCTGGATCCCAGCCTCTTACGGCTAGCTGCTCCATTGATTGCAAATCCTCTTGCTCATAATAATTATTGGCACTATCCCTAAGGTTTGGAAAGCAGCACATGTTCTCCCTTTACATAAAGGAGGAAACATTTTAGAATCCTTAACTAATTCACAACTACGATCCTTTTTGTCAAGTAATTGTTTTCTAAACACATATCAGTCTGGCTTTAGCCCAAGACTCAGCTGCATCACTTGTTAATAATGACATTGTAGGATCATTTGATAAAAATGGGGTCTAATCATCTCCAACCCTCAGCAAGCTTTTAATACAATAAAAGTTGCACTTTTTAACCTAAAACTTTTTAACCTAAATTCAAATAAGACCAAATGTATGACATTCTCTGGAGGCCACAGAAACTGTCCTCCTGATCATGAAATACTTAACCCTAGATGGCCTCCAAATCAAACAAGTGACTTCATATAAATATCTTGGTATTTGGTTGCATGAGAAACTTTTTTTTTAAACTCACATAGCTGAACTTACAAAGAAATTAAGAACAAAACTATGCATCCACATCCATAAAAATCAAACTTTTTATCAGTTTTAGATTATGGGGATGTCATCTACAGGCATGCTTCTGCTTCAACTTTAAAACCATTAAATGCAGTTCATCACAGTGCCCTACACTTAATTTCAGGACAGGTTTCCTTAGACTTGACAGTTGTGTCCTTGTGAATATTTAAACAATTGTTGGAGGACTATATCATAGAGGAATGCACTTGTTTTTAAGTAACTGACTGAGCTTTTTCTCCCCCTTTTATTTTATTTGGTCCTGTATTCTATATTGTTTGTTGTTTTTTATACGCTTGTTGACAGGGCTCTCCTGTAAAAATATAGGTTAGAATTCAAGCAAAGCAAAGGGCGTAGACTTATCAATCCAAGCTATTCTAGTTTTTTATTTTATTTTATTAATGTTCAGAAATTTTGAGAATGTTTTTTTTCACTTGGAAGTTCTAAGGTAAAATGTGTAAATAAAGGTGGAAAAAGTCTGATTTAATATGATTTAATTTCAGGCTGTAAATGCTTTTCTCAGTAGGTGCTTTTCTTAGTAGGAAATGGATACACATGCATTAGTTTAGTTTAGTTTCGTATTGTCGCATTATACACCATCCAATTATGTACTCCATTTTATTGTAGTGAAATCAAGTTCCATAACTTTCTCATTAGACATGATCAAATTGCCAGTGCTATGGCAAAGGTATTAAAGGGAAAAAAGCTGGTGATCTGATTGGCCATAATAAATCAAGCCCCACCACACCCACAGGTAATTTATTCTTCTTAAACCAACAACTGTGCCGCCGGTGCGCTACCATCTCTTGCCTACCGGAATGGACAAGGACATGCATTAATGCCCCTCTGCCCTGGATTAGTGTGACTAAGCCTACTGTAGATGCCAATTATGGATCACACTCATTTGATGCAGTTTCAGTCCCTCATGTGACATTAAATTAAGTTAAGACCAAGTAAAGATCTTGGGGAATTTCTGTTAACAACAGAGTGTAAAGACAAATTGCTCCCATGAATGATTCTTGGTAGATAATCTCCACTCAGACCATGGTGAACAAGTGCATTGAGAGAGCTATAAAGTCTTAGCAATAGTAATAAACCAAAGGTTGACCTTGCTCTCTTTTTTTTCCCCCCCACAAATTTCACTGCTGAATCTGACCGTGGGTTGGTTCTTATTTCAGGTTATTTAAGATGACTGCTTTGGCATTCATATTCTCAACAGTAAAAACATACTGAATAAAAAGGCCAAGGGCTCCCTCACATGGTGAACTGTATGGAGTATACAGTCCATCAGGATATAGAGAAATCTTGTGGTCCAGTCGTTGCTGCTCAGAGAAGATTTCTATCCCGACTATTTGCTGAATTTGTATGATTAGTTCGGGTTAGAAGTTTAGAAGTTTTTTTCGGCACCGTCTTTCTATTTACTTGTCAGGTAATGGGGATTCCCTGCACCTTTATATGGCATTTTAAGGGCATCAATTCATGTTAATCGCCCATTCTGTGAACATTCTTCTCATTTAGGATTGATTGGAATTTATCAACATACACAAATACTAACAAATGCTATGCCTACGCATCTTTGGTAAATGCGGCAGGACTTGTTACTTCGTATACTTATATGAACAAATGTAGACACAATATTTGAAAGTATTGATAAATCAGGCCCACTAACTTTAGCAAGGAAGGTAATTGGACCCAATTAACATATATTAACAACTGTCCAGGTATTTGTTTAACCATCAATGACTGTCAAATCATTTGATTTAATCAACAAATAGTATACAATGCAAATACTATTCTAACCATGGTTTAAATCTGTACAATGAACACAACCTCAGGGTTAGGAAAATTGAGCATGAAAATATTTTTCTTAATTGAAAATCAAATGAATTAAATTAATGCCAAAAAAGTAATAAGAATCACAAACAAATATGCACATTTCAAATGTGGTTTCAAAAAAGCATGCATTGAAGTTGAAAGAGGTTATCCATCCACTTATAGCATACATTTAACTTTATCACATAAGTTTGGTCATATGGAAAGAATTCAAATTGTTTGTAAGATATACACCAATGAGGTGCACACCCAGTGGTGTAGTCTACGTGATACGCAGGTATACACCGTGTACCCACTAGAATAGCTCAGTGATTTGCATATACCCTTTTAAAAATGCGTGAGGATACGTAACAACATCATTTTTGTAACTTGAAAATCAAGGAATGGGAATCACTAAGGAAGGGACGGAGATATAACGATGAAACGAAAGCAAACTACACTCTTTCAGTGTTTTAGAAAGGTTGCCCCTGAAGCTACTGCTTTTTCGGAGGACACTACAACTGCAGCAGATGACAAAAACGCGGTTGTTACCGAAAATGAACCAGCTGAGGATGAAGCTGTCCTAAACATGCTTCAGAGAACGAGCCCGACGCTACCGTAACGTTACCTGGTAGGTGAAATACGTTATCATTAACGTTATCATTAACATCACTGAAATAGCAGGGGATTGTTGGTATATTTCCATTTTAAATTTATCTAGAACTAGCTAACTTGGCTAACGTTAGTGTGGCGAATCAATGCGAGAGAAGGGGAGCGATACTGCTTGTGACACCCCAGGAGAAAAATCAGAGGAGGCACTGACTGCACAAGCTTTGGGACATTTTGGATCGGTTCCCCTGGAGTCAAATGCAAAGCTCACACCAATCAATGCAAAGCAATTCCTACAAAGTCTGATCAACAACTTGGAGAAGCGCCTCTCATTTGATGATGAAATGCTTCATGATCTAAGCATTCTGGATACAGGCAACTGGCCATCAACACCTGGCATACGGCATGGTGAGGCTCAAGTGAAACGACTGTGCAAATTACATGTTAGTAGTGCTTACAAACAAAATGTATGTTACCAATTACTGCCGAACCCATTTTACACCATAAAACATTGAAAATATTGACAAGAGCACTGTTCTCACGAACAAACTTCCAGCCAGGAAATTCCTTTCTTTGCTGAGACGTAAGGTGCAATAAAAAATACAGATATATGCAGTTATGCCATTTACCCACCAGGCGGCTCCAAAACTATATACACATGCCAGATAAGTACATCAATTTTGTAGAAACTCACAAAGGAGGTATTTTCAACTTTGTTACACCCACCCCCACTGAATTTTGCTCAAAATTGCGATCTGCAAATCAAAGTATCACAGTCACCACAATACAAAGAAAACTTAACATGACATGGGTACACAAACACTCCAACACCCCCCAAAAAGGATGAAGTGGAAAGAGAGTGGTGCCTAACTCTCTACCAGCTACTGGAAATAGGATGCAGTCTACACCCCACACAAACCCTGTCAATCATATAAAACAGGTCCCTACTTAGACACAACTATGGTGATGTAATGACATATAAAAATGTCCCAACACATGCACTGAAAGGAAACTACATTCAATTACTAAAACCTTACTGGAATACTTTAAACATTGACTTAGAAACCCTGTCGATGAGCTGGCTGGCATCACTCACAACAATTTGCTTGGACATAGAGTGAAGCAAACGGTTAACTGGCTTAACTATGCGACCAACATGTGTTCTGACTCTGTGTGTGGTGCTTGAATCAAAGTGGATGGAAGGTGTTTCGACGGTATGCACAGTGTCTGAATGGTCAGAACTTATGGAGGGTGTGTGTGCGCTCTGAGTGTCAGCTGAAAAGGCATGTGTGCAGTTGGGCTCAATGCTTGGCACTGTTTGTGTCTGAGGGTGTGAGCTGCCTGTGCGCTCAGTGTCACAGTCCACTCTCAAGTTGCCTCTCGGAGAACCTCCCCCAGCATGGGTATCCCCACCTGCAGTTGTCAGCCTGCCGACCCCCTGCCGAGTTCTGCTCCCAAAATCTTCCTCTTCCACACCAGACAGTAATCCATCCATGTACGTGATATCATCTGGTATACAGGACACAAAAGTGCGGTCTGAGGAACCATCCACATCCAAAACTAAGAAGTTAATGAGCATCAGCAGATTACCATGGACAACTCTCTCCTGTTCAGTGTCAGGACTCCTGATCCTGTATGTGTGAGTGGAGGCAAATTGTACTTCGCATCAGGTGAGAGAGCACAGATCATGTTTCCCAGCGTCCTGTTGAAACATTCCACACTGCCATTGCCCATGGGATGGTAAGGTGTTGTCCGAGATTTCCTTACACCTGTTAGGAATGATACGCAGGTTGGACCCAAATGCAGGACACTGACACAGGGGATGAGATCAGGTGAGGGTATTTATTATATATATATATACACGATGACTGGCACAGGGGAACAAAGGAAAGGGCAGACGAAGGCAGGCAAGGAAGTGGGCAGGCAGGCAGGCACGGAAGCGGGCAGGCCGGGAAGCTGGCTGACAGGCAAGCAAGCAGGGAAGCTGGCTTGGAGGCAGGTAAGCTGGGAAGCTGGCTTGTAGGCAGGGAAGCAGGGAAGCTGGCTTGTAGGCAGGGAAGCAGGGAAGCTGGCTTGTAGGCAGGGAAGCAGGGAAGCTGGCTTGTAGGCAGGGAAGCTGGGAAGCTGGCTTGTAGGCAGGGAAGCAGGGAACCTGGCTAGTAGGCAGGGAAGCTGGGAAGCTTGCTTGTAGGCAGGGAAGCAGGGAAGCTGGCTTGTAGGCAGGGAAGCTGGCTTGTAGGCAGGGAAGCAGGGAAGCTGGCTTGTAGGCAGGGAAGCTGGCTTGTAGGCAGGGAAGCTGGGAAGCTTGCTTGTAGGCAGGGAAGCTGGGAAGCTGGCAGGCAAGGGAGGGGGCTGGATGGTCCGTGGGCAGGCAGGATGGCAAACGAATAAGCGAACAAAACACAGGCGAGAAGAAAACCACAGAAGCAGAGAGACAGACAAGGAATGAGCCAGGAAGGGAAAACAACGATCTGACAAGGAATGAAGGAGAAACCGGGGTAGATATACACGGCAGGGCTGATGATAATGATGGAGCAGTCATTTTGAATGTTGCTTGAATGTTTGAAGGCATCCTGGACAGAGTCAGTGGAAACAGGGACAGCTTTCCTGAGGAGCTCACTGTAAGGGATCTGAAGCAACTTCCTTCCAATGGTCAACTTCACAAATAGCTGGTGGCTTAGAGCATCCGCGACAACATTCTTGGGTCTGGGAACATATTTAATATAAAACTCGTAGGAAGCTAACTTCACCACCCACCGCTGCTGACAGACGTCTAGTCGTGGTTTCATCATGATGTGTGTGAGTACATTATTATCAGTCCAGACATTGAAGACATGAGCTTTAAGCCAGTGACTAAACTGGTCACACACAGACCACTTCATTGCGAGGAATTCAAGCCAATGAGCGGGGTACTTCCTCTGAGGTTGTGAGAGGGACTTACTTGCAAAAGCTATGGACCTTGTCATGCTGTCACCATCCTGGACGAGTGAAGTCCGGATGGGCCAACACGACTGATGTCATCAATGCCATTTTCAACCTTTGAAATGCCTGTTGGTGGTCAGGCGTCCAGTCAGCCGGGGTCAACTTTCAGAACTGAACAGTGGTGTTTTTTTGTGGCCTCCCTTTACGCTTTTTCTTCCATACAAGGACGAGTGGTGAGGCAAACTCACTGGTGGACTTCCTGATTATCTCAGTGATGACAGTAATCCCTGGAGATATCTTTGCATTTTTCAGGAGTTTCCCCCACACCAGGAACTCACTGCCAGCTGGCAGGGTGACAGCTCTGTGGCTTCTGACTGTGCCTATCCTGACAGGGGCCTCATCACCAGACCAGCGTTCCAGACCAGCAAGAAGAGAGAGAAACTGCTCGAACTCCGGATTATCTGAGGCAGGTGTGGATATAGTTTCCCAGTAGCTCGCAACTTGCTTAAACTGCCAGACTAAATGCCTGATGACATTAAAGCCAATAATCTAATTATCCTGTTGATTCTCCATAACAAAAGTGGGAACAGACATTATACATCCATAAACTTCCATCTCAAGATTAACTACTGACTTAGGCTTCACACGAACATCACCACATCCGATGAAAATGACCTTAGTCTCTTCCTGACTACCCAGATCAACAGCACCAGCTTTAATAAGCTTCTTCTTTCCTTCTTCGCTCAAAGAACAAGCTCTAGACCCGCTATCTAACATAGCACCTAGAGTCACTCTGTTCCCAACGGTGAGGGGAGTGTAAAATAGACTATCACTGCTTCTGACTTTCTGCGTGTTCTGAATAATAATAGTCTCTGACTCATCTGAATCCCTCACATTGTTGTATAGTTCTGCAGCATCATGTATGTGGGAGTGATTTTCATGACCTATACAGCCTCCCTCTGTACTCAGGTTCCCTGCACGTTGTTGTGAGCTGAGGACTTATTGGGACATGATCGTGTTAAATGCCCAGCATGCCTCAGGGACGGAAAGGTCCCGGTTTTGAATGCGTCCGCCGTGTTCTATCATTAGAAATAGTGGAAGCGATTATTTTTTGTTATCACCAGGCAATATCGGCCGACAAGATTGGGGCGGCCTTAAGTAATGTGTGAATGAGGTACCATGACATCAAACATGTGTATAGCTATATGCTACCAGTAACTCGCTGATTTGAACCAATAATTGTGTTTTGTTGTGAAGAGTGTTACGCACGGCGGTCGGGGAAAACAAGTGCCAGGTGGCTGATTGCCTTGATTGACACTGATTGGCCTTAATGGATGCCTCAGCCATGAACCCTGCTGGCCCCGCCCACAACTGAAGACTATAAAGGCGGACTGCAGCCATTTGTTGTGTGTCATTTTGCCATTTTTCTGCTTTCTGCTTTCTGCTTTCTGCTTTCTGCTTTCTGCTTTCTTCCCATCCAAATGTCTGTACACTGTCTTATATCAAGTTTCCTTTGTTTTTGTGCACATTAGGTTTTGTGCATAGAGTAGGTTAGCAGACTGCAGAAGACCCACCCGTTTGTCTTTGCACTGGGAGAGAGGGATAGGCTTCTTTTTGTTTTGAAGGATAGGCTTTAGGTAGCGGTCTGTTTTTGTTTTATTTTGCTTTACCTTCCCTAAATGTGAGTACGTCCTTTTGTTATTAATAAATGTGTTTAATTGTGGCCGGTTGTGTGGTGGTTTTGTTTGTGTTGTGTCCGGTGTTATTCCCTGGCTAATATTGTGTGGGTGAATTCTGGGGACGTAACAATAGCAAAACATTTTGATTGTTTCAATAAAGTCAGTGATTGGCAGTTCCACCCACGTTTGTGTCATGATACCTCATTCTCCCATCACTAGCCTTAAGTGTGCATAATCAGCCAGTTAGCTAGCTTGTTTTTTCAAAGATCTTTTCATTACAGCCAGGTACATAGAACATAAGAATACATAATGACAAGAATGGGCTGTTCAGCCCATCTAGGTTCCTCATGTCCTAATCTAAAGAATATCTAGTACTGCATCTAGCCTGGACTTGAATAACCCAAGTGTTTCTGCCTCTACTACCCGACCTGGCAAGCTGTTCCAGGCATTGACAACTCTCTGTGTAAAGAAAAACTTCCTAATATCTGTGCGGAATTTGCCTTTAACTATTTTCCACCTGTGGCCTCTTGTTCTGCTGACCCCACTTATCTTAAATCGTTGGTATTTCACTTTGTTAATCCCTTTTAGGAATTTAAAAACCTCAATCAAATCCCCCCTAAGTCTCTGTTTGCTAAGCTTAAATAGATTGAGTGCCTTAAGTCTATCCTCATAACTTTTACCTTTCATGCCAGGTCTCAGTTTAGTTGCCCTTCTTTGAACCTTTTCAAGAGCTTCTATATCTTTCTTGTAGTGCAGTGCCCAGAACTGCACGCAATATTCTAAGTGAGGTCTGACAAAAGCATTATATAACATTAATATAACCTCCTTTGATTTATACTCAATACTTTTTGCTATGTATCCCAGCGTCCTGTTGGCCTTTTTCACTGCTGTAGCACACTGCTTGGATGCAGATAGGCTTTGATCAACTACAATTCCTAAGTCTTTTTCAAATTGAACACCTACTAACTTTTCTCCTCCCATAAAATACTCCTGTCTAATGTTTTTATGTCCCACATGCATAACTTTACATTTAGCAATATTGAATGTCATCTGCCACGTATCTGCCCATTCTTGGATTTTGTTTTAATCATCTTGGATTACTTTAGTCGATTCCAAACTGTTTGCCAAACCCCCAGGTTTAGTATCATCTGCAAATTTAAGGTAGCTATCTAACTTACTGTACCTTATGTAGCTAACATCAAGCTAGTCAGATTTGTAGGTTTAGGATTTGGTTTCATAGTTAGCTGACAGCTATAGAATAACTATGTTATATGTTTTGGAACTGTGGCATCACAGGGGGACGTGTGGTGGAGGAGTGCTGCATTCCCCTGCTGATCGGCGACCACTTCACAAAATGGCCGCCGTTGTACACACTACAAGCCCCACAATGCAACACGACTCCAGGTGTAGGTGCTTGGGCCACCTAATCAAGGCCAGTATAGAAGGCCCACACGCAGGACAAAGGAGAGAGAGAGAGAGAGTGGGGAGCCGAGCACATGGCTGGAAGGAGCTGGAAGGAACACACACACAAAGGAAAGTAACCTTTTGATTTGAGAACTGTTTCAAAGAAGAAGACTTTTGCGTTAAGACAATTTTTGAATGTTTGATTTCTGGATGAACCTGTTTTTCTCTTGGAACATTTAAGTTGGTTTTTGGATTATTGTTTGGAGGAAAAATACCCATTCATGCCCTGTGGAGAAATAAACCGGGACTTTAAGTTTGAACCGTCTGCGTTTTGCCTGTTTTTTAAGTGTTGTTGCACTGCCCCACACCGACCTGCCCTGGTAAAACCTCTCATGATGTCACAGATGGTGGAGAATGCGAGCACTGGGGCCTAAGTGCGGATGATTGGACTCAACTTTTTTGCAGTACGCAACACAGAAGAGGACAGGACACAAGTAGTCAGGTTAGGTTTTTTTTGTTTAAAAAAATAAATAAATAAGAAGCACTAGGAAAGCACTGCTACAGCAAAATGGCTAAACAGCAGGGAAGCCCTAGTCTCAGTGAGATGCCCTTCACCCCAATGAGCATAACATGGGAGGACTTCGAAGCCTGCCCCGCAGAATTCCTAGCGGAGCTATTGTGCCTTGCCGCAAACTTCCAGCCAAAAGGTGGGGAATGCCCCAACCCAGGGCTCCAGGGAGCACCCAAACCCTGCCGGGATGTGGAAGCGGACCTGAGATGGCTGAGGTCCCCAGAGGTGTACCATTGGCTGCAGATGGACGGGGAGCTGTACCTGGATCAGCGGGACATTGAGTCAATCCTGGACTTCATGGATGAAGACGAGGCTACCCAGAGGGAGGAACTGCTGCAAGTGAAATGGACCTACCTTACTCGCCTCATGGAGATGGTTGCTCCAGTTGTCCTTCTCCATGGGCCATTGGGCCAGAAGAGGACGGACTACACCCTCCCACTAGTCAACGCTCCCCAGCCGCAGCCATGCCAGGCTACCGACCCCAAGAAAAAGAAAAAGAAGAAGAATAAGAAGAAGACTGCCAGCCAGGTAGAGAAGCAGACCGAGGTGACCCCCATTGCCGCTCCCAAAGCGATGGATAGGAAAGCACCCAGGGATGAAGTTGCTGCTGAGTCCATGGTGGAGGCCGTCGCAGCCTCACAGGAAGGGGCCGTCGCAGCCTCACAGGAAGGGGCCGTAGAGGTGGTCGCAGCCTCACAGGAAGGGGCCGTGGAGGTGGTGACAGCCGCAGTGACTGAGGAACCAGTGCCGGCTGAAGTACTGGAGACACCGGCCGTGGAAGGGGCACCACCTGCAGATGAGGTCACCCTAACAGAAAAGGCAGAAGGTGATGTTGCAGCGTTAGCCGTGGTGGCTGAGGCAGTCCAGGAGATTGTCCAGGAGACGGTGAGTACCGAGGTCCTGGCACCCACAGACGAGCCTGAACCTGAGCCCGAACCTGAGCCTGAGCCTGAGCCCGAACCTGAACCTGAGCCCGAACCTGAACCAGAACCAGAACCAGAGCCAGAACCAAAGACGGGCAGTCAAGCAGAAGAGCCTGTCCCAGCAGGTGAGCCCACTGCAGACCTGGCGCCAGAGCCCATTCTGGAACCTGAAACGAAGGCTGGGGAGGAAGCCCCAGAACCTGCCCAGGAGGAAGTTCCTCACCCTGTCATTGAGGAGCCTGCACCAGTCAGTCTCGCAGCCGCAGGAAGCACGAAGGAATTGAAAAGTGACTTGGAGCCTGTCCCGGAAGCAGTGCCTATCGTCAAACCCGAGCCCGTGGAAGCTGAGTTTGAGGCTGAGGCAGAAGCTGAATCTGAACCAGCTGAGCCTATGGTAGTGTTGGGCACAGATGGCGACAACCTGGAGGGCCCAGCCAATGTCGCCTCACTGCGCTGCCCAGGGGGTCTGCTGGTGGCCCCCATGTTGCCTTGTCCCGTGAGGCCAGATGAGGCCCGCATGTTGCCTTGTTCCGTGGGGCAAGCGGAAGGCACCATGCTGCCCTGCCTGGACACCCGTCCGGTGGTTTTTTCACCCCACACCAGTGTGGGTCTTCCAGTGGCTGTGCCCTCATTATGGTCCAAGGGATCAACTGTCTTCCTTCCCCAGCTAGGGGGAGCCATGGTGAGTGGGTGCCTCACTCCATCGTTCAGCATAATCATGCCCTTTGTGTTACAGAACTTCTACATAATCTCCCTGATCTGTTGGGAGAGCCGAGTGTTCGATCCGGGGGGCCTCGTTCACCCTGCCGAGGGCGGCAGGCACGGGGAGAGGGATGTGTGGCATCACAGGGGGACGTGTGGTGGAGGAGTGCTGCATTCCCCTGCTGATCGGCGACCACTTCACAAAATGGCCGCCGTTGTACACACTACAAGCCCCACAATGCAACACGACTCCAGGTGTAGGTGCTTGGGCCACCTAATCAAGGCCAGTATAGAAGGCCCACACGCAGGACAAAGGAGAGAGAGAGTGGGGAGCCGAGCACATGGCTGGAAGGAACACACACACAAAGGAAAGTAACCTTTTGATTTGAGAACTGTTTCAAAGAAGAAGACTTTTGCGTTAAGACAATTTTTGAATGTTTGATTTCTGGATGAACCTGTTTTTCTCTTGGAACATTTAAGTTGGTTTTTGGATTATTGTTTGGAGGAAAAATACCCATTCATGCCCTGTGGAGAAATAAACCGGGACTTTAAGTTTGAACCGTCTGCGTTTTGCCTGTTTTTTAAGTGTTGTTGCACTGCCCCACACCGACCTGCCCTGGTAAAACCTCTCATGATGTCACAGAACATTCATTTGGTTGGAACATTTTCATATTAGTTGTAGGATTCCAAACTAACATTTACTACTCCTTACTCAACATGATCAAATCATTAACAAAGCAAGGGTGGTTTGAATGCACTGATTAGGACTTATTTAAAGAGACTTGTGTGGACATTAACAAACTCACTGACGTTGTTAGTAGTTATATTTACTTTTGCGAGGAGAGTGTGATACCCAGAGTAAAGTAAAAAATGTACCCGAGTAATAAACCATGGGTGACCAAGTCTCCGAAAGCATCACTAAATAAAAGAAACTGGAATTTTACCTCTTTAGTGATGAAGGTTTTAGAAAAAAATATGAAATCGTTCATCATGGCAAAAACTGAACATATGCTGGATCCACTGCAATTTGCGTACAGACGCAGTAGAGGACACCACCCCAACGCTGCTCAATTTAATCTATAAGCATCTGGAGGAGGGTAAAACACACTATTCGTAGATTTCTCCTCTGCATTTAATACCATCCAGCCCCATGTATTAGCCGATAAATTGTTGTCTCATTTTAACCTGGATTTTAAACTGGTGGGTTGGCTTTTTAGATATTTTATTGAACAGAGCTCAAAGGGTGAGTGTCAATGGAGTTTTATCTGATGAGCGCCTTTCCTCCACTGGCTCCCCACAAGGGTGTGTCCTCTCCTTCACTGTGCATCCTGTATACGGATAACTGCAGGAGTCAGCATGAGAATAGACATGTAATTAAATTAGCTGACGATTCTGTAGTCCTTAGTCTACTCCATGATAAAGAGAATGAACATGGCCAAGTTGTTGACGACTTTTTATCCTGAATAAAGTTCACAGATCCCTCCGGAACTGCCAAACCATCGTGGGCCACGAGTGTGTCCCTCTGGCTGCTTCGTTGGAAGAATGATAATTGTCTGGTATTTAGCGCTCTGCTGCGGTATTGTGTTAATGCATTGAAATGCCTCGCTGCTGGAGTGTAGTAGCTGAATCGGAGCCTTCCCAACGTGCCCAAACAGCAAACTTCACTGTTCGCTAAGCGAGGCAAGGTACATGTTTTAATTATTACCAAGGTCTAATTTAACCGCATTGGATGCGATCTGCCATCTGCATTGGATCAGACCAACTAATGGCTGCTTACTGGGAACAGTAAAATGGGAAGGTAGGCTAAGTGTATAGTATTTGTGTTAATTGTAGCCTATCTGCTTTGTCTGAACTGAATATCATGTTTTGCATGTACTAGGAACTGAAGTAAGCAGGAGAGTGTATGCTAATGTTATAGTATTTGCAGTGCTTAATTTGTGCCGGGGCAAATGCCAAGAAAATCCGATTTTGCGCCCTGGCAAATGTCTTACTCAGAATCAGAGCCCCGGGCTCTAAAGTGTATCTAAAGTGCGACAACAACGCATATTTTAAACAACGTTACGTCCAGTGAACATTACAAGAGTAGGTGCGCGAGGCCGCGAGCCAATCATAATATGTAAATAGGTACACGCACACGCACGCACGACAGAAATGCAGTGGCACAGAGGTAGGAAAAGTTTACCCTTTTTCCTCCGCGGGGGGGTTGTGTGGTTGGGGGGAGGCGAGTTGGGCCCCGGCATCTCTCATTTGACAAATTAAGCACTGAGTATTTGTATCCATTGCATCTGTCTTGTCTGAACTGAACATCATGTTTGCATGTACTAAGAACGGAAATGAGCAGGAGACATAAAACCTGTACTTTGTCATAGGCAACAGCTCAACTGGAAGCGACCACTGTTTTCCCACCTAATTGTTAGTATTGCTATGTTGTGAGTGCAAACATTCTACCCTTACCGGTGGTGTATTCCCATTCATGTATAAGTGTGCCCGTTACTAGCTGTGCCCTGCTTAGGTTTGTTTTGATTTTCCTGTTTTATAATATGGAGGCTTAGGCCGGCTGGAGCAGGTTATAATAGCAACTGGTGCTTTCCTTTGCCCGTTCCCTACTTTTCAGCACGTCCTGGAGTGCCATGTAATTTGTGTAACAATACTTTGCTGTGTTTGGTGTGCATCTTGAGGGCCTCTAGTGTTCCCCCTCTCTCCCATCTACAGCTGACTAAAAAAATATTTGCGTATGACAGTCATACTTCCTTTTGGTCTTTTATGGTACAGGATTAATCTTTAACCAAAGGTATTTGTGTACTTTAAATGTAGCAAGTTACATTGTTGAACTAGAAATTAAGACGCTGCTGGCATTCAGGGTTCCAGGTTATGAGACACACACACACACACACATTCTATTTCTTGTTTCTGATTTTCTCCAGTTTTTCTCCCAATTTGGTAGACAATTACACCCACTATTTTTATATCAATCCCTCCCTCATATTTCGCTGCCACAGCCCTGTGACCAGCGGCAACGAAGGCGAAGTATCGTCTCCTCCGAGACGGCACTCGCCAAGCCGACGACCGTAACTCCGGCACCCCAGAGCCACTCCTGTGTGCAGCGAACGTCTTGTCGGCTTCCCTTCCCCCTCCCTGGGGCGGACAGCCAATTGCCGCCCCCGGTGGCACTCCCGGCCAGAGCACGGCCAGGGAATTGAACCCTGGTCACCGTGGCCAGCGTCGGACATTGAAACCACTAGACCACGCAGGAGGCAGACACAGACTGACTCTTCTGAGTCTTCCTAAAAATCTGGGCCCGTATTCACAAATAATTTTATCTTACCACTAGGAGTACTTCTAAATCGCATTAAAAAATGTTAGTTAGGAGTCCCACCTTAAAACCTATTCACAAAGCTGCAAAGACAAACTCATGCTAAGGAATTCCTAGAATTGTCAAGCTAAGAGTGAGGGCGGGGTTGACGTCGTTGCTATGGATGACGTTGTTTCTCATGAACGAGCTTACTCAGAATGCCCACAGCGATTGGCTGATATAGGGGATGGGTCTCTGCCCGCTATTTCAACCTAGCAAATAAATGATATGCTAGCCTCCTGTAAATGGGTATGTAGGACTACTTGTTCCTGTTATATTCTAGTGGTGTAATGGATCGCAGTTGATCCGTGATCCGTACCTACGGATCAACCCCCACGGTTCTGCACGCATATGATCCGCGGATTAATAGCAAAATTGAACCATCATAGAGAAATACAGTTTTTCTGCCGCTGTCACGTTTTAAAGTAACAATTCCCTAAATCTCGATGCAGAGTTACAGCGAAGAGATAGACAACCATGTATGTTTTGGTTTGCTTTGTTTTTCATAATAAATGCCTTTCTGGCAGGCAGGTTTTTATAAACGCGACCGAATTAAATAAAATTTAAACATTAGCGATCTTTTAATTTTTTATTAAATTAATTCAGGCATAAGACCACCCTAGTTAAATCGCCTAAGGCGTACTGAATCAAAAAATGTATTTTGTGAAATTTTCGAATAAAGATTTAGTGAAATAACTTAAATTGAAAAACTGAAATGATCATTCATTCAATTCCTTGAGAATAGTTCCTGGGAATTTTTGGTGGAAAATCAAAGCCTTTGGTCCCCGTTATTTTTTTTTTTTTCTGATCCGAAAAATGATCCGATGCACCCCTATTATATTGTAATAAAGATTCTAAAATACAAATGTAGGCTACGTGTCACTGATTTAACATGAAACCAAGAATACTGACTAGTCAATTGGTTACATGTCTGCATCTCGTAAACAATCAGCGGGTATCTATATATAATATATATAATATTATATATATAATACCCTCGCGATTGAGGCGGTACCTTTTTATGAGCTCTGTATCATTCAATATCTCCAGTGTTGACGCGATTGCGACAACGATTGCCGGCAGCAGCAGATTTTCGGATCACCGTGAGTAGGTCTTTAGCGACTTAGAAGTCCTCTTGACTGCTTCTAACTTCTCCTGGACTTAGGAGCTGTTTTTAGCTCTCAAACCCTTTGTGAAATACTCTTATCCCAAAAATGTAGGAGTCCTACATTTATGAGTGACACGCCCATTATTTTTCGGAGTTGCTCCTAAATTGCGGAGTTAGGACCAACTTTTACCCTTAAAATGCTTTGTGAATACGGGCCCTGATTCATACCCACAAAGAAAGAAGAAAAAGAAAACCTCTAAGAGGTTGGAAGAGGAGGAAATAAAAGAAGAAATCAAAGAGAGGGAAAGGAAAACTGAAAGGCCATAGAGGTATGGCTTAACCATAGGCAGAGGGTGAACCAGCAGCTGGGTAAAGGTATGAAGTCTAGGCACATGCGCATGCACTATATTTTCACCAGTAGATGGCAGTGTGAAGCAATTATGTACCATAGAAGAAAAGACTCTGGTTTAACAAAGAAAGGCCTTGAGAGAAGGGAGAGAAGCGCTGTTGCAATCCAATAAAGCCTCAAAGGCTGCTTAATGAAGAAAATATAAACACTGTAGTGGTGCGAGCTGAATCAAGACTCCGGAGTTAGATTTTCCATTATCGCGCTACCAGCTTTATTAAAACAAAGCATTGAGACGCCAGAAAGTATACATTACGCATGGGGGTGACTCTACACATACACCTATCATCATGGTGCACAACACAAAGGGTCACGTACAATAACCCTCCGTAACAGGGGAGGGAGAGACTTTCAAACAAGAACCATTCCTCAATTATGCAAATAGTCAAACATTAACATAACTAAATAATAAACAATAGCTGTAGCGTTCGCAAAGGCCTTGGGGACATTACGTAGCGCATAGCGCTAGAGCCGTAAGTTAGCTGTGGTGGCTAGGCTACATACAAGAACTAGCAAGTGCTGATAATACACACAATATGGCGAATGTATTCATTAGCATTGTTGATGGCTAAGCTAACTGCTCACCGTTACAGTACTAAAAGTGAGTTGAATACCTCTACTCTACATCTACATACATTTTACATTTACATTTTAAGCATTTAGCAGACGCTCTTATCCAGAGCGACTTACAAGACTTACGTGCATTAATACAAGGTAAGAACAATCATAGTTAGCGCACAAGATCAGTGCAGTAAAACAGCAATAGACAGCATTGCAGGCGTCTGCGTATCATACCTGTAACACTGGGAAAGAAAAGGTTAGTGGGTGTTTTTTTTGTGTTTTTTTTAAAATAGTGTAGAACAAGTAAACAGTGGTGACGACAGATTGACTAGATGGACAGTGTTCAGTGGTAGTGGAGTCTGAAGAGGTGGGTTTTGAGTCTCTTGCGGAAGATGAAGTGATTCCGCAGTCCTGACTGATTGCGGGAGGTCGTTCCACCAGCGAGGGACCAGAACAGAGAAGAGGCGAGACCGCGAGAAGCGGCTGCCAGGCGCCCGGAGGGATGGGGCAGTCAGTTTTCCAGCGGAGGCAGAGCAGAGGGGTCTGGGCAGGGTGTAGGGAGTGATGAGTGACTGGAGGTATGGGGGAGCAGTACCTCTGGCCGTTTGAAAAGCAAGCACCAGTGACTTGAAGTGAAGTGACTACATAATGTCACATTTGCCTCACACTGCCGAACCCCGAGTCAGTCAAGTTGTCTGAGTTTTGTGCCTGTGTTAAACTTCAGTAAAATAAAATGACTTTCGCTAACGTTACACCAGTGTAGTATTCGATGTCCGGGTGTGACGGTATACTGGTATGACGGTATACCACAATATAAAAATATTAAATAGTACGATCATAAACCTAACGTAATATCGTGACAGTAAATCATGGTGGCCAAAGGGTATTTTCATGCGGGGGGAAAATTATATCCGCTGTTATCCTATTAAAATGCCTAAATAACCCATACTAAATAATATAATACTGGACCTGGGGTGTCTGCTAATGTCATTTAATCCTACCAGCTGTTCTTGCAATTTGTTTTGTTTACAACGCAATTATGCACGTGCAGATAGTTCCCTCGCATTTCCCAACCCTGGGCTGTTATTAGCTAGCGGCGAGGAACCCGTTAAAATCCATGTTCATGTCCTCTATTCTGACAATATTTACGCTGCTGTAAATAATCTTCAGGACAAAAGAATGAATGAATGAACTCGCCTTATTTCCGATCTCGTACATCAGTGGTGGTACATGGTAAGCTATACCCCAACCATCTAACAGGACCCCGTGCTGTGATAACTAAAAACCAAGGTGCCCCTGGCGTGCCTGTCTAAATTAATATAGCATGAATATTCATAGCATGAATATTACAGTGACTACATAAGCTACACAGCATACATCCCTGTTTGCAGTCCATAAAAACTTGTGATGTCTGATGGCCGAGGCGGTCTGTAATTACTAATTATATTCCCCCAAAAAGTGGACTCGTTCATCTGCGTGGACTCACTTTGGATTCAGAAATAAATATGGTGGTGTTGTTGAGAACGGATCTCAGAGAATGTGGGAAACATGTAATACCCAGAGGAGGGAACAAGTCAAACCTTGCATTCCACCTGCTTGAGCATCATCCTTATCCATCATCGTTATGCCACAATGGAAAGAGTGAGTAGCTAAATGTAGTACTAGATCTGAAAAGCTGATAACACGATAAAGCAAATGTCTCACACACATCATTTATAACACTTTTTATTGACATTAACAGAGAGTGTGTGTCCAGAATGGCTCCGTGAGTCTGTGATGAATCCTTCAGCTTTCAGGATAACATTGGCTAGATTGTTGACTGCCGCTTCACTGACAGGACAATGCATTGTTGGATGAGACTGGAGGCCGTCCATACCTTATTGGCATATGGTACTGTCAATCAGTGGACACAACCAATATGCCTAATGCATCTCAAGCACAGGTGGGATTAATAAAAAAAATTTTTAATCCAAAAACAGTGGGATCTGCTGCTGTCACACTTTTATTATCAAATTAAAAACAGCTGGCCTGATGTACGCACAGCGCGTACTGCCATATGGCTGCCGGGGCCACTGAATATATATATATATATACAGGGTTGGGTTGTAACGGAATACATGTAACGGCGTTACGTAATCAGAATACAAAAATCAAGTAACTGTATTCAGCTTGCGTTACATTTGAGAAACGAGTAATCTGAATACAGTTACTTTAATAAACCTGAAGTGAATACATTTTGGATTACTTCTTGGAATTCTTGGTGGAAAGTTTTCCTTACAAACATTAATGAGCTGATATTCATTACTAAAGTTACAGCATGAAATTATCACGCCTACATGATTATCATCACACAGCTCACGAAAACTACAGCCGCTGCACAGAACCAAAAAACTGCGTAAAAAAATGCGTTTAAAAAAGCGCCCACACTCAGACAAACATTGATAGGGACAAGATGGAAGAAAAGTCAGCTTTTAGTTTGTGGCGTTATCGACACAATTTCCAGTTTAAAGAAGAACATGGGAAAAATCTGTCGGTCCAGTGTACCTTGTGTCTTCCAGGAATAAAGATACTGTCGGCATCAAAGGACTCGACTTCGAATCTTAAAAAGCACTTAGCAAAAGCAAAAAGGAGTAAGTCGACGTTAGCTAACCTTCAGTTTAATGAACACAGTTCTGCAGTAATTTGCTGTTACCTGACCTTAGCCTACGGTTTGAGGCATCGCATTAACTGCTCTGCTAATTTTATACTGCTTTCTTTATTGTTGAAACGATGACATTTTATTTTATTCTTTTTATTTTTCCCAGTTTTCTCCCAATTTGGTAGACAATTGTACTCTACTATACGTCAATTACGTTATGCACTGCCGAGCATTCGCCGCTACACAGCCCGCCAACACTGACACTTTTCTAAGCCATATCCCTTACAAGTCGTTGTTATTCCAGTGCCAAAAAAGTTTCAAAAGTTATTACATTGTTTCAGATGCTGTGTTTGAGTTATGCTCATGATGAGCCATCAAAACAGTAAAATAACTTGCCTTTCAATATCCCTTTGCTTTTTATTATGATTAATTTTGAATCTGTCCATTCTAATTCCATAACATGTTAATGACGACGACTACAACAAAAATTGCAGATACAATGTTGCATATATTTAGCTAAATTGACATCTCAAATGTATTAGTATTTATTATTAAATGAACAGAAGCTGACCTGACCTCAACACAGTGGAAAGTTGAACATGACATCCTTTTTCAAAGTGTAATGCATAATAACTATTTAAATGTATTACTGATCAAATAAAAAAGTGAACATGGCGTGTGCAAAAGTTTGAGCACCCTTTTAGTACTAAGTAGCACCACCTTTGGCTATATAACAGCTTCCAAATGTCTCCTGTACCCCAAAACATACCCATCTGTGATGGAAAAAGTAAGTAATCCAAAAGTATTCTAAAAGTAATCTGATTACGTTACTTTTTTGAGACATGTAACTGTATTCGTATCGGATTACTTT
Organism: Aldrovandia affinis; assembly: GCA_029706075.1. Taxonomy (NCBI): domain Eukaryota; kingdom Metazoa; phylum Chordata; class Actinopteri; order Notacanthiformes; family Halosauridae; genus Aldrovandia; species Aldrovandia affinis. The sequence goes on from JAINUG010000159.1 coordinate 526,833, forward strand.
CAGAGCCGTGTAATCAGTATTCAGGCACTAATTACATTTACAAAGTAACCCTCCCAACCCTGTATATATATATATATATATACACAGTATATAACAAATAAATAATGGAGATGTCTTGATTGCATAAGTCTTCAAACTTATTCAAGTCTTCAATCTTGTGACTTTGCTATGGCAAATTAGTTCAGGTGCAAAATTGATCAAATTCATTCGTTGAATGGCCACTGTTTGTGTGGTTCACATGATTTACAAAACAAACGGAAAAAATTAAATTAATCGGTCTTTGAATTTCAAACAAAGATTCATCCATGATGACCGCCCGGTTACATAGGTAACCTTGGTTTTATGAATGTAAGAATTAACTCATTGGCTCTATATGGGAATTAGCAAATCGCCAATGACGATTTTTAGCTTAGCTTCAGGCATGTCCATTCAGATCCATTAATGGCAGACATATTGATGCCCATGGGAAACTGACTGTAATTGACTGAGGAATGACTGCAATAGAACGAATGCACTACCCTATTCAACGTTGGCATTTTCATCTCACAGTCAAGCTGATGATGCTGCTTTAAATGGGAAGTGAGTAAATTAATTTGTTGACTGATAAGTCTAATTGAAATTGTCTATAAAAGTTAGTTTGTTTGACTATTTTGTGTGAATTTAATAAATGACTAAGTATTCAAAAAGTGTTACACTGGGTGGGTATAGTTGAAGGTGTGGGGGTATAGCAGTTGTATGGTATAGCCCAGGGGTCGGCAACCTGCGGCTCTTTCAGCCTTATGTTGCGGCTCCGCGTGGTTTGGGAAAATAAATAAAAAGTATCCAATTGAATCGGGCGCAAAATTGGGCGCAAACTTTTTTTGGCGTTGCACCCCGACCCCAGGGCCCCCCACCCCCGGTCCGCGAAATAAATGAACTGGTAGCAGCTTTTTTTGGCGTTGCACCCCCCCCCCCCCGTCGACAGAAAATGCGGCTCCCAGTGTTTTCTTTTCCGTGGAAACCGGGTCCAAATGGCTCATTGAGTGTTACGGGTTGCCGACCCCTGGTATAGCCCCACACAAATTGAATTTCACCAGCCATCGCTGCACTCCGGTTATAGTTTCCACGTCCCATTTCCTGTTGACCTTTACATTGCAACCCACAGAGGGCTGGTGGCCTGCTCCCCCAGCCGCGGGGGCATGCTTGTGATCTGCTTGTGCTCCTCATCTTCAGCTCAATGCATCCTGTCACAAGGCGAAGATCACCAGCATCATGACTTCTCCCTTCTGCTGTGTGCACTGATGGTTGCGAAAGTGAGCACACGCTGTTAATTGGTGAAGGTCATCTGGTTCTGGTTCTGGTTCTTGTAGTTGTTGTTTGGAGAGTATGTATCACGTTATGTGTTTTTTATTTATTTTATTTTGCGAAAGAGAAGATCTTTGTTTCCCTGATGCTGGCACTAATGAGGGTGTACCACTACAGCAAGATGGTAGTTACATGTATCACCTTCATGTGTGAATAATTTGTATTGATTTTATATTGCATGATAATAGACACTGACACATCCATCCAAGCATGCACAGGCTGACAGAAAGTAGTACAGATTGATACACATGTACCGTCAACTACAAAATGATTCACACCCTTGATAAATATGAGCAAAGTGTATTAAATGTGCAAAATGTATTTAATGTATTAAAAATATATAGGTATTGAGAATGTGAACCAATGCATTATATTATTCTATACTAATATAATAGTTTAGAATGAGACACTACCCACTGGGCACACTACATCACTTCAGCGTTGCAAGGTCAGTGATATTTGTTGCCAATGTTAAAAATGTAATAAAAATAAATAAATAAATAATTTTTATTTCCCTGTGTTATAGGTACGGCGTGCAGCTTCCCACAATGATGTATATTGCAGTGTTACTAGATAGATTAACCCATGATTAATCTTACCATGTTTAAATGTACGTTTTGTAAGTCGCTCTGGACAAGAGCGTCTGCTAAATGCTGTGAATGTAAATGTAAAAACAATGTATATATATTATATATTAGATTAATCAATCACAGATGACAAATTCATATTTGTAGGTTTCCAATGAATGAAGCCTTAGCTTGACGCTCCTCTCCTATTCCCCTTCGTTATGATTCAAATAAAAAAATCCACAGGACCACTCGATAAACTTGAACTATTTACTCAATAAAAAATGAATGATACAATGATACATAGCTGTCATATTACCAAACCAAATCCACATGAAAATCATTGATAAGAAAGAAAAAAGCGAGAGTGAGGTCTAAAAACTATGTGGCTCCACTCTCTCTGCATGCCTGACTGCCCAAACTAATTAACTACCCAAAACTTTCTCCCGCCAGAATAGCAAAGGGAAAGTTAAAAGGTGTAGGACACCTACTGGCTATTACAAATACTGCATTTAGGCTCCTACAATATTAGTGGGTACACTGTTAAAAAAGCTAGGAACATAAGAGGTGGTGGTGTAGTGACATACATTCAAAAGCATATACCTTTTTAAAGTGAGAGATAATTTGGCTCCAAGGCACATAGAAATATTATGGCTCCAATACACTTACCATATCAGCTACTGATATTGATAGGATGTGTATATAGACCACCATGTTCAAAAACCTCTTATCTGGATGATGTTTGTGCTAGCATCGACCATGCAACAAATGGAAATAGAGAAGTATTTATTTTGGGAGATTTCAATTTAAACTGGGAAGATGAAAATGACAATAACACATCCAAATTTACTAACTGTGTTCAATATGTGTTCAATTCTATTTCAAGATAAACTAGGAATAGGTTTGGTCAACATAAAGAAACTTATTGACTTATTTTTTTGTAATCAACTAGACAAATCTGCTAAATCTAGATCGCCTCTGTATACATACACTCAGTGGCCACTTTATGAGGTATACCTTTCTAGTACTGGGTAGGACCCCCCTTTGCCCCCAGAACAGCCTGAATTCTTTGTGGCATGGATTCAACAAGGTGCTGGAAACACTCCTCAGAGATTCTGGTCCACGTGGACATGATAGCATCATGCAGTTGCTGCAGATTTGTCGGCTGCACATTGATGTTGGGAATCTTCCATTCCACCACATCCCAAAGATGCTCTATTGTTCTGAGATCTGGTGACTGGAGGCCATTGGAGTATACTGAACTCATTGCCATGTTTGTGGAACCAGCTTGAGATGACGTGTGCTTCGTGACATGGCACATTATCTTGCTGGAAGTAGCCATCAGATACAGGTAAAAGCGCATTCAGAAACGTTAAGTTATTTTGAAACAATTGTAATGTATTAATAGAACCTCATGCAGTAGGATTGAACAGGGGAAGCAATTAACCAGTAAAATGAGCATTATTATATGACAAGTTCAGGAGTATAGTAGACTGATTGCATTCCTATAAATACCTTTCTCCCATTGCATTCCCACGCAATGTGACCCAATCACAGACTGCACATCGTTTTTCCCTATTTTCAGCCTAATAGCGATTTGGTGATCCAGGTGTCCCAAATTATGTCAGTAACCCTATATTGCTTTGGCAAAATGGATGTCTGGCCTGAAATAAACATGAAGATAAGAATTTTGTTTTGTTAGGCTATAATTGTATACCAGATTGTACTATTTGAGATGGATCGAGACTTATCATAAAAAGTGCCAAAAGTGGCATGCTGATATTTTAGCATTTGCAGTCTAGCGATGACAAGAATGTTGAATTACCTCTTGTTCAACTCAAGATGACAACTCGGGTGATTTATCTTCCACTAACTTGTGATATACCTAACAGGTTGCCTATCGTAACAAATGATCATACTGATAGTTCACCTGATAGCATCTAATATACTGCAGATAATTTGTTTTTTGATTTTCAATTAAATTGGAGATCGGCATAGCAATAGCCCCATAAATGCATAGGGTAGCATATGTCAGTGCATCACCAGAGGGGGGAATAAATTGAGCAAAATTCAGGGTTCCTAACACCTCACAAGCGAAGGAGGGACAATGGGTACCACATTCAACAGTGTAGATTCAGATCACAGCACTGAGCAGGCTATTATACACTAAAGCTTAATCTGTGCATATCTCACGTAGACCAGAGATGGAATAAAGAGTAGAATACAAATAAATAAATAAAATAATGCAAATAAAAAAGAGGCGAAAAATACTCATTTTGAAAGAAGAATAAATTTGAGAGCGTATGTCACTCAAGTATGGGAATGGAGTAAGAAATTGGAGTGCACAATAAAAGTGTATTCACGCAAGTATATTTTCAATGGTTTTATTTTTTTTGATTCATTGTATAATATTTTATTTTTGAAGGACCTGAATCTGAGGATGAACAGACTGAGAATAAGAACCAAACTCAAGACAATGCACCTAAGGATTCTCCTTGCTTCTTCGCTGGAAAACATGCAATGATAGCACCCCCAGGCATATCCTGAGTGGCTAGACAGCATCCCAGAATCTCATGGAGTTTTGTCACCCCTCGAATTCTCAGCTCTTCTTTTAAAACCTGCTCCATGCCATTGTGGGGCAGTCAAATCTGTATGCGGTACATTGTGATGTAAATAAGCTACTTAAACTCACGGTTGATGAACTAGAGCAGTTCTTGGGGTGTGGCCTTTACATGTCGTTGTTTGAACTGTTTTGGTCCTCATCACAAGATGGGAAGCCATCAAACAATTCCTGCATTTCAATTTCAACAAAGCACAACCAGGCAGAGAAGAGGATAACTTTGATGAGCTTTACAAGATCCGCCCTTGATCACTCACCTCATTACAAAAATGAATGCCATAGTCATGGCAGAAAAGCTGAGCGTCGATGAGAAAATGGTCCCGTTCAAGGGGCGGAATCGACTGAAGCAATACCTGCCCATGAAACCAAAGAAGTGGGACTACAAATTGATGGTCTTAGCTGGCTCTGATGGTATCCCACACAACCAGTGTACACAGGGAAGGTTGTGCAGACTCCCGAGTTGGCAGACATTGGAACAAGTGGGAATGTGGTACTTCGAATGGCCCAGCCTGTACCAAAGTGTAAGAACTACAAGTTGTATATTGACAACTGGTTCTGCAGTATGCCACTACACTGTGAGTTGGATCATCAGGGAATTCACTGCCTTGGAACCATACTCTCACAGGTTACCTGACAGCAAGATGGTTTCAGATGCTGAGCTGAAGAGATCTGGCCATTTGACTTTCAAAAACAGCCCAGGTCAGCAATGTCACTTTCTATGCTGTAAAGTGGTATGGCAACCACTCAGTGACCCTTCTGAGTAACTACGTTGGAGCGTATCCAGTTACTGAGGTGGAAGGATGGGACCATAGAAGAAAGGTAGTCATCCCAAGATTTGTTGATTTGTTTACTCTATTAACGTGCTCTATCGGACGAAGATCCCATCCAAGAAATGGTATCACCGGATGGTGTTCCACTTCCAGGATATGATGGTGGTAACTGCCTGGCTGATGTACAGACGGGATTGTGATGCCAATGACATGTCAAAGAATGTGCAAATGAGATTGTACACCTTCAAATCTTACATTGCACAGGGCCAAATGTAGGAAAAACCTGCAGCAGAAGATAGGCTTTGGAGAGAGAGGTGGTGCAATTGCCTCTGACTATGAAAAGAAGAGGAGGAGACAGGGACCCACCAATCCCAGTCCCAGATGTGCTCCTGGATGCAACAGCCCACTGGGTCATCATGAGTGAAAAGAAGGGGAGATGCAGGAGACCAGGCTGCAAGGGCACTCCAAAAGTCAAGTGCAGGAAATGTGCACCTCTGCTTCACCGCCACCAGCAACTACTTCCTGATATTTCACACAGAGTGAGAAATTGAAAGAAAAAAGAGATTCATCCAATAAAGCAGTCAGAAATCCATGAACTGAAGAAATAAAGAAAATCAATCAGAAATCAAAAACAAAATGTGGAAGTTGAAATGTTGATGTGATCTATGAACAAGTATGATGCTCATTGAATTGTTTTGGGTATTATCATTTTAAATGATAACTGGTTTAATGTTGAAATAGTGTTGAACGCTGGTTATTATGAATGTTTATTGTTATACATTACTGTAATGTTTGATGCCACGTTTATTTTCAAGTTTATCTTACTGTTAAGCCTTGGCCATTTAGGCCGTAAGGTGAACCCTGAAAATGTGTCTAGAAAGTGAATCTCGTTCCCATCAAGCCCGACTACATACTTTTTACTTCATAAAAATGATCTATTGGTGTTGAGCGAGAAAATAAAACTTCTACTCGTGGAATCCTGCAGTGGTTTTATGATCAGTGTTTAAATTCGGTACTAGTAAGTCCTGGGCGTAATTAGAGTTTGTTCACAAGTGGTGAAGCAGCCGTCACGTGATCCCGCTAGATCAATAAGGTGGCCACTTTTTGGAACTAGCTTCCAAGATGTCTGCCTCCATGTCGTCAAAACCAGTAACGAAAGTGATGGAAATACTGCCAAAACTCCTCCGAAAGTGCGCAAAAGGGATTATAAACAGTGCTATATGCATGTCACGTCCATAAAGAACAAAGAGGCAAAAGATGAACTAAGAAAAAGTGCCTCGAACGTGATTTGTTTTCACACCTGGGCACTAGCCTACTTTTTAAATGCATTTTTCCATAGACAACATCTGTATCCTGCAGTTTAGTTTTTTTGTTACGACCCATAAATGTATATGTATAGCCTACTACCCTGATCCTTCCTCTTAGCAGATATTGTACTGTATTTGTATAGATTTGTTCTTGCACTTACTTCAGCATAACTTGGTTATGCTCTTGGATGCTTGTTTAGTACGGAGATGTACTTATGATTTCTGGTGACTAGCAGTTCTCTTGCTTACCTATGTTAAATGCGCTTATTGTAAGTCACTTTGGATAAAAGCATCTGCTAAATGACTGTAATGTAATGAATGTGAATAAAAAATCTAAAATCATATGCTGATGGTTCTGCTTGCAACTTTATTCTTGCAACATCTGTGAGGCCATTGACAGCTACAGTACATATAGGACTGTAGGCAGAGGTCTACCTTGACTGAGATTTGACTAAGTAATGGACATTCAATGATAACAATGCACAATTTGACTACATTACAGAGGGAATAGAGAGAGGGCTACAGAGCTAAGAAGAAGCAACAAAGGTGAAAGTTTGATGACACAGAGATGCCGTTCTGAGGCAATACATGCACAAAACTGTACAAGTAAACTGATGAGATGTTATTTTGTGATGTTAAATTAATCTCAGCACATCTAAGAATGTAAGTCAAAAGTACACCTCAACAAAACCATCATCTTTATGAACAGTTAGAACAGTCTGTGTCAAAGCAAGACAAAAAAGTGTCCAAGTCTATAGATCAGAAACACCCCACCCCCACCCCACATCTCCCAGGTAACACAGCAAGTCTCTTAGTCATCACTATCACTATCAGGAGAGCTATCATCACATGTAGCTCCTTCCTCAGTTTCTTTGGAAACATTCGCACAATTTTGGTACCGACATAAATCTGTACAAGACAGTCTTGCAGACATACAGGAACATCTTCCTGTCTCACATTTGCCTTGCCTGCAACTGCAGTGGACTACCTGCAACACACTTTCAGGAGCAGGATTTCTAGTCATCCAGGTCACTGTTAAGTCCCCATCCTCAAGGTGCCATCCATTGCCAGCAGGTGATGGGGCACACATCTTAGCTTTAAGAGATGATCTCATTATTGCTGCTTGGTAGTTTGCCCTTTTGCAGTGTTGGTACAGGGCGTCACTTGTGGGGGGAATGGATAGTTCTGGCAAGGCTGATGATGCCATGCAGAACGCCTTGTATCATGCCTCATTCACATTTTCAGCAGCTGACTGGTCATACAGGTGGCACACGTATTTGCAAAGTATTGCAAAGGTAGACTGGTCCAGGTTAAAGCTGCTACCCAGATTTGTAAAGGCAGTCAGGTATTCATCTTTTTCGCAAGCAACAGAAAATGTCTTTCTTTTGCCCTTGCCATAAAAGGCACTTGTAGAGTCACAACCGGAGAAGGTATGGATCCCAATAAGTGCCAAACACACTCTGGTGCCAAGAGCTGATGACACCTTAGCTAAGTCAATGATCCTCGTTCTGTTGCCAACTCCCGTGAAAAAATATAACCTACATGGTAAATCTGTCTGCAGACTTACAGCAATCACTGCCACATTAGTATCAGGGCTCTTGATGACTACAGTTTGATATTCCTGTGCAGCATGTTGTGCATGTAAAAACACCCTGGTGTCACATTCCTCATGATCACGTCAGATGTATCCCATCGTGTACATGTAAAATCCTGTGCCTCTTTGTTCTTTACGGCCATTAAATGCATATAGCACTGGTTATTAACTTTATTACAGACTTTTGGAGGACTTTTAGGAGTATTATCTTCATCTTTGCTACTGCTTGTTAACAACATGGAGGCAGACATCTTGGAATCTAGTTCCAAAAAGCGGCCACCTTATTGGTCTAGCGGGATCACGTGACGGCCGCTTCACCACTTTTGAACAAACTGATTACGCCCAGGACTTACTAGTACCGAATTTAAACACTGATCATAAAACAACTGCAGGATTCCACGAGTAGAAGTTTTATTTTCTCTCTCAACTCGTAAAAAGTATGTAGTCAGGTTTGATGGGAACGAGATGAAACGAAAAATGGGTTCACCTTATGGCCTAATTCTACTTTTACTTAAAATGGCCAATGACTGTTATGCTTTGTCAAACATTGAAGATGTTAATTGAGTAATAAATTGTGAAAATAGTGTCTGTTTCTAAATAATTCACATAATAAATGTTCTGGAAATATATGGAAATACCTCACTGAAATCTCAAACCCTCCAGTCTGCTTAGCCGAAACTAACAGTAACTCAGAATAATTTTAACAGATTTGTTAAACTAGTGAACTGTTTATTGCACACCATGTCTACAAAAACTATTTAGAGCTTTTACATTACATTACATTACAGGCATTTGGCAGACGCTCTTATCCAGAGCGACGTACAACAAAGTGTTAACCGTAGTCAAGAACAGTTTAGCTGAAAGCCACCCTAGTGGGAAGTACAATTCCTGGGTGCTAGGAGCAACCACATAGTTAAACTAGGACCCTGTAGGTAAATCTGTAGCCACAAAACCACCTTTTAAGGGTTAGATTTGCAACCTATTGCTGAACAAGAGAATAATTACTTGATACTGTAGTCTTGTTGAAATGTTTCATTTTTTTCATTTTCCCTTGCATGTCACCATCTGCATTAGGGGCCCAAGCAATGAAGACTTCAAAAAGATTTGAGGGAAATGATGAGTCATTAAGGAATTGAAACTTGCGGTCTCCACTCAGGAAGTCTCTGGGCACCTTTGTGAACATCCTGCCTTAACAACAAATGTTTTCCACCCCCCTTTTCAAGATAACTTGTGTGTCGTGTTGTGCATCAACAACAGCAGAGAAATAAATGTATGTGACAAACAACCACTTTAAGAATTTGAACCTACAAATGAAAGTAATTCTAATGAATAATGACAACATATGTATTAATAGGATAATATACATGGTAATAACATCCTATATAATAAGTATTATCATGATTATAATATTGATTATAATTGTTCAAATAACACTATTTGTTTTGTAATATTCTGTCACAAAATGTGAAGACTTCCCAGTCCCTCCTGAAGTCTGAAGGGGGCACCATACACTGGTGTTTTCACAGTCTCATGCAGCCAGTAGACAACCTGTGGATCTGTGTGGCTCAGCCATTTTCTCTGGAAGTGGTAAGTGCTGATGCTCATAACCAGGAGGAGGAGCTTGCAGATGTAGTTTGTGTGTGTGTGTGTGTGTATGCATGCGTGTATCAGAGAGAGGGACTGCTTGCATTCATACATTCTGAAGCCCAACAGTGAAAGCTGCATGGAGGTCTGGACAGATAGGGGGAAGGCACTCTCTCTTTCTCCCACTTCAGTCTAGACTCCGTGAGGATGAGTTAAGGGAGAGGCAGTGTCCTGGAGCTCTTCACAGGATAGCCCTTTCCTCAGGAGTCAACCCAGGGACCGCGCCTCTGAGACCCAGAGACTGAGAGATCCGTCGGCGCACAAAATGAACGCTATCCATAGGCTGCTGGTGTTGCCGACCTCCTTCCTCAACAGCACGGGGGAGGCAAACGAGACGGATGCACCAGGCAACCGCAGTCCCCCGGGGCTCTGTGAGCAGGTCCTGATCAAGGCAGAGATTTTCCTGACACTCGGCATCATCAGTCTGCTGGAGAACATCCTGGTCATCCTGGCCATCATCAAGAACCTGCACTCGCCCATGTATTTCTTCCTCTGCAGCCTGGCAGCTGCTGACATGCTGGTGAGTGTCTCCAACTCACTGGAGACGGTGGTCATTGCCATCCTCAATAACCGCTACCTGGTGGTCAATGACCGCTTCATCCAGATCGTGGACAACATCTTCGATTCCATGATCTGCATCTCATTGGTGGCGTCCATCTGCAACCTTCTGGTCATTGCCATTGATCGCTATGTCACCATCTTCTACGCCCTACGCTACCACAGCATCGTGACTGTCTGCAAGGCCTTCCTGGCCATCGGCATGGTCTGGCTGGCCTGCATCTTCTGTGGCATAATCTTCATCGTCTACTTGGAAAGCAAGACAGTCATCGTCTGCCTCATCACCATGTTCTTCACCATGGTGGTGCTGATGGCCACGCTCTATATCCACATGTTCCTCCTGGCCCGGCTTCATGTCAAGCGCATCGCCACACTATCCGCAGAGGGCGTGGTGATGCAGTGCACCTGCATGAAGGGTGCCATCACCATCACCATCCTGCTGGGCGTCTTCATCTGCTGCTGGGCGCCCTTCTTCCTCCACCTCATCCTCATTATTTCCTGTCCGAAGAACCCCTACTGCATCTGCTACATGTCCCACTTCACCACCTACTTGGTGCTGATCATGTGCAACTCCATCATTGACCCCGTCATCTACACATTCCGGAGCCTAGAGATGCGCAAGACTTTCAAGGGGATTATCTGCTGCTTCGGCATGAGCTGCAGCTTCCGCTGCAGGTACTGACCGTGTTTCTCAGGCCATACAGCAAGGCTCTTTTACTCTCTTTTTCTATTACTGCACTGATCTCTTGCACAAACTATGATTGTTCCTACCATGTATTAATGCACATCTTGTAAGTCACTCTGGATAAGAGCGTCTACTAAATGCTTAAAATGTAAATGTAAATGTAATTAATGAGGCCTAATTGTTAACTGTTGACTGAATCTATTCACTGTTGATCTACTGATAACCTGTATCTACCATCTATAGCCAGTTAATCTGTTATACATCCACTGTGGAGAAAATGTGTTGTTGGATGTGTGCTGCAGGTACTGACTGTGTTTCTCAGGCCATACAGCAAGGTGGAGCTCCTTTGGTGTTTTCTATTGATTGATTTGTTTATTTTTCCCACACACTTTAAATTCAGAGCTCCCTGGTAAGAACATTAAAACAAGTGATGAATAAAATGTGAAGTAGCTGCCCCTGAATGTGAAATAGAATAGAATCATGCTTGTTGATTCATTTTCATCTACTGGCCATCTACTTTATCCAGGGGTTGTTACATGCAGAAGGGTCAGACAGGGTCAATTGTAATGAAAATGCAGTGGTTTTTACAACATTCGTCTGTAGCACAATAGATTTGACAAGAGAATGGTATAAAAGCTACACCCCCCCAAAACAACAAAAAACATTAAAAATACAATTGTATGTGTATATATATAGCTCAAATGTCAATGCTATAGGCCTTGTTCAAACGTGAACATAATTCTTCACAGGAATGAATGAAGGAGGTTGACATAATTTGGTTTTTAATATCATTTACCATTTCATAAAACATTTTCAATCATTCAAGCTTGAAACAACACATAACTTCAATGTACTAGCTAGTGTCACCATAATGAATAGAATAGAACATGACTTGATAATATTTTTGTCTACCGGGGAAATGGGAATCTGCCTTATTTTATTTTATTTATGCATTTTAGATCAGTGTCAGTTTAACATGAGAACCATCACTCTGAATGTTGACATTGTTATTAGCTTCTTCCGAAGAGACGACCAGGAGACTCAGCAGTCTGACTTGAAATGCAAGTTTATTACACACAGCGGTCCACAGCGAGTTGGTAAAGAGTCTAAAGTGAATGAGTCTCTCACCTGAATATATACATAGGGACAGATGATGAGTTTGAGCCGAGCCTTTGTATTGCTAACAAGGCACCAGCAAGGAAGTCAGGAAGTGACACACCCCCATTCAATGAGTCTCTCACCTGAATATATGCATAGCCTTTGTGTTGCTAACAAAGCACCAGCAAGGAAGTCAGGAAGCTCATTGAATAGAAGAGACACTGTTTGCTGACAAAGCATTGGTGATCAAAGACAGGAACTTACTGTCTAATCAACTCACTCATTCCTATACAGATGACCTCATCAAAATGGCACAGTTACAGACAGAATACACAATTCCTTCAACATGGAGGCAAAGAACTGCCTTGGAAACCGAAGAACAGTAGCAATTATCTCTGCATATGTGCACACACTGTCCCAAATTCACATCGACACAAGGTGCACAGGCTGGGGAGAAAAAAATGGACGGTAGTGTTCAGTGTTGACCAGCCCTTCTCCTGGAAGCACACTGTGATTGCTGGTTTTTGGTACAAATTCACTTAATTAGACTCCAATACCACTGAATTCTGTACATCTAGCCAATTGTCATCACTTGCTCAATACTTCTTGTATATGTAACCCTGCTTACTCCTGATAAAAATAAATAAAAAGACTAACCTTTTCCTTCCCAGTGTTACAGGTATGGTATGCAGCTGGCTGCAATTATGTCTATTGCTGTATTACTGCACTGATCTCTTGCGCAAACTATGATTGTCCCTACCTTGTATTAATGCACATTTTGTAAGTCACTCTGGATAAGAGCGTCTGCTAAATGCTTAAAATGTAACCTCAGGGGTTAAAATGTAAATGTAATGTAAAATGTATTCGGAAATCTAAGAGCGCCAACATGTCATCTGTTGCCTAATTGTTTCCTCATTATTATTATTATTATTATTATTATTAGTAGTAGTAGTAGTAGTAGTAGTAGTAGTAGTAGTAGTATTACCAGATTGAAAACATTGCTTAGGCTATACGTAATGGTTTGCACAATAAATGTATTAATAAATTAAAACAACATAAGCTAGGCTACTTGTGGAAAACAAAACAAAAACACACATTGGTTTTCCAAAACTACCCCTATTAGCATAATTGACACATCCTTGAAATGTATTTAATACATATTATGGTTCCACGCGTGTAAAACATTTCGGTCAATCTATAGGCTATAAAATGTCCAATAATGCAGTGGTTTGCAAGAGGAAGAATGGCAGCATTGTCACTTCTCGACGATATCGCCAACCGCGCAATAAGAAGGGAACGAGTCATTAGAGATTTTGACCTCAGTTTTAAATCAGACCACTTTTTCTTTGCATCCTTCAGGGACCTTTGCTGCCCCCACACCTCATTCACAGCCTGGGCTACAGACTGCCAGGCCACGTACTTGGTTTTACTGGTAAAGCCACTGGAAAGGCTCCCAAACAGCGTCCCTGCACGCATCTGCACCTCCGCCAACAGGACCTAGATTTCGGCCTCGCTAAAATTATTTTTCTTGCAGCTCGCCATTATCAAGTAGAGGATTTGTGTTTTGATTCGAGCTCCTTTATATGCTAATGATATTCATTAGGGGGCGTTTACAAGGCGGAGATCTAAAACCTTTCAGCTACGCACAATTTCAAGATCATTTGTGATTTACAGATTTCACATCTGGGGGATTGCACATTGCAATGTGTTCAATCCGGTAATACTACTACTACTACTACTACTAATAATAATAATCATAATAATCATAATAATGTGGAAACAATTAGGCAGCAGATGACATGTTGGCGCTCTTACATTTCCGAATACATTTTACATTACATTTACATTTTAAGCATTTAGCAGATGCTCTTATCCAGAGCGACTTACAATATGTACATTAATACATGGTAGGAACAATCATAGTACGCGCAAGAGATCAGTGCAGTAATACAGCGATAGACATTATTGCAGGCAGCTGCGTACCATACCTGTAACACTGGGAAGGAAAAGGTTAGTAAATGTTTTGTTTTTTAAATGGAGTAAGCAGGGGTATATAGTGTTGAGCAAGTAGGCAGTGGTGCTGACAATTAATCAAATCAAATCAAATCAAGTTTATTTGTATAGCGCTTTTCACAATAGAATTGTCACAAAACGCTTAACAGAGGGGGAACCCAGGCCTAGACCCCCCCAAAAGCAAGCCTAACGGCAACAGTGGCAAGGAAAAACTCCCTAGGTAGGGAGAAACCTTGGGAGGAACCAGACTAAAAAGGGGGGGAGCCCATCCTCTTCTGGCCGGCACAGGGTATGTCCAAAAAAAGACCATGTCATGGTCAGTCCAAGGTGGCTCAGGGCTGAAAGACTTTGCCCCTCCTGAGTTAGGTGGTCAGCGGGGGGCTTAAACCATGCGGAAAGGGTCCAGATCCAGGAACTGGGGTTGGCGTGGGGGTGAGGGTTGATGGGGGCAGCTCGCATTTCTCGCAGGATCTAGGGCTTGGGGGCAGGTGCCCCTGAGTCAGAGGCCGAGGCAGAGAAGAGAACATGCAGTCAGATCAAAAAAAAGCAGTGCTATAGCCAGTAGCATTATGTAAGAGCAGGGGAGCACAAGCATAGGAAATATACAGATAGCCCCAACAGGTGTAAGCTATGGCAGCATACCTATTAGGAAAGGGACAGAGAAAACACGCAGCCATGAGAGAGTTCCAAACAATCCACACCTGATCAAGGATAACCAGAATAACAGTGGTGGTAACACATTGAGGAGGTGACAGTATGGAAAGTTTCTCACTCCCTAAGACACTAGGGCATGGCCTTCTCCATCTCTCCACCTAGACTATGTTTGGCAGTAGGCTAGGCTGAAAAGATATGTTTTTAATCTACACTTAAAAATTGAAACTGTGTCCGAATCCCTAACATGCCTTGGTAAACCGTTCCACAACAGAGGAGCTCTAAAAGAGAAGGCTCTACCACCAGCTGTGCTTTTCAAAATTCTAGGGAGTAATAGATGGCCGGCTTCTTGTGAACGAAGCAGTCGTGTCGGCTTATAGGGGGCAATCATTTTGGTCAGATATAAAGGTGCAAGTCCGTTTACTGCTTTAAAAGTTAGCAACAGTACTTTATAATCAGCCCGATATTTAATAGGAAGCCAATGTAGTGATGCTAACACTGGAGTAATGTGCTCATACTTTTTGGATCTAGTCAAAATACGTGCCACTGTATTCTGTACTAGTTGAAGACTCTTTACAGAGCTACTAGAGGAGCCGGATAATAAGGCATTACAATAGTCTAGCCTCGATGCAACAAAAGCATGCATCAAGGTTTTAGCATCCTCTAATGACAGAATGTGCCGAATGTTTCTTAGGTGAAAGAAAGCTACTCTGGAAGTGTTTTTAATATGAGTGTCAAATGTAAGGTCCTGATCAATAATAAAACCAAGGTTCTTAACCATAAGACTTGATGTAACTATGCAATCACCTGCATTTAACTGATTCAACTTGTTCCTTAATTTTTTGGGGCCCAAAACCATCATCTCTGTTTTATCTGAATTTAAAAGCAGGAAATTTACTGTCATCCAGTTCTTTATATCAGAGATACAGGCCTCTAATTGAGTGAGTTTAAGTGTTTCACCTGGTTTCATTGATATGTACAGCTGTGTATCATCTGCATAGCAATGGAAATTCACACCATGTTTACGAATAACATTACCGAGTGGTAGCAAGTATAATGAGAACAGTAATGGTCCCAGCACTGAGCCTTGTGGAATACCATATTTAACCTGAGAGTAGTCAGAGAACTCTTGATCTAATTGCACAAATTGAAACCGGTCTAATAAGTATGATTTAAACCATGAGAGTGCCCGTCCACGCAAACCAACCAGGTTTTCTAGCCTATGAAGGAGAATCTGGTGGTCAATAGTGTCAAAAGCAGCACTTATGTCAAGGAGCACTAGAATAGAAACACAACCAGTGTCCAATGCTAACAGTAAGTCATTTACAACTTTAATAAGTGCTGTCTCAGTGCTATGGTTTGGTCTAAAACCTGATTGTAGTGTTTCATACAGATTATTCGTTTTTAGGAAAGCAGTTAATTGCTGAGCTACAGATTTCTCAAATTTTTTTGACAAAAAGGGCAGATTTGAAATGGGCCTATAGTTCTTCAGATTAACAGAATCAAGATTTGGTTTCTTTAGAAGAGGCTTGATTACTGCCACTTTTAAAGACCTAGGTACGCAACCCAATAATAGGGATGTATTTATGATATCTAACATGGGCTGGCCTAGCACAGGCAAAAGCTCTTTAATAAGCTTTGTTGGTATGGGGTCTAACAGACATGTAGATGATTTGAAGGACATAACCAATTTACTGAATTTGTCCAGATCCAAGGGAGTGAAAAACTCAAGGGTCTCTACGCAACCCTGCTCCTGATAGCCCTGTGCTATCTCGGCAGTTGGAGTGCTAGATATTGGAGTCATTTTCATAATTTGTTCTCTGATTGTCTCAATCTTATCAGTAAACGAGTTCATAAAGTCATTGGAATTATAGTTAGAAGGATAACTGATGGAAACTGAAGACAGTTTTTTTGTCAGTTTAGCTACCGTGTTAAATAGAAATCTTGGGTTGTTTTTATTCTGGTCAATTAATTTTGAGAAGTACGATGACCTAGCTGTAATAAGGGCGTGCTTGTATTCTATGAGGCTGTCCTTCCAAGCAGAGCGAAAAACCTCTAAATTGGTAGAGCGCCATCTGTGTTCTAATTTTCTGGAAACTTGTTTAAGGGCACAGGTATGGTCAGTAAACCAGGGTGCAAGTTTCTTCTCACTGCAGCATTTTTTCCTCTTGAGGGGTGCGACCGCATCAAGTGTATTCCGTAAAATGTGATTTAGCGCATCTGTTTGATGATCAATTGACAAAAGGCTATTTGGGTCCTGACTTGATACTAAGGATTCGGGAAGTAAGTTTATAAATTTTGAAGCCGTCAATGAATTTATAGAGCGGCTGGAATAGTATTTAGGTTCCGATTTAATAGGAATATTTACCTGAATTTCAAAAGAAATCAAAAAGTGATCCGATAGTACAGGATTATGGGGAGACACAATGATATTCTCGACATCGATACCATAGGATAAGACTAAATCTAATTAGCTAGATGTACAGAATTCAGTGGTAGTGGAGCCTGAAAAGGTGGGTTTTGAGTCTCTTGCGGAAATCGCAAGTAATTCCGCAGTCCTGACCGATTGCGGAAGGTCGTTCCACCGCGAATACCTGCCAACTCCAACATTGCCACAAGGAAACGTGCGTACGCCAAGTTGAAACCTAACATGGAGCTGAGTACTTTTCCATGTCAAAGACCATTTTTATAAATCTGAACTTTGGTGTGGATTTGAGCGTACCCACGTTCTAAGATAAAATCTGTGCGTAAGTACGTTTTATAAATAAGGCCCAAGGCCCCTGGACTGTGCTGTCACATGCCATGCAAAGTCAATATGTTGGGACGAATTTGCATAGAGCATGTCATAATAAACGAGGGTGCTAGGCTTCAGGTGGAAAAACATAAAGAAACAATCAGGTGAAATAGGGCTGTTCTTGTTCATCGATACAACAACATTGCTTGGCTGGCACAGTTATCTTTCAGAGGGCATCATGAACAATCATTATGATTATGAAATAAGGCATAGCATATTTGTCTGTGATTGATACGTGCCATGATGAAATATCAATCCTCAGGTTAACAGCACACCACCCACCATTGGAATGTCTGCACAGCTCAACTGGTGGACTGCAGAGTGAAAAAGAAGCAACGACAGGCAGCACGTGCTTTAGAAGAAAACAGATCTGTGTTCTACTAACTTGATGGGGGAAATTGCACAGGGACACACCTACAAATACAACTGGGCATACTACATTGGGGAAAACAAGCAGACTAGGATAAAAACATTTTATATTTTATGAGAATTAGTTACAAATAAATATTTAATCAATACACCAATTCATCCAGCCAACCCTGAAACATATGGGACATTTAAAACGATGTCACGTTTTATGTGCAAACTTGCCAGATAGAAAATAAGAAACAAAAAAAGCATGACTGCTTTAGAGCAAACAGCCTCTGAGGAGAATGTATAGTATGTGTTTGAGAAAATATTCAGTGAAAGGGAAATTGTGTTGGATCCATGTAAGGTCACTGCTGTGCTACACTGTAAAGGAGGCCATTAGCAGTTGCACAGACCACAAATGGTCTTAGAATACATTAAAAAGCTTCAAAATGAGACATTATGTGTTGACTGCAGTGTACCCTAGTCTCTGTAATAAGGTTGGTTTCCAGAGTACCATACTAATGCAGGTTGAGCTGCGTATTCAGTTTAGGAAACTTGAGAGCAGTGTACAATTTGAGTTGCATGTCCACTGATTCACAGCAAATCTCCTGCTAGTCCCGTAAGATTGATATAATACTATACAGTGGGTTCGGAAAGTATTCAGACCCCCTTAAATTTTTCACTCGTTGTCATATTGCAGCCATTTGCTAAAATCAATTAATTTCATTTTTTTCCTCGTTCATGCACACACAGCACCCAATATTGTCAGAAAAACACAGACTTGTAGACATTTTTGCAGATTTATTACAAAATAAACACTGAAATATCACATGGCCATAAGTACTCCCATCAATCAGACCTTTATGGTAGCACTTGGCATTCAGGCCAAAAATTTCAATTTGTGTCTCATCAGACCGGATAATCTTTTTCCTGATGCTCTTAGAGTCCTTTAAGTACCATTTGGCAAACTCCAGGTGGGCTGTCATATGCCTTTCACTCAGAAGTAGCTTCCGTCTAGCCACTACCATAAAGGTCTGATTGATGGGAGTGCTGCAGAGATGTTTGTCCTTCTACCAGGTTCTCCCACCGCTGCAGAGGAACTCTGAAGCTCTCTTAGAGTGGCCATTGGGTTCTTGGTCACCTCCCTGACCATGTCCCTTCTTGCCCGGTTACTTAGTTTGGCCAGACGGCCAGCTCTAACAAGAGTTGTGGTGGTTTCAAACTTATTCCATTTCACAATGATGGAGCCCACTGTTCTCCTGGGTGCTTTCAATGCTTTAGCAATGTTTTTATACCCTTCCCCAGATCTATGCCTCAACACAATTCTATCTCGGAGGTCTATGGAGAGTTCCTAGGACTTCATGGCTTGGTTTTTACTCTGACATGCACTGTCAACTGTGGGACCTTACATAGACAGGTGTGTGCCTTTCCAAATCAAGTCCAATCAATATAATTAAGCACAGCTGGACTCCAATGAAGGTGTAGGCCCATCTCAAGGATGATCAGAAGAATTGGACAGCACCTGAGTTAAATATACAAGTGTCACAGCAAAGGGTCTGAATACTTATGGCCATGTGATATTTCAGTGTTTATTTTGTAATAAATCTGCAAAAATTTCTACAAGTCTGTGTTTTTCTGACAATATTGGGTGCTGTGTGTGCATGAACGAGGAAAACAATGAAATTAATTGACTTTAGCAAATGGCTGCAATATGACAAAGAGTGAAAAATTTAAGGGGGTCTGAATACTTTCCGAACCCACTGTATATATTATATATAATTGCATAAGCCTGGTTCAAGTCAAAACACTTTTTAGTTTCCTCAAAGAAGTCCAGGCATGTTAGGCATGACCTCTCCCTGATAAAACCATGTTGGCTATCCCTTAAAATACTATAATGTTTATGTTTTGTCTGTCGTTGTGTACAGGCATTGCTACTAAAGATTTAAAGGGGTAGCATACCATAGAGAAAGGAGAGAATGGGAGAGTGTTAATATTTGAGGTGAGCTACCTATTTTTTATTCCAAAAACATTACGCATGCAATAATTAAAACAAAGAGGACATGTAAACCAGACAATGTTTAATAACACATTTCAAATAGTTAAATATTGCTAAATGTTCTACTAAATACACAATGGAATGTTTCCTGGTTTTATTTCCCAAATGTTGTCTGAGTCAATCACGAATCACGTAAATGTTGTGATTACCATAATTAATGATTGCTTCTCTATTTCCATCAGAATGGCATTTAAAATGGATTATCGGATAATTACCCATGATCAGTATTAATTATAGCAATTCATGATTGAGGTAACCAGATAATAAACCTAAATGGACGGCTGTTATTAATAACTGCAATATAACTTTGATTTGTCATTCAAGTTGCTTGGACCCTGTGCACGGTCAGCAAGCTGTTGAGAATTGTATTGTGACAAGCACATACACCACATGACGTTTTATAGAGCATGGAAATGATCAACCTAGTCTCATGGGATATACACTACTGGTCAAAAGTTGTAGAATAGAACACCTCTTCATTTTCCAGTTTTTACTGAAATTTAAGGAGTTCAAGTCTAGTGAATAACCTGAAATGGTACAAAGGTAAGCGGTAAACTGCCAGAGGTACAAAAAAAAAAGTTTAGGTTACCAAAAACTGAAAAATAATGTAAATTTCAGAGTTATAAAAAAAGGCCCTTTTCAGGGAACAAGTAATGGGTTAACGTGGGTTAACAGTCACTCTGTGCAAGTCGCCGACTCTGGATCCAGCAAAAGAGCCCCAGACCATCACACTTTCTCCTCCATGTTTGACAGTTGGTGTCACACACTGAGGAGCCATCCTTTTTGCTACTTGACGGCCTACAAAAACCTTTCAAAATTGGACCATTTTCAGGCACCATAATTCATTGTACAGTTTAACATAATGTAGAATAAAGTAATCATTTTAAATATTTGGTAGACAATATTTCTGTAGACTTCAGAATTCATTGTTCTACTTCTGTCTGCAGTCACATCATCAATGCCCGTTCCACTGGCAGCCATACAGGCCCAAGCCCTCCACCATGTTTCACGGATGAGATGGTATGCTTTGGATCATGGGCATTTCCTTTTTTGCTCCACACTTTCCTCTTTCCATCACTCTGGTACATGTTAATCTTTGTCTCATCTGTCCACAAGACTTTGTTCCAGAACTCTTGGGGCTCTTTTAGGTGCTTTTTAGCAAACTGTGATCTCGACTTTCTGTTCTTCAGACTTATCAGTGGTTTGCATCTTGTAGTGTACCCTCTGTAGTCCTGCTGGTGTGGTCTTCTACGTATGGTAGACTTTGACACATCTACACTTGCATCCAAGAGAGTGTTTTTGATCTGTTGGGCCATTGTCAAGGGGGTTTTCTTCACCATAGAGAGTATTCTCCGGTCATCCACTACAGTGGTCTTCCTCGGTCTACCCAGGCTTTTGACATAATTGAGTTCACCAGTTGTTTTTTTCTTGTTAATGATGGACCAAACTGTTGACTTGGGCATGCCCAGGGTTTTTGCAATGTTCCTGATTGATTGATTTTAATTTCTGAGCCTTATGATGGCCAGCTTAATTTTCATCGACACTGCTGTCTTCCTCATGTTGTCACACCCCAACAACAATCTCCAAAGGCAATTGCAAAGTCTAGAATCAAGACTAGACATCAACAGCTCTCTTCTGCATTCACTAATGACACAAATGAATACACCTGCCTAACGAAACATCTGTGCAGCCAATTCAACAAATACTTAGTAGTACCTTAAAATGGGGGGACCATGTACAAAAGGTACTGTCATTTCAAAACAGTTCATCCGATATGGATTGTATCCTTTCAAACTCATGTGCTAGAGTACAGAACCAAAATAACAAAAAATGTGTCACTGTCCAATGAATTATGGTGCTCAGTGTATATATATATATAATTTATATAACTGCCAGAGGTTAAAAAAACTGAAAAATAATGTAAATTTCAGAGTTATAAAAAAAGTATCAATATATCTCCACCACCGGGGGCGGCGATTGGCTGTCTGCCCCAGGGAGGGGGGAGGGAAGCCGACATGAGATTCGCTGCGCATAAGTGTGGCCCTACAGTATACCGGGTTACGGTTGATACTTGGGCGAGTGCCGTCTCGGAAGAGGCGTCAGTTGCAGGACTATGGCAGCGAACTCACATTACTAGGGGGGGGATTGACTTAAATAGCGGGTCTAATTGGCTACCAAATTGGGAGAAAATGGGAGAAAAATCAGAAACAAAAAATAATAAAAAATTCTTTACATTTAAAAGTTGGAATTCCAACTAAAGGGGGAAAACTAAAGTATTTGTGTAACAATAGGTTCAAACATACATTTTACAAAGACTGGGGAACAACATAACAGACTAGACTATACATCTATCAAAAGACAGGACTGGAAATACATATAATCTTAAATCAAAACAAACAAAACAAAAAACAAAAGGAGTTTATGCTCGGTGGTTGGTTGCCCAGAGCGCACCTCCTCTGGGGGGTGGCTATATGATAAGTTATTTCCAGTGGCTCACCCCCCATTTCCTCCTTGCCCCTCTCTCATCCTTCAAAAAGTCCACCAAAACACCGTCCTGGAGGAGGTTTTGACCTTTATGGTAGTAGCTAGATGGAAGCTACTCCTGAGTGAAAGGCATATGACAGCCCACCTGGAGTTTGCTAAATGGCACTTAAAGGACTCTAAGAGCATCAGGAAAAAGATTATCCAGTCTGATGAGACACAAATTGAACTTTTTGGCCTGAATGCCAAGTGCTACCATAAAGGTCTGATTGATGGAGTGCTGCAGAGATGTTTGTCCTTCTACCAGGTTCTCCCATCGCTGCAGAGGAACTCTGAAGCTCTCTTAGAGTGGCCATTGGGTTCTTGGTTACCTCCCTGACCATGGCCCTTCTTGCCCGGTTACTGAGTTTGGCCAGGCGGCCAGCTCTAAGAAGAGTTGTGGTGGTTCCAAACTTATTCCATTTCACAATGATGGAGCCCACTGTTCTCCTGGATGCTTTCAATGCTTTAGCAATGTTTTATACCCTTCCCCAGATCTATGCCTCAACGCAATTCTATCTCAGAGGTCTATGGAGAGTTCCTAGGACTTCATGGCTTGGTTTTTACTCTGACATGCACTGTCAACTGCGGGACCTTATATAGACAGGTGTGTGCCTTTCCAAATCATGTCCAATCAATTGAATTTACCACAGGTGAACTCCAATGAAGTTGTAGAAACATCTCAAGGATGATCAATGGAAACAGGATGCACCTGAGCTCAATTTTGAGTGTCATAGCAAACGGTGTGAATACTTATGTACATGTGATATTTTATTTTTTCGTTTTTAATACATTTGCAAATATTTCTAAAAAACCTTTTTCACTTTGTCATTATGCAGTATTGTGTGTAGAATTCTGAGAAAAAAATGAATTTAATCCATTTTGGAATAAGGCTGTAACATAACAAAATGTGGAAAAAGTTAAGCGATGTGAATACTTTCCAGATGCACTGTAAGTCGCTCTGGATAAGAGCGTCTGCTAAATGCTTGAAATGTAAATGTAAACCACCTCTTATGTATTTCGACAGCGTGTTTATTTGGCATCATGACCATGGAGAGCTCAGAGAGTCTCAACTCGTTTAACACAGAGTGCGGTCAAAATATAACACCGCTGCCCTGCAATGCTACCCGTGATGCTAAGGTATCCCGGTCCGTCACCTGGTACAAGGTACGGCAAGTATTATTCCAACATTAGTCTTTAATGATTTCCTCTAATAATACAAAATATGGAGGTGTTATTATGGTTGCTGTAGCCTAAAGAACAACCACATTTAGAGAGCTTAGAAGCATATGGTTCTATCTTATTAAATATCAAAGGTATGTCAGAGTTATTAACATAGGAATGCTATTTCTTATCTCTTTTTCTTATAGCTACAACAGATTGAACAATTGCAATTACTTTTTTTAAACATGATAAAACCGCCATGGATGCAATACAAAACAATGGTATTAGCAGGAGTTGGAAATTCTAAAGCTCGATATCTCAAAGCTATAGTATCACTGAATTAAAGTTTGAGTATTTTGGTCATCTATATTCAACACCACAGAAAGTACAAATTTACTGTATTAAAGTACAACGTTCATAAGTAGGCTTCACATTGCATAAACAGTTTTAGGCTATGTTACAGTGTCTACCAACAACTTCGTACCGCTATGTGGTTTATGAGAGGAAGCAATATAAGTGCATTAGCCACCTTTTTGCACCTAACGTGCTGCAGACTATTTCATGGTAAAAACAAATCACACATAGACTAGAAGTCACAAACAATACTGTCTTTAATACTATTTACATTATTACAGTTGAACATTACGCTGACTGGGATAATCTGGAAGACCAATAATGTGGTGAAGCTATTCAGTGCTGCATGGGTGGCAATGTTTGGAAATGGGGAGGGCCTGTTACTCCAAAGCATCAGGCCTGAGGATTCGGGGACCTATGAATGCCATCTCTTCGCATACGTGGGCAACAGCAACAAAGAATCAAAGCTCAACGTGAACGTATCAGGTACTGTATGTCACACTCAAGAAGGGAAACCAAACATTATCACTGCATTACATAGAGGTGTTTTGCAATCACTGTTGTTCTAACATACAAAATCCCACCATACAGAAATTAGATGTGGCCTATAGAAATGAAACTCACATAAGTGTGACTGTAACAGGTACTGTATGGTATGCAAGAGTGGAACTTATAAATGATCACTGTATTACATAGAGGTGTCTTTGAATCGCTGTAGTTCATTGGACAACATTGGAAATCCCAATTTCCAAACAAACTGCAAACTGATCAATATTTTTGAAAATGGTTATAGATCCTATGGACTGAGCTAGGAGAGATGGGGACTTGGAGACTTGAAGTAATCCCTAAGATAACACACAACCCCTGATGTGGTTACTGTGACTGGTGTGATGTCCACCTCAATCAACCCCTGCATGGATCAAGTTGTAGAGGTCTCCATGGTCCTGATTGTATCTGGTTTTTCAGCTGTTGCTGTTGTCAAAGTTGTTCTGTGCATTCTCTCTGTTGCAGTAAATGTCATACTTCATACTGATGTTTTATTGCCTGAATTAGGCAGTTAAAGCTATTATCCTAGATCAGTACAGAGGGGTAGGTGGCTGATATGAAGCTGAGATAGCACCTTTTTTTCAGCACAGTTTTTTCCTCTGGGAAGCATTTTGAGAGTTCCCTGTGCAATGTAAATTAAGATTTATTATTATTATTAGTATTACTATTGTAAATGTATTGACACATTTCCCAGTAGGTCATTGACAAGAGAATATTATTACTGAACAGAAATCTATCATTTTAAAAATAGAAGAGATTAGACAATTTTGTTACAGGATTTGTTGCTTTTTGTTCAGAATTTGGCCATTAAACGTATACAATTTGCAGTGTTCCTACAACACTTTTTTTTTTAAAGCTACCCTGTTGTTGACATTTAACTACCTATGGCAGACAATGATACTCCCCCCCCAACAGTGAGACCCAATCACACCCACAGTCAGGGTGACTCAGAGGTTGTTTACCCTACTAGTGACATTTCATCGTGGGCTTCCTGATCACCACCCTTCCACCTTGTTGTTTCTGTCGTTCATGGGAGGTCATTGCACTTTGGTTTTTATGTGAGACAGTGAGGTGTTTGTGTCACCTTTTCCCCCCAGGTTCTTCTCATGGTCAGAAAGAGAGAAGAGAACCGTAGACTGAAGTTCTGGAAATAAGATCGGAAGGCGTGTGGAGGGAGCATGCATATCATGTACATGTACTGTACATATATGTGACTATGTGTAGCATTTATACTGTTTGTCTTGGAGAAAGAGGAGATCATTGGTATTGTGTATATTGGCATGTTATATTCATATTTAATTGGATATGTGGAGGAGAGACATTGAAATGTTGAGTCCTTGCAGAAATCACAAGCATATTTAATCATTTTTGAAAACAGTTTAGTCTTTCAGTATAAACTATAAATTAAGCACTTTTTAATAAACCCCACACCTGATGCAAGATGCAAGGAAATCGATGAACTGCCTTTGTCCAGTAAAACCAAGTCATTGCATAAAAAGTATCTTTTTTTTAACATAGTCTATATCCTGGTAATTCGATTTTAGTTTGAGGCTTCCTTATCTAACAAATTTGACTTATTTGCATTGTACAAAATGGAATGAATAATGTAATCAAATCAACTTTAGTCTCAGAACCACTCTTTACAGGGTGAAAATGAACTTTGAAAACGCGGTGTACTTTGAAAATGAATTAATGCGGTTGAGCATCTCCTCCCTGGAGGAGAAGACGACAGCCTCCACGTGGCCTCCTCTGCGAGTAATGAGAAATGGTGCAAGACCAGCTCATGAAACGAATGTCGCCACCAAATCGTCACGCTGACAGACCAGGGCGCAAGAGGTCGGGGGGACGCAAGCTCACGTCAGGGCGGGCGGCCATCCCAATCGTCGAGCGCCAGGGTCTGTCAGTGCTTCAGCTAAATGTCGAGGGCCTCACCATCGCCAAACTGGACATCATACGCCACATCGCCAACTCCCACGAAGTTGCAGCCGTCCTCCTTCAGGAGACGCACTGTGGAAAAGGAGACATCCTCAGGTTGCCTGGGTTCCATCTCGCCGGGTCCATCCTCAGTAGGCAGCATGGGATGGCAACCTTTATTAGGTCTGACCTCAGTTGGACAGCCACTGGCCAATCTCCACCGGGCTCCAGTCTTGAGTGGCTGTCCACGAGGATACAGACAACAACGGTTGTGAACGTGTACAAGCCCCCACCATCTGTACTGTCCACATCAGCCCTCCCGATTGCCCCGGCACCTGCCATCTACGCCGGGGATTTCAACTGTCAGCACACTGACTGGGGATACTCCCACACAACACCGGACGGTGAGACGCTGAGTGAGTGGGCCTCCAACGCCAATGCCCAGCTCCTGTTTGACCCCAAAGAGCCACCAAGCTTCTACTCCTCCAGATGGAACACCCTCACCAACCCAGACCTTGCCTTTGCTGTGTTCCACAGTAATGACCCGATGCCAGAGAGAAGGGTCATTGACAGGTTCCCCCGATCACACCACCGACCGTCCGTCATCGGAATCCCATCACTGGTGCAGCCGGTTGCGGGGAAACCTGTCAGAAGATGGAACTTCCGGAAGGCCAACTGGCATGCATTTTCTGCCGAGACAGAGAGAACATCTGCCAGTCTTCCGGACCCAGACACTCCTGATGTAGATGCCGCATATGCAGCCTACTGTGAAGTGCTGATAGGGGCAGCGAAAAAATCCATCCCACGAGGCTACAACGCGAACTACATCCCAGGTTGGGATGAAGAGTGTAACCACCTCCTGCGAGCCCACCAGCAGGCTAGTGCAAGAGCTGAAGTAGATGCAACGGCAACGGCACTAGTTGAGAAGCTGGACACCACCCGCAGGGGCTAGATGGATGGAGGTCGTCGAGTCGATTGACTTCACCCACTCCAGCCGTAAGGTATGGCAGACTATCAACAAGCTCTCAGGCAGAAACACGATGCCTCCCAAGTGCCCGATTACAGCAAACGCCATCGCAGCCCAGCTCCTGAAAAATGGCCGCTTCCCAGATGCAGATAAGGATTTCGCCCGCCTGACATCGCGCGAGGTATCCGCTCTCTCCAGGGCGGCCAGTGTCAATGCCAACCTGTCAGGAGACTTTACATCAGCTGAGCTCAGGGACGCCATATCCAAACTCAAGCAAGGCAAGGCACCAGGCCACGACAACATCCACCCAGAGTTTGTGACCCACCAGAGCGAAACAATATCTGCCTGGCTGCGCGCGTTCTTTTCTGCATGCCTCCAGAGGTCCAAGCTCCCAAGGACATGGCGACGGGCTGCTATCATAGCCCTGTTGAAACCCAACAAACCTGCGGATGACCCCAAGGCCTACAGACCAATCTCGCTGCTCTGCGTCCCTTTTAAGATTCTGGAGAGGATGATTCACAGCCGCATTGAGCCAGTAGTTGACCCACAGCTACCGAGGGAACAGGCTGGTTTCCGCTGGGGCAGGTCTACAGTGGACCAGGTAACCCTGCTCACACAAGATCTTGAGGACAGCTTCCAGGCCAAAGCAAAAGCTGGGGTTGTTCTACTGGACCTGACCGCCGCCTATGACACCGTCTGGCATCGCGGACTCCACTTGAAGCTACTGAGAACCATCCCAGACCGGCATATGGTTAACTTCATCATGGAGATGCTGGCAAACCGTAGCTTCATCCTTCAGACCAGCGATGGCCAGCGTAGCAGGCTCAGAAGGCTGAGAAACGGGTCCCGCAAGGGTCTGTCCTCTCACCAATGCTCTTTAACATATACATCTTTGACCTACCGGTGATAACATCCAGAAGGTACGGGTACGCGGACGACCTAGCCATCATGCTGCAACAACCAACGTGGAAGGCGGTGGAAGAGGGCCTTAACCAGGATATGGGCATCCTGGCTGCCTACCTTCGCAGGTGGCGCCTGCAGCTCAGTACTGGGAAGACAGTGTCGGCAGCATTCCATCTCTGCAACAGGGAAGCAAAAAGGGAGTTGGAGGTCTCTGTGGACAGCAAACACCTGGAGTTCCAGCAAGCCCCAAAGTACCTTGGCGTACGCCTGGACAGGACGCTGTCCTACAAACAACACCTCGAGGAAGTGAGGGCCAAAGTAACATCAAGGGTCTCACTTATCCGTCGCCTTGCTGGTACAACCTGGGGTGCCTCCGCCAAGGTACTACGTATCTCCACACAAGCCCTTGTCTTCTCTGCAGCCGAGTACTGTGCCCCAACCTGGAGCAGAAGCCCACATACTAAGAAGGTCGATGCAGCTACCAACAATGCCCTCCGGATCATAACTGGCTGCCTGAAACCCACCCCGTGTTCTACCTGCCAGTCCTAGCAGGAATTGCGCCAGCCGGCCTACGGCGAGAGGCTGCAACCCTCGCCCTGGCAAGGAAAGCCCAGGAACACGACTGGCACCTCCTCCATGACACCACAACCAAGGCAGCACCTCCAAGCAGACTCAAGTCCCGCCATCCATACAACAAGGCGGCACAAGAGATGCTTACTTCTATTCCGGAGGATCTGACAACGAAAGCCTGGCTGGCGGTAGTCTGGAAGCAGGAGTGGGAGTCGGCAGGGCATACATGCCTACACCATTACATCCGGGATCCTGGAGATGGCGTTGAGGGAGAGGACCTGCCTCGCCGGCAATGGACCCTCCTGAACCGCCTGCGCACCGGGGTCGGCTGCTTCAGGGCGTCCATGAAGAAGTGGGGCCTAACAGACAGCGCAGCGTGTGAGTGCGGGGAGCCTGAGCAGACTGCCGACCACATCACCACCGCCTGTCCCCTGCATAGACCACCTTCGGAGGAGGGCCTCTTCCGAGTGGGACCTGAGACGAGGGCGTGGCTGCACGACACGGAGCTGGACATATGACGATACACGAAAGAAGAAGAAGATCTCCTCCCTCATCTGTGAAGGGATGACGATTTTCTCACCCTTACATAGCATGCCACCGATCTGTGACAGCTCATCTCTGTGATTTCAGTACTCTGAAATGTTTGGCAGACATCTCTTCTTTTCCATCGGCCATCCTTCTATGATCACATTTCTGAGTTTGATCAGCTGCATATTCTTGTCTGTTCCGGCTTGGATGCTTTTGAGCTTCTCATCGGTCACAAGTAAGTTGCTGAGTACGGTGTGAAACTGCATATCCATGCCTTTGTTGAGGCTATGATCCTGGTAGGATAGAGATTTCCTGGAGAGTGTGTCTGCGACAGGAATATCTTTACCTGCAATGTGGATGATTGTGAAGTTGTACTTCTGTAACTGCAGGATCATCCTCTGCAGTCTGGGTGGTGCAGTGACTAGTGGATTCTTGATGATAGATTCCAGGAGTTTGTGGTCCGACTCTACGATGATTTGGTGGGCATAGACGTATTGATGGAAATGCTTGCATCCAAAAATATTGCAAAAAAGCTCTTCTTCAATTTGCGCGTAATTAACTTCTGAGTCAGTGAGTGACCTTGAGGTGTAAGTGAAGGGATTACCTTCTTGCATTAGTACTGCGCTAAGTTCATAATTGGATATGTCCACCTATAGCCTTTTTTCTGGATCAAAGTACGCCAGCACGGATCCTGGTTCACGTGTGATCAAGTCTTTCATTTTCTGAAAGCCAATTTTCGTGCTGATTATCCCATAGGAACTCCACAGCAGCTGTCTCAGTGGTGCATTGATCTCAGAGAGGCTTGGTGCAAATTTGGCAATAGTTCACCATGCCTAATATAATCTCCAGCTCAGCACTGTTCTTCAGTGGTTCTATTTTCTTTATGACTGACACCTTTTCAGGATCCAGCTCGATCCTTTCTTGGCTGATACGATGACCAAAGTAACTAACTTCAGACACGCTGATGGTGCTTTTCTCTCAGGGTTGAGATGCACACCTCGCTCTCTTGATCTTCCCAGTATTGCACAAATTGCACATTGCACAAATTGCACATTTTTGGTATGTCCAAGGATCAGAACATCATCAACGATGACCACAACGCCATTGATGCCTTCGTAGTGCTAATTTATTTTGTATTGAGCTCCTGCCAGTTTGGGTGTGATACCATCAAGTGTTGGCAATGGATAGTGTGGGTGTTTCATTGCTTTGTTTAAATCACATGGTTCAAGGCAAATCCTGGGCTTACCAGTTGTTGTTTTTTGATGACACACAGAGTGTTGACCCTATCTGTTTGGCTCTGTTACCTCTGATACCTCTGTCAGCAAATTCTCTGGAGAGGATATGGACAACACCACCTTGATTAGGCTGGTCTAAACATGTTTTTAGACCTAGTACAGGGGGAGTCTGGGTGTCTATAATATACAAGTTTAACATCACAGTAAAAGTCCTTGTATTTGCACTTCAGCTGGCAGGTGCCTTTAACAATCAGCTGCTGCCCACTATTGCCCATCAGTTTTCTCATGGTGGCCTCTAATGTACTCTCTGTATTATCTAATGTATTAACCTGAGCACCAATTTAAATTAAACCTTTTTCCCTGTGTACCAATTTTAATAGCTGAAAATGCTTGCTTTGACTCTGAAATCAATTTGCATGTGTCACTGTGTCATTAAAAAAAGTCTGATTCGTTTTCTTTAGCTCTATTTTCTTTTTTTTAATGATCAGTAGTTTTTATTAGTTTTTAGCATTGTACATAACAATTATACAACCTCATTTGAGTTACATTACAATGGTGGTTTTTCCTGAACATAAACATACAATGAACAGCACGCAAACACAGACCCGTGTGCACGCACGCGTACACACACACAGTGCACATTTTTTGTGACTTTTCCATGCCCCAAAACTCTTTCCTCAGGCATGGCAGACTGTGCTTTTAAATGGCCTAACGAAGGCAATGGCTCACAGCTGAGTTGATTGCTCATTAGCCTCAGGTGAGCCTGCCTGTAAGTGAGGCCGCTGCTGTCCAAGGCCCTATAGGGAGGGAGGCCTGCGACTGCAGACGGCAATGGGCTCAGGGAGGGGAGAAGCCGGTGGGCAGTGTTATTAATTTGTAACTCACAATAGAGGAAAATCCTCATCAGCTCCTCCCCTGGGCCCCTGCCTCCGGATTCCTCCAATGGAAGGTCCACTGGAACGGCAAAGGACAGGCAGTGCTGGGGCCAGAGAAGGGGCTCCAGCACCTCCTTCCCACCCATAGGCTCTTCTGCCCGGGCAAAGCCCGCCACCAGATCAAGGAGGTCTGCCATCCACTCTCCCGGGGCCACTCCCAGGCTCTGGGCTTGGTCTGCCTGTTCACCTTGCGGCCCTTTCTTTCGGCATTTTAATGTATTTTTTTAAAGGGGGGGGGGGGGGTGGGAGAAGCCCATAATAATTATTTTTTATCATTAGTATTTTTTACCACCTGCCCTGCCGACCACTGAAACGGCTTGGGCTGTCCACAACTTGTGGCAATGCAGCAGCAGTGGCCTGGACCCCTCACAGCAGCAACAGCTGCAGCAGCTGCTCCGGGAGTACGCCGACAGCTTTGCCGCCAGGGATGAGGAGTGCAAGCGCACGGGGCTGGTCCAACACAGCATAGACACTGGCTCTGCCCTGCCCATTCGCTTGCGCCCCTATCGGCTCGCCCTCGCTAAGCGCCAGGGCGCTGAGGAGCAGATCCAGAACATGGCGACCGCCGGGCCGGTCATCGAGCCGGTCATCGAGCTGTCGGACAGCCCGTGGGCAGCCCCCACCGTCCTTGTAAAAAAAAAGGCTGGCACTTCTGTGTGGACTACGACACCTAAATGTGGTCACAAGGAAGGACTAGGTTGAACAATATTCTGGACAAGTGCTATGTCAATATAAAAAAAGTGTCATCCAACCCAAAACTAGCAGAGCAAACCATGAAGAACATGGCTGGAATGGCAGCCGCCCGTAAACCCCTTCAGATGGGGGATGAACACACCATCAATAATAAACTGAACTCTTTATATGAGATTTGACACTGATGACCACTCACATGACTGCGTGGCAGACAAGATTAATATCATAGCTGATTAGGTGACAAAAGTGTTCAAACGTTTGAACCCACAGAAAGCCAGCAGGCCCGACAAAATTTACATCACATCTTCTGAAGACATTTGCAGAGGAGCTGGGCCCGGCCTGGCAGCCCATCTTTCAATTATCACTGGATTCTCACACAATAACAAAGGCTTGGAAAACTTCTCATATCATACCCATCCCCAAATAGTCATGTCCCAAAGAACACAATGACTACAGGTCTGTAGCCCTTACATCGGTACGGAAATGAAATCCCTGGAAAGAGTTGTGGTTCAACACCTCCTGCCATCTGTGGAGGAAAAACTAGACCCATACCAGTTCGCCTACAGAAATGGAAGGGGCACAGAGGATGCCGCAGCCACACTCTCCCACCTGATTCTCAAACATCTGGACTGACTAAAGACCTCTGCCAGAGCCCCTGACTTTTATTCAATGTTCAACACTATTAAACCACATTTATTACTTAAAAAATGCAGCAGCTGGACATTAACCCACATATCATCCACCGGTACCACTCCTTCCTTACAAATAGAACTCAGTTGGTAAGGGTCAACAACACCTAGTCCTCCCCTGTGACCACCAGCATAGGAGCACCTCAGGGGTGTGTGAGCTCACCAGTGCTTTTTATTTAATGACTGCACCACTTCAATCGAGAACCATTACATCATCAAGTTCTCAGGCGACACCGTCCTGCTAGCACTAATGAATGACCACAATGATCCCTGTATACCTGGACAGCGTGAACAGACTGATCCCAGTGGCTGATTCCAGCAGGTGGAATATTACAAATGCCTGGGAGTACAAGTGGACCATACCCTCAGCTGGTCTGTCCACGTGGACTTTGTGCGTATGCACTTTTTGAGGAGACTGAGATCCTTTGGGGCCAGCCAGGAAATATTGCACCTCTTCTACTGCTCTACCATGCAGAGTGTTTTACTGTACTGTAGCAATATATAGTACAACAGTGTGACTGTTCAGACAAAAGCTAGAGTAACTGCCTGCTGAAAAGGGCTTCTAAGGTGATTGGCAAACCAGCATACAAAGGATTCCAAGACAGCCATGCCAATTTGGTAGCCAATTACTCCCGCTGTGTTTAGTTCAATCCCCTCCTCATAGTTCGCTGCCGTAGCCCTCTGACCGGCAGTGACAATGGCGAAGCACTGCCTCCTCCGAGACACCAAAGCTGTCAACTGTAATTCCGGCACCCTAGAACCACTCCTGTGTGCAGCGAACTGTGTGTCTGCTTCCCTGACCCCTCCTTGGGGCAGACAGCCAATTGCCACCCTGGTGGCACTCCCGGCCAGAGCCAACTCTGGCACGATGGGGAATCGAACCCCGGTCGCCGTGGCCAGCGTCGGACATTGAAACCACTAGACCACGCGGGAGGCCTTCCAATGGCTTTCTAAACAGGCAGGGGAGTGGACAGTTGGATAAGAGGAAGGGCCTTAATGCTGGGCTGTAATATAGGTCTTTAGGCTGTTGTGAGTTGTGCTGTTTTTAGACTTTTTCTGTAATTTGATGTTTATAGCGTATTATACATGGTGTGCTACATGAACCTTGTATAGTATGTGGGTATGCACGTTGTATAGTGCTTAATGTGTATGTCTTCTTTTTGTTACCACAAAGCACTTTTGTACACAAAGTACATTTCTGTGAAAGCAGAAAATAAAGATGTCTAATCTAATCTACTTGTTAAACAACAATCATTTTCTCTGAGCAATTGTATTAGTATAAAATAATATAGTTTTGCCATTTCCGAGCATACAATATACCTAACTTGACAGCCTTCTTTGCTCATCTTTATAAAGGGTGTGAAACATTTCAGAGGATACTATTTTACATAGTGTATTCTGAAAAAAAATATTGGAATATGCAGAAAAATATACCTTTTGAAGTGTATTTGTGTGAAATAAATACTGATTAAATAAACCAGACATTTTTTTCATGGAACCACAGCAATAACCAGGTTATTAGCATCACAATAATTGAGAAATTAAATAAACAGCTGTTTAAGCAAGATTACTGAGTGAATCACGTTAATGCATTATTAACAGCTGCAAAACCACGGTCTACAGTACATTTCAGTCTTTCTTTTCTTTTTTTATTTGACTGCATAAATGGCATTAAAAATCCAATGGCTCACCCTCTTGTTTGAACCAATTTAGCAACCTGCTCCTACTGTGAGTGTGTTGGTGGTTTTAAGCACACAGGAAAACCTGCAGGATGGTGGCCATCCAGGACCAAAGTTGAATAGTCTTCCAACTTCTGACTTGACTGCTGGTGTGTGAAATTCACATGAGTGTAAATCCCAGATTTAATACTACCACCATTCACGTTGTCCTTAAATTTGGTGGATGCAGAAATTATTCTAATATTAAATACACATAGCTCTTGGTTATGTTACTAAACATCATAGACAAAGCTAAATGGTATTTGATTAATAAAACTTTAAGTAATGATGTCATGCCTACTATTTTATGGATAGAAATGGACAGCATGTGTCATGACAGAGCAAAGGAAGAAAAAAACATCAGGGGCCACTCATCAAGAAAACCCAATAATCAATCAAGATTAACCACAGGAGAGGGAAACAACAGGGAAGATCAGAGTCCAAACACATGACTGATGATTAACACATTCTCACTCAAACTTTGTCCTAATCATTGTTTCAATTCTGTATACACTCATGCACTATAAGAAGGGGACTCACAGACTTCTGCAGGCAAAGGTCTCCGGAGCCCCGTAATGCTGGTACAGCTCAAGAGTAAAATATTCTGAACCTGTGCTGGCCTAGAGTGTTGCGTCCTTCCTTTCATTTGGACTCCTGGGCAATTTCCACCACAGAGACAACCATGTTATTTGTACATATTCTGTTGTAGCATTGATTTCCAATCAATTTCAGTTGTGTGTTTTATATATCACACACACCAGATTTAGGCGGGGCCCTCGGGTGGCATAATGGTAAAGGCACTCACCCGGAGTGCAAGTTGCCTAATACGGCTGGGGTGCAACTCCCCGGCTCTGCCAGCCCAGCTCCGGCTGGGAGATCTGCTCAGGGGGTTGCGATTGGCTGTCCACCCCAGGGAGGGGGGAGGGAAGCAGGCAGGGGCAAGGCTTCCCAGTGGGTATCAGAATCACGGTCAACAGCTCGGCTCGAGTCCATCTTGAAGGAGGTGGTTCGCCTGCCCACGTCACTGCCAGTCTCTAGGTAGTGGCTTCTCCCATAGTTGCACATGGTGGGTTTGTGGGGTATTAATTGAATTAATAGAGGGTACAATTGGCCACCAAATTGGGAGAAAAGGGGAAAAAATCTGAAACAAAAAGGTTTGAAAAAGAAGAGAACACAAAAAATGCCTGAGCCTGGCCAAGCAACACTCACAAAGGCAATTTAAATAGCAATGATGGTCAGGGGCAGGGGGATTGATATTGTATGGCAGCAGTGTGGATTAATACTCTATGAATGTCAATGTGGTTTATATGGGCAGTGGTGTGAAGTAGTGTGTGCCAACAGAGCTGCTAGTATAACTGCTATCTACAACTGAAAGCATACAACACATGGGCAATATGTGAGATGTGAGTTAATAGTGTGTATATTTTCCAGCATAAATGTCTGCATTGAGATAGTGATATTAGCAAAGTATTCAGTATCCGAAGACAGGAAAATTGAGATTTCATTTTAATGTTTCATTCAACAGTTTCTCAGCATGTACAGATTATGCAGGTAATACAGTATGTTGTCACATTGTTTGCAAATACCCTGTTAAATCAGCAGGTGGGAGCAATGAGAAAACTATGAAGACTTATTATCTGTCCGTTCCATTTTTTGGAAGTTCCACCGGCTTTCACTCATTGTCCTATTCTTTTCAAAGTACATTTTCATCCTGTAAAGAGTGGTTCTGAGACTGAAGTTGATTTGATTACATTATTCATTTCATTTTGCACAATGCAAATAAGTCAAATTTGTTAGATAAACTAAAATGTAATTGCCAGGACATAGACTGTGTAAAAAAATGTTCTTTGACAGAACATACTTTTTATGCAATGACTTTTACTGGACAAAGGCAGCTCAAATATCTTGCATCAGGTGTGGGATTTATTAAAAAGTGTTTAATTTATAGTTTATACTTAAAAATGTAGTTTATACTCAAATACTAAATTATTTTCAAAAATGATTGAATATGCTTGTGATTTCTGCAAGGACTCAACATTGAAATGTGTCTCATCCACATATCCAATTAAATATAAATGCAAAATGCAAATATACACAATGCCAAGGATCCTCCTCTTTCTCCAAGACAAACAGTATAAATGCTACACATAGTCACGTAGATGTACATGTACATGATATACATGCTCCCTCCACAGGCCTTCCGATCTTATTTCCAGAACTTCAATCTACGGTTCTCTTCTCTCTTTCTGACCATGAGAAGAACCTGGGGGGAAAAGGTGACACAAACACCTCACTGTCTCACATAAAAAACAAGGTGCAATGAAATGAAAGACAGAAACAACAAGGTGGAAGGGTGGTGATCAGGAAGCCCACGATTAAATGTCACTAGTAGGGTAAACAACCTCTGAGTCACCTTGACTGTGGCAGGCCCACTGTGATTGGGTCTCACAGTTGGGGGGGTACCATTGTCTGCCATAGGTAGTTAAATGTCAACAACAGGGTAGCTTTCAAAAAAAGTGTTGTAGGAACACTGCAAATTGTATGTTTATTGGCCAAATTTTGAACAAAAAGTAACAAAATTGTGTAATCACTTCTGTTTTTAAAATGATAGATTTCTGTTCAGTAATAATATTCTCTTGTTAATGACCTACTGGGAAATGTGTCAAAACATTTACAATGGTAATACTAGTACTAATAATAAGTCTTAATTTACATTGCACAGGGAACTCTCAAAATGCTTTCCAGAGGGAAAAACTCTGCTGAAAAAAAGGTGCTGTCTCAGCTTCATATCAGCCACCTACCCCTCTGTACTGATCTAGGATAATAGCTTTAACTGCTTGTTTTAGGCAATAAAACATCAGTATGAAGATTATACATTTACCCCAACAGAGAGAATGCTCAGAACAACTTTGACAACAGCAACAGCTGAAAAACCGGATACAATCAGGACCATGGAGACCTCTACAACTTGATCCATGTAGGGGTTGATTGAGGTGGACATCACACCAGTCACAGTAACCACATCAGGGGTTGTAGCAGGGATGACACATTCTGGGAAGAATTGGCAAAAATCTAAGTATGTGTGTTACCTTAGGGATTATGTTGGAAATTATATTAAACATGCCATTATAAAGAGGATCAAGATGATAATATGATATGTATTGAATTGTGAAAGATATTATAACAATATTAGTAGAAAAGATATTATAACATATCAGTAAAATAACTATAATCAATATAACCAATATAAGTGAATGTATATGTTATAACAGGGTCATTGTAACTCATTTAAATATATTATTTTGTAATATTATTTGTTACACTCTTTGTCCACACAGCTGTTTTGTGCTGAATAGGTTATTTTTGCAAAGCCAGCAGGAAATCCCATGGTTTAAAGAATAGAAAATCTAGGGCCGGATGGCGAAACCATGGTAGCACGTCAAAGGACGGGTTTTTTTCGAGGAGTTTCTGGGATGGATGACATTTAGGTCATCTTGACCCTTAGTGATATCGAAATAAACAGTACTTCTTTTTTCTATGTCTGACTGGGAATATTGAACAACTATGGTGAGACCCAAGAGGAGGTAGTCCGATGGGAATGATATGCGTCAAATGAAATTATGGAATTGGTTGATACATGAGTATAAAAGATGTAACAGGAAACATAATGACTATCTTTGCGCAGAGAGACATCTCCTTCGACTGTGGAAAATAAAGCCTTATTCTTCTGAAAGATTCCGCTTCCATCCTCTTTATTGATAACTTTGAATACATTTTGTACAGACTTTGAAGAAATTGTCAACCTGAAACCACGACAATTACTTCAACTCTCCAAGTCCCCCTCTCTCCCAGCTCAGTCCATAGGATCTATAACCATTTTCAAAAATATGTATCAGTTTGTCTGGTATCCTTTCTTGAGTGTGATATACAGTACCTGATACGTTCAAGGTGAGGTTTGAGTCTTTGTTGCTGCTGCCCACGTATGCGGAGAGATGGCATTCATAGGTCCCCGAATCCTCAGGCCTGATGCTTTGGAGTAACAGGCCCTCCCCATTTACAAACATTGCCACTCGTGCACCACTGAAAGGCTTCACCACATTATTGACCTTCATGATTATCCCGGTCCGTGTAATGTTCAACTGTAATAAAGTAAATAGTATTAAAGACAGTCTTATTTGTGACCTACAGTCTATGTGTGATTTGTTTTTACCATGAAATAGTCTGCGGCAGGTTAGGTGCAAAAAGTGGGCTAATGCACTTATATTGCTTCCTGTCATAAACCACATAGCGGTACGAAGCTGTTGGTAGACACGAAGCTGTAAACATAGCCTAAAACTGGTTATGCAATAGGAAGCCGACTTATGAACATTGTACTTTAATACAGTACATTTATAAATTTGTACTTTCTGTGGTGTTGAATATAGATGACCAATATACTCTAACTTTCATGCAGTGATACTGTAGCTTTGAGATATCGAGCTTTACAATTTCCAACTCCTGCTAATACCATTGTTTTGTATTGCATCCATGCCAGTTTTATCATGTTTAAGTAATTGTAATTGTTCAATCTGTTGTAGCTATAAGAAAAAGACATAAGAAAGAGCATTCCTATGTTAATAACTCTGACATACGTTTAATATGTAATAAGATAGAACCATATGCTATTAAGCTCTCGAAATGTGGCTGTTCTTTAGGCTACAGCAACCGTATTAACACCTCCATCATTTTTATTATTAAAAAGAGAGAGAATCATTAACGACTAATGTTGAAATAATACTTGCCATGTCTTGGGACCACTGTATCTTGTACCAGATGACGTATCGGTATATTTCACCGTCGCGGGTAGCATTGCAGGGCAGGGTTATATTTTGACCGCACTCTGCGTTAATCGAGTTGACACTCTCCGAGCTCCCCAGGGTCACGATGCCAAATAAACACGCTGTCGAAATACACAAGAGGTAGTCTCGCTCTCCGTCTCGCTCTCTTTACCCACAAACATTCTCAAGGACAGTTTTTTTTCCTATGAAAAGGAGTCCATATGTGCTCAACTTCTATGGCATATGCCGCTCAGTAAAACTGAAAAATAAATGAGATGTATAGGCTAATGATAAATAACCCCCGCCACTTCGTTGTCATTAAAAAACAAATCCCAGTTAACACAAGTGTTTATTGAGAGGCGGCTAAATGGAGTCATAAAGGGTCATTTCCTTTTCTGCTTAAGGCACCATTGTTTATGCTAGTTATAGCCTATTCAATACATAATTGTAATACCGATCCGAATTAATGTTTTTGGTTAAAACACGAGAACGATTAATAATGAATAAATGGTAAGTGCACTTACATAATCTATGCAGATAACATATTGGAAACATCTTACTTTCAGGGTATTCCCGCTTTGAAGAGACGAGACACTCACAAGCTTTTCACCACCTACAACAATGTCACAGCCGGCTACCCACCAGTTCCTCTAAAGCAGTGTTTCTCAAATAGTGGGGCGCGCCCCCCTGGGGGGGCGCGGTGCGATGCCAGGGGGGGCGCGTGTGACCCCGGGAACATGCTTTTTTTTGCCGTACTAGAATAAAGTGTAATTGCAGATATGAAGTGCAGTAAACAAACCCTCAAGAGACACCATGGAAAAATATTTAACAGGGTTGAAAAGAAAGGCGGAGAGAGACGAAGATAATGAGACAAACAAAAGTCACCCGAAAGCTAAGATGAGGAAATATGACGAAGCGTATGTAGCGCTTGGCTTCACTGTGACTACGGTGGGAATGAGGAAAGACCGGTGTGTTTACTGTGTATTAAAATGTTGGCAGCGGACAGCATGAAGCCAAATAAATTAGGGCGTCACTTAAAGACATTACACCCCAATCACGCTGATAAGCCGCTTGAGTTTTTTAAGCGAAAACGTGCCGAATATTGCCGACAATCATCCCGCTTTGTGAATGCTCCCGCTTTGTGAATGCTTCAGAAAACCAGCGAACACTGTTAGCATCATATATGGTGGCGTACCAAATTGCTCAGTGCAAAAAACCCCACACCATAGCATTTCTTTAATGTTAATAAGGATACAATGTTATGCAGAGGTGTACTTATAACAATTTTATAGACAAATGATACTATTTATAGTCGCGGCGGAGAGTGGGGGGCGCGAAATGTTTTCTTCTTCCTAGGGGGGGCGTAACAGAAAATAATTGAGAAGCACTGCTCTAAAGTAACGTTCGAATCCGATGTAAGCCCACAGGAAGCAAGCATATAGGCTACTGCATGTATAATTTATTATTAAACAATTAAATTATTTTAGAGCACTATACAGACAGATAGTGTTTTATAAGTGTATATATATATATATATATATATATATATACACAATGGGGGAAATAAGTATTGAACACATCAACATTTTGTCCAGTAAATGTATTTCCAATGAGCCTATTCAAGTGAAATTTGCACCAGACTTTGGTATTAACTCAAAAAATCCAGACAAAAAATCTAAACATTAAAGTCCATATGTAAATAAAGTTATGTGTAATAAAGTGGAATGAAACAGGAAAAAAGTATTGAAGACACTAAGAAAAAGCAGTACACCACAGCAAGGAAAGGCAAGGAACCAGCTGAAAACCATAACTAATTAGGAGGCAACTCTACCTCCAATCTGTGCTAATTAATGTCAGCTGGGTTAGAATATATTGATGGGCTATAAAGGTTTTTTTTGTTACCAAGGTGCCACACAAGAAACATCTAATGATGGGTAAAAGCAAAGAGCTCTCTCAAGACCTTCGCAGCCAGATTGTTGCAAAACATGAAACTGGAATTGGCTACAGACGTATTTCACAACTTCTGAATCTTCCAGTAAGCACCATTGGGGGCATTATCCGTAAGTGGAAGCAACATCACTCCACCATCAACCGGCCACGCACAGGAGCTCCTCGCAAGATTTCTGATCAGGGAGTCAGAAGGATACTTAGAAGAGTAGCCAAAGAGCCAAGGACCACTAGGAAAGAGCTCCAGAAAGACTTGGAGGCACCAGGTACAACTGTGACAGAAAGGACAGTAGGCAATGCACTCCACCGCCATGGACTCTGTGCACGCTCAGCCCGCAAGACTCCACTACTGAAAAAAATGTTGAAGCCAGGGCTGGACTGGGAGAAAAAATCGGCCCTGCCATTTCGCGCTCAGACCGGCCCGGCACCCGGTGCGAGCGCCGCATTTTCTGTCGACCGGGGGGGGGGGTGCTGCGCGAATAAATCTGTCGACGGGGCGGGGGTGCTGCGCGAAAAGAAGCTGAGACCAGTTCGTTTATATGCGCGAAAAATGTATTGCGCCCCTCGGAACACCCGGTCCGTGGTATAATATATATAAAATGATTCTACCGGCCCTACCGAGGCCCTACCGGCCCAAAACTAGACCGGCCCACCGGGCATTTGCCCGGTAGACTATATAGCCAGTCCAGCCCTGGTTGAAGCTTGTTTAAAGTTTGCCAAACAACATTTGGACAAGCCAGTGAACTACTGCGAGCATGTACTCTGGTCAGATGAGACCAAAATTGAACTTTTTGGCTGTCACACAACACACCATGTTTGGAGTAGAAATGGCACTGCACATCACCCGAATAACACTATACCAACAGTGAAGTTTGGAGGTGGAAGTATCATGATGTGGGGCTGTTTCTCCTCTCGTGGTACTGGCAGACTTCATGTCATTGAAGGAACAATGAATGGAGCCATGTACAGAGAGATTCTTGAGATGAACCTGCTGCCATCCACCAGGATGCTGAGGATGAGACATGGGTGGACCTTCCAGCAGGACAACGATCCAAAGCATACAGCAAAGGAAACTCGCAATTGGTTTCAGAGAAAGAAAATCAACTTGTTGGAATGGCCCAGTCAATCACTTCACTTAAACCCAATTGAACATTTGTGGAAGCATCTGAAGATCCAGATTCACAAGAGGGCCCCCCGCAATCTTCAAGATTGAAAGACAATCTGTGTAGAGGAATGGGCCAAAATCACACCTGAATACTGCGGGCGATTAGTTACTTCATACAGAAAGCGCCTTGAAGCTGTCATTACAAACAAAGGCTTCTCCACTAAGTATTGAATTAATTTCAGTTCAATACTTTTTTCCTATGTCATTCCACTTTATTACACATAACTTTATTTACATATGGACTTTAATGTTTAGATTTGGATTTCTTGAGTTAATACCAAAGTCTGGTGCAAATTTCACTTTAATGGCCTCATTGGAAATACATTTACTGGGAAAAATGTTGATGTGTTCAATACTTATTTCCCCCATTGTATATACAGTGCATCCAGAAAGTATTCACATCGCTTCACCTTTTCCACATTTTGTTAGGTTACAGCCTTATTCCAAAATTGATTAAATTCATTTTTTTTCTCAGAATTCTACACACAATACCCCATAATGACAAAGTGAAAAAAGGTTTTTAGACATTTTTGCAAATGTATTAAAAATAAAAAAATAAAATATCACATGTACATAAGTATTCACGCCGTTTGCTATGACACTCAAAATTGAGCTCAGGTGCATCCTGTTTTCACTGATCATCCTTGAGATGTTTCTAGAACTTCATTGGAGTCCACCTGTGTTAAATTCAATTGATTGGACATGATTTGGAAAGGCACACACTTGTCTATATAAGGTCCCACAGTTGACAATGCATGTCAGAGTAAAAACCAAGCCATGAAGTCCTAGGAACTCTCCATAGACCTCCGAGATAGAATTGTGTTGACGCATAGATCTGGGGAAGGGTATAAAAACATTGCTAAAGCATTGAAAGCACCCAGGAGAACAGTGGGCTCCATCATTGTGAAATGAAAGAAGTTTGGAACCACCACAACTCTTCTTAGAGCTGGCCGCCTGGCCAAACTCAGTAACCGGGCAAGAAGGGCCATGGTCAGGGAGGTAACCAAGAACCCAATGGCCACTCTAAGAGAGCTTCAGAGTTCCTCTGCAGCGATGGGAGAACCTGGTAGAAGGACAAACATCTCTGCAGCACTCCATCAATCAGACCTTTATGGTAGCACTTGGCATTCAGGCCAAAAAGTTCAATTTGTGTCTCATCAGACCGGATAATCTTTTTCCTGATGCTCTTAGAGTCCTTTAAGTGCCATTTAGCAAACTCCAGGTGGGCTGTCATATGCCTTTCACTCAGGAGTAGCTTCCGTCTAGCCACTACCATAGCTAGCCACTGTCCAATGAAATAATGCTTAGGAGCATGAGAAGGACCCGGATAGTGCTATCTGGGCTCCTGGTGTTGTTGAATGATGTATACAGTAGTCTTAAGTGTACTCCTCCCCTCTCTATGATGGAAGACCATAAGGAATTTCACCCAGGTGCAACCATCAGTGTGATTAATGAGTCCAGTACCAACTTCGAGGGCACCGAGGGGACAATGTGGACTAAACTGAGCAAAACCATATGATGCACATTTAGGTTAACTGAAGTGTTTGTCTATCTTTTTTATGTTGGTTTATTAAAGAGTGATGGACAAGAATTAAAGAATGGGAATGCAGGGAAGAGTGGGGTAGCTGGTACAGAGTGACACTAAAAAACAAGCACCAAGATCAGGATAAAAGGGGATGTTCAGGATATGGAATTTCAGTCCTTGCTTCGCGAACCAACAGCTCATTGAATTACCTTTTATATGTAATAAATTATTATTATTGCCACAGACTCTGAAGATTATTTTATTTTTGAAGAAGTATCAATTGCGGTGGGGTCTCTCGGTCAATCTGGCCCAGAACCGGGTTCGGCCTTTTTCACCACAGTCCAGCCTGTGTATCAGTCGTAACAACACTAACGCACACGCACACAGC
The DNA here is from genome assembly GCA_029706075.1 of Aldrovandia affinis. NCBI lineage: Eukaryota > Metazoa > Chordata > Actinopteri > Notacanthiformes > Halosauridae > Aldrovandia > Aldrovandia affinis. Next base: position 571,462 of record JAINUG010000159.1, read on the forward strand.
CTATAATTATATTGTATCTAGAATCTCTGTGATCAACATGTTTCAACCTGTCACACAAAGTCCTACCGAATCATTTGAACAGTGACTTAGCTCAGACTACTCGTATTGTGGTTATGCTAAAACGGTGAACCAATGGTCAGGGACCATGTTGTGATTGGTATACATTCACCAAAAATGAGAAAACAATTACTTTACCAAGGTGCTGATTTGACTTTGGGAAAAGCTATCAACACCTCAGGGTCAGATGAAATGCTTGGCCACATACATTATAACACGAGCAGTGAGCGTGATCAAGCCATGCACGCTGTTAACAAACATTACAATCATTCCACCAGCAGAGGGCGAATTAGTGACAACTAAATCAAGATGGTGTTGTCCATATCCTCTCCAGAGAATTTGCTGATGTCTTCAAAGGCATAACTAGCTTTCTAGGAAAATGCACAATCCACTTGGGCCCAGGTGCTACAGCAGGCGTTCACCCAACGAGACTTCCTTTCACTCTGCGTCGCCGCATGAAGGAGGACCTGGACAGCATGGAAAAGCAAGGTTTCATCATGAAGGTAACAGAGCCAAACAGATAGGGTCAACACTCTGTGTCGTCAAAAAACAATAACGGGTAAGCCCAGGATTTGCTTCAAACCACATGATTTAAACAAAGCAATGAAACGCCCACACTATCCATTCCCAACACTTGATGGCATCACACCCAAACTGGCAGGAGCTCAATACAAAATAAATGAACGAAGGCATCAATGGCGTTGTGGTCACCGTTGATGATGTTCTGATCTTTGGACATACCAAAAATGTGCAATTTGTGCAATGTGCAAGTTGTGCAATACTGGAAAGATCAAGAGAGCGAGGTGTGCATCTCAACCCTGAGAAAAGCACCATCAGCGTGTCTGAAATGAGTTACTTTGGTCATTGTATCAGCCAAGAAAGGATCAAGCTGGATCCTGAGAAGGTGTCAGTCATAAAGAAAATAGAACCACCGAAGAACAGTGCTGAGCTGGAGATGATATTAGGCATGGTAAACTATAGTGCCAAATTTGCACCAAACCTCAATGCACCACTGAGACAGCTGCTGGGACATGAGTTCCGATGGGACAATCAGCACAAAATTGCTTTTCAGAAAATGAAAGACTTGAACGCACGTAAACCAGGACCCGTGCTGGCGTACTTTGATCCAGAAAAAGAGCTACAGGTGGACATATCCAATTATGAACTTAGTGCATTACTAATGCAAGAAGGTAATCCCTTCGCTTACACCTCAAGGTCACTCACTGACTCAGAAGTCAATTACACGCAAATTGAAGAAGAGCTTTTTTGCTATATTTTTGGATGCAAGAATTTCCATCAATACGTCTATGCCCACCAAATCATCGTGGAGTCGGACCACAAACCCCTGGAATCTATCAACAAGAAGCCACTTGTCACTGCACCACCCAGACTGCAGAGGATGATCCTACAGTTACAGAAGTCCAACTTCACAATCATCCACATTGCAGGTAAAGATATTCCTGTCGCAGACACACTCTCCAGGAAATCTCTATCCTCCCAGGATCATAGCCTCAACGAAGGCATGGACATGCAGTTTCACACCGTACTCAGCAACTTACTTGTGACCGATGAGAAGCTCAAAAGCATCCAAGCCGGAACAGGAAAGAATATGCAGCTGATCACACTCAGAAACGTGATCATAGAAGGTTGGCCGATGGAAAAGAAGAGATGTCTGCCAAACATTTCAGAGTACTGAAATCACAGAGATGAGCTGTCACAGATCGGTGGCATGCTATTTAAGGGAGAGAAAATTGTCACCCCTTCACAGATGAGGGAGGAGATGCTCAAATGCATTAATTCAGGACACATGGGGATGGAGAAATGCAAGCAACGTGCTTGTGATGTTCTCTTCTGACCCAGAATGTCAGGTTGCCTAATACGGCCGGGGTGCAACTCCCCGGCTCTGCCAGTCAAATCAAATCAAATCAAATCAAGTTTATTTGTATAGCGCTTTTCACAACAGAATTGTCACAAAACGCTTAACAGAGGGGGAACCCAGGCCTAGACCCCCCCAAAAGCAAGCCTAACGGCAACAGTGGCAAGGAAAAACTCCCTAGGTAGGGAGAAACCTTGGGAGGAACCAGACTAAAAAGGGGGGGAGCCCATCCTCTTCTGGCCGGCACAGGGTATGTCCAAAAAAGACCATGTCATGGTCAGTCCAGGGTTAGTCTGAGTTAGGTAGTCAGCGGGGGGGGGGGACCACGCGGACCACGCGGAGAGGGTCCAGATCCAGGAACTGGGGTTGGCGTGGGGGTGAGGGTTGATGGGGGCAGCTCACACTTCTCGCAGGATCTAGGGCTCGGGGCAGGTGCCCCGAGTCAGAGGCCGAGGCAGAGAAGAGAACATGCAGTCAGAAAAAAAGCAGTGCTATAGCCAGTAGCACTATGTAAGAGCAGGGGAGCACAAGCATAGGAAATATACAGTTAGCCCCAACAGGTGTAAGCTATGGCAGCATACCTATTAGGAGAGGGACAGAGAAAACACGCAGCCATGTGAGAGTTCCAAACAATCCACACCTGATCAAGGATAACCAGCATAACAGTGGTGGTAACACATTGAGGAGGTGACAGTATGGAAAGTTTCTCACTCCATAAGACACTAAGGCACGGCCTTCTCCATCTCTCCACCTAGACTATGTTTGGCAGTAAGCTAGGCTGAAAAGATATGTTTTTAATCTACACTTAAAAATTGAAACTGTGTCCGAATCCCTAACATGCCTTGGTAAACCGTTCCACAACAGAGGAGCTCTAAAAGAGAAGGCTCTACCACCAGCTGTGCTCTTCAAAATTCTAGGGAGTAATAGATGGCCGGCTTCTTGTGAATGAAGCAGTCGTGTCGGCTTATAGGGGGCAATCATTTCGGTCAGATATAAAGGTGCAAGTCCGTTTACTGCTTTAAAAGTTAGCAACAGTACTTTATAATCAGCCCGATATTTAATAGGAAGCCAATGTAGTGATGCTAACACTGGAGTAATGTGCTCATACTTTTTGGATCTAGTCAAAATACGTGCCGCTGTATTCTGTACTAGTTGAAGACTCTTTAGAGAGCTACTAGAGGAGCCGGATAATAAGGCATTACAATAGTCTAGCCTCGATGCAACAAAAGCATGCATCAAGGTTTTAGCATCCTCTAATGACAGAAAGTGCCGAATTTTAGCTATGTTTCTTAGGTGAAAGAAAGCTACTCTGGAAGTGTTTTTAATATGAGTGTCAAATGTAAGGTCCTGATCAATAATAAAACCAAGGTTCTTAACCATAATACTTGATGTAACTATGCAATCACCTGCATTTAACTGCAGATCCAACTTGTTCCTTAATTTTTTGGGGCCCAAAACCATCATCTCTGTTTTATCTGAATTTAAAAGCAGGAAATGTACTGTCATCCAGTTCTTTATATCAGAGATACAAGCCTCTAATTGAGTGAGTTTAAGTGTTTCACCTGGTTTCATTGATATGTACAGCTGTGTATCATCGGCATAGCAATGGAAATTTACACCATGTTTACGAATAACATTACCGAGTGGTAGCAAGTATAATGAGAACAGTAATGGTCCCAGCACTGAGCCTTGTGGAATACCAGTCCAGCTCTGGCTGGGAGATCTGCTCAGGGGGTTGCGATTGGCTGTCCATCCCAGGGAGGGGGGAGGGAAGCGGGCATGGGCAAGGCTTCCCAGTGGGTATCAAAATCACGGTCAATGGCTCGGCTCGAGTCTTGAAGGAGGTGGTTTGCCCGCCCACGTCACTGCCAGTCCCTAGGTAGTGGCTTCTCCCATAGTTGCACGCGGTGGGTTTGTGGGGTATTAATTGAATTAATAGAGGGCACAATTGGCCACCAAATTGGGAGAAAAGGAGAAAAAATCTGAAACAAAAAAGTTTGAAAAAGAGAACGCAGAAAATACCTGAGCCTGGCCAAGCAACACTCACAAAGGCAATTTAAATAACAATGATGGCCAGGGGGATTGATATTGTATGGCAGCAGTGTGGATTAATACTCTATGAATGTCAATGTGGTTTATATGGGCAGCGGTGTGAAGTAGTGTGTGCCAATAGAGTTGCTAGTATAACTGCTATCTACAACTTGAAAGCCTAGAACACACGGGCAATATGTGAGATGTGAGTTAATAGTGTGTATATTTTTAAGCATAAATGTGTGCATTGAGATAGTGATAATAGCAAAGTATTCAGTATCCGAAGACAGGAAAATAGAGATTTCATTTTAACGTTTCATTCAACAGTTTCTCAGCATGTACAGATTATGCAGGTAATACAGTATGTTGTCACATTGTTTGCAAATACCCTGTTAAAACAGCAGGTGGGAGCAATGAGCAAACAATGAAGACTTATTATCTGTCTGTTTCCTCTTTTGGAAGTTCCACCAGCTTTCCCTCATTGTCCTATTCTTTTCAAAGTACATTTTCATCCTGTAAAAAGTGGTTCTGAGACTGAAGTTGATTTGATTACATTATTCATTTAATAGAAAATGTTCTTTGACAGAAGATACTTTTTATTCAATGGCTTGGTTTTACTGGACAAAGGCAGCTCAAATATTTCCTTGCATCTTGCATCAGGTGTGGGACTTATTAAAAAGTGTTTAATTTATAGTTTATACTTAAAACTGTAGTTTATACTCAAATACTAAACTATTTTCAAAAATGATTGAATATGCTTGTGATTTCTGCAAGGACTCAACATTGAAATGTGTCTCATCCACATATCCAATTAAATATAAATGCAAAATGCAAATATACACAATGCCAAGGATCTCCTCTTTCTCCAAGACAAACAGTATAAATGCTACACATAGTCACGTAGATGTACATGTACATGATATACATGCTCCCTCCACAGGCCTTCCGATCTTATTTCCAGAACTTCAGTCTACGGTTCTCTTCTCTCTTTCTGACCATGAGAAGAACCTGGGGGGAAAAGGTGACACAAACACCTCACTGTCTCACATAAAAAACAAGGTGCAATGAAATGAAAGACAGAAACAACAAGGTGGAAGGGTGGTGCACCTGCCCCCGAGCCCTAGATCCTGCGAGAAGTGTGAGCTGCCCCCATCAACCCTCACCCCCACGCCAACCCCAGTTCCATGACATGGTCTTTTTAGGACATACCCTGTGCCAGCCAGAAGAGGATGGGCTCCCCCCCTTTTTAGTCTGGTTCCTCCCAAGGTTTCTCCCTACCAAGGGAGTTTTTCCTTGCCACTGTTGGCTTTAGGCTTGCTTTTGGGGGGGGTCTAGGCCTGGTTTCCCCCTCTGTTAAGCGTTTTCTGACAATTCTATTGTGAAAAGCGCTATACAAATACATTTGATTTGATTTGATTTGACTATAGCTTTGAGATATCGAGCTTTAGAATTTCCAACTCCTGCTAATACCACTGTTTTGTATTGCATCCATGACAGTTTTATCATGTTTTAAAAAAGTAATTGCAATTGTTCAATCTGTTGTAGCTATAAGAAAAAGACATAAGAAATAGCATTCCTATGTTAATAACTCTGACATACATTTGATATGTAATAAGATAGAACCAAATGCTTCTAAGCTCTCGAAATGTGGCTGTTCTCTAGGCTACAGCAACCGTAATAACACCTCCATATTTTGTATTATTAGAGGGAATCATTAAAGACTAATGTTAGAATAATACTTGCCGTACCTTGTACGAGGTGATGGACCGGTATACCTTAGCGTCGCGGGTAGCATTGCAGGGCAGTGTTATATTTTGACCGCACTTTGTGTTAATCAAGTTGAGACTCTCCGAGCTCCCCAGGGTCACGATGCCAAATAAACACGCTGCCGAAATACAGAAGAGGTGGTCTCGCTCTCTTTATCCACACAATTCTCAAGGAAAGTTTTCAGCAGATCTATATGGTAGTGTATTGAACCACAAGGTAAATTGGGCAACAATTTACAATGGGTCGCGGAAGCGGAGAGCCCGTGGGAGATGAAGCGGCTCGCTCACGCGACTTCGGAGACGTGGCTTCCGACCGGCTCCACCCAGTTTAATTCTCTCAAACGTACGCTCTCTCAGTAACAAAACAGACGAACTGCAAATGCTGGTAAGAAACATTAAGGACTTTTCTACAACTTCTGTATTCTGCTTCACTGAAATGTGGCTAAATGAAACCATTCCCAACGCTGCTTTGGAACTACTGGGTTTTTCACTATTTAGAGCGGATCACGATGCCACTCTTAGTCAGAAAACCAGAGGCGGAGGAATATGTTTTTATTTGAATCAGCGATGGTGTAGTGATGTGTCTGTTTTGGCCAAAATGTGCTCTCCTGAGCTAGAAAGTTTTATTATCAACTGCAAGCCTTTCTACTCACCCTGTGAATTTGCCTCTATAATACTGGTTGGGGTGTACATTCCCCCTCAGGCCAACGCTCACTCAGCACAACAGCAGCTGGCAAACCAGATTATGGAGGTTGAACAGAAATACCCTGATTCCCCTGTAATAATTGTAGGAGACTTCAACCATGCCAACCTGAGTGTTGAACTCCCTAAATACAAACAATTTATCAAATGCCCCACCAGAGAAAGAAATACCCTTAACCATTGCTACAGCACCATCAAGGACGCATATCAGGCAAACATCCGTGCCCCACTGGGGAACTCTGACCATTCCCTCATCCACCTCATCCCCTCATACAGGCAAAAGCTTAAAGCTGCCAAGCCTGTGGAAAAATCAGTGAGAACATGGTCCACTGAGGCCATAGAGAATCTGAGGGGCTGCTTGGATTCCACAGATTGGGACATGTTCAAAACCATCAACAATAGCCTGGATGATTATGCTGATGCAGTCACCTCCTACATCAGCTTTTGTGAGGAGACCTGCATCCCAACAAGGGCTGTCTACACGTTCAACAACTGCAAACCCTGGTTCTCTGCTGAGCTGGGGAAACTACGCACCAACAAGGAGGAGGCCTACAGGAGCGGAGACCAGGATGGATATAAAAGGGCCAAATATGCACTAAACAAGGCAGTCAAGACTGCCAAACGCCGATATAAAGATAAACTTGACCAGCGTTTCTCAACAAATGACTGTTCTTCCATCTGGAGGGGACTCCAGACCATTACAAACTACAAACCAAAACCTGTAAATGCTACTGCCGACCCCCTACTTCCAAACCAGCTTAACACTTTTTATTCAAGATTTGAAAAACAAACGACTTCTACACCACCCCCCTCCCCCCAGCCCAGCTATAGGCACTCCATGACACTCTGCCTGCGCCCCTCCCCCGCCCCACACCTCCCAGTCCTTACCTGCACTGCTCCTATGACACACGCCCCCCCGCCACCATGCAGCCCTCCTGCAGCACCTGGACAGCGCTAGCGCTCACACCTACGCCCGCATCCTGTTCATGGATTTCAGTTCTGCTTTTAATACGATCATCCCTGACCTACTTTTAGATAAACTTTTACTGCTCAATGTCCCATCTCCTCTCTGCCACTGGATCCATGACTTCTTAATTGGCCGTTTTAATTTATTTATCTTATAATTAGCAAAGATTCGCTGCTCAGACAATAGACTAACATTCAAGTGGCAGAGCTCATTACCCCCAGCTGATGAGCTACAAACAACGGAGGCCCTTTCCATAAGCAGAGGTATTTTATTTAGTTTTACAGTTTTATCCCCAGTTTTATTCAGCGATTGTTTTTACCTGGATTATGTTACCTGGACTGTTCTAGCACCGTTAGCCTACCTGGTGTTTGTGAGCGAGCTAATGCTAGCTGCTTCCTAGCATAATCCGGCCCCAGGTACTTACCGTTTTATCCCGTCATAATTGGCACTTGATTGTCGGGGGAAAATACAAAGGTCTGAATATGGTTAGTGGGATTGCTGAGGAATTATCCTCCATCAGGATTGAGCGGCACTTGGTGGAGAGCCAGATAAATGAGCTCCTGGAGCGACAGCAGCAACTTGGAGCCAGATTGGATTAGCTGGAGCCTACCTCTTCCTGCGGGGCTAAACCTAGCGGCCTGCCCACCGGACGGAAATTCTCGACCCTGGCCCCTGTCAAAACCTGGTCAGCGGTGGTGAAGCAGGGACCGAGGCGCTCTCTGGCTCTCTTCGACCTGGCAGTGGAGGAGGAGGATGAGTCTTTACCGCTGTCAAACAGCTTCACAGCGCTGGAAGCTCTAGATACCACCCTGCCATAGCTACCACCCAACTCGACTGGCGTACAAGCTGCCCAGCAGTTCCACGGGCCTTGGGCCTCCCGTCCTCCATCGGCCGCTGTCCGGGGACAGCCTGCCCAGCAGCAGTCTGTGAGGTGCAGCCCACAGGCTCTCCGCACTCCATCGGTCCATGCTCCTTGCTTGCAGGCTCCCCGCTACCAGCCCTTTAGCAGCTTTTGCGTTCATGCAGGAGGTTCCACGGACAACAGCCCAGACTTTTTGGTGGTTGGAAGCTCCATTGTTCGACATGTGAAAATTTCCAACAGCATCACCTTCTGTTTCCCAGGTGCGAAGGTGTTAGATATAAATTAGGTAATCCCCACTGTACTTGATTTATATCCCAGTGTACATTCTGTTATTGTCCATGTTGGATCAAATGATACAAAATTATACTAAAGCTTTGGAAAGTGCTGCATTCTCTCAGACCACATTCTGATCCACGGTTCTGGATCAGAATATTTTAGCCGCCTAGTAGCACTCAAGAGCTGACTAAAAAATGATTGCACTGCAGTAGCTCTTTACATTATTGACATTTTTATTTATTCTGGGAACGGAAGGATGTTTTTAAATGGGATGGCATACATCCAACCCAGAAGGGCACTAAGCTCCTGGCTAGGAACTTCGAGGAAGCGTCCCGGAGAGACTGACATCGAGCCAAGCCTTGTCTACTTTCTCAGGACATCTCCAGCAAGTGTTGTACAATCCCGTCTATTTGGGGGAATAGAACTAGTAGGGTTCCACTTGACCCCGTTCACACTGGCAGGCGGCTGGAAAACCTGAGACCACTTACTGCTCTTCCTTCTACTGAGAGAAAATCTGTACAGCATGATACAATGATTTCAATATCCATGTAGATGACCCCTCATGTAGCCTGGCTTCTGAGTTGACTGAGTCTTTTAATCTGGTGCAGCATGTTGTAGCACCCTCTCACAGCTGGGGCCACACCCTAGATCTGGTTTTCACCCTTGGACTCACTTTACTTGGAGGATTTTACTGTTTCTGATCATAGATTTATTATTTTTGATGCCGATCTCAAGGTTAGTGCTCCTCAAAATAAGCACACAGTGCGCTCTCATATCCTTAATACTCAATCAGCTCAATTTTTTTTTTTTTTATCATTTTATTTTCAGATTTTACCCTGTTTTCTCGCAAATTGGTAGCCAATTACCCGTGTGCTTAGTTCAATCCCCCTTACCCCTATAGTTCGCTGCCATAGTCCTGTGACCGGCAGTGACAAGGATGTAGCGCTGCCTCCTCCGAGACAACACTCGTCTTGCCGTCGACTGTGATTCCGGTACCCCAGAACCACTCCTGTGCGCAGCGAACTGTGTGTGTCGGCTTCCCTCCCCCCTCCCTGGGACAGACAGCCAATTGCCGCCCGATGGCACTCCCGGTCAGAGCCGACTCTGGCGGGATGGGGAATCGAACCCCGGTCTCCGTGACCAGTGTCGAACGTTGTAACCACTGGACCACGTGGGAGGCCCCAGCTCTAAAATTTTTAACTGTGTTTTCAGATTTAAGTAAGAATTTGGGACAAAAAAATTAAGGATGCAAGAGCCTCTTATTTTTCTGAGCTTATCACCACTAATCAGCATAACCCCAGGTTTTTAATTAGCATCATCAATTGGCTTGTAAATTCCATACCCTCTGTTGCTCCTGTTTTAGCTGTTAATGTCTGTGAATTTAGTTTTATCGTTCTTTGTTGACAAAGTCAATGGTATCAGAGCTGAAATTACGCCCTCCACCTCAAACGTTACCATATTGCACACCTGTCCTGATTTACTAAGCCAGTTTATGCCAATCTCCCTCCAGGATCTCACAGATATTGTGTCACATATGCGACCATCATTCTGTCCTCAAGGAGGTGCCATGGGTGCCATTGGCCCTTTCTTACTCAATAATGTAAATAGTTCCCTCTCCTCTGGTTGTGTCCCTGACTATTTTAAATTTGCAAGTGTTCAACCACTGCTAAAAAGACCCAACCTTGATCCATCAGCCTTATAAAATTATAGACCCATCTCAAAGTTACCATTAATTTCCAAAGTTCTGGAGAAAGTGGTCTCCAAGCAACTCTCTGAGGTTTTGGAGAATAATAACATATTCGACAAGTTCCAATCTGGTTTTTGTCAGAAGCACAGTACAGAAACGGCCCTGCTCCGAGTTACAAATGATATCTTAATGCATGCTGATGCTGGTGAGTGCTCCACTTTAGCATTGCTTGATCTCAGTGCAGCATTTGATACCATTGACTATAGTGCCTTGATGTACAGGCTTGGGGAATGGGTGCGTATATCTGGGACCACCATCTCAGCAACAGAAAATTCTCAGTTTGTTAAAAAAAACACAGCAAAGGTGCTCTGCTCCGTGCTATCCATCAGGTTTCTGACAGCTTCGGACAGACACATAGAGGTAGGAACTGTATACAATACTCTTTTAATGCTGAATCAAAAAGGTACTCAATTCCTCCTCAGACAATGTTAGATAACTAGCTTGCTAGCAAACAGTTGCATTCAAGGTGCATAATAATATTTATTATTGGGTATCAGAGGTAAAACAAACTAAACAGCTAGCTGTAGATAGATAGGTAGGCTAGCTCTAGCTGTGGAAGCTACAGGGAAAAACTTGGTTGTAATGTTAGCCAAAAGAGCAATCCATCTGTAAATGCATCCTACTAGCTAGCTACATTTAAGTGTTTATATATTATATGTTTTCTTTTTGATGTTTCCTAATAACATTTTTGATAACTGATATGCACTTATCAATATTTGTAATTAGTATCAGAGGTAAAACTAACTAAACAGCTAGCTATTTCAATTAGCTGGTTAGATAGATAGGATAACTATCTAGCTATGGCAGCTACAGGGAAAAACTTTGATTACTCATTTGGCTAAGATTACAAACTGTCTGCCAATGCATCCTACTAACTAGCTACATTTAGGCATCTGTTTATATATTATATGTTTTCTATAAATGGTAAGCCTTCTGATTGTATGAGATGAATTAAAAATCCATCTGATACTATGGCTAGCAGAAAGTATTTTGAAAACTCAGGCTGGTGAATTTTGGTTGCTAAATGACACATTGGTCTAGCTAGTTCAAGTTTGGGATTACAATAGTCATACATTACCAAACTATTTTAGTTAGCTATGTATGATCAGATATGAAATGATGTACATGCTTTCTCAAATGCAAGTTATAACATATCTTTGAGTAATAAAATGTATCTTCACCTTGCAAGAAAATTGAATGGTAGTTATAAACATTTGCATTTTATATTTACATTTTAAGCATGTAGCAGACACATTTAGCAGAAGGAAAAGGTTAGTAATGTATTTTTTTATTATAATTTTTTTTTTTAATTAAATGAGTGGGCAGTGATATATATATACAAGAAGTGTTGATGACAATTGGGTAGATGTACAGAATTTTGTGGTAGTGGAGTCTGAAAAGGTGGGTTTTGAGCCTCTTGCGGAATATCACAAGTGATTCCGTGGTCCTAACCGATTGCAGAAGGTCGTTCCACCACCGAGGGGTCAGGACAGAGAAGAGGCGAGACTGCGAGGCGCGGTTGCCGGGTGCCTGGAGGGATGGGACAGTCAAGTTTGCCAGAGGAGGCTGAGCGGAGGGGTCTGGCTGCGGTGTAGGGTGTGATGAGTGTCTGGAGGTAAGGGGGAGCAGTTCCTCTAGCCGCCTGAAAAGCAAGCACCAGTGATTTGAATCTGATGCATGCTGCGATGGCGAGACAGTGCAGAGAGGAGAGTAGAGGGGTGACGTGGGTGAACTTCGGTTGATTGAACACCAGACGTGCGGCAGCATTCTGGACTAGTTGCAATGGCCTCAGTGATTCCCATCTCGATGAGATAAGAGCAGGATCTGGTGGTCCACAATATCAAATACAGCTTACAGGTTGAATTAATATACTTTATTTGCCATGTTACATAAGGTAATTGGAATTTGTCTTTTCACATATCTCTCCTAGATACACACACACATAGACCCCTATACATATGTATTCCATTAGAGAGGTCAGAGCGCAGAGTCAGCCATAGTACGGCGCCCCCGGAGCAGTTTAGGGGTTCAGTGCCTTGCTCAAGGGCACTTCGGCAGTGCCCCAGGAAGTGAACTAGCCTGCCTCCGGTTTCCAGTTCATTGTTTTTTCATTGGCCTTCCTGGGATTTGAACCAGCAACCCTCCGCTTGCTAGCCCGTGTCGCTGACCACTGAGCCACTGCCGCCCCTCTGTGGAGGAGGAAGACGGAGTTAAGGGATTGGGACTTAGCCGTTTGAAGAGTCACAGTGACCGCAAGGAGAGCAGTCTTTGTGGAGTGGCCTGCCTTGAACCCAGATTGGTTAGGATCAAGCAGGTCATTCTGTAGGAGATGAGCAGACAGTTGGTTATAAACTAGGCAATTCCTTCTTATTGATTATTCACTTTTTATACGGGGAGCTGTGCATCAAGGCATATGAAGCCAAAAGCCAGCCAATTATTGATTAGTTAAACCGTGCGGGAAATAATGATTGTTTGATAATATTTATTTATTTTTCTTCTTTTGGCTGTCCGGTTATTTGCTTGCGTTGCCCCACCTACGAGTGGAAAACGCCTGGGAGCCTGATAGAGGAAAAATCTCATTGTTTTCCTTTTGTTGAATAAAACTCCTTTGCCTCACACCTGTTCTCCCTATTTCTCTCTGGTCACGGTCACAGAACGGAACACACCTTGCACCCGTTCACAGTACCCAGTTAGAGCATCTGATACAGTCCTTGAGCAAGAGGAGGAGGACTTTAATACCAGATGAGCTTCAGTTTATTTTGGAGGAGGGCCTTCAGGATGAGGAGGACCATGGGGGCATGAACTTTATAACTTAATTTATACATTAATTGATATTGTAGGTCATATTGTTATCCTAGATTGCAATTCCAATTCAAAGTGTTTTTTTTATATTTCTTGAATTATTTTTATGGCCTTGGTAAAAGATGGTGGTGTAACCTGCACTTTGTTTTCAGGTTTTAATGAGACAATGTAACCTCCTAACCCTTTTACAATAACATTTTTAAATTACAATTTCAAAATCTTATATTGCTTGGGTATGTATTTTATTATCATATGTAAGACTACTGCTAATATCCAGATGATAAAGTGTCTGACCAAGGAACATTCCATACATAGAATTTTGGAAAAACACCATCAGTCACTAAAAAGAATTTAACTCTTACACCGTGAAAGGTATTTCTATTTTTATTTCAGATTTTAAATGCTTACAAAATAGGGAAGACTCAACATACTCTAGTATTTTCTGTATCTTCATTAGAGAGTAGTCAAAATGGCAGTGAACTGGAACACTTTTCTTTTTTTTTCTTTTTTTTACCAAACTCTGTACGAGCGTTTGGCACTCCGTCGCCCCCGGCCGATCGAAAGGGAGTCGGGAGACAATAAAACACTGTTTTCTGAGCAAAGCTGGTAATTTTCATTTGTCTGCTAGACAATGTATGTATATACTGTAAGTAAGATGGGAGCAGTTTCAGTAGGGCCTTATAAATGAAAATGTATAACTATGTATATATAACAGTAACTCAGCCTGCGTAGTGCCAAGGAGGGCCACTCCTATAGAGTACAGTGAGTCAAAGATTTGTAGTTTGTAACAAACCTCAGCGCTCCATGGTACACAGTGTCCAGCAGACACAAAGACACCGCAGGTGCATGCATATATATAAGGTCTCCATAATCTATTACTGGTAAGAAAATAGCTGAGACAAGCCTTATCTCACCTCAAGAGAAAAACATGACTTATTTCAAAAATAAAAACCCGACTTAAGCCTAAGCTTTTTCACAAGGGAATTTATGTGTAATATTGTGCTATTGTATATCTTTTCATATAATTTGAAAGAGCTATATATTTATCAGCTTTCTGAAGGTGCATCATGTTCAAATATATAGTTTGATACCAGAAAACTATGATTGTCAATGCATAGCCGTCACTGAAGCTCCTGCCAAACGTGCCCCAACAATCACCTCTCTTTCAAAGTCACTGAAATCTGTTCTTCTAGCCATGGTAGCCAAAATAATGGGCAAGTGGGCCTGCCCATAATTTTTATACATGACACTAAGCATGATGGGATGGTAATTGCTAAATTAACTCAGGAACCACACCTGTGGGTACTTTGTATCTCTTGAAGAATTGTGTATGCTGTCTGTTGTGAAATACATTAACTGTGCCATTTTTACGAGGTCATCTGTATAGGAATGAGTGAGTTGATTAGACAGTAAGTTCCTGTCTTTGATTACCGATGCTTTGTCAGCAAACAGTGCCTCTTTTATTCAATGAGCTAATCAGACGCTAGCACTTCCTGACTTCCTTGCTGGTGCTTTGTTAGCAACACCAAGGCTCATAAACTGATCATCTGTCCCTATGCATATATTCAGGTGAGAGACTCATTCACTTTAGACTCTTTACCAACTCGCTGTGGACCGCTGTGTGTAATAAACTTGCATTTCAAGTCAGACTGCTGAGTCTCCTGGTCGTCTCTTCAGAAGAAGCTAACACTCTAACACTCATTTAGTTATCCCTCAGTTACCTGTAGCTCATTACCTGTAGTGTTTATTCTATACAGCCTTCTTTACTCATCTTTTTTTAATTTTATTATTTAACCTTTATTTAACCAGAAAAGCCACATTGAGATTAAAAATCTATTTTTCAAGTGTGTCCTGGCCAAGACAGGCAGCAAGAAAACAATAAGTTGCAGACATACAAAACATTAAACATATAACAGAATCACAAAGTTTAAAAATAGAAAGAGAAAAAATATATAAAATAAAAAAAAAAATAAAAATATATATATATATATATATAAATATATACATAAAAAAAGAACATAAAAGATTTTTACAAGATTTATACGATTTCAAATCACCTCAATCAGAGAAGTGGCAAATGTCAGAGTCATCGGAGGATGTAGGGAGCACACAGGGACAGTTTACCTAATTAAAACATTGACATCCTGATGTGCCTACCTCTAAATCTTTTAGGATAGATTTAAGAGCATTTAACGAAACCAGCTCCTTGAGATTTAAGATATTCTGTCATTTATTCCAGTTGTAGGGAGCAGCGTATTTAAAAGCCTTTTTACCCAACTCGGTACGGGCAATTGGAACATTTAATAAGAATAAATCCTGAGAGCGTAGGCAGTACTTTTCAACCTTTTTCTGATGTATGCAATTGCATAAATATGAAGGAAGGAGGCCAAGAATTGCCTTATAAATAAAAATATGCCAATGATTGAGTCTGCGGGTGGTCAACGCAGGCCAACCAACCCTGGCGTACAAGGAGCAGTGGTGAGTTATGGCTTTACAATTTGTAACAAACCTGAGTGCCCCATGGTAGAGAGTGTCCAACGTATGGAAACACTGCAAGGATGCATGCATATATATAATATCACCAAAATCCAGCACAGATATACAAGTTTCCTCAACGAGTCTCTTTTTTGCCTCAAAGGAAAAACAAGACTTGTTTCTAAAATAAAAACCCAGTTTCAGCTTTAGTTTCCTCACAAGGTATTGTATGTGTGGTTTAAAAGAAAGAGAGACATCAATTATAATTCCTAAATATTTATATGTCAGAACAAAGTCAATCTTGTTTCCCTGTAGAGTAATAATAGATGGTAGATTTAGTGTATTTTTCTTTGAGTTGGTGAATATCATCAGCTTTGTTTTGTCCGCATTCAGAACAAGCTTCAACTGAAAAAGGTTATCTTGTATAATATTAAAGGCATGTTGAAGCTGACAGAGGGCCTGATCCTGAGTGGGGGCAGAGCAGTATATGACAGTATCGTCAGCATAAAAGTGGCATTGTCCGTTGGTTACCCCTTGGTTAAGACCATTAATATAAATAGTAAATAAAAGTGGTCCAAGGACCGATCCTTGGGGCACACCCTTGGATACACTAAGGAGGCTTGAGGAGAGTCCCTCAGCTTGCACACATTGCATCCTGCTGGTTAGATAGTTTAAAAACCAATGGACATTTTGTTCTGACAATCCAACAGCAAGAAGCCTGTGCTTCATTAAAACATGATCGACGGTATCAAAAGCTTTGGTTAAATCAATAAAAACAGCTGCACAATGTTTCCTATTTTCCAGAGATTCAATAAAATCATTGACAACTTTTAAGGTTGCAGTGGTTGTAATATGTTGTTTCCTAAAACCTGACTGGTACTCAGATAAAATGTTATTAGTGTATAAAAACTCTTTCAACTGGTCACTCACGAAAGTCTCGAGAACCTTAACCAGGACAGACAGTTTGTAAATGGGCCTACAGTTGTTTAAAAGTGATGTATCACCTCCCTTCAGTAGGGGAATGACATGGGCAGATTTCCAAATAAGCGGGATTTATTTTGAGACTAGTGAGAGGTAAAAAATATGTGCCAATGGATGAGCAATATAATCAGCTGATAATTTTAAAAAGTATGGCTCAAGTTTGTCTGGGCCAGCTGCGTTTTTGGTGTCTAAAAGCTTAAGAGCTTTATGAACCTCTATTGTGGAAATTAGATTAAAACTAAAAGACTGACTTGGAGTTTCATGATTGTCAGAACAGACTGGAAGAGGTGTCACTGGTGAAGGATTGAGAGATTCAAAAACGGAGCCAGAAGCAATTAAATGCTCGTTAAAGCACTCAAGAATTTCAGATTTATCCGAAATGGTAAGAGAGTCCTTAACAATGCATGGTGGTAATGTTATTCCATTTGAATTTTCAGTTACGGACTTAATAGCCTTCCAGAATTTATTTGGATCATTTAAAGTTGTAGTGGTTTGAGTTTGAATATAATTAGCTTTTGCCTTTCTGACTGCAAGTGTGCATTTATTACGTAGTTGCCTCAAAAGCAGCCAATCAGCTTCAACCTTTGTATTCCTAGCTTCATCCCACGCCACATTGCGGTCATGAAATAATTTTGATAAATCAGCGGAGAACCAAGGGTTATCACGGCCCTTTACTCTGTACTTCCTAAAAGGAGCATGCTTATCAATAATTTCAATGAAGCTGTCATAAAATAATTTCCAAGCATTTTCAACATCTGCAATAAGACTAATTCTCTCCCAATTAAAATGAACTAGATCATGAAAAAAACCCTGTTCAACAAAATGTTTCATGTCACGCTTAGTTTTGGAAATGTTGGTGTCTGATAGTAGCAACTACACAGTGATCGCTTATGTCATTAACAAAAACAGAAGCAGATGAGCACTTATGAGGAACATTAGTTAAAATTATGTCAATTAGAGATGATTTCTCAGAAACTTATACAGATAGTCTCGAGTGGGACTATCAACTAGTTGGAAGAGATTGAGCGAGTCAGTATAAACTTTAAAATCATCTGACACTGGTTGTAGCCAATCCAAGTTAAAATCACCCAACAAAATGATCTCATTATAATTTAATCCCTATAAGAGGTGCATTACGGAGGCCAGAGCATCATTAGCAGCAGAAGGCGGTCTGTAGCAACCAACGACAATGATGTGAAACTCATCCGACACCGCATGATCGAGTGCCAAAAGTTCGAACTGTTTACTCACTGATTTGGAAAGTAACACTTTAACATGAAGCTTTCTTTTAGTAAAAATTACACCTCCGCCCTTTTTGGGTCGATCAGTCCTATAAACATTATAGCCATTAATACTAATATCTTTGTCCAGGACAGATTTGCTAAGCCAAGATTCAGATATAACTATTACATCTGCGTCAGTTGATTTTGCCCAGATACAAATCATATCCATTTTAGCAAGCATACTGCGTGCATTCATGTGGATAAAACCTAATCCAGATCTTGACTTCAAGTCGGAGGGGGGTATTTAAACATGAACACAATTGGGCCAGGATTTAAATGGGCATTACCTGATATTAACAACAAAAGAACAATCAAACATCTCTGCTTCTGCATTATGTATGGATGTTCTTTCTTGGTATTTACCAGTCTTACAAATTCACTGATGGAATTTACAGAGATGGTGAAGTTGTCTTTCAGAACCGAGAGACTGGGCAGACTGACTAGGTCCAGCGAGTTAGTTGAGAGGAGTTGATGTAACGATTTGTCGACCAGTGCGGGGGTAGATGTAACATCCATATTGGGAGCGTGAGAAACATCGGTCCCCTGGGATCTCCCACCCATGCAGCATACAGTTATTAAACAAAGGACAGCAAAACGCAGTGACATTGTTACAAATGGTTCAGTAAGGCTTTAAATTAAATTAGCAATAAATAGTCACAGGTGTCCAGTCAGTGTGCCTTAGTACATACGAAGACACTTCGCCAATAATGTTGTTTGTTGCCTTAGTAACAGTATGCCCCGGATGTGGCCGGGCTCTTCCTGTTGGGGGTGTCGGCGGGATTTGTGTTCACTAAAGTTTACCTCTGTTGCACAGTCAGTCGCGTTTTGTGATTCATTGATACTACCACTTAAACTGGCGTGGTGGCAGCATTTACCGGACTTACGTTTCATCCCGAAGACGGATTACACTCCAAGTTCGTCGGGTGTTCCTTCAAAAGAGTCACACTGTGGAATTTATTCTACCGTCAGAACGCGACTGGATTAAGTGAGCAATATGGCAAGTTCACACAGAGCCCCGAAGCAATGGTGCTTAACTAAGATTGAAACTGTGAACTCCTTCGAGAACTGGCGTCAGAATCTGTTATATACGCTGTCTCTCGACCGTGAGTTTGCTCCCTTCCTGGTCGACGGTGTGTTATGGGAAAAGAAGTCGAAATCATCCCCATGCAGGGGTTTCACTGATGACGGCGAGGGAATCCCCGCTCCACAACGTCGTTCAAAGGAACAGAAGGTGAGCATGCTGGAACTAATGTTGGGACAAATAGCCAATTATTGCCCAGTGATTTCTCGCCACACTATAGTCAAGAACTCCACAGCCTTGGACCGGATATGGCAGTCTATTCGCCTACACTATGGCTTTCAATGCACTGGTGCCCACTTCATTGACTTTGATGCTATTAAGCTAGAACCTAATGAGAGACCAGAGGATTTGTTTCAACGTCTAATGGCCTTTGTACATGACAATCTGCTGAGCAAAGACGCTGGTATCAGCCACATGGGGGTGACTGTGACTGAGGATGAGGAGTTAACACCCTCTCTTGAGAACCTTGTTGTGCTCACATAGCTTCGCCTCATACATGCTGACTTACCGAAACTTGTAAAACAACGTTATGGCACAGAGCTGCGGTCCCGCACATTAACGTCCATTAAGCCTGAAATCTCACAAGCCCTTGATTCGTTACTAGATGAACTGCAGGCCTCAGAAGATGTTAAGGCAATGCGTGCGGCTGTGTCTGAGTTCTCTAGGTCAAAGCAGACCCACCCTACCCGGACTGTGTTCCCTAAGTCAAAGCAGACCCACCCTACCCGGACGAGGTGGTCATGTCCCCTCTGTAAAGGGGCTGGGAGGCCTGATAATCACTTCCTCAGCAAATGCTCATTCCTGCCCCCCCAAGACAGAATGTATATGGCAAATACCCCAGGTGGTGGGTGAGCAGGCCGAGGCTGACGGCGAGTCAGACGAGTCTACAGGTGACGAAGTAACGGTAGCCAGTGCGGTACAGCGTGTGCTCATTAAACAGTCCCCATATCTCGACGCCTTCCATGAGCACCTTCCTGTGCGTCTCACCATTGACAGCGGGGCAACAGGTAACATGATGAAGGCCTCATGCGCTACGCAGCTAGGTGTTACCATTACGGGAGCACACAGTCAGCTCACCAGGCAGATGGCTCATCCCTTCTGAAAGTATTGGGAGAGATACGAACGCACTTCCAAAGAGATGGCCACAACCTCTACTTTGAAGGCCTCGTTGTAGAGGACCTCGACTCTGACATTCTAGCTGGAATTCCTTTTATGGAAAAGAATGATGTTTCCATCAGGCCAGCCAAACACCAGATCTGCTTAGGTGACGATGTCTACCGCTACGGCACCTACCACACTTCTACGGACAGACATGCAGTACGACGTGCGCACGTGCTTCGTGCACCAGCTAAAGCTACTGTGTGGCCAGGGGAATACATCGAGCTCGATTTGCCACCAGACCTGTGTGACGTGGATGGCGAGCTGGCCGTTGAACCACACATTGATGCCCCTGCGTGACCAGGCGGGCACTCACCAGTGGCCTGCCCCAACCTTGCTACGGGGTGTGTCAGGGAAGATCCGTGTCCCTAATCTCACTAATGTGCCGCAGCTGGTCCAGAAAAGTCACCAGTTGTGCCGTGTCCGTGCCACATATGTCCCCCCAATCAGTGATGCTACAGTGCTAGCTGATCCTCCCAGGCCTGTCTCTACAACCAGGTCTTCCCTGTCCTCTGACCTTGTGGCCTTGGATCCAGATAACATCATGCCCTCTGACGTCAAAGATAAGTTCCGTGCACTGCATAGGGAATTCGATGAAGTGTTCGATCCCCAGTTTAAGGGTTATAATGGCGCTGTGGGCCCATTTCAGGCCAAGGTAAACATGGGGCCTGTCCAACCCCCACAACGCAAGGGCAGGGTCCCACAGTACTCCAAGGGTCAGCTACAAGAACTACAGGCACAGTTTGACATGTTGGAGTGTCTTCAAGAAACCTGAGGATGTTGACGTCTCAGTGGAATACGTCAATCCTTCATTCCTCATCAAGAAGCCTGGAGGTGGCTTCCGCCTTGTCACAGCATTCGCAGATGTTGGCCGATACAGTAAACCTCAACCCTCCCTGATGCCTGACGTCGACTCCACCCTGCGCTTGATAGCTCAGTGGAAATATATCATCGCTACGGACCTCACCAAAGCCTTTTACCAAATCCCCTTGTCCAGAGACTCATGGAAGTACTGTGGGGTTGTCACACCGTTCAAGGGTGTTCGTGTGTACGTGCGGAGTGCCATGGGCATGCCGGGGTCTGAGACAGCATTGGAGGAGTTGACAAGCAGGGTGTTTGGGGAACTTCTTGAGCAGGGCCAAGTGGCCAAAGTGGCGGATGATCTGTACTGCGGTGCGAACACTCTTGAGGACCTGCTAGCTGTCTGGAGAAGGGTTCTCTCTGCCCTACAGCGTTGTGGGCTGAACCTTTCTGCCACTAAGACCACCATAGCGCCTGTACAGACCTCCATCCTAGGCTGGGTGTGGCGTCAAGGAACCATCCAAGCCAGCCCTCACCGTGTGTCTGCTCTGGCTGCGCGCCCCCCTCCAAAGACCGTGACTGGACTGCGTTCATTCATTGGCGCATACAAGGTGCTGGCTCGTGTACTTAAGGACTGTGCTACCATGCTTGCCCCATTCGACGATGTGGTCGCTGGACGCGACTCAAAGGATGTGATCCACTGGTCAGACGAGCTGCTCTGTGCCTTCAGGTACGCTCAAAAGGCCCTGTCCTCGACTCATGCCATCACGTTACCACGGCCTGCTGACCAGCTGTGGATTGTCACTGATGGTGCCGTCAGAGAGCCAGGCCTAGGGGCTACATTATACATCACGTGTAAGGACACAGTGAAAGTGGCAGGATACTTTAGCGCAAAACTGCGCAAGAACCAGACGTCCTGGCTACCTTGTGAGATCGAGGCCCTGTCTATAGCGGCGGCTGTGAAACACTTTGCCCCCTACATAATCCAATCTTCTCAGAGAACTTGTGTTTTGACAGACAGCAAGCCGTGCGTCCAGGCCTTTGAGAAGCTGTGCAGGGGGGAGTTTTCGGCAAGCCCTCGTGTCACCTCTTTCCTGTCTACGGCTAGCCGGTTTCAGGTGTTGATCCAGCATGTGGCGGGAGCGGTTATCCTGCCATCTGATTTTGCCAGCCGCAATGCACCGGAGTGTGAAAGCCCTACCTGCCAGGTGTGTACCTTCATCCGCACTACAGCTGACTCAGTTGTACGTCAGGTTACTGCTGAGGGTGTTATGCGTGGGGCCCAGAAGCTGCCCTTCACTAACAGGTCAGCGTGGCTAGCCCTACAGTCAGAGTGCTCTGATCTCAGACGGACCTGCGCTCATCTCCGTCAAGGTACGCGCCCATCCAAAAGACTGACTAACATTCGTGATGTGAAGCGCTACCTGAACGTTACCACAGTTTCTAGAGACGGCCTCTTGGTTGTTCGACGACACACCCCTCTCGCAGCTTCTACCGACTGTATTGTGGTGCCTAGGGCCGTCCTTGATGGTCTGCTTACTTCCATCCATATCAAACTAGACCACCCTACTGCCACCCAGTTGAAAGCAGTTGTGCAACGCTACTTCTACGCACTGGACATGGACGCTGCTGTTCAACGTGTCACCAATGGCTGCCATCGGTGTGAGGCATTGAAGAAGGCCCCTGTGTGATCACGTGGTTTATCTGCCCGTGAAATGCTCCTTCAGCGTGACCAGTTTTCTAATAGGCAGTTACCTGTTAACGACCAAGAGCTCATCATGAAACAACACTCACAGCGTGTCACTAACCATCCATACAGCGTGAGGTCAAAGACGCCCTCTGGCCGCATTGCTGTGCCACCCACTATCCGGCCTGGTGAACTCGTGTACCTGTATGGTGACCGGAACAAGTCAAAAGCCCGTGATAGATACCTGGTCACTGGCGTTGATGGTGCATGGTGCAATATCCGGAAGTTCACGGGAACTCAACTCCGTCGTACCTCGTACAGAGTCAGGTTGGGTGACTGCTACAAGGTGGAGGGTCCCCCTGCATACTCTGATCCACTCAGGGATTGCCATGCGTCTGATGTGGACCCGGACGACTCTCTCCTGTGTGGTCCTGATATACCACCGGCCATATCTGAGCCCCCTCCGGCGCAATGCCTGCCTTGTGATGACATAGGTCTGGCGGGAGGGGCTGAGCCTCCCTCTGGGCCAGGGGGGGATTCCCCCAGCTCACGTGAACTTTCCCCTGCCCTGGGTGCTACGCCCCGGCGCTCTGGGCGTCGCCGGCAGTTGCCGCGGAGATTGGAGGACTGTGAACTTTATTAGGCCAGGGGTTTTTGCCTGGTAACTTTGGATTTTGGTGGTGATGTTTGTTTTGCGATGCCATTATATCCTGTTTGTGCATGCTTGGTGTTCTGAATGATGTCTTGTGTTGTGTCATGCCCGTTGCTATGTTGGTGAGGGAGGTTTTTTTTTGGTTTGGTTTTTTTTTTGGAGAAAAAGGGGTAGCGCCAATAATGTTGTTTGTTGCCTTAGTAACAGTATGCCCCAGATGTGGCCGGGCTCTTCCTGTTGGGGGTGTCGGCGGGATTTGTGTTCACTAAAGTTTACCTCTGTTGCACAGTCAGTCGTGTTTTGTGATTCATTGATACTACCACTTAAACTGGCGCTCACCCGGAGCAGCAACCAAAAGACTCGCACCGCCGTGCGTGTCAACGAGGAGTCGGTTCCGTGGCTGGGGAAGCCCGCGGGACAGGAGGCCGAGAGCAAACCGGAGCAGGGGTGATCACAGTCAGAAGGCAGTAGAGATGTCAGCGGAGGCGTAGATAAAACAAGGTAGGTAGACTCAACGGATAAATACAGGATTGTTAGGTAATTCTAGGATACGTAGTGCATTCATATACAAATCCAAAGTTTTAAAATATAAAGCCACTGTCTGTGAGCTAAGAAAATAATAATAATAATAATAATAATAAACAAAGAGATGCGGCAGTCAATGCACATTCTGGCTTTGTGCCAAAGGATTGAGACTTTACAGTTCTCATTGAATGCCGACGACGATCAACTAAAATTATATCTTGTTGCGTAGGGGAGAGTGGGGTATGTTGTCACACTTTTCACTCTGTCTTACCTGTACTGGGCGCAATACATCGCAATGGTAAAAATGTCATACCAAATGAAAGGTGGAAGTCTTGGGCACATATTTTGTCATAGTGTGACATCAACAAATAAGAATACAACTAAATAATTGTGAATATAATTTGTTTTACTTTCAAATTCAAAACCAAGTACATTTCATTACAGAACTCATTCATTAAAGAACAAAATGCTTAGTCTTAACAAAACAGACGTGGTGTAATGCACAATGAAACACTTCTAATCAGACTCATCTTCAGAGTCACAGTTCTGGCACAAATAAATTGCCTGGCCTGGGGTGCAAGCATCATGGGCCCACTTCTTGAATCTCACACACTGCACCCAAGTTTCTTTTGGGCGGCTGTTAGAAAATGGCTCCATGCAGACTAGGCAGAAGCACTCCTCTTCATCTGATGATGACTCATCTATTTTTCTTTTTACTGTTGCCTTTTTGTTCTCGGCAGATCCAGATTTTGCACTTTGCTTCCCTTCCTCCAGAAACAGCCTGTTTTTAGATTGTGATTTTTCCATTTGTAGTGCTTGCTTCACGGGTGTGTCTGTTAGAATTGCGGTTTTGCGCCGCTTTCTTCCATTACTAGTTTGTTTTCGGGGACCAGCTTTTGGAAATGGCCGGAGGTCCTCTGGAGTTGGTAGTCTGCTGCCAGCACTGGCATTGCTGGGTAAGGGTGAGCTGGCATGGGAACTGAACGGGTCTGCGTCTGTGCTTGTGCCTGGCAGGGCAGGGTTGGTACTGGGGCCTGGCGGGGCAGGGCGATCCGTAACATAGGATGGCGCAAACTCAGTTTCCAAAAATACATCCCTGTTGTAAGGCTGTACCCCAGCTACCCTAAAGCCAGCCTGAATGTTCAAGGGGGTTGCCGCCACAGGATAAGCGATTGCCACAATCCCAGAAATGTCATAAATGGACATTGTTTTCCCAGGATTGTTCCTCATCCATGCATCACATGCTGTGTTGATGTGCCTTTTTAGCGGCACGTAGACAGACCTGTCTAAGGGTTGAAGCCGATGAGAGCAGTGGGGTGGGAATGACACCATAATTATGCTGTTTTCTTTGGCATAATTGAGTCCATCAATGGACATATGAGATTTGTGGTTGTCCAAAAGGAGTAAACATGGTTTCTCCTTTGAGCATTTTGTATGCTCAATGAAATGTTTCAGAAAGTCCAAAAAGTGCACATCTTTCATCCACCCCAAGGGATTTTCCGCTCCCTTGCTGCCAGGTGGTCCGTGGTTTAATAAATGGTCACGTAAGTTGACACGGGGAAATATGAAACATGGAGGTATACTATTTCCTGTGGCTGAGACAGCACAGGCCAGTGTGACAAGCGTCCCCCTTTCAGCGGAGGTCAGTGACCCTACTTGTTTGAATCCGCGTATGGCCACTACTTTGTCAGGTTTATGGACCGTGGTGACCCCAGTTTCGTCGACATTCCATATGTCCCCCGGTCCAAATTGATGTCTGTCTAGCACATTTGCTAAATTGTCAAAGAGGGCATTGACATTTTCTCGGTTGAAGCTACTAGCTCTGGCAAGGCTAGTTGCCTCAGCCTTCTTAGCGACAGCATTGGGTGCTGTTTTAAGAAGGCTGTAAACCACTCCGAGCTGGCCTTTTCTGTTTCTGCCCACATTGGTGTGAACTTCAGCTTGTGTGCCACAGCAAACTGGTAGGCAAGTCTTTTGATCTCACTTGGCGACAGACCAAAATAAATGTCAGCTGACCTAACAAGCTGCATCTCCAAATCAGGTGGAAATACCTGCCGTGGCTTTCTATAGCCAGCCACTGTTGTTGGCATGGCTGCCTGACTGACAATTTCTTCGCTGGTAACCTTTTCACAATACCGAGTCAGAGTATGGTAATTTATATTAAAATCGTTTGCTGTGCTTCTGATTGATTTGTTCTCCAGCTTCACCTGCCTGACTGCCTTCAACATTATGTCAGGAGGTGTGCTGCCATTCTCTGTCTTTCTTTTATAATTTCTCACCATCATCTCACTTTCTTTTGCTCCTTCGTTCGTTCGTTCCTTTCTTCCTTCCCTCAATGCTTCTTTCCTTCAAAAACACATTTCAATTAGCCTCATGGTACAACTTGCCTCAAAGCCATTGAGACAACTTGCCCCAAACGGGCATGTGGGCTAATGTTTGCTAAATCTCAAGGCTAGTTCAACATAGGACTGCACCTAACATATCAAGAGACACCTTATTGTCTCCTTTATTCGGTACACAAATATAATTTTGAATATTTATACCTAACACAGTTTTATTACATAAAATGTAAGGTGCCATTTACTTACTTTTGAAGGAGACAAACACGAAACTTGTGCTCACATGTAATTAAAGTGATCTTTGACCACCTGTGAAAAGGAATTTGAATCTGACCCTAGTTGCAACAAAGTAGCTATTTGATTTTTGAGATAGTGCCCCTGTGGAGTGGACTGAATTTTCTAAATTGGTTATGTCCTCCAAACCATCTTCTTGTCAATTAGACCCAATCCCAACAAAACTTGTTAAAGAACTACTTCCTGTTATGGGGCAATCCATGCTAGACATTATTAATCTGTCTCTTTCATCAGGCTTTATGCCAAATTCTCAAAAAGTGGCAGCAATTAAGCCACTTTTAAAGAAACCAAACCTTGACCCAGAAAATCTCAGTAACTACAGGCCAATTTCTAATCTTTCTTTTCTCTCAAAAAGTCTAGAGAAAGCTGTAGCTCAGAAACTGACTTCGTTCCTGACATCAAATGACATCTATGAAACTTTTCAGTCAGGATTTAGGCAACACTATAGCACTGAGACTGCTCTTATTAAAGTTGTCAATGACTTACTGATATCAGCTGACCGTGGATGCGTCTCTATTCTTGTGCTTTTGGACTTAAGTGCTGTGTTTGACACAATAGACCACCAAACTCTTCTGAGCAGACTTGAAAACCTAGTTGGACTGCGTGGACAGGCACTCTCCTGGTTTAAATCCTACCTATCAGATAGGTATCAATTTGTGCAGTTAAATGATGAGCCCTCTGCTCTCATCAAGGTGGAATATGGTGTCCCTCAAGGTTCTGTTCTGGGGCCATTATTGTTCTCCCTTTACATGTTGCCACTTGGTGATGTCATTCGTAAACATGGCGTACATTTTCACTGCTACGCAGATGACACACAATTATACCTATCAATGAAACCTGGCGAAGGACAATTCGAACAGTTGGAGGCCTGTTTTAAAGACATAAAAGACTGGATGTCAGATAATTTTCTATTGTTGAATACTGATAAAACAGAGACGTTGGTCTTGGGGCCCAAAAACCTCAGAAGAGGGTTATCTGATTTATCTCTTAATCTGGATGGTTGCTCTGTTGCTTCAAGTTTGGTGGTAAAAGACCTTGGTGTTACTATAGATCCTGGTCTCTCATTTGATAGTCACATCAAAAACATTTCCAGAGTAGCCTTTTTTCACCTGAGGAATATTGCCAAAATTAGGGGCTTCCTGTCATTAATAGATGCAGAAAAATTGGTACATGCCTTTGTTACATCTAGATTAGATTATTGCAATGCATTACTGTCTGGCTGTTCCAATGCCTCACTCAGGAGCCTACAACTCGTACAGAATGCTGCTGCAAGGATCCTGACTAGAACAAAGAAATATGAGCACATTAGTCCTGTGTTAGCGTCACTTCACTGGCTTCCTATAAACTATCGTGTAGACTATAAGGTACTCCTCTTAACTTATAAGGTGTTGCATGGACTTGCACCCTCTTACTTGACGGATCTACTTCATCCGTACAATCCCCCACGTTCACTTCGCTCACAAGATGCAGGCAACTTGGTAGTCCCTAGAATATCAAAAAATACAGCAGGTGGCAGAGCTTTCTCTAAAAGAGCTCCTTTACTGTAGAACAGTCTACCTATCTCTGTGAAGGAGTTGGACACGGTCTCAATTTTCAAGTCTAGGTTAAAAACACATCTCTTTAGTCTCTCTTATAGTCATTAGGTGCAGATGTGGAGGGGGCGTAGCAATAGAGCCTTCTGGTGCAATGACCTATCCTTACTGTCACCAATCATAAGTGATGATCCGCCCCTATCAGGACTGCTGATGATGTGGTGGGATGGTCTCTGAGTGCCCTCGTGGCTGCGTGCTCCCTGTGCCACTCACCTAATTAGTTATGCTGCCCTAGATTACTTCTGCTGGTGCAAAAGTGTTATCACTACTCTTCCCCCTGATCCGGTGTGATATTTATCATAGTCATAATTGCACCTTTCCTCTTTTCTCCCTGGCTTCGTGGCACCTGCCCAGAGCTCACCTGCCCCAGAGTCAACCCCCCACCCCTGCCATGTGTTAACCGGATGCCGCTGGCCCAGACCCTAGCTGCTGGGTTCCATCCCCCGCCCTGCCCTGGTATCTGGAGGGATGAGGTCCACCCCACTCCTACACTTAGAATGCCCTTCCGGTGGTCTGTTAAGCCACATGAGCCTCAAGGACTATTTATGTTGTTTTTCTCTGTATCCCACAATTTTCCAGGAGTTCATCTCGACCGCCTTTTAAGGGGTCAGGGAATAATTTTCCAGTCTCCCACATTGGCTCCAATGGTTTTCTGGTTTTTTGATTCCCTCTGTAAAATGCCAATTGTGAAGCGCTGTGTGACAACCTGTTTGCAAATGGCGCTATACAAAAATAAAGATTGATTGATTGATTGATTGGTTGGAGGTATGAACAGTGTGACAACTTACCCGTGTGACAACTTACCCCGCTCTCCCCCACTTAGTTAACTGACCCTGTTAAATCCATAATCAGTTATTCTTTTTATGGTTTGAATGGATTATTTAGAGGATGTAAAACACTTAGTAGATGCAGATTGATGAACAGACAAACAAACCAACTTGCTGCCATCTTGGAATCTCATTTCTCATTACACGTTTGACACATTCGGAACAGTTCAATCAGTTTGGACCAGCAAACCCCTCTTTATTAAAGGGGTGCATGGAGTGCATCGATGTGAAAGTGACCAAGATGAAATTTAAAACTTTTGTTAATTAATTGTTAGGAAATTAGGTTCATTTTATTACTTTGTTAGGTTCAAGTTATTACTTTCCAAAAACATATAAAGGCAGGAGTTTTTAACAACCATCTGTCATTGTTATGGAAGCTATATGCATGTCTGTGTTTATGATACTGTGTACATTATTACATTCCACCACCTGGGGCCTGTCTCACGAAGCAGGATTATTGGGTTAGCAAGATAACTTTGGCCTTAAGCCTGTGTTTTCGGTCTCACGACTGTGGTTCACTTTTAACCGGGTTGTATCGCCATGGTAACTTATGCTGCGAACCTAGCCTACTCTGGAGTAGGTTAAGTTCAAGCTAACGGATCAAATCCTATAAAAAGACCACCCCCTCACCAATCAGCTCTCTAGAAAATGGCCCCACCAATCCTTGAGAATTGTGTAATCTGAATTTATATACATAGTTATCAATAACTAATAAAATGCAATGTTGCATATTAAGTGCGGTGTAATTCTCATATGATTCCCAAGTGATTGGTGCAATAGATTGCATTCACATTCCCATCATGGCAGCCCTGGGTGAGTAACAGTTGTGAGACCGAAAACCCAGGGTTAAACCCAAAGTTAGCTCCCTAACCCACCAATCCTGCTTCATGAAATAGTGCTCTGGATCTCTCCATGTTGCATGCGATTGGCTGTGTTACAAACACCACCTCTTTTGTCTGCACCTGCTCATAGCTCGATCGGAAAATCCAGCCAGGGTGGAAAGAGCAAGTTGATAACCACCGTCATGAGACAGGTTAGCCGTAATTGCCTTTGTTAGGCTTTGTGTAGCCAGCTAAGGCAAATATACCCTTACTATGTTGAACTTCCTTCTTGAGACAGGCCCCTGGTATTAGCATCCACCTCTTATGATTGTTTCCCTTCTTTCATTTTCGTTTTGTCTGTTTAGGTTTAGTTTTTACTTCTCAAGTGTTTATTTGAATCAATTATAGAGCAATACAAAATACAATTTGAGAACCAACACTGTCAATTCTCATCACGCACTTCAGTAATAACACTAGTACTCAAAGAAACCGGAAAAAAAACCCTCAAAAACGGTTACTAAAACGGTTGGTTACTCAAAACCCCCCTACACCCACACAGGAAATGTTTTATGCTAAAGGAAAAAACAAGTCTGGGAGCAAGTGTTTTCTTATCTGTTTCATTAACATGATCGATTTGCTCCGAATTTATCAGTTTCTTTAGCATTTATATTAATGTATTATTACTAATATCGTACATTTGTGCGCACATGCATGCAACGTAGCTATGTAAAACGTAAAAAGAAGCAAACGCATAGTGTTCTGAATAGAAGTTATTTTTAAAGATTTTTGTACGTAGGCTACTGAGCCTTTTAAATATCGACAGGTTTATATTGGTTTGTCTAACATTTTCGCATTCATAAGCGAGGGGTAGAACGCAAATTAATATTTATTTACACTCGCATATAGCCTAGCTGGTTCATCTTTTAAGATCTGATATGTTGGCCTCGTATTTCGGGACTGTTGTAAATGAAAACACACGAAAAACAACCTTGCAAAGGATTTCAAATTGGTTCACCCACTGGAAGTACTCGTGTTTCGTCTCACCGCAATGCATGTTAACGTGTGTGCCACCATGTGGCCATTTCGTGCCTTTTATATTACGGGGCGTTTCCTGAATTTAAACGAGTAAATATTGGAAGGATTAACCATAAATTAACCGACCAGATAAATCATTGTTTAGCTTTTCTAGTTTACAGTTCGCGCCAACATCAAGGAAAATAATGAAGGCATGCTAGTTAAAATAATTTAGCTTCGCAGAATTAACTGACACGGATAAAACTCCGCGTTGGAAATAATACTAGTAGATCGTAATATAAAAACTGAAACTACTGCATGTACGATTATACTAAAAAATAAAAGTTCCGCAAAATGGCTCAAAATACTTATCACATGTTCCGCATTCAGAAATGAGCTTGTGATGGCTTCCGATTTGTTGTACAACCTAGCAAAGCGGAAAATGGCCTTGTTGACTTGTTGATAATCCACTTCATGCCAATTAGTCCAGGCATTATACGACATGACCTCGAAAAAATTGCAACAGGAAGGCTTTCAACAGTTTTAGTCTCATAAATATGTTATTTATAACATATCAAAAGTCTTAAGAAATCCAAGTGGTGGAAAGTATTGAAAAATACTGAAATAGGTGATGCCACAATTTTCCATTGCCGCCCATGTTAAAAAAAGGACTTATGGATATCTTCTTGTCTGACGTCCACACAAAGGGTTCAGAAACTGTTCACAAACAACCAGAAACTGTGTTTTACATGAGACATGGAGTTGGATGCAGTGCATGTGCAAAAGGAAATTCTTAACCCTTTGATGCATAAGTGCCATCTTACTGTAGGCCTACATGCATTTTGTTTTTTAATGCACTCTATTCCTGTTTTTCTGTTAATTTTATGTCTATTTGTATGAAGCACTGTGCTTGTAATTTCTTTGATGTAAAGCACTTTGAGCTACATTTCTGTATGAAAGGTGCTATACAAATAAAGTTTATTATTATTATAAGTGGGTCAAAAACGTTTTCTTGCAATAATTAAACATTTTTATCGTTTAATATTCCAGGTATTCCTCAAAAAAATAGTTTTTGATATCAGACCATAAAAAATACGTACTACCCTAAGCTTCCTGATTCTTAACTGTAGCTGCAGGTATAAATTTACTGTGGACCACATCCAATATCAGTACTAGTGTCAGGAAGATTATTTTACACAGCAAGATCTGATACATGTAAGTATTATCTTATTTTTACCTCAGAAAATATTTTTTTTACCTCAGAATAAAACAACATATTTGCACATGCATGACGATTGTGTGAACAAGTATGTGTTATTATCATGTACCATCAAATTACCCTACTATAGTTAGCTAACACTAGCTAGCTAACTAAGATAGCTAACGTATTACTGAATGTGTTGTGGTTGTGTTTTGACATAAAGAGTAGCTTGATGTAGGCTACATAACATGGTGAGACAGACTCTTACTATGATATTTCTAGCTTGCTTGTAATGGCATCTAACCTGTTAGGTCTAGTATCCTAGTAATTTTCAACATGTTAAAAACAAAACAAATTGAGATCTGCGAAATTCATGTCAACAGGATTCATTACAAACAATTTCAAGTTGAAGATGACAAAAATGAATAGTTAATTAGTGGTTATTTGTCATTTATTTTACTGTAAAATAAATAAATAATATTCATCTTCTGTTCATGATTTTAGCACCATGCAAAAATGAGTGACCCTTCGAGATGTGCCATTTGTAAAGAGCACACCACAGATCACAGATGGAGAACAGCCATCATCCACCCTTACTGAAAAGGGGAGTGACGCCATCAACCGAGCAAGTACATCTCGAGAGGATGACATCCATACATCACCTGGGGAACTTGTTCATCAAGTCTGCCGCAAGACCTGGCATCAGTGTTCAAGTATGAGCTGTGTAGTCATCCTTCAGCACTGTTTGACATCTCCTTGCTGCTTCGACAGCCACAGAAGCCAGTGCTAGCAGATGCCATCTGGGCGCTCCATACACCTAACCTTCTAGGAGTCACAGGCCATGTTCAGTATGTTCTGGATGGTGGAGCACTTGTTCAGCGCATCCCATGGACACGTGGATCCACATACAAGGACATCTGCAAGCTGTACAGCGAGTATGTCACAAGGAAGTATGGAGAGGCAGTTGTTGTGTTCGACGGTTATCAGGGTACATCCACCAAAGACATGACACACCGCAGGCGAGCAGGTGGGAGGGTTGGAGCAACGGTAACCATGGACGAGTACATGCCTGTTACAATGAATAAAGACGAGTTCCTTGCAAATAACACAAACAAGCAGCAGTTCATCAACATGCTCAGTGGTCACCTACAGAAGAAGAACTGTCAAACGTACCATGCCCCAGGTGATACTGATCTCCTAATAGTGCAAAAAGCAGTGGAGTCTGCCACCACAACAAACACTGTGCTCATTGGTGATGATACAGATCTGCTCATACTCCTCATCTACCACGCCAACCTCAAGTCACACAACCTCTTCTTCACACCTGAGCCGAAGAAGAGCACAAAGAAGCCACGTGTCTGGAACATCAAGGCTGTCAAGCAGCAGCTGGGTCCCAGTGTGTGCACTCACATCCTCTTCATCCATGCAATAGCCGGGTGTGACACTACCTCCCGCCTTTATGGCATTGGGAAAGGAGCTCCCTCAAGAAATTCACAACCAGCAGTGAATTCCGTGAGCAAGCTACAGTGTTTGACACACAGTCAGCTTCCACAGCAGAGGTTGTGTCAGCAGGAGAGAATGCTTTGCTGTGCCTGTACAATGAGAAGCCTGGGGAGGGACTCGACTCACTACGACACAAGCGCTTTTGTGAGAAGGTGGCTACTAGCACTTCTCATGTACAGCCACAGAGTCTGCCACCTATGTCAGCAGCAGCCAAGTACCACAGTCTTCGTGTGTACTACCAGGTGCAACAGTGGAAGGGAACCGTAGATGAACTCCTGCCACAAGAATGGGGATGGAAAGAGAGTGATGGGGGGCTTGTCCCTGTCCAGACTGACTTACCACCAGCTCCACTGGAACTCCTACGGGTCATCAGATGCACCTGCAAGACAGACTGCAGCAGCCTGAGGTGCACATGCAAGAAGCATGACAAAGAGTGCTCTGTTGCATGTAGCAACTGTAAAGGATCAGGGTGTGCAAATTCATGTCAGGCTGCATGTAATGACAATGAAGATGATGAAGATGAGCCAGGCAACTTACACTGATGATGACCAGCAATGATGTCAAACCGCAGCTTCATCTTACGGACCAGCGATGGTCAGCGAAGCAGGCTCAGAAGATTGAGGAATGGAGTCCCTCAGGGCTCTGTCCTTTCCCCGATGCTGTTTAACATCTACATCTACGACCTACCGGAGACAGCATCGAGGAAATATGGGTACGCAGATGACCTGGCCATTATGCTGCGACGACCAACCTGGAAGGCGATGGAGGATGGTCTTAACCAGGACATGGGAATCTTGGTTACCTACCTCCGCAGGTGGCGCCTGCAGCTCAGTACAGGGAAGACGGTGTCGGCGGCATACCACCTCTACAACCGAGAGGCAAAAAGGGAAATGAATGTGTGTGTTGACAACAAGCGCCTGGAGTTCCAGCAAGCCCCAAAATACCTCGGGTACGCTTGGACAGAACACTGTCCTTCAACCAACACCTTGAAGACGTGAAGGCCAAGGTGACATCAAGGGTCTCACTCATCCGACGTCTTGCTGGTACGACCTGGGGAGCATCTGCCAACACACTACGAATTTCCACCCAAGCCCTGGTCTTCTCTGCAGCTGAATACTGCGCCCCAGCCTGGTGTAGGAGCCCGCATGTCAAAAAGGTAGACACCGTAATTAACAACTCTCTCCGGACCATAACTGGCTGCCTGAAGCCCACTCCAGTGTCCTACCTCCCAGTCTTGGCAGGAATTGCCCCGGCCAGCCTCCGACGAGAGGCTGCAACCCTCAAGCTAGCAAGGAAAGCCCAGATACACGACTGGCATATCCTGCACAACGCTACAGTGGATACAAAGCCCCCAAACAGACTTAAGTCCCGCCACCCTTACAACAAGGCGGCACAAGAGATGCTCCGCTCCATCCCGGAGGACTTGTCCACAAACGCATGGCTGGCAGCATCTTGGAAGCAGGAGTGGGAGTCTGCTGGGCCCTCCCGTATCCACCGCTACATCTGGGACCCGGGAGAAGGCGTTGAAGGAGAGGACCTACCACGCCGGCAATGGACCCTACTAAACCGCCTGCGCACTGGAGTCGGCTGCTTCAAATCAGCCATGATGAAGTGGGGCTTGGCAGACAGTGCAGCATGCGAGTGCGGCAAGCCTGAGCAGTCTGCAGAGCACATCATTAACACCTGCCCCCTGTACAGACCACCTTCGGAGGCCAGCCTCTTCCAAGTGGGACCAGAGACAAGGGCGTGGCTACACGATACTGAGTTGGACATTTGAGGATGATACACGAAAGAAGAAGAACCAGCAATGTTTAAGTTTTCTTAAAAGTTAACATGTTTAAGTTTATATTCATCAGTGCCCACATTTATGTTGATTAGTGCCAATTTGGCAGTCACAAATCTTTTGAAAGTTATATAAAAGTGCTATATTAAGTGATATTTAAATAATTTTGTTTTAAATGTATGTTAATCAATGGAAACTTTGGTCTAAATAAAACATTGGATTGCACTGGAAGGAGCATGAGTCTGAGGCTATTCTAAAATATTATTTTAGGAGAAAAAAGTGGTACCAGGGTATGGTTAAGAAACACCTTAGAAAAATACTTTCCACCACTTGGAACTCTTAAGACTTTTTATATGTTATAGAGGAGACTTTTATGAGTAATAACCATTTGTCAGATTTTCTGTTGCAATTTTTTCAAGGTTCACCCCCTTTTTCTCACAAAATGCCTGGACTAAATACAGACAAGACCTTAACGAACCATTTCACATACAGTATAAGATTATAAATCCTGCACTTACTTTACAGTTTCCCCGGTATAACCTGCTACACGATCAACCATTCTCACACAAAGTGTACATGTGGGTGCTCGGTTTTATATACTACTTCTATTCTCATTATGCCCATTTCCCAAGAAAAACAGGTAAAAGGGAAACACATACGGTCATCCAGTTGTAGGCACATGTGCAAAGTAATTAATGCGTAGAAACAGTAATTTATTTACAAACTATTGACGTTTCAAGTGACTTCTTATTATGTAGAAAAGCTACAGGCAATCTTAAAGTATATATACTTCTTGCCAAGAATGTAAACCTTTCAATTAAGATTTCAGACAAATTGAAGTTGTTTGAATCTTCTGGTCCTGGTGCCAATGTATAATTTTGGAACAGGCATGTTGCTATTATTATTATATGTTTTGGTTGGTGAAATAAATATAGATTAAAAAAAAATATATTATATCCAGATAAACATTTTTCACAGACATTGTTCAACAAACATTTTTGTGAGGAAAATTTGATTTACTCTACAATTACACTCTACAATTACACATTTTAGGCATTTAGCAGACAGTTATCCAGAGCAACTTACACAGTTTTACATTTCTTTACATACAATCAATTTATACAGCTGGATATTTACTAAAGCATTTCAGGTTAAGTACTTTGCTCATGGGTATAACGGCAGTGCCCCCACCTGGGAACTGAACCTGCAACCTAATTTACAAGCCCAGTTCCCTGACCATTATGGTAACACTGCCGCCAACTACCAAAATGCCTTTACATCAGTATTTGTTTTATAATTCTCTCCTTGTCTGGATTTACATTTCCAGATTGTCACCGACAATACCGTGAGCAGAAGCACTCCCAATGCTGCCATGCCCCCCGTCATCGCACACACTACAGAGTCCTGCTGGGCAGAGCTGGACAGTCTGCTACGTGGGACCTTTATCAGCTGGGGCTCTTTGGGTTTGGAGCATCCTGAACATCAACCAATAAGAAACCATTCAGTACAGCAACCTTCACAATTAAAACTGTCACAGAGTATGTTGCAATACACAACACAGGAGATATTAAAACAAGATACGTGGTAACTATATAAATATATAGTTAGGAATAAATCAGGTCCAAACTTCAGGGAGTGGTAGAGTATCCAAAACGGCAGGCACCCAATTGAGTAATCAATTCATTTGAATCAGTGTTGTGGGAATGATCAGGAAAAACAATCAAACACTTATGTTAATGAAATATAATGAATATGTCTCCTAGTTTTACACTGAAATTGTGATTTATTGGGCATTAAAAGAGAAAGCAACATAGGAGTCTTTACCATCAGAATTCTGTCCTTATTTATATTTTGGCACAACTCAAATCCTGAATTTACCTGGAGGATAAAAGCTGCTATCTCCTTCTCGAATCTGATGCCCTACAGGGGGCCAAAGCGTGCAGTGGTATTCGCCACAATCATTAAAGGCTGAGGGCGGGAGGATGAGAGAGAGATCATCTCCAATCTGGTATGAGTGGTTGGCTGATTTGTAGAGAATGGTCTTGTTGGTGTTCAAGTTCTTCAGCACCAGTCCAGTCACACCTTCTCCTATCTATAGTACCAACGATCACAAGGTAAGCCTAGCTCTCACTTAACAGCTGAGCAAAGTTAGTCCTAACATATGCAGATATTTAAGTTCAAATACTTTAATGTATTCAAATTCCCCACATTATAACTTTGAAAAACGTTGCATTCCTACTGTCAGATTACAAACAATTCATAAAAACAGCTTTTAAGATTGTTTGTGAGTGATTTATTAATATTACTTACAGTACATAAGAAGTGAATTTAACATACCTTGTACCAACTAATTTTCCTGTAGTTCAGCCCCTGCTCCAGATGGGCTTGGCATGGTAACTTTGTCATATTATAACAGCCTCCACGATCACTGACCATCAGTGCCAAGTTTAACGCTATAAAAAATACAGGTAAGATTCAACTAAGGTATTAGCCAAGAACAGAAGGTGGAAGCTGAAACTAGCAAAAACAAGATTCCTTGGTGCTAAGATATATGTCAAGGGTTTCTTCATCTCGTCTAATATAACAATTAATATATGAGACGGAGGCAAGAATTACTGTAGGGATGGCAATTTCGACACCGAAACTCGTACTATATCGATCGTTTCGGCACTTGCAGATTCGATACAATGTTCCGAGTAGCGTTTCGGACGGCAGTCACGTAATAGATGTTTCGATCGAGGTGTCGAACGTCACGGTTGACTTGTCGAATGTCAAAAGGTTTTAAAAATGGAGCGAAAGCTCGAAATCTTTGAATGCATGGTGCGAGATTGCTGAGAGAGAGATACTGTTTATGAGGATTACTGAAAGAGACAGAGAGCGACATTCGCGAGGATTACGGAGATATTTGAGAGTATTTGATAATTAGTTAGAACTTGTGAGATAGATATATTAGTTAGATAGATAGATAGATTATATAGACATATATACCCTAGATTATGGAGGGTAGAGGCGTCAAGAGACCAAATAAAAATCTCATCAACAAAAAAGATATATATATTGTTTCTGATTGGTCGAAACTTTTTTTTCCTATATGACACACCCTATTTGTTTTAATAAATACAACTATATGCACACTGCGCTTGTCTCATGTTTTATAACTTTCTTAAGTGAATGACACAAATGACTAACAATAGGTTGTTTCAAGATTACTTGAAAGGAAAAAAAAACCTCTTCATGCTGCTCTTGCAGATTCTGCCGTTGCGCTTGTGAAGTTGCGGTATGGCCACATAATAGGCTGATGCTTTTATTTGACCACAACCATAACACATTCTAATGCGTAGGCTATGTTTTATTTAATTAACCAGGTTGGTCTCATTGGGATTTAAAATCTATTTTGCCAAAAAATAGGCAAACAAATTATCACACATAGCCTAATGTATTAAATTGTAGCCTAAAGCTGAACATACATTGGCGATGGCCTATCGAAAATAATTTACTCGAGTCGGAGACCATCCAACTTCCCCCGTCGTTTCATGTTATGGCACAGGAACACTAGCTTGTCCACATTTTTTGGCAAAAGGCTGCTCCTGCTGTTTTATTAACGATAAACCCTGCCTTGGAAAACGCACTTGCAAAGTTTACATTCCACTTGTTTGTATCATCCGCGATTAAAATGAAATGCTGCCATATTCCAGATTTTTTCTTATATCGAAATGAGTAATTAAAGTATGCCTATATCACTAATCTTAACTGTAGGCAAATCTTAGGCTACAATTAAAATGCACATTCGCGTGCCTAAAACAAGAAGGATACAATATAGGCTACATGAAAGGGGGTGTTACGCATGTTAGTTATAAATATATAAACAATACAATTAGCAAAATACATTTATTATGAAATGTTACTTTTATTAGTTTTTGAGAATTATTCACAACATTACTATTACCTTAACTGCCTAATATAATTTAAAGAGAACATATATAGGCCTAGCTATGTTAAGAGCGAAGGACTGTCACTGCCTTACCCGCAGCATCCAGAATGGAGTATTCTACTGACAAGCGCGCCTAGGTGTCTCATGCTGCGTGGATTAACAAAATAATAAAAAATTCGCATGACTGCTCGACCTAAACAAATCTCGGTCGACCAACAGCCCATCGACCAGTCGACTAAATGGGGTCAGCCCTAGAATAACAATAATAATATACGCCATTTAGCAGACGCTTTTATCCAAAGGTACCCACAGTAGTGAATGCATAGATTGTTCAGTATATCAGGTCCGAATGTGAATCGAACCCACAACCTAAGCATTGTCAGCGCCGTGGTGTCTTCCTATAGCATTACTCCAATTTATACTGTAGGTTTACAACATAATAATAGTCGGTAGACGTACTTCAATTTGGCACGGATGACAGCCGGCTGTTTATTCCAAACGGGATTATACACGTCACGTACGTCACACCCCAAGTCGCCCCTAGGTGGCATTCCAATACAGTATATAACACACAGAACCAGTAGAGAATATACATCTGTATTGAACCAGCAAGGGAGTCAACAGTAAATGAGGTATGGACAACCACAACAGCCACCGTGTTATGGATCTGTGCAATTTCAGTGAAGTGCAATAAGACCTAGTCCTGGGACTTGTGCAATATATGTATAGATGTGCTGTTATATGGATTGCTCTGTCCTTCGTCTTATACATTGTGGTGTATGGGAAGCTTTTTTGATGCAAAACTATTTTCTGCACGAGCAGACAATGAAGTACGTATTATCTCATCAATACAATTTCAAGTATCCCCGCGATGAGGTTTTTGGCTGACGTTATGCAAAACCTCTGTCACCAACACACTTATAGCCTAATTAATTACTGCAATTACTGACAGCTTCTGCCAGTAGGGGAACGGACTTTTGCCGTGTTCGGAAACGTTTAGAAAACAATTGTTTTAAATGTCTCGAGTTGTCTCAAAGTTTCGAGCTTGCCATCCCTAGCTTACTGGGCTTTTACTTCAGCGTGCGTGCATTCCGCCGCATACAAAATTTGATTAAGGTTCCGTTTCCTGTAACTACGGTAGGTACCAAGGCATCCAGACTACCTGAAATGTAAACCGAAACTAACCCCTCTTATTTAAAAAAATAAAGAAAAAATAATATCCACGAAAGTAATTGTAGAGCGGTGGTTCGTACAAAAACATTAGGCTACATCAGTGTTTCTCAAATAGTGGGGCGCGGTGCGATGCCGGGGGGGCGCGTATGACCAGAGGCGTAGCGTGGGGGGTGCAAGAGGGGCGCAAAATTGAAGAAAACGTTAAAAAAAAAAAACTTTTTAGCACCGTGGACCGGTTCCGAGGGGCGCGTAGCACCCCCCCGGTCCGCGAAATAAACGAACTGGTCTCAGCTTTTTTTCGCGAAATGGTTTCTTCTTCCTAGGGGGGCGTAACAGAAAATAATTGAGAAGCACTGGGCTACATCAAGCGTACACTTGGCTTGCTAGGTATAAACTCCGTCTGTGACTTCTAGCAATGCAGCGTAGGCAAAAACGTAATGTTTTGTAACGTACGTGGCTATGTTTCCAAATACAGCTGACTATGTATGCATACTTACACATGACCCAAAATCGCATTTCAGGGACAAATATTCCAAGATGCATTTCGTGCAGTAAGGTTGTCTTGTCCGTTTGTTTACTTCTTGCTTGTTGTTATGCAGGTTACTCCAGTTACGTAAGTAGGCCACATGACAGGGTTGCCAGAATGGTGTTTTTTTTAACCATAGATAGGCCTACAACAGCAGGCAATGAATGCGTCATCTACGTTGTCAAATGTTGCAGCGACACGTCTGCATGGCCGCCATATTGTCTAAAGAAACGCAATCGGTCAGGACTGAGGAATCACTTGCGATCTTCCGCAAGAGACTCAAAATCCACCTTTTCAGACTCCATTACCACTAAATTCTGTACATCTAGCCAATTGTCATCACCACTGCCTACTTGCGCAACACTTCGTGTATATGTATCCCTGCTTACTCCTCATAAAAAAAAGAATCACTAACCTTTTCCTTCCCAGTGTTACAGGTATAGTACGCAGCTGCCTGCAACGATGTCTATCGCTGTATTACTGCACTTACTGATCTCTTGCGCGAACTATGATGTCCTAATGCACATCTTGTAAGTCGCTCTGGATAAGAGCGTCTGCTAAATGTTTAAAATGTAAAATGTATGACGCCAGCTTTCAGGTTCTAAGAATTACATCATAACCTTAAAAACATAACATTAATAAATCCATAGAACTGTCTCTTAATTTAGCGAACTAATTAAGAAACGTTACACTTAAACTTTTAGCTATATTAGCTTCTAGCTACGACTGTTTAGCTAGCTACAACAGCACACGTACGAAGCTTAATTTTAGAATCTAACTAGTTGACTCCAAAATTAAATGAATATTGCAATTTATTGTGAAATTTGACATTGACAAATGTCCACCCGTGTTGTTGACACTCTGAAGACACTCTGGCACAGGATGACAGTAGCAGCACAAATCCCCTGGTATCCCCTACCAGCAGCCAGGGTTGATGCAGCAGGAGAGGTGTGAGACTAGCTAGCTAGCTAGTCTAGCCAGGCAGTAAAGTGTAGCTACACAGGTAGAATGTTCTATTTCATGTTAATGAACACCATATTTTTACGCCATTTTTTTTGGGCCATGTTAAAAATGTGTATATATATTGTAGCGAGCATGCGAGGTGGGGTGCAGCAAGAAGACAAACGGAGTCCAGCAGCAGTTTAAAGTAATAGTGATCATCTT
Source organism: Aldrovandia affinis (assembly GCA_029706075.1). Lineage (NCBI taxonomy): Eukaryota > Metazoa > Chordata > Actinopteri > Notacanthiformes > Halosauridae > Aldrovandia > Aldrovandia affinis. The sequence goes on from JAINUG010000159.1 coordinate 613,359, forward strand.
GGTTTCAGAGCGTTGTCTTTATTTAAGAACAAGGAACATTATACATATTTAGGAACATAGGGCTGTGGGAACATAGACACGCTCCCCACTGAACAAGACACAAACGTCGGTCGCGGTGATATTACCTCTCAGCCGCGGGGTGTTATTAAGGACCAAGGGTGTTATTAAGGACATGCCAAAATACACTGAGGGTAGGGCTTTTCCTAACTATCTATTGCACTCTAAATCAGCCAACCTGAGAAAACTGGGCGTGCGTGAGAAAATACTGGTGCCCCCAAGTCAGAGGCCGAGGCAGAAAAGAGAACATGTAGTCAGAAAAAAACAGTGCTATAGCCAGTAGCATTATGTGAGAGCAGGGGAGCACAAGCATAGGAAATATACAGATAGCCCCGACAGGCATAAGCTATGGCAGCATACCTATTAGGAGAGGGACAGAGAACACCTTTCCATCTCTACACCTAGACTATGTTTGGCAGTAGGCTAGGCTGGAAATATATGTTTTTAATCTAGACTTAAAAATTGAAACTGTCCGAATCCCTAACATGCTTTGGTAAACCGTTCCACAACAGAGGAGCTCTATAAGAGAAGGGAGTAATAGATGGCCAGCTTCTTGTGAACGAAGCAGTCGTAACTTATAAGGAACAATCATTTTGATTTATAGGTATAGATTTCAGATATATAGGTGCAAGTCCATGCACTGCTTTAAAAGTTAACAGCAATACTTTATAATCAGCCCGATATTTAACAGGAAGCTGAGTTGGATGAATGGTGCAAGCATTTAGCCTACAGGCCCAGGAAGGCATTAGCAAGAAGGTAATGCCATTGTATTGTTCATTGCTCATTGCAATACAAGCCCCACGATCAGAGGTCAAACAGACCCTGAGATATGCCTCACATCCTGTTTGTGTCTTTGCCGTCAACTTCATCAGCGCATAACAGCCATAACAGTTTAAGGCATCATAAATAAAGTAGTATCATTTTTCCGGGTTACTCCAGGCATACTTTGAGTGAAATGTGGTGAAGATTGGATCAACTTTGTAGGAGAAGTAAAAAATGAGAAAAATTGTGGAAAATACAATATGGTGGAAAGTGAACACATTATATGAGATAGATTTGGCTTGAGCCAAGGGTTCAGTGGGGAAATTAATTTAGATTCTAGACTAAACTGTTCTTGAGTTACAGGCCAAAACATAAAATTGCTTGTAATAGCACCACCTGATAATAATAAACATCGAACAAAAAGTTCGGAAATTTGTGTTTGGTAGATTATTTATCTGTTGTAACAATGCTTAAATTAAAAATAAATTGTATACCGTTGGAAAGCCTGTTTATTTCCCTTTTAAATGGTGTCCCAGTTGTAAGGAAAATGCATTTGTGGGATGAGCAGCACAGCTGAGTATGTGGGTTGTGCCCATGAAAAATTTGCCAAATCTTCTCTGCCAATGCCAAACAGCTTATTCTGCTGTTGCTATTAACTCTTGTTTTGAGCTTCCGGTACCCCCAGGTGCTGACAATCAGGTGCCTGATTGGCACCTGATTGGCAGCACCTGTGAGCATGGGCCCTGCTACAGTGGTCAATTGGTGTCTGCTCCAAGAATTGGCATGCCACGTTTGTCTGATCTCGATAAGGCCCGTGCGATAGGGCAACTTCAAGCTGGTGTTCCGCAAAAGCAAGTTGCTGCATTATTTGGAGTGAGCCCTAGTACCATCTCCAAACTGAAGGCCAAGTTCCATGAAACGGGGGATGTCAGAGACAGACCGCGAGGTGGGTGTCCCAAGAATACGGCATCCCAAGAAGACCGGTTCCTCACCCTTTCAGCACTTAGGAACCGTAGGCTGTCTTCTACAGATTTGCAGTCAAGGTTTGCAGGACGATATGGCACACGGCTCTCGGCCCAGACAATCCGGAACAGACTGCACGCAGCCAATCTCTGGGCTCATAGGGCTGCCAGGAGGCCTGCAATGACTGCCCTTCACCATCAGGCCCGTTTGCGCTGGTGTCGGCAACACCTGCACTGGAACCTGAACATGTGGAGGAACGTTATGTTCAGCGATGAGTCCAGATTCTGCCTACGGAAGTTGGATTGTAGGGTCAAAGTGTGGAGAAGACGGGGAGAACGCTATGCTGATTGCTGCACCGATAGAGTAACACCGTTTGGTGGAGGCAGTGTGATGGTGTGGGGCGGTATCTCCATCACTGGAAAAATGAGGCTTGTCATCATTGGAGGCAATCTCAATGCAGAGAGATATTGAGATGAGATTCTGCAACCAGTGGCAATCCCATATCTCCATAGTCTGGGACCGAACTCCATCCTCCAAGATGACAACGCTCGCCCCCACAGAGCGGGGTTTATCAGAGACTACCTCCAGAATTTGGGAGTAGAGAGAATGGAATGGCCTGCCAACAGTCCTGACCTCAACCCAGTTGAACATTTTGGGATCAACTTGGGCGTGCTGTTCGTGCTAGTGACCAACACAACCACGTTGGCTGACTTGCAACAAATCCTGGTTGAGGAGTGGAATGCCATCCCACAGCAGTGTGTTACCACGCTGGTGACCAGCATGAGGAGGAGGTGCCAGGCTGTTGTGGCTGTCTATGGTTCTTCCACACGCTACTGAGGCTCCTGACTGTTTGTTAAATGAATAAATTGTAAAATTGCCAATATGTCTTGTTTCTTTCTTGTTACTGATAGACTTCAGTTTATTGTCTGTTGTTTATTTGTAATTAATTAAGAAAACGATTTAGAGTTAATTGTTTTTTTATTTGACCTTAGAGTATTTTGTGTTGATCAGTGGCAAGGAATCCCAATTAAATCCATTTTGATTTCATGAAGTAAGAAAATAAAATGTGAAGGGGATGAATACTGTGTTTACCCACTGTATATTGTTTATGCTAATAAATCCTAACCTCTATTTTGATCTTTGACCCTGTACACAGCAGACACTTTTTGCCTTTGCATGGCCTTATGCCAGTATGTTGGTGATACCAAACCAGATGGTAGTCACTACTAACTACATGGATTTGTTGAGATTAATGTTCTTTTTTGTTTACTGATGGAAAATGTCTGTCAATATAACTATTTAAAGTAATTATGTTGATAATCCTATAACAGGAATTAACCTCAGTAAATAAACCAAGGCAAACAACATTAACTGCAATCACACAGGAACTGAGAAAAAAAAGCCTTAGGAGTATGATTCAGAATCCACTTAATATATTTGTACATACTTTATGTAAATATTTTATGAGTGGCTTTTTTTCTATGGTGTAAGTTATAATTCCAACAATCGCCACTCATGACCTTTGAGCCCAAAACGATGATTCAGCAGTCTGCATCCATATAACAACACATCTATACATATATTGCACAAGTCCCAGCACTAGGTCTTATCACACTTCACTAAAATTGCACAAATCCATAACAAGGTGGCTCTTGTGGTTGTCCTTAACTCATTGCTGGTTCAATATCTTATATTATTTATATTCTCTAGTGGGTCTGTGTGGCTCAATAGGTAGAGCATGGTGCTGACAACACTGAGGTTGTGGGTTCGATTCCCATTGGGACCACATATACTGAAAGATCTGCTAAATGGTGTATGTTATTATTACTCAAAAACAATATTTAAAAATATATTTTTATTTGGTCTATTGATGCCTCTACCATCCATAATCTAGGGTATATATGTCTATCTCATCAATCTATTTATCTAACTAACTAATATATCTATCTCACAATTTCTAATTAATGATCAAATACTCTCAAATATCTCCGTAATCCTCGCAAATGTCGCTCTCTGTTTCTCTCAGTAATCCTCATAAACAGTCTTTCTCTCAGCAATCACACAAACGATAACTCGACAGACAAACTCCACAAACTTGCACCATGCATTCAAAGATTTCAAGATTTCGTTCCATTTTTAAAACCTTTTGACAGTCGACACCTCGATCATGACATTCGACACCGACTGCCATTTTGAAACGCTGCTCCCAATATTATATTGAATTTGCAAGTGCCGAAACGATCAATACAGTTTCGAGCTTCAGTGTCGAAATTGCCATCCCTACTTTTGGGCTAGAAATAGACAGAAAATTGTGGACTTATGTGTTGCTACGGTGAGAGTCCCCGAAGATGGAACAAAGGAGGCAGTGACTCACCATAGTGCTGGGAGAGCCGTGGAGGATCCAGCAGCGGCTCCGGGTGCAGGAGAATCAGGCAGCAGCGTTCAGGTCTGGCGGTGCTCTGGGGGTTTTGTTCCCTTTGATGGGTCCCTGCAAGGGAGAAGGATTGAGTGAGAGCGGAGGAAGGCTGTCCAGACATCTGGTTGGGGCGAGTAGCTTTCTGGTGATCTGCCATCTAGACATGTAAAAGTTGCTGCCCTTGGATCTGTGTCCTCTGCTCACTTACAGAAAACGTAATCCTTGAGGTGCAGGCGGAAGGGGTAGCAGTGGTGACCTGCAGGCGGTGATGGTGTTCCTCCAGACTGTGTTCGCTCGGATGTTTTACTGGGGAGAGTAGTTTTCTTTTTAAGGGGTTTTGTTGGCCATATAATTGCTTTGTTGGGGTTTGTATTTAATGGCTTGTCTTTTTACAATTGTGAAATTGTCTCTTTTAAAAACGTATCTTTGATGGTGCTGTGGAGTGTGGGAACAGTGGGAGGAATGATCTTGTGGGGGGCAGTGTCACGGTGGGTGGGTTCCACTAGCGTGACAATTTCTTCTGCTTTTCTTTCAGCAGTACCTTAATGCCACGCCACAGAAATGATCCTCTTTTTTTTTCCCTCACTGTTGCAAAGGTTTTGTGGAAAGCTACAATTCTTCAGCTAATAGTGCCGTTTTAATACCTAGCATGTAGGGAGCATGATCACCTTTTGGAGATCAACGCTTCTCACTGGCCAGTCCTCTGGCCAGTCCTTTGCTGCATCTTCCTGGTAAGGTCTTATACTTGATTCTGCTAACTGCTTGTGCATCTGCCAGTTTGCACATGCTTCACAGTCTGCAGTAAAGGTTGCATCCTGTAGGCCTACATACTGATGGTCAGTCTTGCAATGGATGTTGTGATGCAAACACCACTAATGTTCCACTTCTCCGTGCTTTGTGAAGCATATGTATTTTTGATTCACAGCCTTGTGGTATGTCTCATAAGAGACACTGGTGTTTCTGTGTTTTTTTAATTTAGCATTTAGACTTATTCATTTTGGTTGTGTTTTCATCTCTCTCCAATTCCTCTGTCTGTGGACTGTAATCTTGACTGGTATCAAGTGAAACATAACTTGCCATGGGAAACTCGTCACTGATCTCCACTTCCTCCACAAATCCCATTTCCATAGGGAACCTGACTCCAGTTGCTGCAGATTTGTCGGCTGCACATTCATGTTGCAAATCTCCCGTTCCACCACATCCCAAAGGTGCTCTATTGGACTGAGATCTGGTGACGGTGGAGGCCATTGGAATACACTGAACTAATTGTCATGTTCGTGGAACCAGCTTGAGATGACGTGTGCTTTGTGACATGGCACATTATCCTGCTGAAAGTTGCCATTGTTGCATATGATCGAGTCACTTAGATCACATTTCTTCCCCATTCTGATTTTTGGTCTGAACAACAAATGAACCTCTTGATCGTGTCTGCATGCTTTTATGTATTGAGTTGTTGCCACATGATTGGCTGATTAGATCATTGCATTAACAAGCAGGTGTACAGGTGTACCTAATAAAGTGGCCACTGAGTGTATACATTATGTCATTCTCCTGGGTCGACGAGATGTGTGAGTATGTTTCACATAGGAATGTTTTGTATCCATGTGATGGTAACTCATTGCTACAAACATAGCCCACACTTGTCATTCCCCAATAAGTATTTGCTAAACAGCCCCCCCTGCATGGCAACTACCGCCAGCAGTAATATCATGTTGCATAATTGATTCCCTCCAGATATACTGAAATTTGTCTACGGTTCTAGCCAATGTGTTGTCCTTTACAACGTTATGAGGTTTCCTTTGGTTTGCATTTACTATTATGAATGTGCTATGTGCAATGAAGATGATTGAAGTGATTGAAGAGAGTGCATGGACTTCAGAGTTTTGGAAAACTTTATTATTTTCTATTTTTTTTACACTACCATATTCCCATTCTGTGGTTTAACTTGGTAACAATGTATTGTTTTGGTGTTGTACTTGAGATGAGATTTAGGAAGTAAAAAAAATAGAATCTTACAAAATCCATTATTGTAGACAGCCAATTAAATCAGAGGATTCCTCTTTCTCAATCTTTCTTTTTCTTCATGTGTCCCTGAACATTTTTATTATGTGTAGCCTACACAGGACATACTCCTCTCTTTAAAAACATTTATATTCATGGTATGCATTTATGAAACATTTTAAGGAATTCGGGAACAGCAGCTGTCAATTACTTTAGTGCCCAGATTTGATTCAATGTTTTCATTTACTTTGAGGCTTCATCTTAAGAAATGTTTTTATGGTATTTGTTTTCTTTGGGTTGTGTTAATATAGATTTATTCTAATCAGAGAGAACTTATTGTAATGCACTGGGATAAGACAAAAGAGGAATGTTGTTTTGTCCTATTCTGATCATGTACAATGTTCACTTTAAAATGCAATTATTAAACTTGAATCAATATTAAACCACAGTAACCACTGAAAATACTTTTTTCTATTTACAACATGAAAAATGGATGAAAACCACACTTTTATGGTCTCGGTCTCGAAAATGACTCGGAGTGTTCTGGTCTTGGTCTTGAATAGGTCTCGAACCCCTGTAAGGCTTGGTCTCGAATCTCCATCAGTTTTGGTCTTGAATCGGACAAGAATATATATAATAATATTAATATAATCTCTGATGGACTAGCTGGCTAAAGTTACAAGCCAATTATTTAACCAATTATTTTAATGAGGTAATGGAGTATATTTCCTCATGGTTTTTTCAAGCATATGTTTCACAGCTTTTTACATGCTCTCAAGTGTTTCTGCTCTTGCCAACCATTTTTGCTAACGTTATCAACAGGACAGACTTTATCTAGGTTGCCAACTGTCTCCCCTAGCAACGAAAAGCACGTACTGCCCTCTCAACCTTCTCAGCTTCATCCCGTAGTTCTCCCTACCAATTGGCCCTCAGAGAAAAAAAATGTGGTGTGGGCGTGGCCTACAACAGTACTAGCCAATAGCGTAAAGCTATAATCGTGCCGCTACTGCTTGAAGTTTTGACAAACGGCTAGGTCAGGCATGATCCTACGTATGGATGGATAAAAAATATGATTACAAGTTGCTGTGAAAACACCTGTCAAAATTCTGTACATAAACCCAGATGCAGACATTCAAATTGAAGTAGTACATACAGAGTGTTGTGAGCATAAACTGGCTTTAGCAGGTTGACGTGATACACCTGCTCCTTTTTCTGGCAATTTGGTTGACTGACCTGAATGAAAGGTGACTGGCCCTACCTGCTTCACAATATGGCCCCTGCCACATCGCCAGGAATTTACATTCGGTGGTGAGGAGTAGCACCAAGACACGGTCTCTTGGTTGGAAGGCGTGAGGCTGTGTGGGGCAGTTGTATATCTGCTGTTGCGCTCGCTGAGTGGACAACATATGCTCTTTAATGATGGGCATCACCTTCGCTACTCGAGTGTGCATCCCCACCACATGCTCCACTAGAGATCGCTGTTGGGATGGCTGCTCTTCCCACACCTCCCTAGCAATGTCTAGTAGTCCTTGGGGTCGATGGGCATACAGCAGCTTGAATGGTAAAAAGCAGATGGTGGACTGTGGCACCTCCCTGACAGCAAAGAAAACATATGGCAACAATTTATCCCAGTCCCGCCCCTCGGTATTGATTACCTTCCTGAGCAGGAATTTCAGGGTTTGATTGAACCGCTCCACCAGCCCATCTGTCTTTAGGGTGGTAAACTGACTGTCACATGCCATGTGACAATCCCTGGACTGGAGCAGAGCAGCCGATGGTAAGAACTGTCAGAGGAGTGGGGTTTGCCGGTCTACGGACCAGGGGCCGTATTCACAAATAATTTTATCTTACCACTAGGAGTACTTCTAAATCGCACTAAAACCTTTTAGTTAGGAGTCCCACCTTAAAACCTATTCACAAAGCTGCAAAGACAAACTCATACTAAGGAATTCCTAGAATTTTCAAGCTAAGAGTGAGGGCAGGGTTGACGTCATTGCTATGAATGACGTTGTTTCTCATGAACGAGTTTACTCAGAATGCCCACAGCGATTGGCTGATATAGGGGATGGGTCTCTGCCCGCGATTTCAACCTAGCAAATAAATTATATGCTACTGTAAAGGGGTATGTAGGACTACCTGTTCCTGTTATATTCTAGTGGTGTAACGGATCGCAGTTGATCCGTGATCCGTACGGATCAACCCCCACGGTTTGGCACGCATATGATCCGCGGATTAATAGCTAAATTGAACCATCATAGAGAAATACAGTTTTTCTGCCGCTGTTACATTTTAAAGTAACAATTCCCTAAATCTCGATGCAGAGTTACAGTGAAGAGATAGACAACCATGTATGTTTTGGTTTGCTTTGTTTTTCATACTAAATGCCTTTCTGGGAGGCAGGTTTTTAGAAACGCGACCGAATTAAATATAATTTAAACATTAGCAATCTTTAAATTTTTTATTAAATAAATTCAGGCATAAGACCACCCTAGTTAAATCGCCTAAAGCATACTGAATCTAAAAATGTATTTTGTGAAATTTTCGAATAAAGATTTAGTGAAATAACTTAAATTGAAAAACTGAAATGATCATTCATTTAATTCCTTGAGAATAGTTCCTGGTAATTTTTGGTGGAAACGCGCCTTTGGCCCCCGTTATTAATTTTTTTGCTGATCCGAAAAATGATCCGATGCACCCCTATTATATTCTAATAAAGATTCTAAAATAAAAATGTAGGCTATGTGTCACTGATTTAACATGAAACCAAGAATACTGACTAGTCAATTGGTTACATGTCTGCATCTCGTAAACAATCAGCGGGTATCTATATATAATATATATAATATTAAATATATAATACCCTCGGGATTGAGGCGGTACCTTTTTATGAGCTCTGTATCATTCAATATCTCCAAAGTGTTGACGCGATTGCGACTAGACGATTGCCGGCTGCAGCAGATTTTTGGATCGCCATGAGTAGGTCTTTAGCGACTTAGAAGTCCTCTTGACTGCTTCTAACTTCTCCTGGACTTAGGAGCTGTTTTTAGCTCTCAAACCCTTTGTGAAATACTCTTATCCCCAAAATTTAGGACTCCTAAATTTATGAGTGACACGCCCATTATTTTTCGGAGTTGCTCCTAAATTGCGGAGTTACGACCAACTTTTACCCTTAAAATGCTTTGTGAATACGGCCCCAGATCTTTCTTTTTCTCACTCTCCCCCAGACGCGGGGAAGCAAAACAGTGGGAGACCGAGAAAACAATGAACTAAAATAACAAACTAAAATAACCAACAATAAATGAAAGCCTGCCTCCTCTGAGGGGGAATCCCCTTTCGGGGGAACACACAACAAAGACAGTCAGCGGCTTTCCACACCGCTCCCATGCATCCACATTTAACACACATCAACACTTAATGGGACAGGGTAGAACTCTACGCCTACTCCCACTGTCCCGACACACTCAACACACATCTCGAACAGTACACCGTGCCTCTTCAGTCTGGAGTTCCCCTAGAACCTCCCCAGGCACACACATATCCAGTGACTTTTCAAGTGCTTCCCAAACCCATGCACACAGAGACACTCAAACTTTTCAGCCCGAGTTCTCTTTTGACCCAAACACACAGAGACCCTCACCACTCTTCACCGTGAGAGTTCTCTGGCAACCAGCCCTGAGGCACTCTCCACTCTTTCAGTGAGAGTTCTCGGGCCATTGTCCCGAAACACTCTCCACTGCCCGAGTGCGAGTTCTCTTTCAATCACACAGAGGGCGAGAGGCGGACACTATTTCAGTTATCACAATTACTCCACACCTTCTCAATTCACATTCTCACACACCACCAGGAAAGTGAAGAATCACTTACCAATTAACACCAATTAAATAATAATTAAATCAATTATGGCCTTTGGAGCAACCTTCCGGGCAACAGTTCACACTCTCACACCCTGCGAGAGTGCCAAACCTGCCCCCGGAAAGTCTCACTGCTCCAAAGACCAATGCCCCCAACCAGAGAGTGGCAGGGGCCCCACGAGATCCATCCCTATCCATTCAAAGGGCATGTCGATGATTGGGAGGGGGATGAGTAGTGCCCTAGGGGGATGAACGGGAGAGGTTATTTGACATTGTAGGCAGGCCCGACAGTAGTCTTTTACCGCCCTGTAGATTCCCGGCAATGAGTAGCGATGCAGTAGCCTCTCTGTTGTTTTCTCGGCTCCTAGATGTGCCCCCAGGATGTGCTCCCAGATGTGCCCTCAGGATGTGCCCCTAGGATGTGCGCGTGTCCTAGCTACAGCACTACCAGAACGTACACCAGCAGCTGCATGCGCTCTTCTCCCTGGAAATTGTCTACTTGGTAAAGCAAGTATGGTTTCCCTGCAGGGGGCGCTGGTCAGGAAACGCCCGTCCACTTCCTGCCTCCGGCTAAACTGGAGTCTGCCATACTGGCCCTGTAGCATGGGAGTTATAAATGGGTTAGTGTCAAGGTTAATTACCTCACCTTCCCCATCTCCGTCAGTGCTGTCATCATTTGAGGTGGAGTTAGCGGATCCTGGAAACTGGCCAGGGGCATTCCTGCAGGGTGTCGGTGGGGCTCCTGGTCTGGCTGCTCACAACCCGGGGTCTAGGTGCACTGACAACTGGAGGGGGGTGAGAAGTGGTCATCAGCTGGGGCTCGTGCATCTTTCAGATGGCGGAAGTGTATAGGCGTTCAAACCCCGGGCTGTTCCAGACGCCCAGCAGTGGCACTTGCAGACTCTTCAATACACCAGCTGTCACGGTCCAGGCCCCTCTGTCTCTGTGGATCCTTATCCTGATGCATGGGACAGGCTGGGTATGCCCGTGCATGCAGGTGAGGGCTAGAGATTTCGCCGGGGTGCCTTGGGTTGGAACGTAGTCGGGGCGCACAAGTGTGACGGCGCTTCCAGGGTCCAGTAGCGCGGTGATGTCTTGGTGGCCCAGCCAGACCTGATGTGTGCGAGCCTGGGACATGGGGAGCTCGAGGTTGGGATCCAGTAGGTTGCAGGCTCATTTGTAGCTCTGGTGGCTGGTTCCTGGGTCAGTCAGCATCGGATCATCCACTCCTGGGCAGTGCCGCTCCACATGGCCAAGACCCCCGCACCAAAGTGGTTCTGGTGCTCTCTCTCCCCTCTAGCTGGGGGTTCCCTGGTGGGTGGCATCCGGCTCCTCCAGCCGTCATCTGTGGCTGGGGACACGGAGCAGTCGGGGCACTGGTATGGGCTTCTCGCTGCGGGTAGACCTCAGGAGATCACAATAGTTATCATACACTTCTAATAACTCGATAAAATCCTTGACGTGTTTTAGTTGTCGCTGTCTCACCATTTTCTTGGCCTCATAGGGTAGGGAGCACAGACAGTGTTCCATAGCTACTTGCTCTGTTATGGTTTCCACTGTCCTGTCTGGCCCACACAGCCAGGTCAGCTGGAGCAGGTCTCCAGGCTTTCCATCACCACAGCTGACCCTCGTTTCAGCAAACGGCCAGCTCCCGTCAGTACAATTAGCTGCACAAACCTGTTTGTCCCATTCGCTGCTTGCATTTGCAGGCAGCCTGAGGGGAGCTGTGAGACTGCCCCGTCACCCTCCCGTCACCTTGCCACATGCTCTTTTAAAGGTTCTACTTTGTGCAGTATTTGACTAATACAGTCTACAACTGATTTCTACAGCACGATTATTTACTGTATTCAATATACAGTATATTATTGCCACTTCTACAGTAATAGTTATGTTCCCTATTATTGCACTACAAATCTTGATATGCACCCATTTTTGAAATTATTTAATTATGCTCTAAGTTCTCATTTTTGGAGTACACATAGAAAAATATTTGCAAGTAAAGGAAATTTAGAGCATAAGAAAACATAATGACGAGAACGGGCTGTTCAGCCCATCTAGGCTCATCATGTCCTAATCTAAAGAGTATCTAGTACTGCATCTAGGCTGGACTTGAATAGCCAAAATGTTTCTGCATCTACTACCTGACCTGGCAAGCGGTACTCTCTGTGTAAAGAAATTCTTCCCAATATCTGTGCAGAATTTGCCTTTAACTAATTTCCACCTGTGGCCTCTGGTTCTGCTAACCAAACTTATCTTAAAAAATCTTTGGTAGTTCACTTCTAAAATCCCTTTTAGGAATTTAAAAACCTAAATCAAATCCCCCCTAAGTCTCATTTTTTTAATTTTTTGTGCAGGGTGCACACTGGTTAGTTACCATCTCGACCATCTTTTTTTTTTTAGAAAGCTAGGTGTCAGTATTAGTATCAGATGTCACATGTCCTACTGTGAAGTAAGTTGCTTGTACATGAGCCAATAACGTGCCAGTGTGCGTTTTGTGTGCCTGTGTGTGTAGGTATGTGTCGGGAGTGGGAGATACAGCTTTCTGACACTGTTATACTTACCCATGAGTACAATATTAAGTGCAACAGAAATAATATTTGCTGTATAATGTCTGTTGGCGATGTATACGGTAGTGCTGAACAGTAATTTGATGGATCAGATCAGTTCCATATCAGGATTGCTGTGATTAATACACAGCACCACAAGGTGGCACACTGGGATAGAATACTGTAAATGCACACACTGCAACTGGTACAGTAGAATGGAAGTAGTGATGGCACAGTACTCTCAAACAGTCTACACCATACACATTGCGTAAACAGTGCGTCCGTTGCGTGTCAATGCAGCGCTGCAAGCTATTCCTGTGTACAGTGGTTCCCTTAGTGTTGCGTTAAGGCTTGGTTTAAAGCTGTGTTCCTAGTAGCCTTCACAGTCTGCAGTGGGATAGCATCGAAAATTATAAGGACATTATATGGCACATGGCTTATGAGCAAGGCAACCTAAGAGTTTATCCCTAGGGCCTCCTTCCCTGTTTCTGTTCCTGTTTTCTCCCTTCTCCGTCTGTTACCTGCCACTAGTGATGGGACAGTGAGACTTGGTCAACCTCAGCACGAGTGGGGCAATTATATTGATTTGGAAGTCAGTCATGTTTTTATTTTGGCTAATACAAATCCGTAACTGACAGCACAATATCCCCGTCCATTATGGGGTTCATGCAACATGAACTCTCTGTTGCTACCGGTCACCTGTCTCCAGGACTCTGACCCCACACTCATCTGAGCTATAACCCTTGCTCCCACCCCTTTGGCTCCTCCCCCTCACCTCCTCTCCCGTCATTGGCTGCCTCTCCTCCTTGTTCAAACAAGTCAGTGTCCTCCCACAGATAATGTTTTTTTATTTGTGCAGACTCCTGCCTGCACACTTTCCAGTCCTGCTTCCTTCTGGAGAGCTCTATGTGAACTGCCCTCTCATCCCTGCCCATGACATACTCCTAATGGCACTCCGGTTTACCCCCCCTTAAACAGACATCCACTCCATCCCACATTGAGTCCCCCCCTCGCTAATCAGTCTGCCACTTTCGTCCTGTGATACTTTTCATGCTGCCTAGTTTTCTGAGCTGTTTGAATGTGATGGGATTGGTTGTGTTATTGTTGTATTATATCAATTTGCACTTGCCTACTTACGTTTGCGCCAAGCCCTTCCAATGACTACTAGCCTCGCAAGTTTCTCTGCACATATGTAATGCATATAACTGCACACACTGTCCTCTATTCATCACAACATAAATACAGTGCATACTTTTATACATAAAAATTAAAATAGGTTATCTTATTAAGGTACTAAAGTTTGTGTCCAATACATTGTGCTTAACCCTTTTACAAGGGCAGTATTTCAGTTTTGTCAGAGAATTCCACAAGCTGAACAAAATATTCTGGTCTAGCGTATAACACATGGGTTCATCGAGAGAGAGAGAGAGAGAGAGAGAGAGAGAGAGAGAGAGAGAGAGAGAGAGAGAGAGAGAGAGATCGATGATTCATAAAACAAAACAAGCAGGAAGTCATGTCAGAGACCTGGAACTAATCTTCCAAAACCCAGCATTTCAGAGGGATTTTGATCTCTAATTCACCTTGAGCTGAAGCCATTGGTCTTGTTTTACGACAGGGCACCTGTGCTACTTTCCATCAACTTAAATGTTTGGGCAGTAAAACTGTCTCATGCATCTTATTAAATATATATGAGTAGAGACAGACTATGCAACCTGCAAAAAAGTATACACAAAGCTGTTCTTTTTAACTGTTGCTTCACCATGTGCCATTTGTACTAGCTTCTATTTATATTACCAGTTGATGCACTTTTATCAAACAACATACTAAAAGATCATTGGAACCTACCAGAGAATTATGGACATTTAATATTGACAGACAATCCACAAAATTATTATAACAGAAAATGTCAGTAGGGGATTCTTAAAAAAATACTTAATACATTAAGTATTGAGAGGTGTTTTAAATTAAATTAGTTATAACTGAGTAAATTCATTATAATTTAATTGATTTAAGGAAAGGACCTTGTGGTTAGATCATAAAACCTTGTGCAGTGCATTGTTGTGGAAAAGGTATGGAGGGAGTTGTGGAAAACCAAGGCACGCTGGCTCCAACAGAAAGCTGCTCTTCAAAAGAAGTGCATTTTCCTGATTTGACCACTCAGGGTATCAACTCCTACAGACCCATGTGGTCATTGTACTGTTGAGAACTGCCTTGCAAGCAGAAGCACTAATGAGAGCCATTGTTTCCTGTTGTTTTTCATCCAGAGGGCCTCTTCATTGTCTCTCTGAACCACAGTAATACGAGTGTGTCAGTCCTGTTGATGAAAGAGGCCACTGCACTGTATGTATATTAATAGGAGGTTGTGCTCATGGAAAGGGGAAGAGAGATCAGGCTGGCTGGATGACACAAGGCCTCCACCTGGAGGAAGAGACACAAAGACGAGTGATGGGAGAGGGGGCGTGCCTTGGCTGAAGATGGCATAAGATCAGAAGCCACTGCACTGGACCTCGCTGTGACCAGCAAATCACAGCTGCGCGGACCCAGATATCAATGACCTAACTAGAGGTCACAACCTCTGCCTCTGGCTTGAGTGTGTTTTATCATTTGGACAATACATTTGGAGTTTGCCTTGGATGTACATGTCAGCACCCTCACAAAGGCGAGGCAAAGTCAATGTGACACCTTCTGGTGTCATGGTGATCGTGGGAATTAGATTACAATTCTCCCACGGTGAACAGAATAGGGTGTAGGAGATCAGCTGAGACATGACAAATGCATGTCAAACTGAAGACTTTAGGGTTAATACCTTCAGGGGGTAGAGAAAGACCATAATTTCATCCTTTTTTTGGAGGAATTGCTGCATGAAAGGTTGGTAACGGGGCCACCTCAAAACTCAAAACTCACCTCACCAAAAAAATGTATGTAAAAATCTGAATCAGTTTGATTCTGTGTGTCTGTGGCCAGTGAGCTGTCTGCTGTGCACTGCGGCAGGTCCCCAAGGTTGTTAGCGTGCCCAGCTGTGAACTCCATGTTTCTGTCAGCGAGGTTGTTCATTGTGCACTCTGGGCTCTTGATTGAGGATATCCTCTCAGCAATTGCTCCGGGTCCTGAAACGGAATGCCCCAGCAACCACCCGCCCCCCCCCCCACCCCCTCTCTCCCCCCTACTCTGAGCGCTGCGCAGACTGAGCACAGCTGGATTATTTTCCCATGTGAAAAAAACATGCCACAGCTGGAGCAAAAGTGCAGATTATCTGCCCATGTCTATGTCAGAGAGGCTGTTTGGCCCATGCTGTATGGGGCAAGCTTAAGTTTACGAATTCAACTTCCTGTTGATTTGTCCCCCTGGGGATTGCATGCACATTGTGCTTATAACTGCAGTTATCCCCACCTACACTCTGATCTTCCCAGCTACCATTGGACAGTTAACCAGGTCATCTGGATTGATGTGTAGAGGTTTTAATGCCATAATGATCCTGCCTTGGACTACATTTTGGATTGAAGTTCTAATTTAAGACCCTCTCCACATACACACACACATGCACACACACTCATGACAATTGTGCATGTGCTCACAGAAACACACACACACACACACAGGACATGTGTCCATATGCTCACGGAAGCGCGCACACACACACACACACACACACACACACACACACACACACACACTCACGCACACTTCTCCACATAAACCTCTGTTCTGTTCACTGTTCAGGTTCATAAAGAAAGCAGAGGGGAGTGGTTTGCACATATTTTAGCAATGCATGTGTCTGTGTGCATGTTTCTGCAGGAGTGTGCGTGTGTGTGTACATGTGGGAAAAGGCGGGTGAGCCCTTCTCAAGCCTGCTCTGATTTGGCTGGGTTACACCCAACCCTTGTGACCTTCTCCTCACACTGAGAAAGCAAGGTCCTTCATTAAAAGGGTCTCATCAGGGACTGATTAGGCACACACACACTAATTGATGCGGTGTCTCCCCGCTCGCAGAGGCTGCTTGCGCACGGCGGCCCGTCATGTATTGTTGTATTGTTTACAAAGGGAAGCGTCGTACTGAGATGACCGGAGTTGGGTTTTCACCTCTGCCTCCAGGGGACCCCGCCCAGCTCTGGAGGCTCTAGGGGCGGGGCCTTGCACCCGGAGCCAGGGCCGAGCGACAGCCTGGCTCGTCGGAGGATGGCTTGCATTGTCTGCGATTCCTTCTCAGGGAATTCCTCTGCTCCCCCCCGGGACATCGCACTGAAAACAATGGGCCCTGTGTGGGCCGGAGTGTGCAGGCCATCATTCGTGGCTGGCCGGCCCTTCTCTCTCCTGCCACGCCCGCCATGTCCGCCGGCCAGAGGAGACTTGTCCCCTCCCTGGAAAAAAAGGTGGAAGAGGATCATAAAAAATCGGAAGTGCCGTGTCCAAGCCACTCAGACTCAGAGAGCTGGGGTGCGTGTCTGATAGCCATTAATATTCCTGATGTGCCTGTTGAGCAAAGCCCATCTCCCCTGTCACTGGCCATCTGAAATATGGCACAATAGTGTTTATTTCAAGCAGGGGCCATGGATCGGATGTTATTAAAATGTTACCCCTGTGCCCCGTTCTTCCAAGAGCTCTTTAGCGAGCCCCGCTGTTCTGCAAATATCTGGAAGTCCGCTCGCTTCTGGGAATTGGAGCCACACACTTCAGGCCTTACAAAACATAGTTCACTTCCTACTCTTTTGTTCTCGCTGCTCTTTTTTTTCAAACTCCATAGTTGCAGATGGTAAATGAGGTGTTCAGTCTAATGAACATGGCCATGTTGATATAAATGTTGGTGTAAATCCTCAGTGCCTCAACCATATCGAGGCACTGAAGAACAGGATGTCTTCATGCTACAACATCAAATTAGAAAAGCTAATTTTTTGACAGGGGGCATTCAATTAATGTAGAATGTACAATTAACCTGTCTGTCTCCATAATTGCTCCTGAGCAAGTCAGTGTGCAATATAATATATGCCTTTCATTAAAAAGATATGAAATCAGTGCATTATTTTTTGTTTAGTCCAAAACCTCTATTCTGTGAGCACAATTGAAGGTTGACACAACTGTACTCGTTTAAAAAATAATAATAATACAGATTGGTTTAAATGCAATACATGTTCAGGTGTACATTTAAAAAATACAAGAAGCTGTAAAACAGCAACGTATTGCACAGAATCATCAGAATAGTTTTGCTTGCAGCACAGGTTTGGAAAAAATGCCTAACAATTTCACACTTGCAGAACTCATGTTGCATTCCTCAGGAGTGCTGCAAATGAATGGGGTTGAAAGTGAGGTCAGCTGTTTCAGTTCAGAACAAATTATACTATTTATGGTTCAGCTGTGAATACTGCTTAAAAACTCCAGATTCCAGAAAAACAACAAAAAGGAAACAAAAAACAAATATTACAAACAAACAAAACATGGTAGAGAGCCACTCTGATTTAGCAAGTTAATTTGAACGCTCTGGTACTCTGCTTCTGGGCTCCTGAGATTTTTTCTTTTTTTAAGTTAGTCTTTTCATCTTTTACAAACAATGGGGCACATATGTGGTCCATTTTTCATCTCAGGTGTCGAAGTGAGAGGAGGTGGAAGTGCTGTCTGGCTCCATTTCACCCCTGATGCAAGACTTCCTGTAGGAAATCTCTTTGGGAAGAAGGGAGATGGTAGCTTCCGAAAGAAGGAGAGAGAAAGAGGGAAAAAAGCATGCAAATAAAATAAAGAACAGTCCAGGGGTCCTTCTGGCAGGTACATGCTTGCCTGTCATAAAAATTAAACCCACCTAGAGTGGTGTGGTCTCTCTCGGGGGACCGGTATTAGCTAACTCTACATATCTTTTCTTTTTTTTGGGGGGGGGTTCACTCAGTTTCTTCCTGTCCCAGTCAGCTGCTGGAGAAGGCTACTTTGCTCATTATTAATCTGGACCTGCTCAGAACACACTGGCTATTTTTCGCTCACTCAGGGGTTGCTTTGGGGAGCTGTACATCTGGGTCCCAGCACTGGATGAGGTCAGACCTGGCGCTGACCCAAAACCCCGGCCGCACAGAGAGTGCCTCCGCGGGGTCGGCTGCGCCTGTTTTTCCTTCCTGTGCCTCTGTGACATCTTCCTGCCGGAGCGAGCCTCTGGGAGCCATTTCAAGGAGGCCCAGGCCCTCCGAAATTGGGAGGGCTGACAGCAGCAAATTCTAATTGGGCTGGGTCTTGACGGAGCAGATGGAGAGGCAGGGGTATATGTGGCCCAGACCCGCAGCCTGTACCACTTCCAGGCGGCTGATAATGGACTTTCCATATATGCAGCACTGGGAGGCCTTCCTTGACATTGTGAACACCGTCTACAGTCTGACCACCTTGCTACACGTCCAGACGGGAGCTTGTGTCCGTGCCTTGACTGCAGGGACCCCTATTGTAAATACAACTATTTCCAAGTCGGAAATGAGGAGGGAAGCCGAGACCTTAGGAGACTGAGGCAGCTAGGCAACCCACCACCAAAGCAAACAACAAAAGTGGCCCTGCACTTTTGTTCTTTAGGAAAAGGGTTTTACTTGAATACTATTGTTTGACCCCTGTTAATGTGCCGGTTGTCGTGCAGACACAAATCTGGAGATGATATAAACATTTGTTCAATTGAAACAAATTAGAAATATCTAACAAGTGTTTTTTATACACAAACCACCTGGAATGTTAAATAAGTAGGTATTTATGCAGGTTTGTCCCTATTTTATTAAGTGCTTGAAATGTGGTTTTGCTTTGAAATACCATACTAAGTACCAAGAAATAGACACAACTTTTGCTGTGGTGCCTCCTCCCAGTTCCATGCGGTGCACTGTGATAGGTCATATATTTATATTGGTACTTGCAACTTTTTAAGGCTAGATGCCATAAACTATTGTTTTTATTTGGGCATGATTAAACAACTACGAGCTGTACATGGTAGATGCCCATTCCTGATTTGGCAAGCAGGACAGCACAGTTTCCACTGTGTCTTCTGGTTCTGCTTTTTGGACTGTCCGGTACAGGCAAGAAAGATACGTAAACATAAAATGTCATTCTTCCATGAGAAATTCCATAATTTGGTGTTTTGTTGATGATGGTGAAAAAAAACACTGTCTCAGGCGCTGCCCCAGAATCTCTCATAAGTGTTCAATTGAGTTGAAATCTGGTGATTTGAGATGGCCATCGTTTTCACACTCATCAAACCATTCAGTGACCACTCGTGCCCTGTGAATGAGGGCATTGTCTTCCTGGAAGAGCCCATTCCCATCAGGATAGAAATGTTTCACCATAGCATGAAGGTGATGATTCAGAATGGCTTTCTATGTATTGCTGTTAACCTTGGTCTAAAGGTCTAAACCATGCCAGGAAAATGCACCCCACACCATGAACCCTTCATTTACTCAAGTGTTTTATTCATTAATTGATGCAACATAAAACCTAATGAGTGCATGTAATACAATATATTTGACGTGTGTTGTTTATTTAGTAATTTTGCAATAGATTTGGTTTGAGTAATTTCAGATATGTGATTCATATCTCGGGGGGCGGGGGGGCTGGGTAGAAATAAAATCTAGAAATCAACTAAGTCCGTTTTTTTAAATACAAATGGGTATTATTAGTTAGGGAGGATATGGGGTAGTTAGGCATTTACTTTGAAGAAGATTGTTATGTTTGCAATTCTGGTCCTATGGTTTCTTTTGTATTTAGTATTATAATGCTTGATTTTAATATTTAATATGGAAAGAAGGCTGTTTTTCATTATTTTGATGTGCTTTCTATTTAGTATTACAATATAACATGCAGCATAATGATATTTAAGTTGCCATAGTGATTAGGGAACTGAGCTTGGAAAAAAAAACATAAACTAAACAGATGGCTGTACATTCCAATCCCAAATAGAGAACTGCTATTGTATCTATAAGGTTCCCGGTGTGAACTCTCCAATCATATAAATGAATAATATGTAAACAAATTGAAGCTATTTAAGTTGCCATGGTTATTGGCACCTGTAAAACAAATACAAAATTAAATATGTTGATGTGTATGCATATGGGATAAAAAAGCCAAATAAATATTAATTTATCAATAATCTGACATAGTATTGCAACATTTGCAGTTAAACTGCTGAAGGCATCACAGAAGGGGGTCCAGATCCTGGAACTGGGGTAGGCATGGGGGTGAGGGTTGATGGGGGCAGTTCATACTTCTCACACTAATCAAGGCTGTTTGAGGTAGCAAAGCCTTTGAAGTGTGACAGCATGAAAGGTTGTTCTCTAGTCTGTCAGGCAGGGGTAGTGCAAGATGTAAAGAAGTACAGCAAGGTTTTCAAAAATAAAAGTATTTAATTTTGGCAAAAGGATTGGGGAAAAAAGGTTAACTCAAACATACGTTGGAAAAAATGCAGTAACAAAAACATGTTCTTCAGCTAATGTCATCAACTTAAAAGATAACTACTATAAATGTCCATCAAGAGAAAGCAACTCAAACATTCTAGCTTTTTACCGCCAGTTGAGAATTCATCAGGAGAGGCTTCCTCACCGCTTCCTCCACTTTGTCCCTGTGGTGAATATAAAGGCCTTCCATTAAGCAATCACTGGCCTTGATCGCCCCACCATCTAGGGAATGTAGTTCTTTAGGTGGCCGCATTTTGTATTTGTCCCAACTGCAGCCATCAGAAAGGGACATATCTGCCATCAACCACCACTCATGGTGTCACAGAACATGTTTTAAAAAAATGACCAATAGGTGAGCCAGTGGTCACCGCATCTTCCCTCACCTCACTGGGAACACTGGAATTACTCTATTCTGGTGAATAATTTTAATACACTGACCTAGGAAAATAAAACTACATAATAGATTTTACACCCAACATCATAGTGTTGACTGACTGGTAAATATAGAGCAAATGCAAGGAAATTCTGATAGATTGAACAATGATGTCCTTGGCCATTTCTAGCAACATCCTTATGTAAGATATGTGCACCCACACATTTGTTTATGAAACAAATGGTATGGACCACTTTATTAATTGGAATGGCAGACACGCCATCTGCTAAATTACAGGTTGGCAGGGCATACCTCATGAACATTAAAAAACACAAAATAGATCAACAATCAACATAAAAAATACAAAATAAACCTTCAACTGCAGGTCCCATTGGTCACAATAAAACATTCGCTCTCATGGGAGATGTAATATTAATTTATACATTTTACTTTTACGGTGATCCCTTGATTCCTTAATAAAAGGGGTTGATTAACTGCAAATAATTCAAATAATTCCAACCATTTATTTCACCATTTTAATTGCTACTTTCTTAAAAATGAGAAAGGAAAGTTTGGTCCTGGAAGTTACGATAATTCCGTTTCTTCTTTCCCACCGTATTTATTTTTTCTTCCCATTGGGCAATATCTACTCCAACCAATAATATAATCTGTTCAGACCATGTAGCAGGTGACATCATTATTTAGCCATATAATGTTGTGGACATGTGACGCTATTTCAGCCAATAGAACATGCTCAAAACTTGAAAAAATGCCAAATTGCTTTTTTGCGGGAAGTAGATTTCTGGTTATCTAATACTATCCAAAAGATTAATAGTATTGCTTTTAAGGATTTGTTAAAATAATTTCTACAGCCAAAAAACATACATTTCAATAATGCATATCATATAATTTCATACAATAATTTTATATAATCATATAATATAATATAATCATTATTCGTAAGTTCAGTTACTGATTTAAGAAATTGGGATAAATTAATTGACTCTCTGTTGTTTGCCATCAGGGAGGTACCCCAAGCCTCCACAGGGTTTTCCCCATTTGAAATATTGTATGGGCGCCGACCCTGGGGTATTTTGGATTACGTTAAGGGAAACTTAGGAGGAAAGTCCTAGCCCCAGTAAAAATGAAATACAGTACGTCCTGGACTCGCAAGAAAAGCTGTGCTCACTCTGTCAAATTGCACAAGAACATTTGCTCCAGGCCCAGGAACGACAGAGACAGCAATATGATGGGGACACAATTATGAATATTTCAATTGGGAGATAAGGTCCTTGTATTGCTCTCTATATCTGTGTCTAAATTGTTCGCAAAGTGGCAAGGGCCCTTTGAGATCACACAGCAAGTGGGAGATGTTGACTATGAAGTAATTCATTCTGACAGGGGAGGAGCACGTCAAATATACCACCTTAACTTGCTAAAACTGCAGAGGGTGGTAGACCTTGTCTCGTTCTCTATGCCAGAAATTGTGCAAGATGAGCGGGCTGGAAGCACTAAATAACATCACCAGTCTTCCGGTCCCCATTGGCAGATATCTTATCCTGGGGCAGGAGGTAGAGGTGGCACAGTTGCAGCAGTCCTTTTCTGGCATGTTTTCTCTCTTGCCAGGACAAACTGATTGGATGGAACTCTATATACAAACCCTGCCAGGCACTATAGTTCGGAGCTGGGCATATCAGTTAACTGAACACAAGAAGAAGTTGGTTCAAGAAGAATTGGGGAAAATGCTAGACATGGGAGTGATTGATTGAGTCACACAGCAACTGGTGCAGTCCCATCGTTCTTGTCCCCAAGCCCGATGAGCAATTTCTGGCATTACCGTTCAGTTTGCATGGGGCTCCAGCCACTTTCCAGACAGGCTGCATATGCTGCAAGTCAGATCCTTTTTGCGACTGGCAAATTATTATTGCAGGTTTATTCCTGAATTCTCGGCCCTAGCCAGTCCCCTGACCGATCTCCTCCAAAAAGGAGCCTCATATCTGGTCCAGTGGACAGAGCAGTGCCAGGAGGTGTTTCTAAGGATTAAAGCGACTCTGTGTTGTGGTCCAGTGCTGATCAGCCCTGATTTTTCTCTGCCTTTTATCTTGCAGACTGATGCCTAGGATAGGGAATTGGGTGCAGTGCTGTCCCAGGAGGTGGAGGGGGAGGAGCCAATGGTGCTTTACATTAACCAGAAACACCACCCCCCCCGGGAGAGGCCCTCTACAGCACGATTGACAAAAAGCGCGTTTCCACCAAAAATTGCCAGGAACTTGTAGTCGCAGGAACTATTTTCAAGGAATTAAAAGGTTCCTTCAATCCATTACGTCTTCGTTTCCACAGGGGTCTAAAGAACCGCGAAGATTAGGTAAATTAGTCCGCTGGCGCATGTTATTATTCTTCTTCGTACGCCAATGAATGACAATTTCTGTTTTTCAATTTAAGTTATTTCACTAAATCTTTATTTGAAAAATTAACAAAAGACATTTTTACATTGAGTACGCCTTAGGCGATTTAACGAGGGTGGTCTTATGCCTTAATTAATTTAATACAAAATTAAAAGATCACAAATTTTTACATTTTATTAAAATCGGTCGCATTTCTAAAAACCTGCCTCCCAGAAAGGCATTTGTCTATACTTTGTTTTTAGTTTGCTCCATTGATTAATAGATAGATTTTTCCAACTGGTTTGCTAATGCTAATGCATTTTCTGAAAACGGCGGTTGAAACAACGCAGTGAGTCTTTTACCATACTCGACCAATAAGAAATGTTCAGCACTGCAAGCCCCACCACCAAAAGACCTACCTCTTGACTAGGAACATTTTGGGGGGTAAATAAGTCTCCCGAGCTACATTCTGATGCTGGTTGCTGCTACTTCCTTTTCCTGATAATTACCATAAATGTCCCAAGTTCCCTGGAAAAGTTCCTGTGGTGGAAACACGCTTAAAAAGTGCTTTGTGATCAAGTGGGACTCTCTCACCCTCCGGTATTACCTCATCGTACCTGTGTGCTTAAAACTGCTCTGCTCTCTTAGTAGGTGCCTGGAATACGGAAGCTGAATGCAATCTGAGAGAGAATCCACAGCGAAAGTTTGTGTGTGCATGAATGTTTATTGTTTTGCCGAAAGGTGCTTTTTGTTTTGTTTGTTAGTTTGTTTTTAGCTGGAACCCGTGAGGGGGACAGCCAAAGTTTGTTTTGTTCATTTGTATTGCTTTTCTCTCTCCCTGTATCAGTATCGGTTCTCTCTCTCCCTGTGGGAGAGCAAATAAAATCTGGTCCGCAGAGCGATAACTCCATTCCCTGTGTCTTGCTGCTCTGTTCAAATTTGGGTTGTGTCGAATGGCGTGTGATAGAGCCCACCGTCTGCAACTACAGGACCAGCCATTACTCTGGGACCAGCAGTGGCAGGGATGGCAAACTGTGTTCTTCAAGACAGGACTTGTACAAGCGCCTACCGTGATTCCGATACATCCAGAGAAGCTTTCTGTGCATTCAGCAAGCTTATGCCAGCTTCCCTCCCCCTGGGAATGGACAGTGTGGAAGGACACCCTTAATAGGCTGGCAATGCATGGGATGGTCAGATTCAAGTCAAGCAGGCTGGATAAGTACTTGGGATCATCTGTAGTCGTCTGATTGCACCTTGTTCCAGCTGTACTACTGTTGTGTGTGTCCCTCTTTCATGGTCCCTTGTAAGGGAGATTAACCCATATAGGTCTGAAATTGTATCTAATATAGCATGGGGAATGGCGATCTGGCTTTAAATTGCACTAATTAAAGTACAAGTGGTTCTGTGTGGCTCAGTAGGGTGTTGGCAATGCTTAGGTTGGGGGTTCAATTCCCACTGGGACCACATATTAGGGGCTTCCTGTCATTAATAGATGCAGAAAAATTGGTACATGCCTTTGTTACATCTAGATTAGATTATTGCAATGCATTACTGTCTGGCTGTTCCAATGCCTCACTCAGGAGCCTACAACTCGTACAGAATGCTGCTGCAAGGATCCTGACTAGAACAAAGAAATATGAGCACATTAGTCCTGTGTTAGCGTCACTTCACTGGCTTCCTATAAACTATCGTGTAGACTATAAGGTACTCCTCTTAACTTATAAGGTGTTGCATGGACTTGCACCCTCTTACTTGACGGATCTACTTCATCCGTACAATCCCCCACGTTCACTTCGCTCACAAGATGCAGGCAACTTGGTAGTCCCTAGAATATCAAAAATACAGCAGGTGGCAGAGCTTTCTCCTATAGAGCTCCTTTACTGTGGAACAGTCTACCCATCTCTGTGAAGGAGTCAGACACGGTCTCAATTTTCAAGTCTAGGTTAAAAACGCATCTCTTTAGTCTCTCTTATAGTCATTAGGTGCAGATGTGGAGGGGTAGCAATAGAGCCTTCTGGTGCAATGAGCTATCCTTACTGTCACCAATCATAAGTGATGATCCGCCCCTATCAGGACTGCTGATGATGTGGTGGGATGGTCTCTGAGTGCCCTCATGGCTGCGTGCTCCCTGTGCCACTCACCTAATTAGTTATGCTGCCCTAGATTACTTCTGCTGGTGCAAAAGTGTTATCACTACTCTTCCCCCTGATCCGGCGTGATATTTATCATAGTCATAATTGCACCTTTCCTCTTTTCTCCCCGGCTTCGTGGGCACCTGCCCGGAGCTCACCTGCCCCAGAGTCAACCCCCCACCCCTGCCATGTGTTAGCCGGATGCCGCTGGCCCAGACCCTAGCTGCTGGTTCCATCCCCCGCCCTGCCCTGGTATCTGGAGGGATGAGGTCCACCCCACTCCTACACTTAGAATGCCCTTCCAGTGGTCTGTTAAGCCGCATGAGCCTCAAGGACTATTTGTGTTGTTTTTCTCTGTATCCCACAATTTTCCAGGAGTTCATCTCGACCGCCTTTTAAGGGGTCAGGGAATAATTTTCCAGTTTCCTACATTGGCTCCAATGGTTTTCTGGTTTTTTGATTCCCTCTGGAAAATGCCAATTGTGAAGCGCTGTGTGACAACCTGTTTGTAAATGGCGCTATACAAAAATAAAGATTGATTGAAGATTGATTGATTGATATACTGACAAAATGTATGCATTCACTACTGTAAGTCGCTTTGGCTAAAAGCGTCTGCTCAATGGCATGTATTATGTTAACTGATCATAAATACTGATAACTTAGTCTAGTTACAAAGTGCATTGCAAGTGGATAGATAATAAAACCTTAGCTGCACTTCCAAATTCAAAACTATAAAATGTTAACAAATGTTAATAATAATGTTTAACAGTTAATACAATCAAATCTATTAAATTCAGTTGATAAACTAAAAACAGTTGAATTCAACATATTCCTAAATTCTGATCTTTTTGGCATTCATTTTCTTCCATAAACAGTTCCCATGGCTTTTCGACTGAAAAATCTATTTGTCATTCATATCATATTGGGAAGTGATTGGCTTATTTCAGGACTGTTCCAGAATTCAAGTACATTCGTCTTACGTACGTATTCTATCACATTTCTTACATTTTTTTACATTTTAAGCATTTAGCAGACGCTCTTATCCAGAGTGACTTACAAGATGTGTATTAATACATGGTAGGAACAATCAGTTTGCACACGAGGTCAATGCAGTAATACAGCGATAGACATCGTTCTAGGCAGCTGCATACCATACCAACACTGGGAAGGAAAAGGTTAGTAATTTTTTATTATTATTTGTTTTTAGATGAGAAGGCAGGGATACATATACAAGAAGTGTTGATACAAGTCGGCAGTGGTGATGACAATAGGCTAGATGTACAGAATTCAGTGGTAGTGGAGTCTGAAAAGGTGGGTTTTGAGTCTCTTGCGGAGGATCGCAAGTAATTCTGCGGTCCTGACCGATTGCGGAAGGTTGACAGAGAAGAGGCGAGACCACGAGGAGCAGCTGCCGGGCGCCCGGAGGGATGAGACAGTCAGTTTGCCCGAGGAAGCTGAGCGGAGGGGTCTGGCTGGGGTGTAGGGTGTGATGAGTGTCTGGAGGTAAGGGGGAGCAGTTCCTCTAGCCGCCTGAAAAGCAAGCACCAGTGATTTGAATCTGATGCGAATTGCGATGGGGAGCCAGTGCAGAGAGGAGAGTAGAGGGGTGACGTGGGTGAACTTGGGTTGATTGAACACCAGACATGTGGCAGCATTCTGGACTAGTTGCTGTGGCTTGATGGCACAGGCCGGTAGGCCTGCCAGCAAGGAATTGCAGTAGTCCAGGCGTGAGATCATCAGGGTCTGGACCAGGAGTTTTGTAGCCTCTTGTGTGAGGAACGGTCAGATCCTCCGGATGCTGTGGAGGGAGAATTGGCAGGTCCGGGTGATCGCTGCTATGTGGCCCGAGAAGCGCAGCTGGTCGTCTAGGGTCATTCCAAGACTCCTAGCAGACTGGGACGGAGACACTATGGAGCCTTCCACAGTGATTGAAGCATCAATCATTGGGGAGCCCTTCGCTGGGAGGAAGAGCAGCTCAGTCTTCCCCAGGTTCAGCTTCAGGTGGTGGGTGGACATCCAGGCAGAGATGTCAGCCAGGCATGCAGAGATCCTTGCCGGGACGGACATCTCAGATGGAGAGAAGGAGAGAAAGAGTTGAGTGTCGTCAGCATAACAGTGGTAAGAAAAACCATGAGCAGAGATAACAGAACCAAGTGACTTAGTGTACACGGAAAATAGGACTGGGCCTAGCACTGAGCCCTGCGGGACTCCGGTAGAGAGGGTGTGGGGAGAGAAGAGGGATCTTCTCCAGGCCACCAGGTAGGACATGTCAGCTAGGTATGACTTGAACCATGTCAGTGCAGATCCAGAGATTCCCATCTCGGATGAGAGATGAGAGCAGGATCTGGTGGTCCACGGTATCAAATGCAGCTGACAGGTCGAGGAGGAGGACGGAGCTAAGGGATTGGGACTTAGCCGTTTGAAGAGCCTCAGTGACCACAAGGAGAGCAGTCTCTGTGGAGTGGCCTGCCTTGAACCCAGATTGGTTAGATCTGTTAGAATTGCGGTTTTGTGCCGCTTTCTTCCATTACTAGTTTGTTTTCGGGGACCAGCTTTTGGAAATGGCTGGAGGTCCTCTGGAGTTGGTAGTCTGCTGCCAGCACTGGCATTGCTGGGTAAGGGTGAGCTGGCATGGGAACTGAACGGGTCTGCGTCTGTGCTTGTGCCTGGCAGGGCAGGGGGTTGGTACTGGGGCCTGGCGGTGCAGGGCGATCCGTAACATAGGATGGCACAAACTCAGTTTCCAAAAATACATCCCTGTTGTAAGGCTGTACCCGAGCTACCCTAAAGCCAGCCTGAATGTTCAAGGGGGTTGCCGCCACAGGATAAGCGATTGTCACAATCCCAGGAATGTCATAAATGGACATTGTTCTCCCAGGATTGTTCCTCATCCATGCATCACACGCTGTGTTGATGTGCCTTTTTAGCAGCCCATAGACAGACCTGTCTAATGGTTGAAGCCGATGAGAGCAGTGGGGTGGGAATGACACCATAATTATGCTGTTTTCTTTGGCACAATTGAGTCCATCAATGGACATATGAGATTCGTGGTTGTCCAAAAGGAGTAAACATGGTTTCTCCTTTGAGCATTTTGTATGCTCAATGAAATGTTTCAGGAAGTCAAAAAAGTGCACATCTTTCATCCACCCCGAGGGATTTGCCGCTCCCTTGCTGCCAGGTGGTCCGTTGTTTAAAAAATGGTCGCAGAAGTTGACACGGGGAAATATGAAATATGGAGGTATACTATTTCCTGTGGCTGAGACAGCACAGGCCAGTGTGACAAGCGTCCCCCTTTCAGTGGAGGTCAGTGACCCTACTTGTTTGAATCCGCGTCTGGCCACTACTTTGTCAGGTTTATGGACCGTGGTCACCCCAGTTTTGTCGACATTCCATATGTCCCCTGGTCCAAATTGATGTCTGTCTAGCACATTTGCTAAATTGTCGAAGAAGGCATTGACATTTTCTCAGTTGAAGCTACTAGCTCTGGCAAGGCTAGTTGCCTCAGGCTTTCTTAGCGACAGCATTGGGTGCCGTTTTAAGAAGGCTGTACACCACAGCTGGCCTTTTCTGTTTCTGCCCACATTGGTGTGAACTTCAGCTTGTGTGCCACAGCAAACTGGTAGGCAAGTCTTTTGATCTCACTTGGCGACAGACCAAAATAAATGTCAGCTGACCTAGCGATATAATCAATCAATCAATCAATCTTTATTTTTGTATAGCGCCATTTACAAACAGGTTGTCACACAGCGCTTCACAATTGGCATTTTCCAGAGGGAATCAAAAAACCAGAAAACCATTGGAGCCAATGTAGGAAACTGGAAAATTATTCCCTGACCCCTTAAAAGGCGGTCGAGATGAACTCCTGGAAAATTGTGGGATACAGAGAAAAACAACACAAATAGTCCTTGAGGCTCATGCGGCTTAACAGACCACTGGAAGGGCATTCTAAGTGTAGGAGTGGGGTGGACCTCATCCCTCCAGATACCAGGGCAGGGCGGGGGATGGAACCAGCAGCTAGGGTCTGGGCCAGCGGCATCCGGCTAACACATGGCAGGGGTGGGGGTTGACTCTGGGGCAGGTGAGCTCCGGGCAGGTGCCCACGAAGCCGGGGAGAAAAGAGGAAAGGTGCAATTATGACTATGATAAATATCACGCCGGATCAGGGGGAAGAGTAGTGATAACACTATAATAATAATAATAAAATAATAATGACACGCTGCATCTCCAAATCAGGTGGAAATACCTGCCGTGGCTTTCTATAGCCAACCACTGTTGTTGGCATGGCTGCCTGACTGACAATTTATTCGCTGGTAACCTTTTCACAATACCGAGTCAGAGTACGGTAATTTATATTAAAATCGTTTGCTGTGCTTCTGATTGATTTGTTCTCCAGCTTCACCTGCCTGACTGCCTTCAACATTATGTCAGGAGGTGTGCTGCCATTCTCTGTCTTTCTTTTATAATTTCTCACCATTATCTCACTTTCTTTTGTTCCTTCATTCGTTCGTTCCTTTCTTCCTTCCCTCAATGCTTCTTTCCTTCAAAAACACATTTCAATTAGCCTCATGTGACAACTTGCCTCAACGCCATTGAGACAACTTGCCCCAAACGGGCATGTGGGCTAATGTTTGCTAAATCTCAAGGCTAGTTCAACATAGGACTGCAGCTAACATATCAAGAGACACCTTATTGTCTCCTTTATTCGGTACACAAATATAATTTTGAACATTTATACCTAACAGTTTTATTACATAAAATGTAAGGTGCCATTTACTTACTTTTGAAGGAGACAAACACGAAACTTGTGCTCACATGTAATTAAAGTGATCTTTGACCACCTGTGAAAAGGAATTTGAATCTGACCCTAGTTGCAACAAAGTAGCTATTTGATTTTTGAGATAGTGCCCCTGTGGTTGGAGGTATGAACAGTGTGACAACTTACCCGTGTGACAACTTACCCCGCTCTCCCCTATATAAGTCTCTGATATAGCTATTGAGACTAGAAGCAACAGCCAGCGCACAACTGAAATAAGCTGCAGCCTCGCTCTGAATTGCCACACAGTGAATGCTCATTCTATTACTAAACCCATACAGTATTATACAGACTGCCACACAATAAATGTTACTTCATTATTATATTACCATATCCATATACAATTCTGTACACATTTCTTAATTTCACAGCAATCCCACCCGTACTGTGAATGGCCTTAAACACATTGTTAAGAAACCCATTGTTACTGACGTACTGTTTTTACTTAACCATGTGAAATCATAACTTATACAGTCATTCTCCTGTCTGTACACAATTTTGCCAATTATATTAATTAAAACCCCTGTTGCTGGAGACAGATTGCTCTTAAATAACAAAATCACCAATTCAAATCACAAATAACCAAGTCAAATCACAATTTCTTCTTCTTCTTCTTCTTCTTAAAGTCTTTATTAAACACAAATACTGCTCATCTCATCATGGAATGTATTCAGTGTTTGTGTCCTGTAAATGTGGATTGCTGTTGCTATTGACCTGTAGACCCACTAGATGGTGCTGTATAAAAAGTTGTACAGAAAATAAAAGTTGCTTTCAGAAAGAAGTCTTTACACTTCTGAAATGCAAATACAAACCATACAGTCTGTACATCTGTAAAATACAATTCCTAAAATGTGCCTGTCTATAAAATTACTGATACCAAAATTATGCCAAGTTACAACTACATTTTTACCAGTATTTTTCACAGAAACTAAAGTACTGCTCCAAAGCAATGCTATCCATATATTCCTACATTCGTTAAAGTAACTCTGGATGAGACTATCTGCTAAATGCCTAAAATGTAAAGGCAAACGTACATTGGGCAACTAAACTGTTCAGAAACGTAATTTGTTTTATTTCTGTTAAATATATAAGTGTTACAGATGTACAGAGTATATGCTTTGTATATTTGGGTAACTTGGCTTTTTTAATTTTTTGCGTTGAATTTTTTTTTTTTAATGCTATAAGACCAGAGGCATGGTCCGTACATTTGGTGAGAATGGACGTACCATCCTCTCTAGTAATCAATTAGGTTTATACATTTACAAGACCCGCCGACTAACCTCGTTCGCCTAAAGGTTTTTCTTACTGAATACACCCCTGATAACATCTTTAAAACGTCACTTCCGGCTCTCATTTGTGGAACAGCAAGTTGTATTAATGGTTTTCCTATCAGCCTCCAAAAGGCGCAGTGACTCAGACGTTTCTTTATGATGTCCCTTCCTCGCCCCACGAAAAAGATTCTCTACCACAGACTCCCGCCCATCCATCGGGGACGGCGCGTTGATTTATACCTCTGACATCCCAACAGCTGCGGCGGGGTACGGGCGCAGAGTGCAGTGTAATATTCACTGTGACTAATCGATACCAGACTTCAATAAAGCAACCGTGAGATCTGCAAAAATACACCGGTCAATGACACCAGAAACCACGACCCTTCGTCGTGGCTTCTCGGACTTCACAAACAACTTCTTGGCAAAGCTTTAGGAAACAATGGAAAATAGAGGGGGGATTGGGGAGCGGATAACGAGAGGGCACTGAGTGCCAGGGGCCGAACGCTCCAAAGTAAACACGCAACATTTCTGTCCCCACGAATCACACAGTGGAGATTCGCCGAAATGTTTTGGGATGTCTGTAATCCAGCAAGGCGGGACACAATCTTAAACATCTATGTAATGTACTGTAAAGAGTAGCAACAGTAGGTGATTTAAATGTTGCGTTTGACAGGAAAGAATAACCAAGACAGTTGAGTACAGTTTAGGATTCCTGTATTGGGACCTGCAGGAGTCACAGGAAGGCGATTGCAGGCTACATTAAATCTGAAAACGTGCATTGGGCAACTAAACTGTTCAGAAACGCGATCTAATATCCTCAGACGTAATTGGCGGTCAATTAGATATCACCGTTTGCATGTAGCCTAAACAATTATTTTGAACATGATTTTCACATAGCCTATAACACGCATTTAATAATTGTAATCGATAGTAATTAAACGTTAAATACACGCAATCTTTAGTGAAATGCACATGGCTTTGTTTATTACATTACAAGACAAGCAACTTAGAAATAAAAATTAATGTACTACCCAAAGTGCTATACAATTTTCACAATATATGTGTACAACCAAAATGTCTGTCCTGTTGCATTGGTTAGTGTATAAAGTGCACCATTGGAAGAGGTGCACTTTATTGATTATCTGCAAAAGTTACTCCCAGTGCATTTGGTTCTCAAGAACAGGGCCGATAAACCTGAATATATGGGAAAACCACTGACAGCAAGGTAAACCTCCCTCTTTCGGTAAGTGAGCATATCATATTGTTATTATTTTTCTTTACACATTTACCTTATCAAACAATATTCAGTGATCTTTTCATATGGGCTAAAATGGAAAAACGGGACTGTCAGATTCATATTTGTTTAATGTTTGCAGCATTCGGCCACTCATTGTCTGTAATGTTACAATTTTTGCGTGTGGTTGATATAAAACAGCCTGTGTCCTCATCTGATATCACTTATTATAGTTCTACCTACTCTTTTGAGAGAGAAAGAGAGAGAGAGAGACAGACAGGCAGACAGACAGAATTGTAAATAATTGGGAAAAGCTTTAAGCTTATTCAAAATGTTTTTGTGGTTTGAGACGGGACAAAACGAGGCTAATAACAGATGGCATCCGCTGGCAGCCGCAGCCCACAGTGGCCAGACAGGGGATGTCCTGGCGGAACCTCCAGCTGTTTAGAACAGCACTTGTGCAAGACACAACACTCTCCTCATGTGAGAGATGAGCCATAGCCATGCCCTCAGCTGCAATGGTATCTATGAGGGAGTTGCCATGGGACAGTACTCAGTCCCCCTGCTATGTCCTTTGGCCTTGATTTATAATAACCAGTGCTACTTTGTTTCTTATACTGTATATATATATTGTGGTGTCCCTTGGGGTGGGGTGACACCTTTTCAGAGGGCACAGGCAAGTGAATAATCTGGAGGAAGTAGTATTTTAAACAAAACAATAATTTTATTAAACTAAATTCTTGACAACACATAAAAAAGGATGGGTAATCGGAGAAACTCAAACACATACAGTCCACAATCCGTTTCTTTGTTCAAGTCCGTAATCCAAAAAGTTGGTACACAATCAGCAATCCAGAAAACAATTCTTCAACACACTCTCCAAAACACCAATCTATTCCCTCCCAGTGTGACACAAAACAGTCCTTTAAATAGGCCTCTAAATGGCCTTCAGCTGCCAGTAGTCCTAATTTCTTTACAGTCTTCAGCTGGTCGTCAGGTGTAGGACTGCAGGTGGCTGGGAATTGTACTCCTTTTTGGCTCCAGTGGCTTCCACGAGTTAAAGGGCCAGGCAGCCATTTCCTGGTGCAGCCCCTTGGGATGCCACACACCCTCCTCCTTAGCTCTGACCTAGGGAGGGCTGAGCGGCCCATGTCCAACGGCCACCAGGAGAGCCACCATCTCTAGGTCCACTCAGGCAGTGCTCTGCCTGGATCAAATGTCTGGACTCCATAGTCTCCATTCACCTCCTGCAAAAGCATCTGAAAAACATCAGGCAATGGCTCAAGTCGCTCACCTCACCCGCCACCAAACAGCCACATGTGGACACTGGATCTGGGCTCCAGGAATAGAACAATCACCACTCTAGTTCTGGGTTTCACCAGCTTTCCATGGTCCCGCCAGCAAACTCTGTGCAGCTTCGCAATCCTTGATCCGCTCTTTGGCCTTTTCCGCCCCTTCCACTCTGCTTCCAGGGGGTCAGGTTCAGTATCCGGGGAAGACATTTTCTTCACAACAAAGTTAGAGTTTTCCTTGCATCTCTTTGTCACATGTAAGTAATCTCTCCATAGACGTTTCCTGAGTCATTAAATTTTTATGACAACCTGTTCAGTTTCCTGTTTCTCTTCAGGTGAGACCTTCTAAACTCTGCTTCTCTTTTCTGTCTTTTTAACTTTATTGATGGAGGTGGACTGACTTGGAGCTGGTCAGGTGTTCAACCAGGCCTCAGCCATAGTTAAGAGGCTCACTTCCACACTATGATCCCACCATAGCTCTCCTCTACGCTCCAATAGTCCCCTTTTAAGATTGCGCAGGCTGAGTGGGATTGAGGACCTTTGTCCACACTCCATCTCCAATGTCTGGTCATCGTCTCCTGCCGGTTCCACTGGTGGCGAGATCTCCACCTGGGTGCTAGAATCTAGTACAACAGACATACATTTTTCACATTCCAGCTCTTCACTCACCTTTTCCAGTTGATTTTGTAGATCAAGTAGCGTT
This sequence comes from Aldrovandia affinis, assembly GCA_029706075.1. Lineage (NCBI taxonomy): Eukaryota > Metazoa > Chordata > Actinopteri > Notacanthiformes > Halosauridae > Aldrovandia > Aldrovandia affinis. Next base: position 648,550 of record JAINUG010000159.1, read on the forward strand.
TCCGCTTTTTAGGGCTTCACAAAACTAGTTCTCCGTAGCCTGGTGCTGGGCTTCTTTTTGCTCCAGCCTCTTATTTAAGCCATGCAGTTTCTCTCTCAGGTCAGGGAGCTCTTCGTGTTTCCCCTGTTCTATTAGCAGTGCTGCAGAGGTGGTTTGCTGAAGTTCATGCAAAGCCAGAATCTTCTTTTTTTGTTTTATCAAAAGGTTCTTCAGATTTGAAAATCCTCTTGGACCCCCTTTAGCTCTACAAGCTACCTTGCTTATTCTTTTAGTTGAGTCCTCGCCTCTTCCAGCTGTCCCTCTAGCTTCTGCCTTCCCTCGCTCTCCTGCTCCGGAGTTGCTCTGCCTCAGACGCACGGGTCTCCGCTGCTTTCCTCAGCTTCATCCCACAATGCCTTAGCATACTCCTTTTTGGCCTTGTCTTGGGATTTCAGGATGTCCAGACACTCTTCCTCCAACTTCTTGGTTAGGTTCCTCACCACTTCTTCCAGTTCCAGGCTTCTTCCACACGTCTCACCTCATTTCCAAGAGAGGTTTTTTTGCTCTACAGCTCCACAGCTATGTTCCCAATCTTTCTCAGGGAGTCAGTGTGCTCCTTCAGCAATTTCCCAATGGCTACCAGGTGGCGCTTCTCCGAGGTCCCCAACTCAACATATATATATTTCTATCTATGTTCCTAACAGAACCCATATGTATATACTGTGGGTAGACAAAATAATGTAAACACCAAACAGTATGTGAGTACTTATAGTATATATTAGTATTGAACTAATAATGATTGAACTAATCATCTTGTAAGTCGCTCTGGATAAGAGCGTCTGCTAAATGCTTAAAATGTCAAATGTAAATGTAATGATTTGGGCCGTCCTTTGTGCTGAGAACAATTTCAATCCTTCTTAGAATGCTGTTATGCAAGTTTTTAGCTGTTTCTAGTGGAATATTGGACCAGATTTCCTCAAGAAGGAAAGCCTCCAGGTCTTTGAGAGATAAAGGCAGTGCAAATCTACTTTGCATGCTACATTACTAAAGGTTCTATGATGTTTAGATCTGGTGATGGGAAAGCCATGGAAGGTGTGTGACTTCATCCTGGTGTTCATGAAACCACTCATGAATCCGTTTAGCAGTGTGTATGGGGGCATCATCTTGGAATATGGGAACATCTTGAGGAAACCATAGGGTGCACCTGGTCACCTAAAATGGTTTTGTATTCCTTGGCCATAATTCTACCCTGCAGAGTAATAATCAGACCCAATGACTCAGATGAGATGGCTGCCCATACCATAACAGATCTACTGTCATGTTTAACAGTTGGGAACAGGCAATGTGGGTTGAAGGCTTCCTTTGGCTTTCTCCAAACATAAACCCATCCAGATGTAGGAAAAAGAGTCAAATACAACTCATCAGACCATATTACCTTCTTCCACTGCTCAAAAGTCCAAGCTGTGCTCGTTACACCAGGTTTTGTTGGCATTGTTGTGTATTAGGCTTGGTTACAAGTGGTATCCGAATAGCAGCATAAATATCAGCTTTGTGAAGACTAGATCGCAGATACATTGACTCAGTTCTCTGCAAATTTTTTATGGCTTTTAGCAACTATCCTGTTAAGTGTTCTGTTGGTGAGCTTTGACTTGCGACCACTGTTCCTCTTTCCTGATGCAGTTTTCCTTGTTTGGCTTATGCTGTCATGACATTTGACACAGTTTCCCTTGACACAGTAAATCATTTTTCAGTTTCTATGACTGATTCACCTGCAATTCAGGCACCAACTATTTGACCTTTTCCTAATTCTGTTAGATCTCACATATAGCTTTAGAAACTCACATATTACATTACATTACATAACATTACAGGCATTTAGCAGGCACTCTTATCCAGAGCGACTTACACAGTTTTCACATGTTTTTACATACAATCCATTTATACAGCTGGATATTTACTGAAGCAAACCAGGTTAAGTACCTTGCTCAAGGGTATAACGGCAGTGTCCCCACCTGGGATCGAACATGCAACCTTTGCATTACAAGCCCAGTTCCTTAACCATTATGCTAACACTGCCACCCACTTTATTAAAGGGTTGATTTTAAAATGTCTTTTATAGCAGAAACATTTTGGTAATTCATATCGACATTAATATTAAACTCATGTGTAGACTCCTTTTTAATTGTGATTTTGTCCTTTTTCATTTGGTGTTTACTGAATGGTGTGAAGTGCATGGAAACGACATAAACCATATGCCAATCTCATCATCTGAAGACATATGGTGGACACCATAAGGGTTAGCACACCCTGATGTTTGAGAGCTCCAGTATCCTACATAAGGTCAGAAGGAAGGCAGAGAGAATATTACTCACATGATACAGAAATACAATGGGTATAAAAAAGTATTCACCCCCTTTGGCATTGCTCATTTTATTGTATTACTTTATGGAATCAAATTTGATTTTATTGGGATTTCTTGCCACTGATCAAAACAAAATGCTCAATAATGGGGAAAGGAAGAGAACTCTCAGATGAAACCAAACAAATGGTTGTTGACCTTCACAAGTCAGGAGATGGTTACAAACAAATAAATAAAAAACTAAAATGAGCACTTTCCACCATTAGGTCAATAATTAAGAGAGGACGCATCTTGCCCACACACGCACAGTGAGGAAGATGGTTTGGGAGTCTCCAAATCTACCACCAGATGCCACCTCCATGCCAATAGGAAAAATATATTTGAAAAATATTAGGGATGCACCGATATGAATATTCTGGACCGATACCGATAATTCAAATAACAGTTAAGCCAGAGGGAAGTGTCATCAAAGCACCAAACTTGGAGCTAGCGAAGCATGGAGTGAATTTGTTCAATCAGTAAACCCATTAACTAGGGTAGGCCCAGACAAAACATGACAATGAGATTGAAGACGAACTGACTCTAGTCCCTAAGAAAGGCTGCACATCAGTTGCGTGGGGTTACTTTGGTTATAAACTATCTGACAAAGAGCAGAAAGGAGGCGCATTCTACAAGTACTGTAACAAAGCGGTCACGGCGGCAGACAGGAATACATTTCATTTGTTCCATCATTTGAGAAGTTATCATGAAAAGGAATATGAAGAATGTATGGTGACAAGAGAGGCAGAGGCAAGCAAAAAATCATATGCAGACACGGAAAGGCAGCTACATACACTACTGGTCAAAGGTTTTAGAACACCTCAATTTTTCCAGTTTTTATTGAAATTTACGCAATTTAATATTTAAATGTACTCTGAAAGTAAAGCATAGAACAAATAAACAATTGGAGATAAAAAAATAAATCATGGAATCATTTTGTTTAACAAAATGTAATCAAAATTTAGACTCATCAAAGTAGCCACCTTTTGCAGATATAACAGCCGAACAGCAGCAAAAAGAGCCCCAGACCATCACGCTTCCTCCTCCATGTTTGACAGTTGGTGTCACGTACTGAGGAACCATCATTTCGCCTACTCGACTGTGTACAAAAACCCTGCGTGATGATTTCAATTTTTTATTAATCGGTCCAAAGACCTTCTTCCAGTCTTCAGTAGTCCACTGGTGGTGCTTGCCTAGGCCACTCATGGCCCAGGCAAGCTTCTTTTTCTTATTTTGACATCTTAGCAATGGCTTTCTTAGTGCCACTCAACCTGTCAAACCTGCAGCTTGAAGTCTTCTCTTCACAGTTGAAACTGAGACTTCCTTACTTTGACCAGTGTTAAGCTGTGCTTGAAGTTGTTGTCCTGTGAGCTGCCTATGTGTTTGATGAGTAGAGAACCTGTGAAGTCTTTGACCAGCCAGGATTTGGAAAAAGTGTTTTTGGAGCGTTTTTGTGTATGAAATTGGATTGTTTGAGGACCCCCCTTTGGATTGACTACAGACTGGATTACAGAACTGGATTTTGGACATTGACAACGAGTAGGATTTCGGACTTTGTGTGCTTGTATTCCCCTGAAGACCCCACCCTCTGTTTTGTGTTTGTCAAGAGTATTAGTTCAATAAATTATCATTTTGCTTATATTACTGCCTCCTCCGTGTTCTTAAACTTGCCTACGCCCTCTGCAAGGTCCGTGTGTGTGTCGCCCAACCCCCGGAGACACCACAATATATATATATATATATATATATACACACATACATACATACATACAGTGAACACCATAATTCATTGGACAGTGACACATTTCATTATTTTGGTTCTGTACTCTAGCACTTTGAGATTGAAAGGATAAAATGAAGTGCAGACTGTCAGCTTTAATTTGGGGGTTTAGACCGTTTAGAAATTATAGAACCTTTTGTACGTAGTCCCCCCCATTTTCAGGCACCACAATTCATTGGACAGTTTACCATAATGTAGAATAAAGTCATAATTTTTAATATTTGGTAGAATATCCTTTGCATGCATTGACTGCTTTAAGTCTGGGATGCATAGACATCACCAGACGTTGGGTATCTTCCCTGGTGATGCTCTGCTAGGCCTGTACTGCAGCCATCTTCAGTTCCTGCTAAAATTCATGTTCAATTGGATTCAAATCCCGTGATTGACTCAGCCAGTCAAAGATTTTCCCCTTTTTGGCCGTCAAAAACCCCTTGGTTGCTCTAGCAGTATGTTTCTGGTCATTGTCTTGTTGCATGATGAAGTGCCATCCAATGAGTTTGGAGGCATTTGGTTTTATCTTAGCAGATAAAATATTTCTGTCGACTTCAGAATTAATTGTTCTACTTCTGTCTGCAGTTACATCATCGATGAAGACTAGTGAGCCCGTTCCACTGGCAGCCATACAGGCCCAAGCCATAACACCCCCTCCACCATGTTTCACGGATGAGGAGGTATGCTTTGGATCATGGGCATTTCGTTTTTTTCTCCACACTTTCCTCTGTCCATCACTGTGGTACATGTTAATCTTTGTCTTATCTGTCCACAAGACTTTGTTCCAGAACTCTTGGGGCTCTTTTAGGTGCTTTTTAGCAAACTGTAATCTCGCCTTTCTGTTCTTCAGGCTAATCAGTGTTAGAGTACAGAACCAAAATAACAAAAAATGTGTCACTGTCCAATTAATTATGGTGCTCACTGTATATGCATAAATTATAAAGTTATATGATGGAGGCTTCATTTGTATGTTCTTTAATAATCTATTTCAACGACACATTTCCAGAGTGATCTGTTACCTCATTGACATATAGGCTCTACTTGTATCTCAAAGGTTCCTGTTATTCTGCCCTGTGTGCCCACTGTATAGGTGTGGTTTGCTTACACAAGCCACTCTAGAACAATTACAGTGCATGCCCATCATGACACAACAGAGCTGTGCCCTGTGCCCAATTCCCTTCAGTTTGCTGGCACGAGTCCCATGCCTCCCTTTACACTTTGAAGTTGTGAAAGAACAATCAGGGGTTCACAAATCCGCCTTTCCACAAATATGTGGCAAGAGTCAGTGTGCCTTTCCTGTTATTCAACTTTTTTCTGTGTCTGGATGAGAACAGGATTCTGGATCTATAACATTGCATCTTCCTTCAGCCAATGGCCCAGCCACGGAGGCCCTGCTTCTCTGTGCTATATCATCTGCTGTTTGCATTAGCATGGATGGCTCTGGTCCATCTGCCACCGTGTTGATTGTATGTGGGCTAGGTGAACTCTATCCTCAGATTTGCATTGCTTTTCTTACGTCTCAACCTAAGCACCTACTCGATCTTACCATTGAATGCTTTCCCCTTAACTAGGTAAGCACTTGTTGCACAATTTATATTCTTGTAGAATGTGTTAATGGTTAATTGTAGTGGTCACTGAAGTAAAAAATGATCTCTTACTTCAATTTGCAGCTCAAAAATAAGGAAAACTCATTGTGGTTATTACTGATCTAGATAAACTGTGATCGACTTTCTAGTACCCACCAAAAAAGTGAGTTAGGATATTTCAGCATACGGATGACAATGCTTACACGGTCCTGGATATAATCATCTGCAGACCCTGGTCAGAGCCTAAATGATTTAATCGAAACCAGACCAGACAAATGCTCAGACATGCTCAGGTCTCAAGCTCTCAATGCTGTACATCTGGATTTAGCTGATTTGATCCAATTCTTTCCTAACACAACACCAGGGATCTGCCGCAAACGTCTGAGGCACCCGCTCTTTAAAGACAGAACTGGAGCATTGAGCCATTCAAATAATATATCTTTCTGTGAACTAATTGTATTTATGTATACAGTAACAACACAAGTCTCCCTTTAGGAAATTAAGTACAAATTATTAATCAAAACCACCCAAAACAGAGTGTTCCGAGTTCAACCGTGTAATCCCTTTCATCCCTGCATGTGTGACTGTTTAAACCGGGTCCTATTGAATCCAGAAAGATTCCTCTGTCTTTATGTACATATGGTCAGGGTAAATTGGCAATTAAAAGCAGCGTTTAACCTAACCACGTTCCCTGCAGGAGTCCCATTCTCCCTCCATTAGGTCAGACCTCCCCTGGTAACAATCACTTCTGACACTTTCTTCACCCTACACTATGCTCATTGCAGTGGAAATCTTAACGGTTGGCTTACCACAAAAGGTAGAAATACCATGAATGTAAAACATGTTGTATAAATACTTATGAAGGTCTAGGGTTAAGTCCATTCAATTGTGTTTTACACATGTAGATTGGCTTTAAATTTGTGTTTTCACTAACTACGATATTTTGAGGCCACAAACATATTTTAATACACAAGTGACGATGAGTTTGATGCATACAAAAATCACAAGAAATAGGAAACTGGAAAAAAAAATAGATTTTTATTTCAAAGCAGAATACAAATATTGTTTTCACAAAAATGATTTTAAAAAAATCAATAAACTGTTCAAAATAACTTTATGCTCTGCAATAAAGTTTGGACGCTCCGGGCAACAGGTAAAACCTCTTGGTTGGACATCTTGGTGGTAGATGCGGTTTTGTTTTGTTGCACGTGACTTTGCCCAGATTAAATAGTTCCACTATTATTCCATACTGGCTCCATCTTGATCTACAAGTCTGTTGACAGATCGGCGTGGCCCAGTCAGAGTGCTCCCTGAGTTGTGGACTTGGACTCGGTCTACTGCTGAATTTGTGGGACGTCTACCGGCGGCTCATTCGTAGTGAACTGACTGCTCGCATCCTTAAGCAGTCTCGGCCATCCTTTACCTGTGAAAAATATCACATTAAATGAGAGTTGATACAAATGATCTCCACACTATGTAATACAACGACTACTGTCCCACTACAAGCCCTACTACTACTACACATTCAGCAACAGCATTTCATTATCTGAAAACCCAGAACAGCTGAATGATTTTGATAAGCCAGTGTGACTTTAAGCCAGTGTGTGGTTTCCCATTTAGGCCTTTACAATTGATAGCACTAAACTCTGTTCTGTGTTCTCCTCAACCAAAGGAGTTTTTATTGTATATTTATATGTTTTATTAAGAACAATAGCGATATATTATTTTGCTCATCATATTTTAATCAGCCTATTTATTTGCAATTAGTCTATTTATCACTCCGTCGTCTTGATCCGACTGAATTCAACAGGTTACTTATTATTGGGGACATGTATTACCATAGCGTCCATAACATTTTCCCCACGAACTTAATTCGTGCAGGGGATGATGAAAAATGTCTCGAAAAATTCGCATCGACCGAATAACTTGCTATAGGCTGAACCACTTTCTCGATACAGTATCTTGGCGTTGGTGTTTATAAATATTTACACTGTGGGGAAATCAGATCGGCTTGGATGAAAGAATTATAATACCAATGTTGGAATACAGAGCAGAAACACCAAGCACTGAATGGTGCTTTGGCAGGTAAAATTGTATTATGTTGACTTTTGAATTTATCCAATAGCTGCTTCCATACACAAGTCACTTCTGTGCGTATATAATGGTAGGTTAATCTATTCCGGACACATGTCAATTTCGACAAAATGCTAACATCATGCGTAATGAAGCCGAACATTGCAGTAGCATGCATAAATCAGAAATACAAATGTTTATAACGAAATGTATGTTTCAGCCGATCAAGCCTATGGCACTACTGTGTAAACGATAGAATCACCAGTGGTTTCACCAGTGTTACTTAAGACTATACTCTCTCATTGGCAGACCGCTTCAGCAATTCGTAAAATCTTACCCCTTTTCTTTGGTTACTTAGGCAAAACGTGCAGATGGTCCGAGGCTGTTTCACGCCGCCGTCTCCCTGCGCGCTGTATACTGCACTGAGGCATGGCTGTCCATCCTCGCTCCCATCTCCCAGTAGAAGAACGTTGGCTAGATGCGAGATGTAGCTGGACGCCAGACGAAGCGTTTCAATTTTGGACAACTTTCTGTCCACTGGTTCTGTGGGTATAAGTGTCCGGAGAGCCGTGAAGGCTGTGTTAACGCTTTGGGTCCTGTCTCTCTCCCTGGCGTTCGCCGCATTCCTTTGCTTAACAATGACAACGTTGCCGACTCCTGACTTGCGGGACATCCTCCGGCGTTTGTCAGTACTTGCGCAGCATCCATAGCTTTGATCCGAGCTACCGTCGCTTTCGCTGCGATTCTCCTCATCTTCAGACATGATGCCAATGTCAGGGTAGAGGAGGTGAGTTGCCATAGGCCTCAGCATGGTAAATGTCATCATCGAGATGGCGAAGTGTTCCGATCGAATAAACCAGGAATTCTACAACCAAAGAAGACGCACAGACGCACCAGCTACGCGTGCATTTTCTTTGCAAATGGAAACCCCCCCCGAAACTATCGATTGCTTTTGCTATTTTTTTTTGTGCCAAAATGCAAATATTTAAGTTGTCAAAATGCACCATTTACATATCCCAAGACACTACAACTGAAACACCAGATAGGAATGCGCGCATGACTCAACAGTGTTCTTATATCCGAATGGGAGGAGTTGCTGTGAGCATGCAAATCCTCAACTTCCAATCGACTGGAGTCTATTCCCACCTCTAAATCCCCAAACCATCAATGAACCACTGCCTCTAGCTTCTGGATAATTCTGCCGTGCTACCGTTTGTTAATTTCCGTCTTTAAAAAGGCTTAAATATTCAATACAAGTGGCCTATTGGCCAATACAAATATCAGCAACCACAATAATATCATTTTCTTAAAATAAAATGTGTTGGAACGTATACAAAAAAGTGAATACAATACATACTTTACAATTGATTGACTACTGTATTTATTTTAAGGTTACAAATGTTGAAACAAATGTTAATTACTCATTTGTTTGTGCTATTATCTACAGCCATTAACACAAGTGACGGAAATAGTAGCGTGCATCCACTAAAATAGTTTAACACTTCTTTGTGATGATGAGGGGAGTCCATGCGGCGAGGGAAGACGTGGGCCATGAGTAAATCGGAATCTCGGATATTTTTCATTTTGCCAGCAGACTGCGAAATGTGTGCTCGTCTATGCTGATTTTATAAGAATTTCGATTATTCTTGATGTAAATAATTTAAATTATAGAGACTTATAGAGACATTTTTTAAATGAACGTAAATGTCCCTCTTCCAGCAGCAACAGTCAGTTTAAATCTTCGATATGTTAGCCAACACCAATTCCAACCTTTTTCTCTGTCCGGAATAGAAATACGTTCAACATGCTTTATAATTCGACGTTATTTAGTCCAATATTGACAGTTTGTTGTCAGATAAAACGTGTTTACAGTGCTTACCATCCATAATAGGCTATAATTAAAAGATTTCATGAATTGAATTTAGTCCCCGGCAAATTAAATAGGCTAGGTAATCTAACCGTGTAGGCTACATTCGGGTAGCCAAGTAGCCTAAATGCATACCCAGTGGTCACATCTGTTTTTGATATGTTACGTGTTTTATGTAAATACGTTTTGTATTGAAATATTAACATATTGTCTTGGTAAATGTTAAAATTGTTAAAATATTAAGATAGTCTTGCAAGTGTCATTAATCGAGGTTTTTCCTTTACATAAATACAAAAACAACAAATAAACAAAAACAAACACGAGCGCGAATTACATTTAACGCCAGTAACTTGGGCTAAATTAACCTAACATTGCTGTGCAACAAAGCGGTTTGCGTGCACCATGGTAATTAGACGAGAAGTTGTGTGTGAAGAATGTTAATTCGTAATTTTCTCAAGACAGCAAATCAAATTACAGTGAGTTTTGTCCGTGCATGTGTGTTAACCTTTTGGTTCTGACATTACAACAGCCACTATAAAAATACAAGGCCAGTACACAAGATGTCATTAGCGGTTCGACAGCTGGAGCTTGCCGCTTGAAACACATTTAGCACCTGTTTGTTGTCATAGGCCCTTTGGATATATTAACAGAAATCCTTTCCTTTATTCGGACTTCCGCTGTGATGTTTTAAAAGCGAGGAGAAATAGAATAACACCTGACGATTTTTTCTTTCGATAAAAAAATTATTTATAGATTTTGTGCACATTTTATTGTTGGAAACAGCAAGGACGAAGAAGTAATTACATAGACCCAGATTCAATCTAACTGCTCCTTTTTTTGAGTAATAAATGCGAACGTCATATTTCTTGATCCGTAACAAAATATCACTAGTTCATTCATCACAAATATCAACAAAAAATGTACTAGAATAATATTTTTTCAATAATAAATGTAACATTTTAAATTAAATTAAATTCCCCCACATTGCACTTTGCTGTAAACATTTATCCTAAACATATTAAATCAAGCATTAGAATAGTTTTTCCAGGATGGTAGACATACAACCTACCTTGTATACATTATTGAATAATATGAGTAAATCCCAGGTATTGGCAACCAAGTGCCATTTTATTATATAATTTAAGCAAAGTCAGTAGAACACTATGCTATTAATAACTTTAATCAAGCGCAGTTTTAATACAGAAAGAAAATGTAAATGAGAACAAAAAGGTTTGTTCAATCAGTTGAGGAGGTGCTCACCCTCTTTATTAACAGAGTGGACTAAGGAAATGCTGACTCGCGTTGTCTGTGTGGTGAGTATTCTGCGTAGTAAATGTTCTGGTTCAAAATGGCTGCCATGCAACACCCAGATGGGTGCTACGTATTTGTACTACACCACCTTTCCCTGAAAAGCGTTTTGTGATCATGACATGATAAGGACAGATGTTGATTGAATCCAGGTGACTATGCATGGGGCTGTGAGTTGGGAGCGTGATCGTGGATGCCATGTACTGGGTTTCCACACCATCTTCTCCCTGACAGGTTTATTGTTTCAGCCCCAGCTGTGCTTTGTTTGCCTTTAGTGGCTCAAGCCCAGCTCCAGGCAGAAGGCGCTGTGGATCATGGAGCGACAGGAGGGGATTCTCCACACCTTCCTTTCTCAGTGTTTATCTAAGCCAGCGGTGAGTTACAGAGAAGGGACAGACCTTACACCTCTCTCTACACCCCCCTTTCTCCCTGGAAGGCATATCCCATCCTGTGCTTTAACTTGGGTTTGGTGCCACCAGAGAAATATGGCTGCAAGCATGTAGCTGTTCATTAGTTGATAGTGCTTCTTCTTTCTGACAGGACCTATTGCATAGTGTGATGTCATACACAGAAACACACACACACACCATCTGGAGTGTACATTTACAGTAAGCTATCTCTGAAAAAAAGACAGTAATATGTTCACCAACCTCATTAAACACTATAGAAGATGATTCAGTAGTGTTATCCTTGCAAGGGGAGGGTGCACAAAGAACTGAATAATTGGGTGTGAATTTAATTGTGACACACATATTTTGGAGAAAAAAATATTACTTGTTAAACAAAATCTTCTTCTCTGAGCAATTGTATTAGAATACAAGGATATAATTTCCCAATTTTTGGCATACAGTGTAGCTCATTACCTGTATTGTGTATTATATATTTGCTGTCTTTTGCTCATCTTTATCAAGGGTGTGAATAATTCTTTATTAATTGATGCAGAAGCCATTATAATAGAAATAAATCATTTTTAGGTTTTGTATTTACTTTTCTCCTAAAGATTAATATCTCATTATTAATATCTCAATCTCGCCATTCTGCAGGGTTTGGCCATATCCTTTCTGACTGCATGCTACCTTTTTTGGAAGCGTAGGACAAGCAGCAACTGAACTACATCAGGATGTGGACTGTGAATCAATTTTGCATTATCAGTCACACATGAGAGACTTTGATATCACACATATTTAATATGGCATCAACAAGTGATTGTATCCAACTGGGGGGAGAGGTGAAATTATTCTGATAGATGTAGGGGTCGGCAGTGTGGGAAATGTGGGTCCACCTTTGTGTACACAGACTTCAATGAAGCTGCACCTGCAAACACATAGCCAGGCCCCCAGCAGCTCCTGCTAACCATCGCACCCAGGGGGTGCAGGCAGCTGATGAAGCTCTGCCGGAGGCTTTAACTCCTGTGAAACTTCTTCCTCAGCGTGCTGGATATTTCAGCCAGTTTTACAAGCCTTTTAAAACCTGCATGTGTGCTCTGGATATCTAACAGCAGAGAACTGCATATTGCACCTACAATCCAATTTCCGATCCTTACTACTTCTATTATTATTATTATTATTATTATTATTATTATTAATAATATTAAAGGTAACAAAGGTAATAATAATAGTAATAATAATACTAGTAATCATCATCATCGTTGTATTTTTCAAGTGCTTTCCTGACATAGTTCTCAAAGAGCATTGTAACAAGATAGTAACTGGAAATAGATTCTTAAAAACAATGGAAAAATAATAATGTGAGATTTCTACTTTATTGTCAATTCATCGTGCCACGAAGGAGCGAGGAACAGCGCATCCATCAAGCTCCCTGGCTTGTCTCTGTGCCGTCTCTGAATGATGCCCATGTCTGCCTCTCAGAACACAATGAGTCCAGATTTTCTGAACAAGTGACACCTCAAGGGTCTCCCCCAGTTCACAGGCTCATCACAGTCCAACAACAAATAGGTCAACAATGCGTCCTAGCCACAAGCACACTCTATACCTATTACAAAGCAGGCTGCCAAAGTGAGTAATCAGATAATTTTGTGTACAGAACACCACCGTAAAACAGGATAAAAGTGGGCAGGGATTATGTTTAGGTGAATATTGGGGGAGACTTCACTTCACTGCACAGCTATTATTTTTTATTTGTACAGTTCCAGCATGAACATATAAATGAATATATGGATCGTGTCCAGCTCAAGTACAGATACACACAGTGAGGAAGAAGAAAACCTTTCAGCTTAGATTCCATTCCATCTCCACTCAGACAGGGCTTATCGGGAACACATGCTCATAAGTAGGCAGACATTAGTGCTGGACCATGTTAAGTGTCAGTATACATTAGAAGCTGTAGCACCTCTGACTTGGTCCACTACTGGCATCCAAGGAAGGGGCTAATCCTGGAGACAGTGTCAGGAACAAAATCATAATAAATACAATTTATTATTTATATAGATAGACTGTATATAAAGCATGCGTCATGTGATTTTCTGCTGGCACAGTAGTGGTGATAGACCTATAAACATATTAGTCAACTATATTAAAGGTGGGTAGAAAACCTGTATGTTATATTATGGTCTTGTATAATATATTCTCCGAGGAGAAATCCATCAGCATTCAAAGGCTCCATGTCTTCCAGTGTTATTCTTCAGTATTGCCACATCTGTCAGCAGTAACATAAATAGTACGCTCTTTGGTAACATAAAACAAATCTGTGCTGAAGGAGACATGATAATAATGGGCGACTTCAATTACCCCTCTATAAATTGAGAGATAGTGACAGGTCAGGGCAAATGTGAAGAGTTTTTAGATATGGTCAATGACTGCTTTTTGGTACAGTCTGTTACTCAGCCTACGAGAGGGAAATCAATACTGGATCTGGTTTTGTGTAACAATCCTGATAGAATTTGCAGCACAGAGGTAGGAGAAGCACTAGGGGCAAGTGACCACAGTGCAGTTATTTTTGTTATTTTTTGGCAAGTTAAGACAGCCTCCTTTAACTCTAGAATTTAAAATTTTAGACGAGCTGACTAATAAAACGATAGAAAATGTAAGTAATATAGACTGGGTAAAACTTCTAGATTGCAGAACTGTGAATGAAAAATTGACTATATTTAAAGGGTTATTGTGGATGTACAGTGTAAATTCATCCCCAAAGTAAGGAAAAATAGGATGAAAACTGTCTCCGCAGTGGATGACTAAATCTTTACGGGAGATTTTGAGGCAAAAGAAGTGACTGTACAGAGTATATAAAAAGGATAACTCAGAGAGAAACAAGTTTGATTATTGTAATATGCGGGCTAAGGCTAAAAAGGAAATACGATCAGCTAAAAGGAAGTTTGAAATTAAAATTTCCCAAGATGCAAAAAGTAATCATAAGACGTTTTTTCAATATTGTAGTAGAAAAATAGTAGCTAAAATGCTTTCAGTAGGATTTGCAGGAGTAGTTTCAGAATGGGTTCATAATTGGCTGCAAGGGTGAATACAAAGAGTAACAGTAGGTGGGGCCGTATCTGACCTCGGTGCTGTGGGCAGTGGTGTCCCGCAGGGATCGGTGCTCTTCCTTATTTACATAAATGATCTTGATATGGACGTTAGTAGCAAAATAGTTAAATTTGCAGATGATACTGGCAAACAGTTTGGAATTGACTAAAGTAATCCAAGATGATTTAAACAAAATCCAAAAATGGGCAGATACATGGCAGATGACATTCAATATTGCTAAATGTAAAGTTATGCATGTGGGAAATAAAAACATTAGACAGGAGTATTTTATGGGAGGTTAGGCTTAACCTTGTAGTTGATCAAAGCCTATCTGCATCAAAGCAGTGTGCTACCACAGTGAAAAAATCCAACAGGATGCTGGGATACATAGCAAAAAGTATTGAGTATAAATCAAAGGAGGTTATATGAATGTTATATAATGCCTTTGCCCGTTCTCGTCATTATGTATTCTTATGTTCTTATATTCCTTAAGCCTCTCCATAAGTAATGAAAATAGAATAACACACACGCACACACAATTTAGGAAAATGCTGAGTTTATTGACTGACATCTGAACTGAAATCAGAAAATCGGACCCAGATTTCAGTCAGATTCCATGTTCTGTGTGAGGGAGAGACAGTACAGAACACATTCATAGTAAGATGTACATAATTATGTATGAACAATTGAGAGCAGTAATACACAACAGCATGCATGATTCACTAGGTGGTTTTAAAAGTGTGGTCAAATATTTTAAATGTAAACATTTCTAAATCTAAATTTTTAGTTTGCATCGCATTAAGTACATAAAAGTATACCTTCACGTTTATCCCTATTTTGTGTTACTTTTGTCATCTGAGATGGGTTCTGATGAAAAAGTAAATAGATATATATATACATATATGAATTATATAAAATAATAGAATAATCAGTAAGGAGAATTCCCAATGCAAAAAGTAAGATCCCACACAGTTCGTTTTGGGGGGTTTTTGATGGTAAAATTGCCCCATTTCATTAAATATTCAACATCATACACAAAGCCAAGCACTGTGTATTTGTTTTTGATAAAGCAATGTCTGGTGATTGAAAGTGTCCTTATCAAATGAAAAATCTGTTGAAAATGTTCCCCAGTAGCCAAACTGGTCCGGGCGCATGCTGGTCAGGTTTGTTTGTGCGACGGGAGAAAGTTAAGTGTTGGGTAAATAAACACTGAGCAGATGTTTGGGGGGAGATCCCGGACCCTGCTCTCTCCCCGGACTCAGAGTTTGAGAAAACAACCGGGAGGGGGCAAATGGCTTCCAGATACCAGAACTTTAAACAGTGGTGTCACCAGAGGGCACGCTTCACAAACACAGGCCGGCCACATCAAACCCTGTTCTGTGCTTCAGCTGCACTAACAATGCTGACCCTCGGGGGCCCACATGCCCACTGCAGTTTTACTGCACTGGACCCAGGGCTAATATGGGTACAGTGACCTGCAGCTCATTTGTAATCATAAATACCTTGCCCCCAAATGGAGTATAGCAAACTTGTCCAATAAAACAAATCATACATTTACCCTGAAGGCAAATGCAATTTGTGAGTGCCAAAGACACTGACAAATTTGAGGGCATTAAAAGTAAAATTTCACCAATCACCAATGCTTCCTCTAAGACTCAGGTCAATATGTTCTGAGCAAGCAGACAGTAATATAAAACCCGGCATGATTAACATGGAGTTTTGCGCTGTGCAGAGCGGGAAGTGAGATGGAAGCAAATGCATGCAAAAGCTTTCTGCCTTAAGTGTAGGAACATTGTGCCGGGTTCCCTGTCTTCACTTCCAGGGAATGTTTTATGAAGCCTTGTAAAAAAAATGATATATTTATTCTGGAAGTAATGCATGACGGAAGAAAGGAAGCTGGGAAATAAAGTCAGAAAGACAAAAGGCACACACTACTCCCCTACAGGTACCTCACTTAGACCTTACTTCAGAGGTCACACCCAATGATTTAAATGAGCAGAGAGCAATAATAACATGGCAGGCAGGCATTGGGCAGGCCACAATATTTTCCCAACACTGACAGTGTACCGCTACAGTGGAATGGCAGTCTTACATCTTGTGGCTTGTGTGGTGGTCTGATAGTGTAGGGTTCCGCAGCTTGTGTGGAGATCTGGTAGTGTAGGGTTCCGCAGCTTGTGTGGAGATCTGGTAGTGTAGGGTTCCACAGCTTGTGTGGGGGTCTGGTAGTGTAGGGTTCCACAGCTTGTGTGGGGGTCTGGTAGTGTAGGGTTCCGCAGCTTGTGTGGAGATCTGGTAGTGTAGGGTTCCACAGCTTGTGTGGTGGTCTGGTAGTGTAGTGTTCCGCAGCTTGTGTGGGGGTCTGGTAGTGTAGGGTTCCGCAGCTTGTGTGGGGGTCTAGTAGTGTAGGGTTCCGCAGCTTGTGTGGGAGTCTGGTAGTGCAGGGTTCTGCAGCTTGTGTGGGGTTCTGGTAGTGTAGTTCTGCAGCTTGTGTGGTATCCAACCGTGTTTCGGAATACCACAGGACCAATAACTCACAACCAGCTCCTGTGCAGCAGTCCCTGTGAGTCAGCCATTCCTAAAGATGCTCCTACATATTCACATATCACATATTTCAAAAAGGCAAGAAAGTAATGCTACTTCATTGAGTGAAATAGTTAACTGACTAATCTTTTATATATACCCTGGATTGTTGAATGCAAGAAAGTAGCTGACTTTTGAAGTGTTTATTTTGTTCTCCCTGCTCAGACTGAGGATGGATTCAGGAAATAATTGTCAATCCAGTGTGCCTTGGTGCATGTCGTACAGCAAAGAATCATAATTAGTTCCTAAGAGTCACCCAGTGCTATAAGCTGTAGAGGTCTCTAAGGTCATTTAGATTGCAATTCATAACCCAGGGAGGGAAACTATCCAAATGTGGACATGGGACAGTCCAATGGTACCATCTTTCATTGGGTTCTGAAAGATGGTACACCAGCCCACCAGGGTTGTTATGTCCTTCTAGTTAGCCGTGTCTGTGAGGCAAATGCCTATGGGCCATTACACCTGTTGAGGCCAATGTGAGAGAACCCTGCTCTAGTGTCAGGGATTGACAATGGCTGAACCAGTCTAAACCTGATTATACAAGAGATATTTTGAAGCAAGAGAAAGTCTCAGCTGAGCTGGTTTCACACTGAACCCTGTTAAATGGGGTCAGCGGATGGATCCGATCCAAGGCACACAGAGCACCCATTCACATGCTCCCTGCCCACCATGTGTCTGTTGCTCTATTGTGGGCTCCTCACAGCTCTTCCTCCTGTGCAACAGGGCAAAGTCTGTCTGAACCACAAAACCCCATGAATACAAGAGGAATGAGTCATTAGTCACAGCAGAGCCACATCAAGGCCTGCAGAGAAGCCCGAATGGGCCTAGTGCTCCTGCTCAGCCCCAGTGTGGACTCGAGGCAGGGCGGGGCACCAGACAGCCCTGAGCACTGCGCAGTGCTGCGGCCTGGTGCACATTACATGCCTGCAGTGGCCGGCAGTCTGTTGGAATTCCGGATGGGAAACCCACAGGGGCCACGCTAGATTAGCGCCGCAAACCCTCGGCCCTTACAGACAGTCCGGCAAACTGGCCCACGGGTAATCCCTCCCAGAGTGGAACCGACGGCTGGGCAGCTTCACCGGAGATCACTTTTCATGCTTTTATTGAGGTGGCCCAGCGAAGCCGTAAAAAAACAGCCATGCAATTTAAAAAGTCTGTAGATGCAGGGAGAGGCATCAGGAAAGCCTTTTCCAGCTAATAATAGATACATTTACAGGCCAGACAGATAGTACTGTGGGCTGTACCACTGAGAGTAAGGAAGGAGCAGACTCAGACAACACCCTGGCATGATTCCCACCTCCATACGAAAAAATTGAAAGACCCCAAACCTGTGTGACAAAGACAGAAGGATAATCAAACACATACAGTACTTGCACAGTCATTTCAATTCTCAGAACTACAATCGGTTAACAGTGGCATGTACAATTATTACATTAGATGCTGACCTTCCATGCCATTCACTGAATTCATCATTGAACCTAGACATGAGAGAACCTAGAAATTTACAGGTAAAGGATATGAATGAGACCAAACCAAAAACGGTTTGTATGAATAACAAACCTGCATCAGTATTATTACTATTATGAGCCAGTTATTTCATAATGATTACAACTGTATTTATTCACAACCTAATGACAAAATAACAGTATATTGAAGTGTAATTAGATTTAAGCAACTCCGCAGAGTTGTGGACAATGCCTTTGAGGTTAAGGGCAGAGTTACTGTCCTTTAACTTGCATTCTTGCAAGTTAAATTTCTGAGTTTTTCTTAGCTTCCTTAAATCAGATGATAGGTGCTTTGGATGGTTAAAATGAACATAGTTCTCTTTTTCTCCACACACTTGGACATGTCTCTCAGCAATACAAGCACACTGGGTGGGAGAGATGCTACACCAGCCCACCTGTCAATAAAACGCACTTATGAAATCTGACCACTAACATCTGGTGCGAGCGGTGCAATTCTTCTGCCTATTTGGCTAGTTTTATTTTCTCTGTCGTACCAAACCGTTAGTAGATGTTGAGCATGTGGACAACACAAAAAAAGAGAGAATCCCATTTTTGAACACTAATAAACCTCAACTTGCGGCCACTAATACTTTCTTTCAGTTACCTGGGACGTCTGTCGGGGGGGTCACTGAAAAAGAGGATAGCGGCACCCTGGAATTGATTTCCAAAAAAGCAGCAGGTGCAAACTGGCCCAGGGGTGGGCTTTGGCCATACAAGTCTCGCGTGTCAAGGACCCTTTGAGGATATGGTTACTTCCAGACAGTGGGAAAGCAACAGGAAGTCTCCTCACACGCGACAATTCTTCAGAGCAAATTTACAGTCCTTAAGGGCCCACTTGGGCCGAGGCCATTGGTTCCCCGGCCTCGGTCCCCACTACTTCCTCCAGAACCCCTTAGGGACCGCGGAAACAGGCCCCTGAACCCCCCAGGGCCTTATCTCGGCACGGCAATCTGCGAGGGAGCAATCACCTTCATGCCCTGCACCAGCCCTTCCGCCAAGGTTAAATACTTGATGAAAGGGCTGAGGGGAACGAGCAGGCTCCCTTTGTTTGTGACCTTGCGTGCCCTACTGTATAGCAATCAGGGTACGCCAGCCAGACATACATGGGGGAGTATGACATAACACCTTGTCTCAGACGCAAGTGCCTTTTCTGTTTTCTGTACCTGTTGATCAGAAACACCAGCAAAGCAAATAGGGTCGATTGAATAGGTCAGAGGTTACCAAGCAGGGGTTCATCTCAAGATCACCCAATATGATTACCCCGTGGCTTAAGATTCAATAAAATGGTTAACTTTTGACAATGTCATCCAACACCATTATATGCTGCAATGCAATGGCCATTTAACACACTAGTATATGGAAGCCTGTCTAAAATGGGACATCATATGGTACATCTATATCAGACATGTACAAAATCAATACACAATGAATTACAATCATTATAGGCTAATATTACAAAGGACTTTGCAGACTAGATCATATTTATTTTAATCTGAAATTATAAAATAGGTAATTTATGAATTTGGTGAACAAAATACAAATATTGAATAGTAAAATAATTATTCTATACTGGCTCCCGTTGGACTGAACATGCCCACCCACAACCTATTTAAAAATATCAAAAGAATGACTAATCCCGCATAGCTCAGCCTTATCAGCTTTTACGTTGAGTAGAGACCGGCTAATGTCAGCTGACTGATACGCAGGTTAAAGCCATGCAGGGGGCCACCTCATAATGCATGTGATTTCTTCCTTCTCTTTGGACCTTCTGTCCCCACATCCCCAGAGCAATTCACAGCATCACTCATTCTTCACTCTAAGTGGCAGGCACACTCAAGAAGGGGCTAGCGGGTTAACCTGTTGCATCCTTAGTTCAGACTTTGGTTAGACCAATGCACATTTGGGGGGGCACTAAACTGGTTGGTCTTAAAATAGCCCACCTGGCATGGAGTGAATGTGCTATTTTCCCTCTCCCACAGGGGAGCGAGCCCGGTCCAGTCTGGGGCGTGGATGCACTCATTCTCATGACCCCTGGCCGTGCACACTTCCTGTCTCCGGGACCTGAGTGTAGGGAGGGGCCCACACACCGCTAGCCACGCTCTGAGCTCAAACTCACCATTACCAGGGGCCAACACACTCCTGCACCCATCTGCACAGGTGATTATATTTACACACTCATCACGCACTCATTACACTCATCTCAAGACACCACTGTCCCATATAAAATAACCAACAATTCAAATTTAAAAAACAAGGCCTGAGAACTTTGGGTAGTATTTTGGGTAGTAAATAACAAAATTTGATGCATACAACATGAAACATGGCTTCTTTTGTTTTTAATTATTTGGGAAAGTTTGACCCATGCCTTATGGGTTTAACATTTTTAAGATGGTTGAATAGTTCAAACTATAATTTCATTGTGTACCACAGAGAGTATTACATTACACACACTTTGGTTCATAATCCGATTACAGTCAGATTACACCATGGAATATCACTATAACCAATTAGATCTGTCCAGCAAAAAAAAAAAAACAAGATTTGAGGATTTTTAGCTCCATAACTTAATATTGAATATCAAGAAAGAGAGTGAGAGTTCCACCTGCTGGCAGTTTGCATGCATCAGGATCTCAAATCATTCCCATAATACTAATCTTGAGTGTTTTAATCTAGAAACAACACAGCAGGCTCCCTAAGTATGAGAACCAGTATATACACTGATGTGTTAAGAGGCTGCTGTGGGGTAATTACAGGTACACACATTTCTAGGCCTCTTCTGTTGTCTTTTGTCTGTAGTTAGTTATTTATACAACGGTTCTCTCCTTTCCACATCCCCTTACCCTGCCCATCGATCAAATGGTCACAGTAAATCTGAGGTTGAAGCAAACTTTTTTGTTTAACCTCTGGCAGTTTACCGCTTACCTTTGTACCATTTCAGGTTATTCACTGGACTTGAACTGCTTAAATTTCAGTAAAAACTGGAAAATGGGGGTGTTCTAAAACTTTTGACCGGTAGTGTGGTTCAGCCCCCCGCTGACTACCTAACTCAGGAGGGGCAAAGTCTTTCAGCCCTGAGTCACCTTGGACTGACCATGATATGGTCTTTTTTGGACACACCCTGTGCCGGCCAGAAGAGGATGGGCTCCCCCCCTTTTAGTCTGGTTCCTCCCAAGGTTTCTCCCTACCAAGGGAGTTTTTCCTTGCCACTGTTGTCTTTAGGCTTGCTTTTTGGGGGGCCTAGGACTGGGTTCCCCCTCTGTTATGTGTTTTGTGACAATTCATTTGTGAAAAGCGCTATACAAATAAATTTGATTTGATTAGATTTGATTAGTGTATATATATAGATATATATAGAGTGAGCACCATAATTCATTGGACAGTGAAACATTTTTTGATATTTTGGTTCTGTACTCTACCACTTTGAGTTTGAAAGGATGACAATGAACTGCAGACTGTCAGCTTTAATTTGAGGGTATTGTATGGCCTGTATGGCTGTCTAGTGGAACGGGCTCACTTGTTTTCATCGATGATGTGACTGCAGACAGAAGTAGACCAATGAATTCTGAAGTCTACAGAAATATTTGATCTGCTCAGATAAAACCAAATGCCTCCAAACTCATTGGACGGCACTTCATCATGCAACAAGACAATGACCCAAAACATACTGCTAGAGCAATGAAGGATTTTTGACGGCCAAAAAGTGGAAAATCCTTGACTTGCCGAGTCAATCACCGGATCTGAATCCAATTGAACATGCATTTTGCATGCTGAAGAGGAGACTGAAGGCAAAAAGTCCCCGAAATAAGCAGGAACTGAAGATGGCTGCAGTACAGGCCTGGCAGAGCATCACCAGGGAAGATACCCAGCATCTGGTGATGTCTATGCATCGTAGACTTAAAGCATCATTGCATGCAAAGGATATGCAACCAAATATTAAAAATGATTACTTTATTCTACATTATGGTAAACTGTCCAATGAATTATGGTGCCTGAAAATGGGGGAGACTGTGTACAAAAGGTTTTCTAATTTCTAATTTTCTAATGGTTCATCTGGTATCCTTTCAATCTCAAAGTGCTAGAGTACAGAACCAAAATAACAAAAAATGTGTGACTGTCCAATTAATTATGGTGCTCACTGTATATATATAGTAGGCTCTGTTTTTATTCATAACCTTGATAAAGATGAACAAAAGAGATCGTACATAATATACTATATAAGTGCTGAGGTATATTTTATGCTCAAAAATTCAAACCAACATTACTAATACAATTGTTCAGAAAAACCTTTTTTGTTTTATTAATATTTTTTCCAGAAAACATCTGGATCACAATTATTCATACCCCTAACTATTCTTTTAAATGTAATCCAACAAAAACAAATCTTCATAAATATACAATTTATTTGGCATTCATTGAAAGGTTATGGAACTATACAGTGGCCTACAATGGTGTCCTGTTTCCCTAGGATATTCAAAGGAAGGAACACACGTTTAAAATTCTGTGGTCAGCCATGAAAGGCAAATAACTCCCTCCCTGAAAGCATCAGACAAAAGGTTATTGACCTTTACAGATCAGGAGATGGATACAAAAAACTGAAAACTTAAAAGATACTGCTTTCCACTGTTGTTTCAATTATTAGGAAGTTTAAGGCCACTGGAACAGTGGCTAACCTGCCAGGTAGAGGACGCAAGTCTATCTTGCCCCCATGTGTAGTGAGACGGATGGTTCAAGAGGCAAAAATAAGTGGGCACAGTTCAAGATCTCCAAAACAACCTGGCGTATTGTGGTTACAAGGTGTCTAAAGCTACCATTTGACAATGCTTACATGACATTAGCCTTATTGCAAATATTGAGTTGCAAGAAGGAAACCTCTTTTGAAGACAATTCACCAAAAAAGGCATCTTGAATTGGTCAAACTACATCTGAACTGCAATTGGAACTGTGTCTTGTGGCCGAATCAAGCTTTTTGGACATGCACATCAGCGTTATGTTTGGCGTCCAAAGAATGCAAGTAATGTTCAAAAGCACCTCATGCCTACGGTGAAACATGGTGGTGGGTCTTTAATGCTTTGGGATTGTTTTGCATCCACAGGCCCTGGGGTCCTTATTAAAATAGATGGAACCATGAACTCCAGCATGTACCAAGACATTTTGTCTAAAAACCTTGTTCCCCCTGCCAGGAACCTACACCTTAGCCGCAGATGGACCTTCCAGCAAGACAACGATCCCAACCATACGTCCAAAGAAATTAAGAAATGGTTGCACAGAGCACAAGATCATTGGCCTGAAGTGGGCATCTCAGTCTCCAGACCTGAATCCAATTGAACATTTGTGGTTTCAACTCAAAAATAGTCCACAAATGTCAACCCAAGAATCTGAAGGAACTAGAATAATTCTGCATGGAGGAATGGTTGAGGATCCCCCCCAAGAAGTTCCATAACCTTGTACACTCGACACTACAGAAGGCCACTACTAGCTGTTAGAATGGCTAAGGGAGCAACCACAAAGTACTGATAACAGGGGTATGAATATTTGTGATTTTTGATTTTTCGGGGAAAAAATAATAATTTGTGAACTATTCGATTGTGGTTCGTGCTAATGCATTATTATTAAAGAATATCATTTTCGGAATTTTTATGACTTCTATAGTTTATTTTATATGATCTCTTTTGTTCATCTTTATCAAGGGTATGAATAAAAATGGAGCCTACTGTATACACACACACGTTCCATGTCTCCGCCAGTGCACTTTGTGCTGTTTCGGAATCTGGTGACCTTGTTGTAGTCTTTTCCGCCACTTCCACTCTGCTTCCCAGTGGTCATGTTCAGCAACCAGGGAAAACATGCTCCTCAACACACAGTTCATTACAGTCTTGGATTTATTTTCCACATTAGTCTTCAAATCCCCTTTCCATAAACCTTTCCTATGGTCATTCCATTCCTGTTCTGTTTCCAGTTTCTCGTCAGACAAGAATTTCTAAACTCCATTTTTCTTCTCTGTCTTTTTAACTTTAGTGACGGAGATGGACTCACCACATCAGAAGATGGTTGGGCATTCAACCAGGCCTCTTCAGCCATAGTCAAGAGACCCTCCTCAACACTGTAGTCCCACCACAGTTCATCCTTCGCCTACTGCTCCTTCAGTTCCCCTCCAAGGTCCGGCAGGCTGAGTGTGACTGAGGACCATTGATCCCACCTCTGGTCGTAATCTCCTGCCAGCTCCACTGGCTGCGAGATGTCCACCTGCGTGCTAGAGTCTTTGGTGACAGGAACACACTTTGCACATTCCAGCTCTTCACTCACCCTTTCCACTTGATCCTGTAGATCTAAAATAGTTTCCGTTTGGATTTTTAAGGTGTTAGCAAAGGAGGTTACTGTGGCCTGGTGCTGGGCTTCTTTTTGGTCCAGTCTCTCGCTCAAGACATGTAGTTCCTCTCGCAGTAGAGGCAGCTCTTCATTTCTTCTTTGTTCGGTCAGGAGGGGTATATAGGTGGTTTGGTGAAGTTCCTGTAAAGCAAAAATCTTCTCTTCTTGTTTTAACACAAGGGTCTTCACCTGCTCCAGCTGTGTCTCTAGCTCCCGCCTTTCCTCACACTCTTGCTCCGCTTGGCCCGGAGTTGCTCTGCCTCGGACGCATGGGCCTCCGCTGCTCTCCTCAGCTCCAGTCTGTAGGCCTTGACACGCCTCACCTCCTCGCGAAGAGAGGCTTTGGTATTCTCCAGCTCCACAGCCATGTTCCCAATCTTCCTCAGGGAGTTGCGGTGCTCATCCAGCAACTTCCCCACGGCCACCAGGTGGTGCTCCTCCGAGGTCTCCAACTCAGCCTTCGTCCTATCCAGCTCAGTCTGGGCACTCTTCAGCTGTTGGACCTTCCGGAGCGTGACTCGCCATCGGTCCTCAACCATGGCTGCCCGTCTGTGGTTCTTCACCAGGTCCTCACTCTAACCCCGCAACATTTCTCCAGTTTCTGGACCTCTTCCTCTTTGCCCTTGATCATGGCTATGGCCTCTCCCAAATCTGCCACTAAACCTGCACACTTCTCAGCCATGTTGGATTCCCTTTGCTGCGTTTGTAGCTTACTTGGGTTCGGTTTGCCCTTTTCCCTAGGGGGCACCACAGGGTAGGAGTGGCCATTTTTTGGGGGGACTTGTCCATCCTTTGGGTCCTCCCAGTCAACTTCTTCCCTCGTGGAACACTCCCTGGGTTGGTGGCCATATTCCATACAGCATATACACCACGGGGCACCACTTTGTGCCAGTCGGGCCTGCTCCACTCCAAACAAAATGATAATTTAATAAACAAATTCTGACAAACACAAGGGTGTGGTCTTCAGGGGAATTCAAACACACAAAGTCCACAATCCTTATCTCGTCGTCGTTATCCGTATATCCAGTCCACAAATCCTATTCAGTTCCTCAGGCAGTCTACAAGTCGGTACACAAAAGGGGCCACAAAGGCAAAATGACATGGATTGCACAAAGCATAACTATTCTGAACATGGCTTTGCCATATCTATTAGCTTAGCGAACCAGCAACCTGTGAGGGAAATCTTCCAGGTAACGTTAACTCTGATCTAGGATCAGTTTATCCAACACTTCTGTTGATACAAAGCATCATAAATTTAAAAGAATCCAAGTCAGCTCTTGGTAGCAGACTCTATGTCGCCACATCGTGGGTGTCTATATACTATAAAGACCTAAATATTAATGCTTGCCCAGTCTCGAAGCCATGCATAGACCACAGTATTAACATCATCCGTGTTGGAATGGACCTTTATTTTAGAACATTTAATTTTTTCATTTCGGGTGGGAGCTCAAATTAATTTTTATTGCTTAAACTATGTAAAGTTTTATAAACAAATTCCAGGAATTGATACGTTTAGCCTTCGACAAGTAGCTTAAAATAAAGAGAAGACAACTGTAACCTTGGTATGTCATACCTACTCTCGTCCATTAGGTGGTGCAGACGAGATGGAACGAAAGCAACACGAAATAAAGCAGGGAAATGTACACGCAAACTCCACCTTGTTTTCTGGTTTATCTTTCATATGGTAAGCTAGGATCAAAGTTTGGTTTGAGATCTCCTTTTTGTACCTGTAAATAATATACAGGTATACAAATATACAAATATATTCAGGTTTTATTTTTACTAAATTTCACTGTGTGCTAACTTGCTATACTTTTGCAGGAATTCAAAGGCTCTGTGATGTTGCGATGGAAATGGAGGAGCTTCTACATTTACATTTAACATTTTAAGCATTTAGCAGACGCTCTTATCCAGAGCGACTTACAAGATGTGCATTAATACATGGTAGGAACAATCATAGTTTGCACACAAGTGCAGTAATACAGTGATAGACATCTTTGTAGGCAGCTGCTTTTTTTATTAAATGAGAAGGCAGGGATGCACATACAAGAAGTGTTGAGCAAGTCGGCAGTGGTGATGACAATAGGCTAGATGTACAGAATTCAGTGGTAGTGGAGTCTGAAAAGGTGGATTTTGAGTCTCTTGCGGAAGATCGATTCAGCAGGCCTGACCGATTGCGGAAGTTTCTTCCACCACTGAGGGGTCAGGACAGAGAAGAGACGAGACCACGAGGAGTGGCTGCCGGGGTGCCCGGAGGGATGGGACAGTCAGTTTGCCAGAGGAGGCTGAGCGGAGGGGTCTGGCTGGGGTGTAAGGTGTGATGAGTGTCTGGAGGTAAGGGGGAGCAGTTCCTCTAGCGGTCTGAAAGGCAAGCACCAGTGATTTGAATCTGATGTGTGCTGCGATGGGGAGCCAGTGCAGGGAGGAGAGTAGAGGGGTGACGTGGGTGAACTTGGGTTGATTGAACACCAGACGTGCGGCAGCATTCTGTACTAGTTGCAACGGCTTGATGGCACAGGCCGGTAGGCCTGCCAGCAAGGAATTGCAGTAGTCCAGACGCGAGATCACCAGGGCCTGGACCAGGAGTTGTGTGGCCTCTTGGGTGAGGAACGGTCGGGTCCTCCGGATGTTGTGGAGGGAGAATCGGCAGGTCCGCATGATCGCTGCTATGTGGCCTGAGAAGCACAGCTGGTCGTCCAGGGTCACTCCAAGACTCCTAGCAGACTGGGAAGGAGACACTATGGAGCCTTCCATGGTGATTGAAGCATCAATCATCGGGGAGGCCTTCGCTGGGAGGCCAGTCTTCCCCAGGTTCAGCTTCAGGTGGTGGGTGGACATCCAGACAGAGATGTCAGCCAGGCATCCAGAGATCCGTGCCGGAACCTGATGGAGAGAAGTAGAGAAGGAGAGAAGGAGAGAAAGAGTTGAGTGTTGTCAGCATAAGAGTGGTAAGAAAAAGCATGAGCTTCTGGGCTCTGTTTCACCTTGGAAAATGTCTTCAAAGATCTAAAATATTCTCCTTTGAAAAAAAGACAATTGTTTTTTTAACCTTGATATAATTCATACCCTTTATATTATCCACTTTATATTGTGTCAATGTGCATATTGCTAAGTTCAGAGGCCATTTTCTGCTGCAAAATATTTACATCAGTTAATGCAAACAAACTGTAAACTGCAATAATAAAAAATCATCTTCTGTTATGTAATAATATGTTTAAACTGAAGTTCTTCAAAATTAATGCAAATATAGGGCCAGTTTTCCAGATGCATGGTTTAAAATAATCCTAATAGACTAATCTGGATTTAAATACTACTTTCCAGGAAATTACTTCAATACTGTTTATTCTGTTCCCATCGCGCGTAAACAGGGCGCAACTTCAACAGATAGCGAACACTGATGACGAATCAATGAATCCTCAGCTTAAGTAATCTTTAACTGTTTACTGTTGTTGTCTTCAGAAACGTGAGTTGTCATTTACATTTTTGTAAAACTGGAAATAAACACCATGTGCTTAAAATTATGCTGTTACATTTTCGTTAGCACCTGTAGCTGACACTAATAACCTTTAACATTAATAAGATGTAACATAGAGTAATATCAAAATGCAGTATCAAAATATTTATACTGTTACACTCGAAATAACATATATATAAGCATGTACATTATACAATGCAGTTATGAAAGAAATAAGGCAAACTTACGAGCAAAGCCTTTCTCAGGGCAAGAACGGTAAAGAAAAGATGATTCCACCTTGCAAACATACTGCTCTCACAAGCATGGATGTATTAGGTCACACGTAGAGTACACTTCCTGGTTTGAAACATGCGATCTAAGTCATGTGAACAAACTTAACCAATAGGAAAAATACAACAAATAAATTCAGAAATAAATGCAATGCAATACCATGAAACGTCCACGTTCATCTTCCAATGAATAAGATATACTAAGGTGTACCATGACACTCCCCGCATGGTATTGAAGAAATACCACTATGAACTATGCTGACTAATTAAGGGATATTCAGTCCTTTGGAGACATGAGAAACACTGTCTCAGATATGGGTCTCAAGAAAGTCTTGGCTGTCCCATGTTTGGTGACTTTCACTTCAATTCTTCTGGTCCTCCCATCCTTGTCAGGGAATGTCTTGTTGACGAGCCCTATGGGCCAGTCGTTGCGCTTAGCTTGAGCATCCTTGAGTAAGACCAAATCCCCTACTTTGAGGTTTGGGCGTTCCTCTTGCCACTTGCTGCGACTCTGTAGTGTCGTGAGGTATTCGCGTCTCCATCGGCTCCAAAAGGTATTCGCAAGGTGTTGAACCTGTTTCCACTGCTGTCTGTGGAGGTCTGCATCACTGAAACTCCCCGGAGGAGGAAGTGGAGTGCACACCTTCTGGGTAAGAAGCATAGCTGGCGTCAAGAGGAAAGGAGAGTCTGGATCCATTGAAATCGGGGTGAGAGGTCTGGCGTTGATTATGGCTGTAACTTCTGCCATCAGGGTGGAAAGCACTTCATGAGTCATGCGAGAAGGGCTGGTCTGCAGCAGCATGGAGTCAAGTATGCGCCTTGATATCCCTATCATCCTTTCCCAGGAGCCTCCCATGTGGGATGAATGAGGCGGGTTGAGGATCCAGGAGCAGCCTTCCTCTCCCAGGTACTTTCTGATGCTAGGCATGTTGGGGTCAGTTGGCAGAATGCCCAGCTCTCGGCATGCGCCCATGAAATTCATTCCACAATCCGATCGAATCTGCTTGGCAGGTCCTCGCAGACTAAAGAACCTGCGCAGCGCGTTGATAAAGCTTGACGTGTCCATTGACTCGATCAATTCAATGTGGACAGCGCGTGTACTTAGGCACGTAAAGAGAACTGTTCGCCTGTCATCCTCTTGTGTGTCTTGTGATTACAGACCAGGAGCCGAAGACGTCAAGTCCCACATAGGTGAATGGGGGTTCAGTACTCAGGCGATCAAGGGGTAGGTCGGCCATCATCTGTTCAGTCACTCTGCCTCTGAGCTTGTTGCATATAATACAGTTGTGAAGGATGCCTTTGATTAATCTTCTTGCTCCCATGATCCAGTACCCTGCAGTGCGGACAGCGCCTTCGGTAAAGACTCGGCCTTGGTGCATCACCCGTTGGTGATGGTGTTCCACAAGCAGCTTTGCAGTATGGCTCCGTCCCGGAATAACAAGAGGGTGTTTTTCCCTGTAGGCGATATCTGAATTTCTGAGCCGTCCTCCTATTCTCAAGAGGCCTTCTTCGTCGCAATAGGGATTGCGTTTCTTCAGAGGACTACTTCTCGAGATGTCCTTTCCACTTGCTATGCAAGCAAGTTCGTCCTTGTAAGCCTCTCCTTGCATGCATTTGATGATGACAAGTTCAGCTTTTGTCAGTTCTTCAGCTGTGCGAGGCTGCTTGCAGTGATGCCATGACCTGCAAGTTTGATTCTGGTCTTTGCTTGTAGCCTTACAGGATTCAACAATGTGAATGAGTGTACTTGTGGCTCTCACAAGTCTCTTCCATGAGGAGAAACGCTCAAATCTGTGAGATCCAAGGTGGGTTCCATCATTGGACAGATTGGTGATGTGTGCCCGTACCTCTCTGTCTGAGTCGGGGTCGATGAGGTCAAAGGCTTCGGATGCTGGCGGTTCCTCTGCTTCTAACAGAAACATTGGTCTTTTGAGCCAGCTTGTCTCACTCAACATGGTTGCAGGCACAGAATGTGTGGCAAGGTCGGCTGGATTATGGCTTGGTTTGGAAGACCTCCGTATACGCTGCACTCTGTTGCTCACATATACATAGAACCTTCTTATCTGGTTGTTAATGTATCCTAGGACAACTCAGCTATCTGTGTAGAACTCGACAGCATCCAGAGCCATATCTAGCTCGCTTGTGACTAGCTCAGCGACTTCCACAGCCAGCACGGCAGCTCCCAGCTCCAATCTTGGGATTGTGTGAGCTGACTGGGGAGTTAACTTCGCTTTTCCAAGGACAAATCCTACTTGACACTTTTGTTCAGCATCAATAACTTGGAGATAGGCGACCGCAGCAATAGCCTTCACAGAAGCGTCTGAGAACACATGTAGCTCCTTTCTTATGGCTGTTGAGATTGTAGCAGCAGAATAGGTTCTTGGGATCTCCAATTGCCTGAGGTCTTGAAGAGAGTTTCTCCACGCATTCCACTCATCTTCCCTTTCTGGAGGAAGAGGAGAGTCCCAATCTGAGGCTTCGTTTGTGAGCTCTCGTAGCAGGATCTTTCCCTGTATGGTAACAGGTGCAACAAATCAAAATGGATCGAAGAGGCCGTTGACGGTAGCTAGAACACCCCTACGTGTGAA
Organism: Aldrovandia affinis; assembly: GCA_029706075.1. NCBI lineage: Eukaryota > Metazoa > Chordata > Actinopteri > Notacanthiformes > Halosauridae > Aldrovandia > Aldrovandia affinis. Next base: position 679,791 of record JAINUG010000159.1, read on the forward strand.
GGGCTTTGTGGCTTCTGCTACTTGAAATGTGAAGACATCTTTCTTCAGATCCCAACTCACTCCAAGGCTCCGTTGAATGGGAGTGGGATCAACATCCAAGTTCAGGTCCTTGAGACCCTTTGCTCGGTCCTCGGCAGGGAATGCTTCCATAACCGCCTGGCTGTTGGAAGCAACTTTGTGAAGTCGCAGGTTCGACACAGCAAGCATCTCCTGTGTCCGTTTCAGGAGGTCGATGGCTTCATGTGCTGTGGGCCTTGACAGGAGTCCGTTGTCCACATAGAACTCTCTTTCTATGAACTGTTTGGCAGCAGACCCATATTCATCTTCCCCATGAGCTGAGGCACGTCGAAGACCATAGATAGCCACCGCAGGAGAGGGACTGTTGCCAAATACATGAACCTTCATGCGGTATTCACATATGTCTTTGCTGGGATCGTTGTCCTTGTACCAAAGGAAACGGAGAAAATCCCTGTGGTCTTCTCTCACAATGAAGCTGTGGAACATTTGCTCGATGTCCACAGTGACAGCAATCGGTTCCTGCCTGAATCGCACCAGTACTCCTAAGAGGCTGTTATTTAAGTCTGGACCAGAAAGGAGAACATCGTTCAGCGACATGCCTTTCCACTTCGCACTGGACTCAAAGACGACTCAAATCTGGCCCGGCTTCTGAGGATGATAAACCCCAAAGGTAGGTAAGTACCAAACTTCTTGTCCATTCTTCAATGTAGGTGCCAGCTCAGCATGATCGTGGTCGAAGATGTTCTGCATGAACATGATGAAGTGGCTCTTCATGTCAGGCCTTTTCTCCAGCGTGCGTTTAAGAGAGGTAAGTCGCGTGAGAGCCTGGTCTCGGTGTTCTGAATGGCAGTGGCGCCACCCAGCTATTGCAGTCATCCATATACATTTCTTTGTCCATGACCTCTAAGAACAGTCTGTCTTCAATACAGAGTCCAATCTTGTTGTCATCCTCAGACGTGTTGAAGATGGTGCTCCCTAAGTTGCATTCTTGCATACTGCAGATGCCTGGCGCTGGGGCAACTTGATGTGCTGGCTTCAGAACATATTGCTCCTTCACCTGGATCCTGTTCGGACATGGGCTGAAGAATGAAGGGCGTTGGTTCTCAAGCACATTGGTGCGGTAGCTTTGAATGTCTGAAGGCTTGTGGACTGCCTCTGGGCAGACTTCTCCTATGATGACCCATCCCAGGTCGAGTCGTTGTGCGTAGGGGGCATCATGTGGACCATTTAATTGCTCCCGCACCTTATGAACTCTAAGGATGTCACGGCCTAGCAAGAGAAGGATTTGTGCTTTAGAATCCAAAGGTGGTATACCGTGTGCTATGGGCTTGAGGTGTAAATGATGCAACACCGCTTCTGGCGTAGGTATTTCAGCTCTGTCAGTTGGAATGTTGTTACACTCTATTAGCGTAGGCAGTGTCACTGTCGTAGCTCCGTCCACAGATTCCATCACGAAGCCTGTGGCCCTTCTTCCTGCCATCTGAGTTGTACCTGCACATGTACAAAGTGTGAACGGGGAATCTGAGCCTTTGATGTGGAACATATCAAAGAACTCAGACCGTGCAAGTGACCTGTTGCTTTGGTCATCGAGCACAATGTATGCTCTTGTTGCTCTCTCTCGGTGTGCTTCTGGGAATATATTCACCAGGCAAATCTTCGAGCAGGATCTGCCGCTTTGACCCTCTCCACAAACGTCAGTACATTTTGAGGTGACTGCAGATTGGGCTGATTCTCCTTCTCCCTCCCCGCCATGCTCAGATGGGGCTGAAGGGGCAGGTCCTGGATGAAGGGCCGAGGTGTGGCTGTTACTCTCACACTCCTTGCACGTGATGGCTGCGGTGCAGTTCTTGGCTAGGTGAGCTGTTGTGGAACAACATCTGAAGCAGATACCGTTGTCTCTGAGGAAAGCCTTGCGCTCTTCAAGGGGCTTGCTTCTGAATCCTCTGCAGCGCGTTAAAGGGTGCGGCTTCTTATGGAGAGGGCATAGCTTTTTGACATCACCTGCTGTGTAGCCTGAACCATCTTGCATGTCTTTCTCTTGAGAGACATCTGTCTTATGTGCAGAGACCATGCTCCTACCTTGTTTCTTGAATGGCAGCTCTGACTTCAGCTGAGCTGTGTTACTCATCAATAGCCTGAAGCTTGGGTCATTGCGTGCGCGTGCCTCTTTGCTGATGAAATCGCAGAAATGGATGTTCTTGGATGTTGTAGGGCAACTTGTCTACAATGGGTAAAACACCACGTGCAGTGTCCAGATAGCTCAAACCAGCCAGGTAACCCTCAAACTTAGCTGATTCCAACTCTTGGAGAAGGTCGCTGAGCTCTCTTAGCTTCACAGGATCTTTGTTTCTGATCTTTGGAAAGTTCTCCAGTCTGTCGAAGAGGGACTTTTCAATGACCTCCGGAGACCCGAAGCATTCTTCTATGCGTTCCCAAGCTTTGCGTAGGCCGAGAGATGGATGGCCTACATGCACTGCTCTTATTCTTCTCACATGCCTTGCAGATTCACTCCCCAACCACTTAATCAGGAGGTCCATCTCTTCATTGGCGCTGAGTAGTAGTCCATCAATGGCATTCTTAAAGGATGACTTCCAAGCCCAGTAATTTTCTGGCAAATCATAGAACTTGGTGAGACCGGAGATTACGAGGTCTCTGCGTGCTAGGTACCTAGCCACATCACTGACGTTGGTTGTGTCACCGCTTACCGTAGGTTTGTATGGTGAGCCCTGGGGCCTGCTGGGTGTGAACTGTGCTGGTGAATGCTGGCTAGGTATAGTCTTTGGCCTATCAGTTTGCAGTAGTGGAAAGCTGTCTTCATATTTCACGCTGGAGAAATACTGTCCATCGTATGAAACAGTCGGACGCTGTCTGGGTGGTGAGGAAGATCCCAGTACATGGACTACTGGCTCTAGGTTTGCTATAGACTGCTTAACATCTTCAGCAGATAGCGGGAGCTGTGACTGACGTTGTAATTACTGGCATGTGCGATCGGTGATTGCATGAATGATAGCATCTGTACCACTGTCTTCAATGTCCGCTGCTGCCTCAAGAACGTTTGCTTCAGCGATGGCTTCTGCCACTTCTTTGTCATGTAGCAAATTCTTTAACCTTGCTTCTATCTGGGCTTTCTCAATCATAATCTGTGATTCCATCTTGGCATAGTCAGCGCACGCACGTGCTACTTCCACTTTGACACGTGCATTGACAGCTGCTATACTGGTTGCTGAACCATGAGACCTTCTAGATGTGGCAGAGGCTACTGACCTTGTCTCGGCATGGCTCACCTTTAGTGGTTCGTCACTTCTATCCTCTGTTGCTTCCATCATGTAGTATTGCTGTATGCCTGGCGTGAGCAAGGATGATGATGTGAAGCGCTTGCACTGAAGATCTCTCTCCTTGTGTCGATCTGCCCGCTGCGTGGATGTTTTTTTACTATTCTGTTCCCATCGCGCGTAAACAGGGCGCAACTTCAACAGATAGCGAACACTGATGACGAATCAATGAATCCTCAGACGCTTAAGTAATCTTTAACTGTTTACTGTTGTTGTCTTCAGAAACGTGAGTTGTCATTTACATTTTTGTAAAACTGGAAATAAACACCATGTGCTTAAAATTATGCTGTTACATTTTCGTTAGCACCTGTAGCTGACACTAATAACCTTTAACATTAATAAGATGTAACATAGAGTAATATCAAAATGCAGTATCAAAATATTTATACTGTTACACTCTAAATGACATATATATAAGCATGTACATTATACAATGCAGTTATGAAAGAAATAAAAGACAAACTTACAAGCAAAGCCTTTCTCAGGGCAAGAACGGTAAAGAAAAGATGATTCCACCTTGCAAACATACTGCTCTCACAAGCATGGATGTATTAGGTCACACGTAGAGTACACTTCCTGGTTTGAAACATGTGATCTAAGTCATGTGAACAAACTTAACTAATAGGAAAAATACAACAAATAAATTCAGAAATAAATGCAATGCAATACCATGAAACGTCCACGTTCATCTTCCAATGAATAAGATATACTAAGGTGTACCATGACACTGTTTTTCAAGGAAATTAGAGCTACTCCAGAACTAGGTGTGGGTATAAATTAAACATTGATGGAGGTAGGGTTAACCTCAAATTAATGCAGTTTCCCCATTGTACTGGAGGGCAATGGCTTATCTGGGCTATAACAATGATAACCAATGAGCACCACAAAGGCCAGTCAGAAGAGCAGTTATAGAGATGCAGCTATATGGTGCAAGTGCAAGTCAAAGACTTTCCAGAACTCCTCTTTGTATAAGAAAATAAGCATACATAATGACAAGAACAGACCAATTGGCCCATCTAGGCTCATCATTTCCTAGTCTAAAGAATATCCAGCACTGAATCAAGCATGGACTTAAATACTTCAAGTGTTTCTGCCTTACTATCTGACCTGGCAAGCTGTTCCAGGCATTGTAACAAAAATACTTCCTGATTCGTTTTTTTAGGAATTTACCTTTAACTAATTTCCTCCCATGCCTCTTGGTCTGCTAACTAAACTCATCTTTTGAATCCCAACCCCCCCAAAAAACAAAAACACATCTGTATGCCTAGGGCCACACACACATTTCTCACCTTGTCTTTCATGGCCAACTCAATACAATTTTGGTTTATTTTGCACATGTTGTTCTCAATAATTGGATGGTTTAATTAATTAATACAATTAGCTTTTTTCCAAGGCGGCACGGTGGTGCAGTGGATAGCACTGTCGCCTCACAGTAAGAAGGTCTCGGGTTCAAATCCAGGCCGGGGGCCTTTCTGTGTGGAGTTTGCATGTTCTCCCCGTGTCCGCGTGGGTTTCCTCCGGGTACTCCGGTTTCTTCCCACAGTCCAAAGACATGCACGTTAGCCTAATTGGAGAGTCTAAATTGCCTGTAGGTATGAGTGTGTGAGTGAATGGTGTATGTAGTGCCCTGCGATGGATTGGCGACCTGCCCAGGGTGTATTCCTGCCTCTCGCCCCAATGCATGCTGGGATAGGCTCCAGCCCCCCCCCGCGACCCTAACTAGGAATAAGCGGCTGAAGATGAGATGAGCTTTTTTCCAAATTCATTGACAGTTATGAAATGCTTTCTTTTATCTCCATCATCTTTACCAGACCTCAGTGCCATTGAGAATTTGTGGAGATTTGAAAATTGCTGTTTACCAGTGTTCCCAATCCAACCTGATGGAGCTCAAATGGGCAGAAATGGCAGTGTCCAGATGTGCAAAGCTGGTAGGTGAGTAAGGGGAGTGAATACTTATGTAATCAATTATTGTGATGTTTTATTTGTAATTAATTAACAAAACGCTTTAGAGTTCTTTTTTTAATTTTAAATTATAGAGTAATTTGTGTTGATAAGTGGCAATCGGTAAAGGAGTGTAGGTTGCCCCTGTGGGTGGGGTTCGATTCCCCTGCTGTGCCAGCCCTGTTCTGGCTAGGAGTCCCGTTTGGGGGCGGCAATTGGCTATGTGCCCCAGTGGGAGGGAAGCCGACATGAGTTCGCTGCATGCCCATAAAGCCTCTCTGGACATATCGAGTCATGGTAGGTGCTTGTACGAGTTATGTTTTGACAAACACGGTTTGCCGTCCCTACCACTGCTGGTCCTAGAGTCCTGGCTGGTCCCGTAGTTACAGGGTGGTAGGCTTGTGGGGGGGGTACTTGGATCAATAGAGGATACAATTGGCCACCAAATTGGGAGAAAAACATGGGGCAAAATAAAAAAAATACAGGGGGCTACTGGGTGTTAAGGCACTGTTCTAGTGTGTGTATGTCTCAACAAAGTAACTGTTTAGTGTGTTAGCAATATCCTTATTATTATAAACCAAAGTTCCTTCCTTATTCTTGCACTTAACCACTTCATTAACTTTCCTTTTTCTACTACAATATTGAAAAAACTTCTTAGGATTACTTTTTGCACCTTGGGAAATTTTCATTTCAAACCGCCTTTTAGCTGCTCTTATTTCCTTTTTAGCCTTCGCCCGCATATTACAATAATCTAACTTGTTTCTCTCTGAGTTTTCCTTTTTATGTATTCTGTACAGTCACTTCTTTTGCCTCAAAATCTCCCATAAAGATTTAGTCATCCACTGCGGAGACTGTTTTGTCATCCTATTTTTCTTTACTTTTGGGATGAATTTACACTGTACATCTACTATAACCCTTCTAAATGTCGTCCATTTTTCATTCACAGTTCTGCAATCTAGTTTTACCCAATCTATATTACTTAAATTATCTCTCATTTTATTCAAGTCAGCTTGTCTGAAATGATCAATTCTAGAGTTAGAATTCTAGAGGGGGCTGCCTTAACTTACCAAAAGTAACTGCACTGTGATCACTTGTCCCTAGTGGTTCTATTACCTCTGTGCTGCAAATTATTTCAGGATTGTTGCACAAACCCAGATCCAGTATTGATTTCCCTCTCGTAGGCTGAGTAACAGACTGTACCAAAAAGCAGTCATTGACCACATCTAAAAACTCTTCACATGTACCCTGACCTGTCACTACTTCCCAATTAATAGAGGGGAAATTGAAGTCGCCGATTATTAATGTCTCTCCTTCAGCACAGGTTTGTTTTCTGTTACCAAAGAGCATAGTATTTATGTTACTGTCTGAAGCTGGAGGTATATAGCATACTCCTATATTAAGGCCCGTGTCATGATCTCCCAGTAATCTAATCCAGATGTCCTCACAAGGAATGAATGAGTTAATACCTGGAATTTCCTGCATATTAAGATCGTCTTTCACATAAAGGGCCAGTCTCCCTCCTCTTTTATTAGTTCTATCCTTTCGAAACAATTTGTACCCCTCCACATTATATTCATCCCCATCCGCTGCATCAAGCCATGTTTCAGTAATCCCAACGATGTCATAACCCCGATTCAACATGACAGCCTCCAGTTCAAAAAATGTATTTTTTATGGTTCTAGCATTTAAACAAATTAACTTCAGAGCCTTACTCACACTACGTTGTCCTTCCTCTCCACGCATAACTGTGCCGACCCACCTCTATTCACATTATGATCTAAAAAAAACCTTTATTAATTATATCCTCAGATTTATTATTCTCCGCCCTGGTAACTTCCATCTGGGAAGTCTGTACCTCCCTATCCTTGATACTACTACTAATTTCCCTCCCTGCCACCCCAGTCCCTAGTTTAAATATTCTTCCACTATCCTAAGCATACGCTGGCCCAATGCAGCTGTACCCATCTGGTTCAGGTGTAGCCCATCCCACTTGTACAGATCACCCCTGTTCCGAATGGGGTCCCAGTGCCCCATAAATCTGTACCCCTCTTTCCTGCACCAGGTTTGTAGCCACGTGTTAAATCTCCATATACAATTCTGCTTGCCTTTACTAGCACGTGTTACTGGCAGAATTCCAGAGAAGACCACCTTGGAGGTTCTGCTCCTTAACAATCCTGATTCTACAAATTTGTCCTGCAGAACCTCAAAACTACCCTTACCTATGTCATTAGTTACAACATGGACCATGACCACTGGATCCACCCCTGCTCTGACCACATGTCCACATGTTCCCCGAGGTCTCCGACCTGAGCACCATACGAGACTCCATTTCCCGCAAACAGACTCTACTGTCTATACCTCTAATGATTGAGTCCCCCACTACTACTGCCAGGGTGCCCTGGGGCTCATCAGTCCTCCCACTCACAGAAGGCTGGGCCAGATCGTCTTCCTGCAAGGGCTGGAATCGGTTGGACACCACAAGCTCTGGAGATGCCGCCCCTACATGTGCGTGCCCTTTTCTAAGCTTGCACCCTACTGTCACCCAACTCTCTTTCCCTACCTGCTCTAAAGTCTCCCCCCTACCCAGCTTTGGTGTGCATGCTAACTCTCTTAAGGGCGTATTAATTAATTCCTGTAACTCTACAAATTCTGCAGGGCAGTCAAGACCAGCAAGTTAGGCTTCAAGATCAAGAATCTTGCTCTCGAGATGCTTCGCAAGCTGGCACCGGTTACAGACAAAACCTTCCTGGAAGTCTCCTTCCAGAAATGCAATCATCCTGCAACACTCGCACTGCACTACCGATGGCCACATTTTAACCCCTAAGTATTGGTCTACTGCTCTCCCTGCACTGAACGAATTACTGTCAAAACAGAGACTAAGTCGATAAAAATACAAACAGCACCGAGATGGTTCCGAACAGGTGCAGAAAATAATGTATGGCAACCTCTTGTCGCTAAACTAGCAAACTTTAGGTCCGGTTGCCTGTAACGAGCGAGCTAGCAGCAGCCAACTGAAACGGCTATATCTCAACGCTTAAATTTAAACAAACAAAAAAAAGCTAGTTACCTATCGAATATTCCCCTGCTCTTGGATTTGCTCCTGAGAGGGCGAAAAACCACAAAAAACCTCACATCAGCTGGGTGTAATGCCGAATTGATTAGCTTTTTAACAAGCTTGCCGAAGCTAGACGGGGAAAAAAGAGTAAAATTCCCTCTCTGTCCCCTAACAGCGACAAAAGTTAACCTTAAGAGCAAATATTTTTACCCTTTCTGATGACAAATGCCAAAACACAATCCCAATAATCTCAACGACAGCAACAAACAATCCATTCAAAACTCTGCACGAATGACACAGCAATCCCGTCCGATTACTATCCAAGATGCCTTGTAAATCGATTCCCATGCACGGTTGGCTGTTTATGAAATTGTTTAGTCAAGACAAATATCTTTCAAATATCTTGTCTCTCTCAGCCCATATTCTTGAAAGAACATCGGTAGTTTTTCAAATTCCAGTGTAGTCACTTACAGCAGGGATTCTCAAGATGGGTTCCCAGGGAGTCCTCAGACAAGTTGAGTAAAAAATGTATTTGTTTGTATAAATGACATATTTAAGACTATCATAAAAATAAACATTGACTGGTTTACATTTCCTTGTTAGTATTGTGATCATTGTAATTATTAAATATTTATATTGTACTAAATAGTCTTATATAGATCAATGACACAATAACATTGCCATTTAGACATGCTTCCGTGTACTAGTGTGTTAAATATCCACTGCATTGCCGTGGTGGTTGCTTAAAGACGTCAAAATTAACCATATTCCTGAGGTTTGGCTGCACAGCCTGGTCATTTTTGGGGGCCTTGAAATGAAAAGGTTCAGGAACCTTATGAACTCCTGATATACAGTACATTTGACATATATACGGTCATAACTATGACAACGTATTAACAAATGTCCATACGCCCTAAAAGCTTTCAGCCATGAGGACTAGTATAATGACTATAAAGTAACATATTCCAGAATACAATTAAGGACTGATCCTTTGAGTTCACTACTGTTTAACAAAACCATTTACTTAAATATCACAGTAACTCGAGTCAGTTAAGTTATATCATTTAGTAGAGTAGTTTATTATAAAGTAATAATTTGTCATTTTAGTCATTAAATCTTATATTGGAGTTCCTCTGGAATTATTCTGGAAATGTGCCCGTCAACTGTCAGACAAGGGAAGGAAGTATATTTATTTATATCTTAAAGTGACGGGGTGCTTTTAAAGTAATAATTATTTAGACTGAGATTTTCCGTCTTTAAACTAACCGTGGTATGAGATCAAGGCCTTCATATTTCTGACAAGCTTTGTTAATGGTACTGGGACAAGCTGTGAGAACTCATTATACAGCTGAATCTATTTCTGAAATCTTTCTTTCTGAGGGTAATTTATCACTGCTGGTCTCCCTTGACCAAACCATAGCAATTATTTTCAATATTGCAAATGCACACCTAAGCCCTGCACAATAAAACACTTCCCTTTAAAATCTAGGCATACAGGCACTTACAGACACAGACACACACACAATGGCTAAACCTTTTCTTATCTTTCAGAGAAGAACTGCAAAGGACAGTTGGGTGTTGTGTAACCCACAGAAGCAAGTTGTGTTTGTAAAACATTACACATATGGAGGAACGTATTCTACTGCGGTGGAAGGAGCTCATTTACAGTGTAGATAAGGTGGCTTGGCTGTAATCAGTCCTTTCTGAGCTCAATTGAGATTTTGGCTTAAAAATAAAAAAAGAGATTAAAGACAATACCATTTATCCTACCTGTTAAACCCTAGGCTGTAAGAAATAGAAATCTTCTGGAAAAAACAAAGATGAGTGTAACAACTGAAGAAGTGGAAAGACGTCTTCAAACAGTTGCTCCATGTAGACCTGTTACAGACCTGTCTAATGTGGAGGAAGGATAAGTATGCTAAGTAACATGTTTAACAAATAAAATGTCCAGACAACATACTGTATTACCAGCTACAATAGACACCATTTGGAAGTATTTGTAAATATGGATTAAACAGACAGTAGAAAAGGGTCCCCCCCCTCCCTATGAATATAAGTTTTGATGGTTTCAGAAGCTAATTAAATTTACAGTGGATGAGTCATCCATGGAGGATGAGTCAGAGTGTGAGGAGGGTTCTGTCGCTCTTTCTGAGGAGCTGACTGGAGTCGCGAGTCACAAAAACATTCCGCAAACTCATAATGAAAATTTAAATAGAGCCTACAATGCCTTTATCTGTGACTCTCCGCAGTGATAGTTAGCACTGCAGACACTCTCCACCCTCTTAGTTGAATCATTCCCTCACAGAGCGCTTCTTGCAAATAAAAGGAAAGCACATTTTAATGTCTCTCTGACTGGATTGGGTTCTGGAGACCAATTAGTGCTGGCTGGAAAGCATGATAGCAATCTCTTCTGAAGAAAGGCCTGACCCAGTGTGCACTGCAGTTTAATGATTTGCACGTTCTTGATTAAACAGATGGAGTAAAGACAATGAAAAGAAGAAAAAAAAACACTCATTTCAGTGCTCTTTTTGAAAGGTATTTTTTTTGTTTGCTCTTAAAAAAATATAATTGTCGGGTGCTGAACTGAGCTTGGGTACAATTCCAGCCACCAGCCAATGTATCCTTTTGGGACTTCTCTTATCTGAACATTAATGCAAAGTTAAGTGTGGAAGGTATTTTTTAAAAAGAGAAGTATCTGCATTTGACAGCACTTCAAAAAGAAAGCATATGGGGGAGGTAGACCTTCTGCCAAGCAAGTGTGTTGGAAACAGATGGGTTTTACATAAACAACACAAACATCAAGAACAGTGAGCTAAGGAGCTTGGCAGTCACAGTTGATTAAACTGGGAAGAATTGAGGTGCCTTAATGAGCTGGGGTTCTTTAAAAAAAAAAAAGTTTTTCAATGCATGTAGAAAGAAATTGTCAGCTTTTAAAGTGATTCGTGTCAGATATAAGGCCTTGTTTAGAGGTTCAATGACAACAATGTTCCTTTAAGAAAAAAGTGACAAACCCAACCCATACATCATTGCAAAGCAAGACAGAGAGGGCAGACTGTTAATTCCAGACATTTATTCAGCTTTTATTGTCCAGTAATCCCTGAAACATTGTTCTTCATATTATAACAGATTGAATGTCCATGTATTGAATGTGTTACAGTGCTTTATGAGGGATTGCTATAACAGACAGCTCTTAACAATCCTGTAGGTTTCTGTCGATATGGCCCTCACTTTGTCCGGTCTACTGGTCTTCAGTTCCAGTTTTAATCTTCCCTGTTTTTGACCACACAAAGACAGAGCATGTCACCCTGTCATAATTGTTAACAGCAAGTCGGTAATGCGCACTACTTTCTCAGTTTCTAATGGAATCCAAGATCCTCAAGGACATTGGTTTGATTGATAGATGGGATGATATTGCCCACAGGAGGTATAATCAATTATCATATTATTTCATAATAAGTTAGGGTGTGGCAAATGTGTATTGATCAAATACCAAGATGCTACTTATTATTACAAAGCCCATAATGCAGATACAGAGATTTTGCAGAACACATTTTGGCTGCAGCATTTCTGTGTCATCCAGAGGCACACCCTCTGAGTAAGACTCCATCTTTATTTCTCACAGAAGACCTAGAAGTGGCTGCTCAGCTTTGTTTTTAGTGAACCGGGGGACTGTTAATGCCCCTTTGAAGTCCATTGCAACTCTATAAATTGAAAGTTCCAAATTATGGTCAAGATGCTAATCTACCCCCTCAATCTGTGAATGTCTGGTTATGGAACTAGTGACAATAGAGTACAGGACATGCTTTGTGCTCTTTTTTTTTTTTTTACAATTTTCCAGGGTGAAGGTACAAAATGAATTGTGTTATCTGAACTGCTTTAATGCCTTTGGTCATTAATGCATGCAGAGGTCATGTTAATAATTTAACAGAATTTATATGAATAGAGACAATATTAAAAAAGGTGCATTTAGGAATATAAAAAAGAAGTCGTGTCAGATTGAACTGTCACTGCATTTGCAGTGTCCTGGGGCCTCATTTATAAAACATGCTTACGCACAGATTTGATCTTAGAACGTGCGTACGCTCAAATCCACGCCAAAGTTCCGATTTATAAAAACGGTCTTTGACGTGGGAAAGTACTCCACGTCAGGTTTCAACTTGGCGTACGCACGTTTCCTTGTGGCAATGTTGGAGTACTGCAGGTATTCGCGGTCTCGTCTCTTCTCTGTCCTGACCCCTCGCTGGTGGAACGACCTTCCGCAATCGGTCAGGACCACGGAATCACTTGCGATCTTCCGCAAGAGACTCAAAACCCACCTTTTCAGACTCCACTACCACTGAATTCTGTACATCTAGCTAACTGTCATCACCACTGCCTACTTGCTCAATACCCACTTGCTCAATACCCCTCCTTACTCCATACAAAAAACCTTTTCCTTGCCAGTGTTACAGGTATGGTACGCAGCTGCCTGCAATGATGTCTATCGCTGTATTACTGCACCGATCTCTTGCGCGTACTATGATTGTTCCTACCATGTATTAATGTACATATTGTAAGTCGCTCTGGATAAGAGCGTCTGCTAAATGCTTAAAATGTAAATGTAATGTAAAATGTATTCGGAAATCTGAGAGCGCTGTCGTCTGCTGCCTAATTGTTTCCTCATTATTATTACTATTATTATTATTCGTAGTAGTAGTAGTAGTATTACCAGATTGAACTCATTGCTTAGGCTATACGTAATGGTTTGCACAATAAAGGTATTAATACATTAAAACAACATAAGCTAGGCTACTTGTGGAAAACAAAACAAAAACACACATTGGTTTTCCAAAATTACCCATATTAGGGTAACTACCCCTGCCCTACAGACTGCCAGGCCACGTACTTTGTTTTACTGGTAAAGCCACTGGAAAGGCTCCCAAACAGCGGGCCTCATTTATAAAACGTACTTACGCACAAATTTGATCTTAGAACGTGCGTACGCTCAAATCCACGTCAAAGTTCAGATTTATAAAAACGGTCTTTGACGTGGAAAAGTACTTACCTCCACGTCAGGTTTCAACCTGGCGTACGCACTTTTCCTTGTGGCAATGTTTGAGTACTGCAGGTATTCGCGGTCTCGTCTCTTCTCTGTCCTGACCCCTCGCTGGTGAAATTATTTTCCGCAATCGGCCAGGACCGCGGAATCACTTGCGATCTTCCGCGAGAGACTCAAAACCCACCTTTTCAGACTCCACTACCACTGAATTCTGTACATCTAGCTAATTGTCATCACCACTGCCTACTTGCTCAACACTATATACCCCTGCTTACTCCATTCAAAAATAATAATTGACTAACCTTTTCCTTCCCAGTGTTACAGGTATGGTACGCAGCTGCCTGCAATGGTTTATTGCTGTATTACTGCACTGATCTCTTGCGCGTACTATGATTGTTCCTACCATGTATTAATGTACATATTGTAAGTCGCTCTGGATAAGAGCATCTGCTAAATGCTTAAAATGTAAATGTAATGTAAAATGTATTCGGAAATCTAACAGCGCCAACATGTCGTCTGCTGCCTATTATTATTATTATTATTATTATTATTATTATTATTATTATTATTATTATTATTATTATTATTAGTAGTAGTAGTAGTAGTAGTAGTATTACCAGATTGAACACATTGCTTAGGCTATACGTAATGGTTTGCACAATACATTTATTAATAAATTAAAACAACATAAGCTAAGCTACTTGTGGAAAACAAAACAAAAACACACATTGGTTTTCCAAAACTACCCCAATTAGAACAATTGACACATCCTTGAAATGTATTTAATACATATTATGGTTCCACGCGTGTAAAACACTTCGGTCAATCTGTAGGCTATAAAATAGAATGCCTTCGCTTCTCGAAGATATCGCCAACCGCGCAATAAGAAGGGAACGAGTTATTAGAGATTTTGACCTCAGTTTTAAATCAGTTTTAAAATTATTTACGTCCTTCAGGGACCTTTGCTGCCCCCCGTTCACAGCCTGGGCTACAGACTGCCAGGCCACGTACTTGGTTGTACTGGTAAAGCCATTGGAAAGGCTCCCAAACAGCGTCCCTGCACACAGCTGCACCTCCGCCAACAAGACCTCGATTTCCGCCTCGCTAAAATTCTTTTTCTTGCAGCTCGCCATTATCAAGTAGAAAATTTATGTTTTGATTCGTGCTCCTTTATATGCTAATGATATTAATTAGGGGGCGTTTACAAGGCGGAGATCTAAAACCATTCACCTACGCACAATTTCAAGATCATTTGCGATTTATAGATTTCACATCTGGGGGACTGGCGTACGCACGTTTTTTTGGGCGTACGTTCACTTTCTCTGAATCACACTTACGCACATTTCAGAAATGATCTTAGATCAAATGTAGAATGGTTTCTACGCAACTTTTATAAATGAGGCCCCTGGAGTCCTGAGCCATAAGCCATTCAGCCAACAGAGGGCGGTCCAATCAAATAGTCAAAACTTCTGTGTGGATCTGTGCTTGTTTTAAATATAATGGAAGAAGGAAAGACGTGTAATTTATAATTTACCTGAGAGCAAATGTACCTTAATTAATGATGGCAACACACAAAAATTGTAATACATTTTGAAATTGAAAATTGTATGAAAAATCTTAACTGTTTCAGTTTTCTTTTTACTATAGATTTCCATGAACTCGCTGCCCTTTCAGCATCCAGTGTGCAATGGTGATAAAAACTCACAATATGTCATAAATGATAAAGTGACAGTGGGCAGCCAACATAAAGGTTCTCTGGGCATTATTGACAGCAGTTTGAAACCAGTGCATCGGATGCATTGGCTTAAAGATCACGCAGTACACACCTGCCCAGAGTAACCCCCACCTGCTTCTCCCACCGACCAGTAACAATAATGTTTAAAATAAATTATTAATGTTATATTAACATTATAGATAATATTTCAAGTAAACTCTAAAAGATAACAACAAAAGCTTTATATTATGAATATTCAGTAAGTTAAAGACAAACAAAATATTATATGATTTAAAAAAAATGTACTGACCTTTTCCTTCCCGGTGTGACAGGTATAGTATGCAGCTACCAACAATGATGTCTATTGCTGTACTACTGCACTGATCTCTTTCGCGAATAATGATTGATCATACCATGCATTAATGCACATCTTGTAAGTCGCTCTGGATAAGAGCGTCTGCTAATTGCTTAAAATGTAAAATGTAAATGTACATGGTATTGTATGCAGAACTTTCATTAAATTACTTATTTTAATTCTGTTAATAGTGTTTTCAACAGAAAGTCATATAAACCTGAAATGTAATCTCACCTTTTTACAATTGTGTAAAGTAAAAGTGTTAAAATGGTTTCATGTAATGTGCAATGATGTATTGGTTCAAACTAAACTTTGCAAAAGGAAAGCTGTTTTGAGATATTTTACCAGGTTGTGAGCTCCAAGAGTTGTCTGGACCCCTCCCTACAGTAGTCACCCTGTATAGTTGTCACCCCTTGCAGTACAGTCACCCTCCCTGCAGTACAGTCATCCTCCCTACAGTAGTCACTTCCTACAGTACAGTCACCCTTCCCACAGTTCAGTCACCCTCCCTACAGTGCAGTAGAGTGGCCGTCCCTTCAGTAGTCACCCTCCCTACAGTTCCTGGTTATCCAGCAAGCAAAATAAACAAAACGAGTTACTGTTGCTGCAAACCCCTCATAGATCATGCCATTGCTGCCCATGTATATGTGTAGCCGGAGTGGCGTGGAATGAAGACTCGGGTCAAATATGACCCTTTTTTACATTAAGCACATTCTAGTTTTATGCGAGACAGGTTTCTGATAGAGTTGCACACTATAACCTTCCTCAAATCTGAACCCCTAGAAGTATCCTAACAATTGACCTTAGTTTGAGTAAATCCCTTCTGAATCCCTAAAACTCATTGCCTTATTTCAGAACATTCTTCTGGTTTGCTGACTTCAAAAGCACCCTGAGTGCTGTCAACATAAACAATGCGCAATGGGAAGCTCATGTGTCCTTGGACATCATACTTAAGTCTTATTAAAATATCTTCACTTTGAAGGTGCGTGCTATAAGAAAGGTGGCAACATTTATGGAGACAGTTGATAAAAATAGTGAGAAAATGGTTTGATTTGGAGTGTGTTCAACTCAACTTATAAAAAGGATTTGAAGGTCTTTCAAGGTGGCCATCTTTCTGCATAACAATTTTTCATAAAATCAGAAATGGGTATCATAAACTGTCATCATCTCTATTCTCAGGAACTATTGTGCATTTTACAGTTATTATTACTGACGTTATTATTATAAATAATGATGTTGGATGTGCTGCATGTGTTTATATAATATTTGGAATCTCAATGTGCAACATACTCAATGAACAACTAGTACATTTCACAATTGTTGATATAGTTTATGCACACATTTGCAATATACCAGTCTCTCCATTAGCTGTAAATTATTTAGATGAATGCAAATTCTACAAAGCCGAACCTGCTCCTCCCTGGTATCTCATTATGCAGCTTTATACCGGCTGTAGGACACTGAAGGACACCGCCAATTGAATTCAGGTCTTGTGTATCCCCTAGAAATTAATCAAGAGGAGCCAAGACTAAGAATCCCCCATCCACTCCCGTGATTAATTTTTATTTTCTCTCATATTTTTTTTCTACTCATTTTTTGTCACAGCAAAAATACTTTAAGATGAGTTCCAGCATAAAATCAATGTTCCATTAAAATTTAATGACAAAGTATGGCTTAATAGCATTTTAGCAGATGCTTCTGTCATAGAGCTACTCTGTTTCAGTAACTCTCTCACAAGAACATATTGCTCTTTTTTCCATTGTCATGGTGTTCTATTTGTTTGTTGATAGTGGTGGTGTCATCATAAATTGAAGTTGATGTATTTGGAGAATATTATCTGTTCTTGGTCAGATACTGTAAAAGTAGAATAAAACTCAAATTGTACATACTGTACATTACTTGATGCTCTAATCCTCCCTTGCTACAATAGCAGTGCCCTATCAGGGAACTGAACCCACAGCCTATAGCTTACAAACCCTTTTAGGCATAATCTTTAATTCAGGGAAGGTTTTGTTGTGTTTTTTTACTCTGCCTTGAATGGGAGGTTGGCCAATCCTGTGCTGTGACATTGGAATATACTCACTTTAAGTATCACATGTCAAATGTTGGCTCATAAAGTACAATGAGACATAAAGGCAATAGACCAAGATTTTGGGCAACACAGACAAAAGTAACCACTCTCAATATGAGACTTTCAAGGAAATCTGTACTGTAAACCAGGCTAAACATACACTCAGTGGCCACTTAATTAGGTACACCTTTCTAGTATTTGGTAGAACCCCCCTTTGCCCCCAGAACAGCCTGAATTCTTCATGGCATGGATTCAACAAGGTGCTGGAAATATTCCTGAGATTCTGGTCGATGTTAACATGATAACATCACGCAGTTGCTGCAGATTTGTCGGCTGCACATTCATATTGCGAATCTCCCATTCTACCACATCCCCAAAGTGCTCTATTGGACTGAGATCTAGTGACTATTGAGGCCATTGGAGTACACTGAACTCTTTGTCATGTTCATGGAACCAGCTTGAGATTACGTGTGCTTTGTGACATGGTGCATTATCCTGCTGGAAGTAGCCATTAGAAGATGGGTAGACTGTGGCCATAAAGGGATACACATAGTCAGCAACAAGACTCAGGCATGGTATTAAGGGGCCTAATGTGTGCCAAGAAAACATTCCCCACACAATTACACCACCAACACCAGCCTGAACCATTGACACAAGGCAGGATGGATGCATGGATTCATGTTGTTGAGCCAAATTCTGACCCTACCATCTGCATGTCGCAGCAGAAATCGAGATTCGTCAGACCAAGCAACGTTTTTCCAATCTTCAACTGTCCAGTTTTGGTGAGCCTGTGCCCAGATTTTTGGTCTGAACAACAACTGAACCTCTTGACCATGTCTGCATGCCATAGGCGCCGATCCCGTGGGTGCTCCGGGGCCCGAGCACCCACGGAGAAGGCCGAGCACCCACGGGGAAAATTATGCACGGAGCCAAATTTACATTGATTTGATAGCAAACTCCACCTAGCATACGCTGCGCGGCACCCACGGGCAGAAACATAAATCGGCGCCTATGCTGCATGCTATTATGTATTGAGTTGCTGTCGCATGATTGGCTGATTAGATAATTGCATTAATGAGCAGGTGTATGGGTGTACCTAATAAAGTGGCCACTGAGTGTACTGTATATGCAATATCATTACATTAGTATGAGAAGTCATAAGTACTGGAGATATGATGCCTCTTATCCTGAATAACCCTTTAAATGTGTGAGGAAAAACATAAATACAGTAGTAATTCACCAATAATATTTTTTCTTTCAAATATAAAAACACAGCAAGAATAAGGAAAACCCATGGTTTACTTGTGCTATTGTTTTTATTATTATTATTATTATTGTTATATTATTGTCATCATTATTCATTGTAGCAGAATAACATAAATTAAAACCCTTCTGCAATCATGGCTTAAGTTTCTTCACACTTGGCGGAAATTTGGAAGGAGAGAGAGAGAGAGAGAAAAAAGAGACACAGAGTGAAAGTGTCAATCTGAATCTATACTTTGAGAACCATATGGAGGGCCTCATGCAGCCCGCCATATGTTGAAGGCTTTTGTTATGGAAATTGTACTTTTTTTGGCACTTATCATCATTGCGCAGCCAAGCTGGGCACAAGCAAAAGAGAGAAAAGAAAAGAGGACATGAAGAGCTCTCAGAAAACATGGAGTCATACTGCTAAATGTGAACAGTTGATGATAACCCACAGATGCATTTTAATTACTTGTCCCTGATTAGCATTATCACCCAGACTGTGACTGGTACCTGCATTTATCTGCATTGCAAAAAAGGAATATAACAAAAAAGATGAACCAACCATATTATTTTACATGCATTTTTGTATTATTGCTGTGATAATATGTACATTTATTTACAAGGTAGATTTAAAGAGGAACAATACTTTAATATTTTGATTTACCAGACCTAAAATCTGCATAATTTTATAAGACGGAATATTTAACATTATGTTTGTGTTTTATTCCATCCTCCATTTATGTCGTCCACTTGTAATCATTCCTTTCAGAACGAGAACAAAAGCAAGCACATAACAAAAATAGTGCACTACATATATTGAAGTTTCAAAAAAACTGTTTGGTTTAAATATCCCTCTTTCTACAGAAGCAGAATGGTAATGTTTTTCCTTGAGAGGTAGAAGTCAAGCTTATTCTGAATCATCAGAGGGAAACTTTTGCATATGGTACACTGTTTCCCCCCTCTACTTTCAGATCAATATTAAGGTGTAGAATCATTGTGTAAGAATTCATTGTAGCTCAGGGCATGTTTAGGACAATGGACTTGGCTGTGGTTCCATGTTGATAAAAGAACTGAAATGCATAATCTGCTGCATTTTCAATAGATGGCTTGCTCTCCCTCTAAACCTAAGACGATTGTTTCACAAACCCAACCGACAATGAAATGAGGAAATAAGGAGAGGGAGGGGTTATGAGTTCTGGGACCCAGCTGGATTTTGGCCGCTGCATGTTGATACTAAAGCCCTGTCCAAGTGACCACCCCCTGACAGTGAAATCCAGCTAAATGGGTTAAACGAGGGGGTCAGGGGACAGGTCAGCCCAGGGGGTGAACCCATAATGGTCCCCGGCCATCCTGAAGAGAGTTGTGCCATGGGGCCATTAGTGTGATTGTGTCTCCCATTAGAATATGCAGGGAGCTGGTGGTGCATTCGCCTGCTGCCACTCGACCTTCCTGCGTAGGTCGTTTGCTGACGCAGGCGTCGCTCTCCATCTGCAGTCTGCTCGGAGAATGCAAACAACTGCTCCCTTCCCGCACTGCCCCCTATCAATCCCCATCTTTCTAATTGCACTCCCCGCTTCACCAAAATTGGAATGCATACCTCAAAGAGAGCGTACACACTGCAATAGTACCGGTTATCATTTGGTTCCCTTCATCACAGAGTTGTGTCCGATAAAATTGTATTTGCTTTAATTGCGAATTAATAAACATTTTATTATTTAGATATTGTCACTAACTTTGAAATCATCAGTATTGATTAATTCTTTATGAATCACAATGAATAATTATGAATGCTTTCAAAATACAATAATTCCTCTAATAGGCAAGTCATGATTCCTTTGCCCTTGTATTGTAATGTGATAGGGACATACGTTTGATGTTTGAAACAGCAACTTGGGCCATTCTCAAGTGAAAATATGTTAATCATAACAATAATCATAAAGTGCTGTGGTTAATTTTCTTGTTTTATATATTTCAGATGCAATTCTATCTTGGGATGTGATTAAGTGCATGTTTTTTTTTTCACCTGGAAATTGCACCAAAGAATGTAATGATTTATTGCAGACTGTCGTTTGTGGTAGCATTTTGTAATGTAATTGGGTGACTCCAAACAATTTGTTTGAGGAAGTTATTGAAAAGAAGAAAATAACATTTTATCATTAAGAAGGACTGGCAGTGTCACATCTTATTGGTACACCTGCTACCAAAAGTCTATTTATTTTATTGGCTAAATGACACTTGTAAGAAAAAAACATTACAGAGACAGTCACTGAGATGGGTCAGCAATGCTCATCTAGAGACATTTTGCATTCTCACAACAGCTGTGAGTGAACAGACTGAACAGTTTTGGTGAGATTAACTTCTAAAAAAACTACTTTCATTTTCTATATTTTCAGGCATAAAACATTAACTTTTCCTGGTTTTTTTTTAAATGTCGGTACTACTATTTTTTCCACTTGATTGTCAAAACCTTGAAGTCTCATTTTATAACAAGTTACAGAACCTCCCTTTATATGTTTACCCATGTTGAGCCCTAATTAGTGGGCCAGATACACCCCAACATGGTCTGGGACACTTTGAGATGTTCTGACCATAGGCAGCAGTTTTTCATGCAGTCTGTATGTTGGCTGAGGTGAAGTGTTTTTGGGTGGAAATAACAGTAAATCATAATAATAAATCAGTTCCTCAATTTGCCTAGAGGAGTATTTTTTTACATTTGTTTTCGACTATTGAGATAGTGGAAGCTTGTATGTTGTACATTTGTTTTTTCATAGCAGGTATCCTATCTGGATGCTGTCACATTTTGACATGTATATTCTTTTAGTAAAAACTGGTGTACTGTGAAAAAATTCTCACTGTCCACCCATGCATTTGCTTTCCAGTATGCCAGTTGTTACCACGGAAGCTCTTGGGTTTCATTTCCTCGTCCCGCCTGTCATCAAGAAAGCTCCCCGAGCATGTTTAAGTGAGCCCCAGGGATTTCACTGTGGAGGTGCTTTAAGAATAATCTGGAGGGATACAAGCAATAACACTGATGCACTTCCATTTTTATATATCTACAGTTACAATGATTCCCTGGTTGGTAATGTTCTTTTACTCTGCTTAATGAAACCCCACTATTTTAACTTGCATGGCTTCTAAACTTGTTCATTTTTGTACTATTATTTTAAGACAGTTTAGAACAGACCTATATGTGATGAAAATGAAAGTCGTGGTTGTTAAGTTAATGATAATTCTATAATTCTATATAAACCTCAAGTAGAACTGGAAAGTTATGGTTTTTATAGTTAGTTATAGTTGGTTATAGTTTTAATATCATTGCGTACTCCGTACAAAATATATTAAGGGGCTGGACGCATTAGCCAATTACTTGGAAAATAAATTGGTTGGATTTGGAAAACAACAAGATGGAGGATTCCTTTGCTTTCTGTGTTCATTTTAATTTATTGCCTGCTAATTTCTGAAAAACAGGTCAGAATTATACAAATCAGGCGCTCTACCAAATAACTTATTGCCAATGAAACAAATTTCATTTGTCAATTTGTTCCGAATGCTATGATATTGTACATTGTTCCTCTTTAAGACTAAAGTCCTATGGACTGTCTACAGTTTGTCATGCATATAAACAATTTCTTTGAGGATCAGCAGCATCATACAAGGTCATTTTTTCTGATGGCAATAAATATAAAACATATTAATATAGAAATAAATACACAAATAAATATGTATATGAATACATAAATAAATACATAAATAGATAAATAAATGGACACAAATAAAAATTCTGCATAAAAGTATGCCATTCACCCATGGTTGCAAGTGCTTTCAGCAACATGAAAAAGGTCAGATAATTTGTAACTGAGGGTCTATAAGTCTGTACCTTCTTCTTTTGAGGTAATTGTGGGGGAGGAGGTGTGCAATTGTTGAACTCGGCGCATTTATTGTCCTCTGTAGCGGAGACCCAGGAAACCACGAGGAGAGATGAGTTCAAGCTTGACACCGCGACGAAGGAAGAACTGTCGGTCACCGTGATGACGGCGGCGGCGTCACACACGCTGACATATTTGGTTTGGTGCTTACCACTATTGCTCCAGGTTGACCGTTTCGGCAAAGAACACATTTTTGACTTGCACCGTTTTTTACTCACAAGTCTCTCTGCGTCAGCAGCGCCTGCTCAACAGGCGTTTGGCGATACTTGAACAAGCCTGAACTTTCTAAGGCTTTTGGAAGTCTGCTTTGAAACTGACGCTGAAAATCTTTGAGCTACCAGTTTTAGGGTACAGCAGTGTACAAAAGCATGTCAGAATATGAGACGCATTGTCAAAATGAAATCATTTTTGTGTTGAAATCTGTTCTGCTGTTGTAAGCCCTATACTATTTTATTTTGGTTGTTATTGTACCGTTTCTGGTACAATGTAAAAAATTAAGCATATATGTTTACATTACTAAGTAGTAGGCTATTCAGTGTTTTTCATATTTCTCTTGGGGTACACTTTTGAATAATATTTAATCTTATTTCACCTTTGTAAAAGCCTTTCACTTTCTAACACTTTCTGTCTTGATTGCTTTGTCTCAATCGACACATATAGCTTGAAATTCAATCACAAATACCCACAGTTACAAAGAAATTCTGCTTCTGACAAGCAATTGGGAACATTGGCACAATAAATAATACTTACAAATTATTAATTATAACTGCAATAGAAAAAATAATGCTTGTTGAATTTAATTAAATATTTAGGTGTGACACTTAAAAAAGGTTGAGTTTTTAACTTCAAATGGCCTTTTTCTTTTTTGCAAATACTGTCATAGTTCATTTTTCACATTTTCATAAAAAGTTATTGTCGGCTGTTGCAAAAGAATTCAATTCTTAGCAAAAAAAAGCAGCATAAAAATACAAGAGGTCTTTTTTTGTTTCTAGAAAAGAAAAAACTGTCACTGTCCTTTTTTGTATTTTTTTCACATTTTCCCCTCATTATTTGCTATAAAATATCAGGAATCTAAATATTATTACTATTATTATTTATATTATAGTTATTGATAAAAATTCACATGCCAGGACTCATAAATAATTTGTGTGTGTGTGTGTGTGTGTGTGTATGTGTGTGTCATTCTGTGCATCTGTGTAAGGGTGTGTAGCAATTGTTCAAAAAAAATCCAGCATCTTTTTGTTTGTCGTCATTGTCTTTGTCATTATTAATGTTTCTCTTGACGTAATCTCAGTGAAAATATTGCTTTCTTAAAAAAGGGAAGAAACAAGGAGTGGAGGGTGGGGGATCAGGGGTGGGGGTTGACAAGGAGAAGGAGGGGGAGGGGGGCATGG
The DNA here is from genome assembly GCA_029706075.1 of Aldrovandia affinis. Classification (NCBI taxonomy): domain Eukaryota; kingdom Metazoa; phylum Chordata; class Actinopteri; order Notacanthiformes; family Halosauridae; genus Aldrovandia; species Aldrovandia affinis. Next base: position 703,883 of record JAINUG010000159.1, read on the forward strand.
TTTCAGGCTTTTTTTCCCCCCAGCTAGTTCTCTGAGCAGGAGTCATCTTCGTCTGCAGAGCCCTTGAAGCAGGCCGACTCGTAGTGCTTGTTCAGGTAGGACTTGAGGGCGAAGGTCTTGTCGCAGCGCTTGCATCGGTAGTGCTTGAAGGCAGAGTGCGTTTGCATGTGGGCACGGAGGTTGGAGCGGTCGGCAAAGGCCTTGCCGCAGTGGGCACAGGCAAAGGGCTTCTCTCCGGTGTGGGAGCGCATGTGGCCCTGCAGGAGCCAGGGCCGGCTAAAGGCCTTGCTGCACACGTCACACTTGTGCTTGAGGTCGTGGGTGAGGATATGCATGGCCAGTGCCGGCATGGATACGTACACCTTGTCACAGGTGGGGCACTTACGTGCCATCTTGCTGTCCAGGCTGCGGTGTGTCTGCTTGTGCCGACTGAGGTTGGAGGAGGTGGCATAGGTCTTGCCGCACTCGTTGCAGGTGTGCCGCGCCATCGCAGCCCCGCCCGTCTCCCGCGTCTCCCCGACCTCATTTCCCCTGCCACCCTCGCTGCTCCCGCTGCGCCCCACTCCTCCACGGGCCTCACCCTCACCCTTTCGCCGCGACCGCCCATCGGAGATGAAGAAGGCGTCCATGGTGTAGCCCTCGGTCAGGGCCTCTGCCTCACCGCTGAAGAAGCCGCTGGCTGTCAGGCCGGACTGGGGACTGTCAGGGTGCTCCATGTCGTGGTCGCAGTATTCCTCCCCCCCGGTGCTCACCTGAGAGTACAGGGGCTCTGAGACCGTGGACGCCAGCTTCAGCTCCATTTTTTTCTCGCCCTGGTACACCGATGGCGTGATGTAGTCCTGGATATAGCCTGGAGTTGCAGTGGGACACAAAGAGAAGCCATGTGAGACTGTTGCATGGCGATCGAGTCCAGAACAGTGCACATTCCGTCCAAAGGAATATTGCCATTTATATCACATGCTGTAATGGGGTTGGCTAAACTGTCCCATTAACTATGGCATATTCAAGAATCAAACTTCCTTTTCCTCCATATACTACTATGTAGAATAAGATGAGATTGGTTAGGTAGATATAGCAAATAATGGAAACATTTGTTCTTTGCTCAAAATAAACTTGTAATGACATGTTATCATGACAGGTGATATCAAACTTAGTATTAGTCTTAAGAGGTATCAGTTACTTGTTCCGAATAATTCCCTGTAAAATATGTATTATAATTTTTTATGATGATAATAATAATAATTACAATAATACATTGTCTAAGGCGTTTACACAAAGTAAAATGCCTCAGCATTTAAATATGTTTAAGCACACACACACACACACAGCATACTGTATAAGCTATAAGTGGATGATAATGGAACCCAAATATAGAGACCTGCCGTGACAGAAATGCATGTCTCCTTCAGTCGAGTGGCTGGATTCATTCGCCGGCTGGCAGTTGATTAGATTTTCACAGTACAAGGAGTGAGCAGCCTGGGGAGTCAGGGTCTGTGTTTGCACAATTAGGTTACATTGACTGCCGAGTGGTAGTCTGGGGATGTGCACAGGGTCTACTGGTAGTTTTAGAAGCCAGATTGTGTAAAGAGCTGTGCATTTGGCAACATTTTGTGTTTCAATCTCTCATCCTTGTCCTCAGACATAATAAAAATATGTCAACGTGCAGGGGGTTGTGTTCTTTAAAGTGTTGTGATAAGTGTTATTTAAAGTGGATTCTTGGATGTTCAGCTTGATCCAAGACCATGTGGCATTGATAATTGTCTTACTGCACTTATCAACTGCACTTTACTGACTGAAGGAGGTGCCTTTGATGTCAAGGTTTTGCAGTGTCCCTGATGAGGAACATTGACAGGCTTACAGATGCCTTTTTGGGGGATGTCATTCTGTATTTAATTGTGTGAGAAAAGACTGCAAATAGCAGTTGAGGAGATGTTAGCTGTGAAGCCTCACACAAAAATAGAATATTTCCATTTGTTTAATCAGGCTGCCCTGAGTGCTTGTCAACTGACATGTATTGGAGGAGAATGCTTCTTATTGAAGCTCTCAGACAGACCTTCCAGTGACATTCTATCTGCTCAAGATTCCAATGCTGTGGTTTATCTATAACTGTGGAGACAGAATAATATTATATTCAATATTTCTGTGTTATCACTCAAAGAATAAAGTGGCACGGTTGTGTAAAATAACGTCTTAGTGTTTATATGCCAGACATGGATCATTCTCAGTTTCTCTCTGAAATGTGCCAATTTGGCTGACAATCAATTAATTGAATGTAACTCAAACAAAACATGTTAAGTTTTGTTAAGACTGCTGCTAAAAAATATAATTATAAGCAATTGATACAACCAAAGATGGAATGCAACTATGTCTGTTGGAAGCAGACTATTTTAAGCCCTCAGATAGATTTAACAGTAAAATGCTCTTTGTAAAATCAAACAATTAAAAGGATGAATGCATTAAGCTGCAAAATTGTACTTTAGGTAATGCTCTTTGCAGTTTTTATTGCACATCTCCATAATCCCTCCTTCACTCTCCTCTCCTCTCTTTACAATTATACTCGAATGGATTCAATGAAAACTCAATACATGTGAATTTGCTTGATATCCAAATTGTTGGAGATACAACAATGGTTGGTTTCCTCATAGGAAAAAAGATTGAGAAACCCTGATAAAATCACTTAGGTGCAAGATGTATAATAGTCAGCCATCTGTAAAAACACTGTTTGTGTATGAAACTAAATGTACCTTTACCCTAGGATTTTATTCACTCTCTTCAGTGTGCCTTATCCATAACTCTATCAAAAGTGAATGAGTGTTATTTTTATCATTACAACATTATTGTCTGAATTCAATCATCATGTTTTTTCTTGGAAAACACAAACGGTAATATTCATTGTGATGGCTTTGTTGAAATCAGGAAACTATATTTGTGAAGATTAAAACTAAAACTAACTAGTCAAAGTTAGGGACACATATATACTCATGATGTACACATATATATACACATGATATAATGTGTTGGTGATCACTAAAATTAACAAGATATCCAATGTAAGACAAAAGATTTTACATTTTATTTTCCGTCTTCAGAAATTCTAACTTTTTACTTTGAATATCTACAAAATAATGAGAGAAAGTGTGTCCACCGCTCTCATGAACGTGAATAGAAAGAACTTGCTATTTAGTATGATGTAAATCAGTGGCTTCAGCTTTTGTCATTTTCTAGCAAGTCTTGAATTAGAGTAGTTGAATAATTAAAACATATTTTCAATACCAGATGACATGTAGTATCATGCTCTAGTTCCATGCATATTTGAAGACTAAAAGGAGCAGTTGCTATAGGAAGAGCTTCTAAAATTTCACAATGGAAAATGCGCATTTTAGACAGGGTTTTCACCGTTTTTTTCTTTCGAACGTTAAAGCAGCTTAACTTGTTCATAGAAGTTCATCTGCAACTAAAAAACATGAATAAATATAATTGCAATCGGAGCGATATTATATATTCACATACATTGGTTTATTATTTGTTTGCTATGTGAAAAGTCCCTTGTTGGTGGCGAGCATTTGTCTGAATGCTTTTAATTTAATTTGGCGGCACAGACAAAGAAATCCAATAACCATTTTAGTTGGTGACGCGGTGCATTTCGAGGGATAAATTAGTGTGTAACTGCGGGGGGGAAACATTCTGAATCGCTGTGTGCAGTAAGCAGTGGAAATTAAGTATTGACACTCTTGTAATGAAATTCAAAGTTTTGCGCTGATCAATAGGCCATTGGCTTTAAAATGGCGCTACTGGTGTCCCCGGCTGTAGGAGAAATATTTTGGGGGGAAAGAAGGAAGGAGCATACGTGTAGACCAATACTACCGCAAAAGTAACGTTGAAAAGCAATCCGTGCATTAAGGCGGGGGAAACAAAAAAAACAAGCATGGTTTATTAAGAGGGCTAACGTCACCTGTGCGCTGCACTGCGCCTGCTGAAGTGGTTTTAGGAAGGGGGTCATTAGACGAACAATTAGCTTTCTTAATGTGCTATCTCTTCGGGGTTTGCACACCTACACAATTCAGTCTTAACGTATGTACATAGCCTACCCCCATAACTGTGGACTGCAAAGGAATGCAGAATCCCAGAAGGGCTACTAGCCTACGGGACTTTAGGAAGTTCTAGTTATATGTATTCGTATCGTATGGCTTGATAGAAGTGCATATGGACACTACAATATCTTCAGATACATTTTGGAGGCAGATGGAGATATTTCCTCAATATATCCTTTTCTGCTCTGTAGTATGCTCATAACAAACTACTGTAGGGAACACATATGTGCGCTTTTCAGCACATCACCCCAAATCACTGAACCACTTGTAATTACTGAGATTTTTCAGACAACAGCCATGAGAAATGTCTAATTAGATTAGATTAGATTAGATTCAAATGTATTGTCATTGTACAGTACAGGTACAGTACAGCGAAAATAAGTTTAGTATCTAACCAGAGTGCAAACATGTCAGTAAGTGCTACAATACAGAACTTCTGCTATAGTACTGTATTGTAGCACTTACTGACATGTTTGCACTCTGGTTAGATACTAAACTTCTTTTCGCTGTACTGTACCTGTACTGTACAATGACAATAAATTTGAATCTAATCTAATCTAATCTAATTAGACATTTCTCATGGCTGTTGTCTGAAAAATCTCAGTAATGTAGCCTACTGTTGAATTATAATTTAACATGTAGGCTATGTTTCTTTGGAGCTTGAAGCGGATTTGAAGTTTTCAAGAAATGTCAAGATGTATTTGAAATTGAACCCCTGGGGAAAGTTGTATTTACAAAGCATACACCAGCAGGGTTGGTTTACAAATGCATGGCACTTGCAGCCCAAGTATCCCCAGTACTTTTCCTCTCACATCCATTCTAGGTAACTTTAAATGGCTTTAATCTACCCAACACACTGCTTTAACTTGAGAAGGCTTTATTTTCTATTCAGAATTTCAAGAAAATATTTATATTTTAATGAATAGTTTGAGCTAAAATATTTTTCTCTGCTTGCGAAAGGAAAATAACTTTACCGCTATGTAAGACCTGGGAGTGCTCGTACACTAATATTTGCATTTGTAGTAAAGCGCGTGCCTCCGATAGTTTAAAACCTCACTCCTCAGTCAAGCACTGATTAGACGTGAATGCGGTGTGAGTGTAACAAGTGTCAATCAATATCACACAAGGTCAGACAAAGAGCCCATTGTTACCATCTCTGTCGACCTAGAAGCGGTGCTTTTAAACCGAACGCCTGACTATTTTGCCCGTATCATTTTATATAAAACAAGACAAATACTTAACTTAGCGAAAATAAGCCTAGTGCTCACCATCCTTCGTTACTGGACAGACATTTTGAGAGTGAAGTGTCTCCAAACAAAATTATGTTTACACAGCAATAATGCTGATGCAGCGTAATCCCCTTTCTTCAGAGAAATTACAATTCATTCACAGACTGCATAAAAGATACAATGCTTACATCTGTTTGATCGAACGTGTATGCTTGTAAATATTTGAGATGTTGCCCCATCAAAATGATTGAGAATAGGTTGTAACTCTTTGAGGGAGCCAGCAGAATTCTGTATGGATTTATGGAACTGCAAATACATTAAACATCAAACATATAGTATGCTTTTGATATGTTATCTTTGGGTGCTATCTGAGAAGAACAATGAAGTCAACAATAGCTACAGCCTGCTTTCGATAGAAGCCACTGAAAGGATTCATGTTCTGTGATTCCCCCCTAGCTTTCTTTGTTGAGCCCCAAAATAGATTAGGCTACGCATCACTGCAAAACACTCCTCTTACATAAGAAACTCATATATTGTCCAGAATTGGATTATTGTGCATACTTATCTCATGTGATTTGCTTAATAAGAGCGATCTTTTTAATTTTGATTTTTTTTTTTGCTGATTTATGAACAATCATAATATCCTTTAAAAAACAATCTAACATTTTTTTTAAAGGTGCATCTTATATTTTTTTAAAGGCATATCGTATATGCTTTAAGCAAAACCTGCAGAAAAAACCCAATATAAAGGGTTTAGCTGGTAGCTGCTTCTTTTTGGGAATTCAACGGAGCGTGGCATTAATGCGATTGTATAACAGGTGGAGTGTCGCACAGCCAACACTGTGAAGCAATGCTTAATGCAAAAGGCGAAAAAGAACAAAGGGGATCGAACATCTGGTATCCTAAATCTGTGGACAAAATGGGTTGGGTGACGGGTTAGGGTTAGGTTTGAAGGACATCCGAACAAAAATGCTACCTCAGCCGTCTCCTTCCTGATACAATGGCTTTGTCCGCTTTCCACAAACGCGTATAAACAGCACAGGGGCATATTCATTTTGTGCTCAAATAAAATGTAAAACATAGATATTTTGTTTCACGAAGTTAATAAGAGCAACAAGCGGGCGGCTTTCTTCGCTCGCGCGCCGTTTAATCCCGTGTGAAGCGATGTGCAGTCCTGTTTACTGTATCTGCGAGGTCACGTGACGCCTTCAGATGCTGCCACAAGCGTTTTCTTTCTTTTTTTCTTCCCCCATTCTCCTTCCCCTTCTTTCGTCCCCGGTTTGTACTGTACAGTGATGTCTCTTGTGGCTGCACTTGAATGAGTGTAATTCTAACCCTGCTGGGGTTCTAAGACCCGGAAGGATGGGGGGTAGGGGTGACTGCGATGAAAACTCAAGGGCAATAAATGCTAAGGACAAATGTATTATTCCCATCATGCTGATCATTCGTATTTTTGAGTTTTTAAATCACACAAAGGCTCGCGGGACAGCCGCCGGTGGTGCTGAGGCACGCGTGTGTGGGCACAAGCCCCCAAAACCAAAAGACGGCTCCCTGCCACATCTGCATAAACAGAGGGCTCTGTTGTGACCTGGATTGTGTTTGCGCATCACTAGAGTCAAAAACACTAAAGTCTGCCAGCGCGATAGTGAGGGAGGGAGGGGGATGGGGGGATTATTTAGGATACCGATGCAACAACACCCGGCTTTATGTAACATCTGTTTTTTAATTCCTGGACGACCGCCGTAAATTAAATGTCATGCCTTAATTTCTATATAGGAAAAGGAAACTGCAATCACCACGGACCGCCGTTATTATTCAATTCCATACCCTCGTCTTCGATCAGTCTCTTTTTTCTAGTGTTGGCTACAATAAAATGTCTGTTTATATAACAAGTGCCAATTTTACATTTCAACAACAGCACTTTTGATTGGGAAAAAAATCCACGCATGCTTACCATTTTCACTAAGCCGGACACCCAAGCTGGTCACAGAGTCTGTGATGGAGCGTGCAAAGGTGTAAGACTCGTCCAGGTGGTGGTGGTGATTGGACGCGGCCACGGCAGACGACGAGAAATCATCAAGCTTGATTTTCTTCACCAAAAACGAACGGGGCATGTTTCAACGGATTAAAACACAAGCCTTAGAGACACACATGAAAAAAGAGAACCTCGGGACAAAAACAAGCCAGAAAGCAGGTTGATGGTAATCCTTATGCAACTTAATGACAACCCCCCTCCCAAAAATATAACTGTAAAAAATGATGGCACCTAAGCTGCTTGCTACGGTTACCTCGTCTTTCAAAAAAAATCTTGTTCAGCACTGGATAGCTCCTGTGATGCAGCGGGCAAAAGGGACAGCGAGAGAGAGAGAGAAGAGAGGAGACAGAGAGAGAGAGAGAGAGAGAGAGAGAGAGAGAGAGAGAGAGAGAGAGAGAGAGAGAGAGAGAGAGAGAGAGAGAGAGAGAGAGAGAGAGAGAGGAAAGAGAGAGAGAGACTGTCAGACTAGCTGAGATCAGCAATCACGCTTGGCTTTATATGGGGCACAAGCACTGAGATCAGGTGGTGCTTCGAAATGGAGCTGCTTAGCTTTAATCCATCAAATGTCCCCAGGGACACACATCAAATTACTACCGAACCGTCTGTGCATCTAGCTACACACAGACACAGGAGGATAGAATACGGTCAGACGCCCCCCCAACCCCTCGTCCTCCTCTTTTTACCCCCGCTTTTGCACGAAGGAAAGAAAAGAGAACGCAGACAATGGAGGCATGTGGACGAAACCACATTTCAGGATCCAGCTCTCTATTGTTTTTCAATGAAGTAGCACAGTATATGTTGGCTTGTAACCACACTGCCTCTTCCCAACTTGGGCACCACCCCCTCTCTGCGTTCACCCCCCCTCCTCCACTATCGTATTTTCAAATGAGAAACTGCGATAGTCTGCAAATTGTCCTTAGAGTAAGAGCTGGCCTCCGCCACTAAAACCGTGTTATGCTGACATATCGCTTAGTTTGCGCCCTGATCATAAGCGACAGATGTGTGTCGTCTCGCCAAACCGGGATAATTAACGTAATCAGTGTGACCGATGCTAAATATATAATTGAAAGTACACGGATTAATTAGATAGAGGAAAATTATTCGGTTTCAATTTGAGCAATGCGACTGTTTAATTTTCAGGATGTACATTTGGATATTTCAATATGTTTTGTTTCTTGCCCACTTAAGTTAATATTTTATGTTCATTTCACTTTTACGTATAAAATAGCATTGTGATAGTAAACAGTTTTAATGGCGCAATGCCCCCCCAGGAGGAATTGAGGAGAAATTTGCATGACAATTTTGTGGCCTCATTTTGGTTTTGATCATGCTTCCTTTTGTTTTTGTATTCTCATTTGAGAGTGGAACCCCGATAGAGAAAAGCCTCAGATATTTTTTGTTTGTCCAAAACTAAACTAACTGCTCGAAATGGATATAAGGAAAACAACACCAGGCCCTTGGTGTTGGTGGGCTGAGTCCACCTTATCCCCTGTCTTTTGGTTGTGTAAGCTGCCTGGCCCTTGTTTTGGTTTATTGAGGCATATACTCACTCACACACACACATTTGTTAGACTATATGCTTCTGATATTCAGACCTGTACCGCGCACATTTTGGGGTCAAAGGGCAGGGTCATAACAGCCATTAACAAGGATTCAAAGACACAGGCCTGGATTCAATAAACATTGGTTCCTAACAGTTTTTTTCTTCAAAACCAGTTTAGCGAATACATTTTGGTTTGGACAAATGTTGATGAATCTAGACCACAGTTTGTGAACAGAACAGTTGGAACTAATCTTTCCATTGAGGATATGGGATTGGGATATGGTGTGAAAGTGAGGATGCATTGTTCCCCTATGAGAATGGAAAAAATTTAAAATAACTTATTTTCCTATTTAATTGAACACGCCACCAAATGGTTCAGTACACACATTTTAAAACCACATATTGTTCCACTGTTGACTCAGAAATAATCAGAATTTGTCTAAAAATGAAAAAGAATATGCTATGGGCAATTCGCATCCTTGAAATCAATATTAGTCATAACGGAGAGCAATTTTTGACTTGTGCCTTTGAAATTAATCAAATTATAACTTACATTAATAGGTCAATTCAGTCCAAAATGATGTGGCATGACAGAGCAAAATAAGAAAAAAAGAAAAAACATCAGAGGCAGAAAAAGACCACTCATCAAGAAAACCCAATAATCAATCAAGATTAACCACAGAAGAAGAAAACAACACATGGAAGATCAGAGTCCAAACACGGCTGATGATCAACACATTCTCACTCAAACTTTGCCTTAGCCATTGTTTAAATTCTGCATACACTCATGTATTATAAGAAGGGGATGCACAGATCACTAGGCAGACCTCTGCAGGCAAAGGTCTCCAGGGCCCCGTAATGCTGGTACAAGCTCAAGAATAAAATATTCGGAACCTTTGCTGGCCTGGAATGTTGCGTCCCTCCTTCCATTTGGACTCCTGGTCAATTTTCACCACAAAACCACTTTGCAAACATCTCTCTCTCTCTCTCTCTCTCTCTCTCTCTCTCTCTCTCTCTCTCTCTCTCTCTCTCTCTCTCTCTCAACCTCCACTACCTCCACCCCTTTCCTGTACTTATCGCCTAACCACAAGCTTTATTGTGGTTTGTTGGAATTAATTCAAACCATACGAATGTGCTGCCATAGATAATTATACTAAGACCTGGATTGGTTGATCTGGTGATTTTGGTGATGGCTGAACTCCCCAAACTGATTGTGGAAAAAAACTAAAAAACATTTATTTGCATGTAGCTGTAAGTCAAATATGAGGCCAAATATTGATTGAATCCAGGTTTAAAGGATGCTTACCTTGCCTTTTTTTCTGCAATGGACCTGTTTCTATATATTTTATAACCATTGATATATTGATATGGATAACAAATCCATTGTAGATGTTTGAATACATACGTATCACAACGTATACAAGGATAAAACATAATTTCCAGAATTATTCAGCATCATTTTAATGTGTTTTTAATATTAATATTTTATTCATATTTATCAATATGTAATACAATTATGGCGTCCAGGTATTTAAACTTAAGTTAAATTGTTATCCTCATGGTGTCTCTGTAGGCACTCAATCTGCACAGTAACTAATACAATTATTAGCTAATTGGGACCATTTTAAAAGAAATTAGATTACCTAATATGATGAGGGTGAAAAAAAAGGAACGATATTCATGGATGGAATGTCAAATGCAAAAAGCATGTCTTTGAGCAAATGAGTGCAACAATAACCGGCTGGTACAGTGTACACAGACAGATTTAATTTATTTTGCACAATTTGCAATTAAACAATAAAGATTTGCTGAAGACTGCTGATTTGCATACAATCAAAACAAAATAACTGATCAAAACAACTGAAGGCATATCTGTGGTTACAGACGAATCAACAGATGGGACAGACAGTTGTGTTTTACATATTTTATTTGTTCTGCAAGGGCAATCCATCACATTTGAAAGTCATCCATGCTGATACATTGTATCTAACTACTGTGAATTATGCCTCAGTTGCAGAAGGCATCAGAAATGTCTTAGAGGACTTTGAGATGGATTTCAACAATGTGAGTGCATTTGTGTCCCACAATGCAAGTTATACACTCAGTGGCCACTTTATTAGGTACACCTGTACACCTGCTCATTAATGCAATTATCTAATCAGCCAATCATGCGACAGCAACTCAATGCATAATAGCATGCAGACATGGTCAAGAGGTTCAGTTGTTGTTCAGACCAAAAATCTGAATGGGGAAGAAATGTGATCTAAGTGACTTTGACTGTGTAATGATTGTTGGTGCCAAACGGGGTGGTGTGAGTATCTCAGAAACTGCTGATCTCATGGGATTTTCACGCACAACAGTCTCAAGAGTTTACAGAGAATGGTGCGAAAAACAAAAAAACATACAGTGAGCACCAGTTCTGTGGGTGAAAACGCCTTGTTAATGAGAGAGGTCAGAGGAGAATGGCCAGACAGGTTCAAGCTGACAGGAAGGTGACAGTAACTCAAATAACGACGTGCTACAACAGTGGTATGCAGAAGAGCATCTCTGAATGCACAACACGTTGAACCTTGAAATGGATGAGCTACAGCAGCAGAAGACCACGACAGGTTCCACTCCTGTCAGCTAGGAACAGGAAAGTGAGGCTACAGTGGGCACAGGCTCACCAAAACTGGACAATTGAAGATTGTAAAACGTCGCCAGGTCTGACGAATCTCAATTTCTGCTGCACACGCAGATGGTAGGGTCAGAATTTGGCTTAACAACATGAATCCATGCATCCATCCTGCCTTGTGTCAATGGTTCAGGCTGGTGGTGATGGCGTAATGGTGTGGTGAATGTTTTCTTGGCACACATTAGGCCCCTTAATACCAATTGAGCATCATTTAAATGCCACAGCCTGCCTGAGTCTTGTTGCTGACCATGTGCATCCCTTTATGGCCACAGTCTTCTAATGGCTACTTCCAGCAGGATAATGCGTCATGTCACAAAGCACACATCATCTCAAGCTGGTTCCACAAACAGTGTACTCCAATGGCCTCCACATTCACCAGATCTCAGTCCAATAGAGCACCATTGGGATGTGGTGGAACGGAAGATTCGCAACATGAATGTGCAGCTGACAAATCTGCAGCAACTGCGTGATACTATCATAGCAACATGGACCAGAACCTCTGAGGAATGTTTCCAGCACCTTGTTGAATCCATGCCACAAAGAATTCAGGCTGTTCTGGGGGCAAAGGGGGTCCTACCCAGTACTAGAAAGGTGTACCTAATAAAGTGGCCACTGAGTGTATATTAAAAGCATATCAAGATATTCTTAAAAGCTTGCTTCCAATTTCAGTCTATTGAACTTGCAATGCCCACATTGTGGCACTAACGAGTAATATTTTGGCAAGTCATTTCATGACTGAATTTGACAAACGTGTAGCCATTGTCAAAAATGTTTTAAACATTGCTCAAGCTGGCAAATGCAAATGCACTACATGGAGAATCATGTAGTAATGCGATTACAGAGCAATTACAGTTCCACCCTATCAAGAAAACTCCCTCCTGAGCCATGCAAAACAACATGGGCAGTTGGTGTTCCGCTCTATTTTATAATTCAAAGTATCTTTGATAGAAACTGCCGGGGTGGGGTGGCAGTGTAGTATAATGGTTAGGGAACTGGGCTTGTAACTCAAAGGTTGCTAGTTTGATTCCCAGGTGGAGCAATGACATTGTACCCTTGAGAAAGTTACTTAACCTGAATTGCTTCAGTAAATGTCCAGCTGTACAAAATGGATTGTATGAAAAGAAATGTAAACTGTGTAAGTCGCTCTGGATAAGAGCGTCAGCAAAACGCCTAAAATGTAAAAATGTAATGTATTTGTTGACCTGGAGATGAACATCACACCAAACACCACTGCTCTAGCAGAGCTCAAGGCTTTGTTGACGGATGAAAGTTTGGAAACGCAGCTCACTTTAATCGTGTAACATGGCAATAGTCTAGTTAACATGATCTGGTTATTTGAAATTTGTGACATCAGAATGAAGAAACCGACAATAAAATGAATGAATAAAATGAATTGTAAATGAATACAGAACACTGGCTCAGCAGACACACAGCACAGACCCAACAATAAGTTACAGAGAAACTCACAACATATTACAACCCTCATCAAATAAAAAATAAACAATGTTTCTTTGAACTAGCTCACAAATTTCTAAAGGCTGTCAGGATTTTTGACCCCAAGCAAGTTTGGAGGCTCCACATGACAACCCTAGGTTCAATTAAAGGTTTTGGTGAGAATTGTAGATCCGAGCTGGGCAATTACAAATTATTTGCACAAGAAAACGGCATTGCAGTGTCACTGGGGGAATTCTGGGATCAAGCTGAGAAAACATTTCCAAATCTTACACAGAAGGAAAAACCATACTTGTTAGTTGTAACCAATTCTGTCAATGCAGAAAGATTTGTCTCTTCATATGGTTAAAGTTTTCATCAAGCATTGTCAATCAATAACTTTCAGTGGCAGGTGGATAGCGTAGCGGTCTAACGCACCTGTATTTGGCTGGTTCTGTACGGTCCTGAGCTGCCTATCAGGGACACAGTTCAAAACCTGTCTCTGCCAGACCGACCCTGGCAATTAGACCTGATCAGGGGCGACGTTTGGCAGTCCACTCCTGGGGGAAGGGGGAGGGTGGTTGGCATTAACTCGCTGTAAAGCACATAAGGGTGTCTCCAGAAAGGGGGTTGGTGAGCTCCGTCTCAAAGGAGGCGGATCATTGCCGGCCTCGGAAAGTAGCTTAGTAATAAATAGAGGGATAATTAGCTTGCAATAAAAACGGGGGATAAAAACGGGGAAAATCTGAACAAACAACTGACCATGATCAAATTTAGACCCTGGATGGAGCAACCAGTAAAAGCACAACAAAGTTGTAAGTGCAGTTTGCCCACAGCAGCCTGAGTTCGATCCCCTCCTATCCCTTCCGTTAACATGACACATTCACATGCTACATTCCCAGCATTAGCTCAGCTAAGAGTCACCCACGCCCATGAGCCTGTGATAATTTTGATTGTCCAGTGAGGCACTCTGAGGCCAGATAAAACCTCACATTAAGGGTGGGGAAACCTGGGGCAGACCCTTGACCCAGATGATAACTGTCCCACCTCCAATTCCCAGGGCAAAGATGACCCTGAGCCCCTCACACATAACTCCAGATGTCCATGTTCAATTATTTTCATAATACATTAACGTAAGCAGAGACACTGAGCAGGCCCAAAACAATCACAAGGTCCATGCCACTCGCAGATGTGCACAGCCCTGCTGCCCTGTGGCCTAGTCAGAGAAAGGGAGAATACTAGTGCTTAATAGTATTACTTAAGGAATAACAGAAAGAAAAGTAAACTTTTAAAGCACCACAGTATCATCATACCCATCCACTATTATTGATACACCAATACAATAGTGTACAGTATCATTATGTTTGTACACTACAGTATTATACCTGTGCAATATATTACCATTATACAGGTAACTGCCAAAATAAAGGGAACACCAACATAAAGTGTCTTAATAGGGTGTTGTGCCGCCACGAGCCACCAGAACAGTTTCAATGCGCCTTGGCATAGTGACTTGAACTATTGGAGGGAACTATTTTCCATGAGAAATTCCATCTTTTTTTTTATTTTTTTATTTATTTATTAATTTTACCCTGTTTTTCTCCCAATTTGGTAGCCAATTACCTGTGTGCTTAGTTCAATCCCCCTTCCCTCATAGTTTACTGCCGTAGTGAATTAAAATTAAAATTGTTATATTTCAAGCGTAGAGCGTATAGCCATTTCGGTTGGCTGCTACTAGCGCTCTTGCTACAGACAACTGGACCAAAAGTTTTCAAATTAGCAAATTGTGTTTTTTCCATTTAGAAGTTTCTGCACCTGAGTGTTCGGATCCACATCGGTGTGTAGTATTTTTACCGTCTTGGTGTCTCTGTTTCGGCAGTAATTCGTTCAGTGCAGGGAGAGTAGTAGACATATCTAGGGGTGAAAATGTGGCCATCGGCAGTACAGTGCGAGTGTTGCAGGATGATTGCGTTTCTGGAAGGAGACTTCCAGGAGGGTTTCGTCGGCGACAGATGCCAGCTTGTGAAGCAGCCCAACTTGCTGGTCTCGACTGCCCTGCAGAATTTGTTGAGTTCCAGGAACTAATTAGTATGCCCTTTAGAGAGTTAGCATGCATGCTGAAGCGGGGTAGGGGGGAGACTCTAGAGCAGGTAGGGAGAGAGAGTTGGGTGATGGTAGGCATCTCCAGAGATTGTGGTGTCCAACCGATTCCAGCCCTTGCAGGAAGAGGATCTGGCCCAGCCCTCTGTGAGTGGGAGAACTGATGAGCCCCAGGGCACCCTGGTGGCCATGCCACCCAGGAAAAGGGAGTTCATTGTAGTGGGGGATTTTATAATTAGAGGTGTAGACAGTATAGTCTGTTCGCGGGAAAAGGAATCCCGCATGGCATGTTGCCTGCCTGGTGCTCAGGTTGGAGATCTCCTGGAGCACGCGGACAAGCTCCTGGCCAGAGCAGGGGTGGATCCACTTGATCCACAGAATTTTATATGGAGATTTAACACGTGGCTACAAACCTGGTGCAGGAAAGAGGGGTACAGGTTTATGGGGCACTGGGACTCCTTTTGGAACAGGGTTGACCTGTACAAGTGGGACGGGTTACACTTGAACCGGAGGGGTACAGATGCATTGGGCCAGCGTATGCTTAGGGTAGTGGAGGAATATTTAAACTAGGGACTGGGGGGGCAGGGAGGGAAATTAGTAGTAGTAGTATTATGGATAGGGAGGTACAGACTGCCCAGATGGAAGATACCAGGGCGGAGTATAATAAATCTGAGGATATAATTAATACATATTTTTTAGATCATAATGTGAATAGAGGTGGTTCGGCACACTCCGATGCGAGAAGCATAAAAAAAAATTTTTTGGAACTGGAGGTCATGTTCATTCATTCATTAATTCATTCACATCTGTGATGACTTGATGAGCTTCATCCAGCATTCCCTGTCAAGCATTGCGTTGCGAAGAGACGATCTGCACAGTCCTGTCTCCAGTTCGATGGACGATTTAAGGGTGATGTTAGGTAGACCTCTACGACGGGGATAGTCTGGCGTCCAAAGAAGAACACGACTGGCTGGCTCATTGTGCCGAAGGATATTACCGGCTAGCCTAAGACGACGCTGTCTGATGACACTTGAGATGGAGGGGAGGGCACCGTACAGAGCGGAGTTTGGAAGGTGGTCCTGCCAGGAAACATTCTGGACAGCACGCAACATCCATGTGTAGGTACCATCGATGGACTTAGTGATCTTGCTGGTGAGGGCCCAAGACTCACACCCATAGAGGAGAATGGACTCCACGGATGTTTTAAAGATGTTAATTTTGGATTGCCAAACATTCCTCAATGAGTGGAGAGCAGACCAAGCTTGAGCCTTCCTACATTCAACATCGTGCTTGAGCCTTCCTACATTCAACATCGTGGGTCGAGTTTGTGTAGGAGTCCAGGTATTTGAAGTCAATTTTTGAATAGTCATGTTGAATGGGGGTTATGACATTGTTGGGATTACTGAGACATGGCTTGGCGCAAATTGTTTAGGAAGGATAGAACTAATAAAAGAGGAGGGGGAGTGGCCCTTTATGTGAAAGACAATCATAATGTGCAGGAAACTCAAGGTATAAACTCATTCGTTTTTTGTGAGGACATCTGGATTAGATTACTGGGAGATCATGAGAAGGGCCTTAATATAGGAGTATGTTATAGACCTCCAGCTTCAGACAGTAACATAAATAGTATGCTCTTTGGTAACATAAAACAAACCTGTGCTGAAGGAGAGACGATAATAATGGGTGACTTCAATTACCCCTCTATTAATTGGGAGATAGTGACATGTCAGGGCAGGGTGAAGAGGAGTTTTTAGATATGGTCAATGACTGCTTTTTCGTGCAGTCTGTTACTCAGCCTACAAGAGGGAAATCAATACTGGATCTGGTTTTGTATAACAATTCTGATAGAATTTGTAGCACAGAGGTAGGAAAACCATTAGGGGCAAGTGACCACAGTGCAGTTATTTTTGATATTTTTTGGCAAGTTAAGACGGCCTCCCCTAACTCTCACATTTTTAATTTTAGACGAGCTGACTTTAATAAAACGAGAGAGAATTTAAGTAATATAGATTGGATAAAACTTCTAGATTGCAGAACTGTGAATGAAAAATTGACTATGTTTAAAAGGGTTATTGTAGATGTACAGTGTAAATTCATCCCCAAAGTAAGGAAAAATAGGATGAAGAAACAGTCTCCGCAGTGGATGACTAAATCTTTACGGGTGATTTTGAGGCAAAAGAAGTGACTATACAGAGTATATAAAAAGGATAACTCAAAGAGAAACAAGTTTGATTATTGTAATATGTATCGTTGTATCATTATGTCTGTACAGCACTACAGCATAATTATACTTGTACACTGCAGTATTGTTGTACCTTTTAAGTTTTAAAACAGTAGCATTTAATTCATATTGGGTGGAGAGAAAATTATGAGGCCACAGTGGTCAATTATTGTTGCATTCACCTTAGTAGTGCTAATACAAAAGCTCTCTGGCCAGCATACTCAAATCTGAAACTATTGATGCATTAATGATGCATCAATTATTGAAGCATCATTAAAAAAAATGTATGGGTAGTAAATGTATAATGTGTTCACCATAGACCGTAGACTCAGTTTTTATTCATACCCTTGATAAAGATGAACAAAAGAGATCATATAAAATATACTATATAAGTAATGAGCTTTATTTTATGCTTACAAAATGCAGAAAATAATATTCTTTAATAATAATGCATTGGCACAAACCACAATCGAACGGTTCACAAATTATAATTTCTTCCCAGAAAATCAAGAATCCCAAATATTCACACCCCTGTTATCAGCACTTTGTGGTTCCTCACTTTGTGGTTCCTAGCCATTATTGTCGCTTTATGTAGTGTCGTACAAGGTTATGGAACTTCTTGGGGGAGACCCTCAACCATTCCTCCATGCAGAATTGTTCTAGTTCCTTCAGATTCTTGGGTTGACATTTGACTGCTTTTCTGAGTTCAGGTTGGATTCAGGTCTGGAGACTGCGATAGCCACGTCAGGACATTGATCTTATGCACTGTCAACCATTTCTTAGTTGCTTTGGACGTATGTTTGGTATCATTATCTTATTGGAAGGTCCATCTGCGGCCAAGGTGTAGCTTTCTGGCAGGGGAAAGGTTTTTGGACAAAATGTCTTGGTCTTGGCCTTTGGCCGTTATTATTATTTTTTGCTGATCCGAAAAATGATCCGATGCACCCCTATTATATTCTAATAAAGATTCTAAAATACAAATGTAGGCTACGTGTCACTGATTTAACATGAAATCAAGAATACTGACTAGTCAATTGGTTACATGTCTGCATCTCGTAAACAATCAGTGGGTAATATATATAATATTATATATATAATACCCTCGCGATTGAGGCGGTACCTTTTTATGAGCTCTGTATCATTCAATATCTCCAGTGTTGACGCGATTGCGACAGCAGCAGATTTTCGGATCGCTGTCAGTAGGTCTTTAGCGACTTAGAAGTCCTCTTGGCTGCTTCTAACTTCTCCTGGACTTAGGAGCTGTTTTTAGCTCTCAAACCCTTTGTGAAATACTCTTATCCCAAAAATGTAGGAGTCCTACATTTATGAGTGACACGCCCATTATTTTTCGGAGTTGCTCCTAAATTGCGGAGTTACGACCAACTTTTACCCTTAAAATGCATTGTGAATACGGGCCCAGGGCTAAAGACCTACTCACGGCGATCCGAAAATCTGCTGCTGCCGGCAATCGTTGTCGCAATCGCGTCAACACTGGAGATATTGAATGATACAGAGCTCATAAAAAGGTACCGCCTCAATCACGTGACACGTAGCCTACATTTGTATTTTAGAATCTTTATTAGAATATAATAGGGGTGCATCGGATCATTTTTCGGATCAGCAAAAAAAAAAAATAATGGGGGCCAAAGGCGCGTTTCCACCAAAAATGACCAGGAATTATTCTCAAGGAATTAAATGAATGATAATTTCAGTTTTTCAATTTAAGTTATTTCACTAAATCTTTATTCGAAAATTTCACAAAATACATTTTTAGATTCAGTACGCCTTAGGCAATTTAACTAGGGTGGTCTTATGCCTGAATTAATTTAATAAAAAATTTAAAGATTGCTAATGTTTAAATTATATTTAATTTGCTTGCGTTTCTAAAAACTTGCCTCCCAGAAAGGCATTTAGTATGAAAAACAAAGCAAACCAAAACATACATGGTTGTCTATCTCTTCGCTGTAACTCTGCATCGAGATTTAGGGAATTGTTACTTTAAAACGTGACAACGGCAGAAAAACTGTATTTCTCTATGATGGTTCAATTTAGCTATTAATCCGCGGATCATATGCGTGCCGAACCGTGGGGGTTGATCCGTACGGATCACGGATCAACTGCGATCCGTTACACCACTAGAACATAACAGGAACAGGTAGGACTACATACCCATTTACAGTAGCATATCATTTATTTGCTAGGTTGAAATCGCGGGCAGAGACCCATCCCCTATATCAGCCAATCGCTGTGGGCATTCTGAGTAAGCTCGTTCATGAGAAACAACGTCATCCATAGCAACGACGTCAACCCCGCCCTCACTCTTAGCTTGAAAATTCTAGGAATTCCTTAGTATGAGTTTGTCTTTGCAGCTTTGTGAATAGGTTTTAAGGTGGGACTCCTAACTAAAAGGTTTTAGTGCGATTTAGAAGTACTCCTAGTGGTAAGATAAAATTATTTGTGAATACGGGCCCAGATGTAGTTTAACGAATTCAAGACACCTTTTTGGTAAATTGTCTTCAAAAGAGACTTCCTTCCTGCAGCTCTGTCATAAATGCCATTGTCATGTAGGCTTTGTCGAATGGTACCTTTAGACACCTTGTAACCTCAAGATGCCAGGTTGGTTTGGAGATCTTGAACTGTGCCCCTTGGACTTCGTTTTGCCTCTCAAACCATCTGTCTCACTACACATGGGGGCAAGATAGACTTGCGTCCTCTACCCGGGAGGTTAACCAGTGTTCCAGTGGCCTTAAACTTTCTAATAATTGACACAATAGTGAAAAGCGGTATCTTTAACTTTTCAGTGATTTTTTGTAGCCATCTCTTGATCTATAGAGGTCAATAACCTTTTGTATTATGCTTTCAGGGATTTATTTGCCTGTCACCATGATGATGGCTGACCACAGTATTACAAATGTGTGTTCCCTCCTTTTTATACCCTAGGGAAACAGGAAGCCATTGTAGACCATTGTAGTTCCCTAACCTTCCAATGAACTTCAAATACGTTTTATATTTATGAAGATTTGTTTTTGTTGTATTCAATTTAAAAGAATTGTTTGGGGTGTGAATAATTGAGATTCAGATGTTTTCTGAAAAAATATTATTAATAAAACAAAATATGTATTTCTGAACAATTGTATTAGTATTGTAGGTTTGGAATTTTCTGCCTATTTTGAGCATAAAATATAGCTCATTACTTATATAGTTTATTTTATATGATCTCTTTTGTTCATCTTTATCAAGGGTGTGAATAAAAACAGAGTGTACTGTATTTTCTTGTACTTAATGCCGTAAAGTAACGCAAGATTTTATTTTTCTGTGTGCGCCGCGGTTACATTTTAAAAATACATTTCGATGCAGTGTGTACGCATCCTGACCTGCTAACCATTCTGTGACTTGAGAATCATTTAGCCTTCCACGAGTTGCTTCCTTCAGACCCCTTTGAAAGTTCAGTTTTCCCCCATACGAACCTAGATTTTCTGGCATGTAATTTAATCAACTGTTCTGAAATTGCTAGAGGAACCCCCACATGTAGACATCCAAAGAATAATGTCAGAGTCTGAATATGTTTAAAATTTTTTTTTATAAAATGTTACTTTACATCAAGGAACTTCATAAAATCCACATAGGCTTGAACATTTTTTGTCAAGAAGAGTTGCAGTCAAACATTTTGCAACCTTATCAACATTTACATTTACATTTCTAGGCAATTTAATTATACAGATATCAGTTGCATAGGTAAACACTGACAAAATGTGAGCAATCCTGAAACAGAATCGTAAAAAGGTAATGTAAATAGACATGTAATAGTGATGTATGTTCTATAGTGTCTGACAACATTTCTTTCCAGTTTACAACAGAAACTTGTCTCACATTAGCCATGTGTGCTTCTAGGAATGCAAAGTTTACCCCAGGGGGTGGTTTGTAGTTTGTAAATATGTCCGGGTTTGACACGTTGTGTTCAAGGATTTTGGCTCAGCTCCTCAGCCCAAATTACCTTATTACCTTACGGGTGTGAATAATTGTGATACAATTTATACAAATCTTTAAAAAATGTAATTTTGATTTAAATAAGTCTTAAGTCTTAGTTCAAGTCTGATAAGGTTGAATACAAAAAGGTAGTTAGTTAACATTCACTGACGTTTTCTGTACCACAAGAAATTATGCCACTGTTTGTTTTCTGAAAACTCAAGTGGTAAATAGTAGACTATATTATATAACGTTACTTTCAGTAAGTACAAGTAAGTACTTTAGTAGTAGAATGTGAAGTAGCTAGTAGTATGATGATTCTATAATTGCAGATACATATCATGTCCATGGGCTGTATCCTTGATGCATTTTAATTAATATCTGTTTCATTAAAAATAATCATTAATTATTGCAGGAACGGCTATTGCTGCACAAGAATGAGCTTCATATACCTAAAAACCTAGTTTTTCTGTTTGTCAGTTGCAAACTTCAAACTTCAAACAAACAAAAAAAGTAGTTAATATTGTGGCAGCCCAAGGGGCTGCACAAGAAAATGGCTGCCGGGTCCTTAGACACATGGGAGCCAAAACACTACATTTCCCAGCAGGCCACAGTCACACCTGAGCAAAGTAAAGGCAATGGGACTAACGAACAGCTGAAAACCATTTCGAGGCCTATTTAAAGGGCTGATTCTGTGACACATGGAGAGGAGTAGGAACGTGTGTGGAGTTGCTGTGTGTGTTTGGAGGGTATACCTGTGAAGTCTTTTGACCAGCCAGGATTTGGAAAGAGAGTGTTGGAGTGTGTTTGTTTGTGTGGAATTGGATTGTTTGAGGACCCCCTTTGGATTTTGACTACGGACTGGATTGCGGACTTGGACCTGGATTTTGGAATTGGATTGGACATTGACAACGAGATAAGGATTTGTGGACTTTGTGTTTGTATTCCCCTGAAGACCCCACCCTTTGTTTTGTGTTGTCAAGATTAGTAGTTTCATAAATTATCATTTTTGTTTTGAATACTGCCTCCTCTGTGTTCTTTAACTTGCCTACGCCCTCTGCAAGGTCCGTGAGTGTCGCCCAACCCCTGGGGACACCACAATATGTAATTTACTTTAATCATTAATCATTATCCATAAATGGTCTTTAGATCACTATGAAATATGATACATCTTTGCAATTAGAATTGTAGGTGTAAAATAATTCATTCTATGAGCCCTATTTTTGTGCCGGCACGAATGTGAAGTATGCCCTAGCACAGGCGAATTGCCAGTTTCGCCTGTCGCGAACAGAATATTTCCCATTTCCGCCGAGTTTGGCAATTTTGTGGTGCGCAATGAAGGTGTTTGCGCGACTATGGGTTGGGCAGCGCAATAGGACGTGTGACCATGAAAACAGTTGGCGCTATGCAAGTTTGGTGTCAAATAATGAGTTGCATTAACGTCCAACTAGACCACCTAATCAATTAAGCTAAAAACTATTTCACCACAGCTTGTGGTTATTCAATGCACGGACATGAAAGACTGAAGTCAGCAGGCCATCCATCGCTACCGTTCAGTAAGATACACCTGTTAAATAAATATATGTTTGTATGCACATTGTTTTTCTTATGTGAAAGGGTTTTATTATTTCCATTTGCACTACAGAAAATGGAGTACATAATTGGACACCGAAGGCGATACCGTGAGCGATACCCTGGGTTTGGCAGCCGGTGTTGCCCAGATGGCTATCAGTTTGGCTGTACATGCAGTTTCTTCCGGTCTTGTCCAACATGCAAATTAGTTTATTACTTTTCCTACACCCGACAGCCAGCAGAGAACTAAACAGGATTTTTATATGCAATGTGGATTCCCTGGGGTCTCGGGTACCATTGACTGCACACAAGTGCAGATATGCACACCATCTGATCACAGTATAATTTATGTGAATCGGAATGAGGTCCACTCCATTCATATCCAGGTGGTTTGTGATGCACACTCCAGGCTGACGCATGTAGGCCTACTGCATGACGAACATAAATGAAACAGGCCTAGTTGCAGTTGTGAGTTTTTTCATTTATTGCTTTCCATTTAACAATTACATTAAATTAGAAGAAAATAAATGTTGTTTTTTAAGTGTACAGAAAAATATCTTAAAAAATCTTTGATAGTTCACTTTGTTAATCCCTTTTAGGAATTTAAAAACCTCAATCAAATCCCCCCTAAATCTCTGTTTGCTAAGCTTAAATAGATCGAGTGCGTCATGAGTCTATCCTCATTACATTTACTTTTCATACCAGGTATCAATTTAGTTGCCCTTCTTTGAACTTTTTCAAGAGATTCCATATCTTTCTTGTAGTGTGGTTCCCAGAACTGCACACAGTACTCTAAGTGAGGTCTGACAAAAGCATTATATAACATTAATATAACCTCCTTTGATTTATACTCAATACTTTTTGCTATGTATCCCAGCATTCTGTTCAAATTTTTCACTGCTGTAGCGTACTGCTTTGATGGAGATAGACATTGATCAACTACAATTCAGTCTTTCTCAAACTGAACACCTACTAATTTTTCTCCTTCCATAAAATACTCCTGTCTTATGTTTTTATTTCCCACATGCATAACTTTACATTTAGCAATATTAAATGTCATCTGCCACATTTCTGCCCATTCTTGGATTTTGCTTAAATCATCTTGGATTACTTTAGTTGATTCCAAACTGTTTGTCAACCCCCCAAGTTTAGTGTAATCTGCAAATTTAGCAATTTTGCTACTAACATCCCTATCAAGATCATTTATGTAAATAAGGAAGAGCAGAGGTCCCAGCACTGATCCCAACAACACCTAGGTCAGATATGCCCCCACCTACTGTTACTCTTTCAAAGTCAAAGTCAAAGTCAACTTTATTGTCAATCAATATACACAACATACAGGAATTGAAATTGTGTTTCTCTCTCATCCACAGTGCAGTTTAAAATGAATACAAACAACAAACAACACACACACAATACAAAAACACACAATATAAAAACTAAAAATAGTTATAAATATAAATATAAAATATGTACATGGTGCAAATGAATACTGTGCAAATATGGATGTAAGTTACAGTTACAGTGCAATAGCAGTATTGATTCAAGTAAGTATAAGGATCTAGGTAAAGTGTCTGTTGCCAATAGTCTGTGCATGTGGGGGGGGAGGGACGGAGGTCAGGTCAGGGGGGGGGCAGGTGGGGGAGTGTTCACCGTAGTGGTGTCATAGTCCAGAGTCTGTGGGAGCAGGGGGCAGAGGAGGGAGGGAAGGGGGGGGAGAGTTGGAAGAGAGTTCAGCTTCATGACAGCCTGATGGTTGAAACTGTCTCTCAGTCTGCTGGTCCTTGCCGGGAGGCTCCTCATTCTCCTCCCGGACGGCAGGAGACTGAAGAGGCAGTGTGAGGGGTGGGTGGAGTCACCTGCAGCGCAGAGTGCTTTGCGGACCAGGCGTGTGTTGTAAATGTCCTGGAGGGAGGGGAGGGAGGCTCCAATGGCCTTCTCAGCTGCTCTCACTATGCGCTGCAGGGACTTACGACTGGCCTCAGTACACCTTCCGTACCACACCGTTATGCAGCTGGTCAGGATGCTCTCAATGGTGCCCCGGTAGAAGGAGCGCATGATGGGGGCTGGGGCTCTAGCTCTTTTCAGTTTGCGGAGGAAGTACAGGCGCTGCTGAGCTTTCTTGGCCAGTGATGCGGTGTTGATGTTCCAGGAGAGGTCCTCTGTGATGTGCACACCCAGGAACTTAGTGCTGCTCACTCTCTCCACCGCAACATCGTTGATGGTCAGTGGAGGGTGCTGGGTGTGAGCTCTCCTGAAGTCGACAACAGTCTCCTTTGTCTTCTCCACATTGAGAATGAGGTTGTTGTCACTGCACCATCTGGTCAGTTGGCTCACCTTGTCTCTGTAGTTAACCTCATCGTTGTTGTTGATGAGTCCCACCACAGTTGTGTCGTCCGCAAACTTGACGAAGAGGTTGGAGCTGTGTTTTGGTCTGCAGTCTTGGGTCAGTAGCGTGAAGAGCAGGGGGCTAAGCACACATCCCTGGGGGGCCCCCGTGTTCAGTGTGATGGTGCTGGATGTGTTGCCGCCGACCCGAACTGCCTGTGGTCTCCCAGTCAGGAAGTCCAACAGCCAGTTGCACAGAGAGGTGTTCAGCCCCAGATGGTTGGGGGATGATTGTGTTGAATGCTGAACTGAAGTCAATGAACAGCATCCTCATCCTCACGTATGAGTCCTTGGATTCCAGGTGGGTGAGAGCTGAGTGGAAGGCGGTGGAGATTGCGTCATCAGTGGACCTGTTGGCCCGATATGCAAACTGGAAGGGGTCCAGGGAAGGAGGGAGGAGGGATTTGATGTGCTGCATGACTAACCGTTCGAAGCACTTCATGGTGATTGGAGTCAGTGCCACGTTACGATAGTCATTGAAGCCAGATGGAGAACCCTTCTTCGGTACGGGATGATGGTGGTGCCTTTGAAGCATGTAGGGACAACAGCTTGGCTCAGGGAGGTGTTAAAGATATCTGTGAGGACATCAGTGAGCTCCTCTGCACAGTCCTTCAGCACCCGACCAGGTATGTTGTCCGGGCCCCCAGCTTTGCGGGGGTTGATCCTGGAGAGGGATCTCCTCATGCTGGCTGGAGACAGGGACAGCACCTGGTCATTCAGGGGAGGGGGTGTTTTCTGTGCAGGAGTGTTGTTGGAAGCTTCAAAACGTGCGAAGAAGTCGTTCAGGTTGTTCAGCAGAGTGATGTCGCTGTCACAGACCTGTGGTCGGGGTTTATAACCAGTGATGGTCTGAATCCCCTGCCACAGGCTCCTTGTGCCTCTGCTGTCACTGAAGCGGTGGGCTATCCTTCCTGTGTACTGTCTTTTTGCTTCTTTGATGCCACGGGACAAGTTGGCCCTAGCTGTTCTCAGGCCAGCCTCATCACCAGCTCTGAAAGCGGCGTTCCGGGCTCTCAGTAGCCTATGGACGTCCCCTGTCAGCCATGGTTTCTGATTGGCCCATACTGTGATGGTCTTGGTCTCCGTTACATCATCGACACATTTGCTGATATAGGCAGTAACAGTGTCTGTATACTCCTGGATGTTGGTGTGGTGGTTGTAGGTGGCTGCCTGCTTAAACATGTCCCAGTCTGTGGTGTTAAAACAGTCCTGTAGTGCTGAGGAGGCATCCTCTGACCACACTCTTACCTGCCTCTGAACTGGCCTGGTGACTTTACACCTCGGCCTGTATGCTGGAATTAGCATAACAGTGATGTGATCAGAAGCACCAAGATGGGGGAGGGGTGAGGCCTTGTATGCTCCTTGTTGAGTAGTATAAACATTGTCCAGTGTGTTATTTCCCCATGTTGGAAAGTCAATGTGTTTGTATGTCTGTGGGAACAGAGACTTGAGGTCTGCATGGTTGAAATGGCCAGCCACTATGAGAAATCCATCTGGATGAGCTGTCTGTTGCTCGCTGATGGCGTTCTGTCCTTCTTATTAGCGGTCGGGGGGATGTACACAGCGGGTAACAAGATAGCTGTAAACTCTCTCGGTAGGTAGAACGGCCGGCACTTGAGAATCATAACCTCCGCCAGAGCTGAACAGTGTTTGCTAACTACCACAGCGTCATAACACCAGGCATCGTTGGTATAAACACAGACCCCACCGCCGTGGGTCTTACCGTTATTGGTGATAATCCTGTCTGCCCGGTGGCACGTTAGCTGGTCGAGTTGAATGGCGGAGTCTGGGATACTGTCGTCAAGCCATGTTTCCGTGAAAACAAAAGCACAACAGTCTCTCACAGTCGGCTGAGTAGATCTCAGAAGGTGTATATCGTCCAGTTTGTTGTCCAAAGAGCGTACGTTGGCGAGTACGATGGATGGAATAGCCGGCTTGTAGGGGCTAGCCGCTAGCCTAGCCCGGATACCTCCTCTCTTGCCTCGCTTGCCTCGCTTTTGCTTTTGCCTCGCTTTTGCTTGCTCTTTGTATTCGCCCTTGCAGCCATTTATGAACCCACTCTGAAACAACTCCTTGAATTCCTACTGAATTCATTTTAACAATGAGCCTCTCACGTGGTACCTTGTCAAATGCTTTCTGAATTGAAAAAGTTAAAATATATAATATCATAAGCCTGGTTCAGGTCAGCAGGCTTTGTAGCCTCTTCAAAAAGGTCCAGGAGATTTGTTAGGCATGACCTTCCTTTGAGAAAACATTTTATATTACATTTACATTTTAAGCATTTAGCAGACGCTCTTATCCAGAGCGACTTACAAGATGTGCATTAATACATGGTAGGAACAATCATAGTTTGCGCACAAGGTCAGTGCAGTAATACAGCGATAGACATCGTTGTAGGCAGCTGCATACCATACCTATTACACTGGGAAGGAAAAGGTTAGTCTTTTTTAAATGTATTATTATTATTTTTTTTAATGAGAAGGCAGGGATAAATATACAAGAAGTCGGCAGTGGTGATGACAATAGGCTAGATGTGCAGAATTCAGTGGTAGTAGAGCCAACTGAAAAGCAAGCACCATGTTGGTTCTCCCTTAAAATACTATCATTTTTCAAGAATGATTGCAACTTGTCCCTGATAATACATTCCACTGTTTTACATGCAATGCAAGTTAAACTGACAGGCCTATAGTTCCCTGGGTCAGTATTGGCCCCTTTCTTATATATTGGAATTATACTACCCTGCTTCCAGTCATCTGGTATTTCTCCAGTGTTTATGGATTGCATAAAAATATCTGTCAATGGTTTATATATAATTTCCCCAAGATCTTTGAGCACTCTGGGATATATGCCATCAGGGCCTGCTGCCTTATTTGTCTTACGTTTTTGTAATTTTTCTAGTACTTTTACGTCCCTTATCTCAAACTTCTCCAAAACATTCTGTACATTGGCTATACATTTAGGCATATTTGTAACCTCTTCTCTAGTAAAGCTCTCAACAAATTAACTGTTTAGTGTGTTAGCAATATCCTTATTATTATAAACCAAAGTTCCTTCCTTCTTCTTAATGCAAAAAGTAAGTAAATAATTACTTATTTACTTACTTTTTGCATCTTGGGAAATTTTAATTTAAACTGCCTTTTAGCTGCTCGTATTTCCTTTTTAGCCTTAGCCCGCATATTACAATAATTAAACTTGTTTCTCTCTGAGTTTTCCTCTTTATATACTTTGTACAGTCGCTTCATTTGCCTCAAAATCTCCCATAAAGATTTAGACCTCCACTGCGGAGACAGTTTTCTCCTATATCCTATTTTTCCTTACTTTTGGGATGAATTTACACTGTAACCTCTAAAATAACCCTGTTAAATGTAGTCAATTTTTCATTCACAGTTCTGCAATCTAGAAGTTTTACCCAATCTATATTACTTAAATTCTCTCTGATTTTTATTAAAGTCAGCTCATCTGAAGTTGAAAATTCTAGAGTTAGAGGAGGCTATCTTAACTTGCCAAAACTTATCAATAGTAACTGCACTGTGATCACTTTTCCCTAGTGGTTCTACTACCTCTGTGCTGCAAATTCTTCAAGGAATATTACACAAAACCAGATCCAGTATTAATTTCTGAGTAACAGACTGTACCAAAAAGCAGCCATTGACCACATCTTAAAACTCCTGTTCCTGACCTAATACTACTTCTCAATTGATAGAGGCCATGTACAAGGGCACAAGAGCCAAGGTTGTAACCCCAGATGGCATCAGCGAGGAGTTCGACATCCTAGCAGGGGTGCAGCAGGGGGACACTCTTGCCCCCTTCCTCTTTATCGTAGCCCTGGACTACGCACTTAGGAAAGCCATCAACGGGCGGGAGCAGGAGCTTGGCTTCACAATTACACCGAGGAAGTCCAGTAGAAGCCCTGGCATAGCCCTGGCAGACCTAGGCTACGCAGATGACATCTGCCTGGTGTCTGAACGCGTGGAGCAGGCACAGGAACTCCTGAACAGAGTGGAGGTGGAATGTGCTAGGGTTGGCCTCAGATTGAATGCAAAGAAGACTGAGGTAATCACCTATAACATCCACATGGACCATCCGCCGATTACAACATCAGAAGGCAACACTCTGCAAGAGGTCAATGACTTCAAATACCTGGGTTCCTGGGTGAACTCCACAGAGCAGGACCTTAAGGTCAGGAAGGCTCTGGCGTGGAGGGCCCTGAACGGTATGTCAAGAGTGTGGTGCTCAAATCTCCCCGACACATAAAGCTGAGCCTATTCCATGCCACTGTGGAGTCTATCCTCCTGTATGGCTGCGAAAGCTGGACCCTGACGCCCGCCCTGCAGAAGTCCCTGGATGGGTGCTACACCAGAATGCTACGAGCAGTTCTGAACGTAGACCAGAACATCCACATTACCAACAAGGACCTGTATGGGCGGCTGCCGAGGCTCAGCAAGAAAGTAGCATCCAGGAGGATGAAGCTGGCCAGCCACTGCCACAGACATCGGGAGCTCCCAGTCAGCAGGCTGGTCCTGTGGGAGCCAACACACGGGCATCGGTCGCGGGGCGCCCCGTGCTAACGTACGTGGACGTGCTGAAGACAGATGTGGGAGCTGAAAGCTCTTCGGAGCTGGCCGGGTGTATGGAGAACCGAGAAGATTGGAGACTCCGATGGAAGCTCGTCTGAGGACGACCTAGAGAGAGAGGGGTAATTGATTAATGCCTCTTCTTCAGCACAGGTTTGTTTTATGTTACCAAAGAGCATAGTATTTATGTTACTGTCTGAAGCTGGAGGTATATAGCATACTCCTATATTAAGGCCCTTCTCATGATCTCCCAGTAATCTAATCAAGATGTCTTCACAAGGAATGAATGAGTTAATACCTGGAATTTATTGCACATTAAGATCATCTTTCACATAAAGGGCCACTCCCCTCCTCTTTTATTAGTTCTATCCTTCCTAAACAATTTGTACCCTTCCACATTATATTCATCCCCATCCGCTGCACCAAGCCATGTTTCAGTAATCCCAAAAATGTCATAACCCCCACATGAACTTCAAAGCCTTACTCACACTTATGTTGTCCTTCCCCTCCACACATCACTGTGCCAAACCACCTCTAATCACATTATGGTCTAAAAAATATTAATTATATCCTAAGATTTATAATGATCTATATCCGTCTGGGCAGTCTGTACTTCCCTATCCTTAATACTACTAATTACTACTAATTTCCCTCCCTGACCCCCGCCCCCCCCAGTCCCTAATTTAAATATTCCTCCGCTACCTGAAGCATACGCTAGCCCAATGCAGCTGTACCCCTCTGGTTCATGTGTAGCCCGTCCCACTTGTACAGGTCACCCCTGTTCCAAAAGGAGTCCCAGTGCCCCATAAACCTGTACCCCTCTTCCCTGCACCAGGTTTGTAGCCATGTGTTAAATCTCCATATAAAATTCAAATATAAAATCTCAAAATATATATTTTTTATTTTGTAGACTTTCACCCTTAAACACCTTGATGAAAGGACACTGTTAGGGATGATTGTCTTTTAATGTATTTAACTTATTCACTGTTTCATATAGTACACATTTTGTCGGTAACATAGTTGACGTATAAATTTACCCAGTAACGTTAATACTACTTGTTACTAAATTAATGCACTAAATTAGAGCTGTTTAACAAATTCAGACAGTAACGTTAATAGTTCTCAACTAGTGGTAGCAATCTGTTTATCTAGCTTGCTAGAAAGCACCTAGCTTTATCCAGCTGTATCATAGTTGTAACGTTAGCGAGCACTTGCAAGCGACATTAACGATGTGCAAGCTAATTTTGTATAGTACTTGAGTTTGAAGCAAACTGTAGCGTAGACTACCTATTCTGGCAGTATACAGAAATTAGTTGCAAATTAGTTATAGATATATGGAGAGATATTAGCTCTGTAACATTAGTTATCTTGCTAATGAGTATTAAATCCCCCACAGGGAGGTTGCTTAGCATTCAAACCAGGGGCCTCATTTATAAAAAGTTGCCTAGAAACCATCCTATATTTGATCTAAGATCATTTCTGAAATGTGTGTAAGTGTGATTCAGAGAAACTGAATGTACGCACAAAAAAAAACGTTAGGCAGCAGACGACATGTTGGCGCATTTTAAGCATTTAGCAGACGCTCTTATCCAGAGCGACTTACAATATGTACATTAATACATGGTAGGAACAATCCTAGTACACGCAAGAGATCAGTGCAGTAATACAGCGATAGACATTATTGCAGGCAGCTGCATACCATACCTGTAACACTGGGAAGGAAAAGGTTAGTAAAACATTTTTTTTTTTTTATGGAGTAAGCAGGCGTATATAGTTTTGAGCAAGTAGGCAGTGGTGATGACAATTAGCTAGATGTACAGAATTCAGTGGTAGTGGAGTCTGAAAAGGTGGGTTTTGAGTCTCTTGCGGAAATCGCAAGTGATTCCGCGGTCCTAACCGATTGCGGAAGGTAGTTCCACCAGCGAGGGGTCAGGACAGAGAAGAGACGAGACTGCGAATACCTGCAGTACTCCAACATTGCCACAAGGAAACGTGCGTACGCCAAGTTGAAACCTGACGTGGAGCTGAGTACTTTTCCACGTCAAAGACCGTTTTTATAAATCTGAACTTTGGCGTGGATTGAGCGTACGCACGTTCTAGGATCAAATCTGTGCATAAGCATGTTTTATAAATGAGGCCCCTTCTCTCAAACAGCCTAATTCATACTTTTAGAGTATGTTGTCTTTGTTCATGTACTCATGGTAAAGGTGATTACAGGGTTTTTAAACCCACCTAGGACATTATTCCATTCAATTACTATAGCCTATACAACTTTTGAAGTTAATTTGTAGTAAGCTATGCATCCATTCTTACCAGACCACCAAACTTCATTGACTGAGCTTTTTGTCTTGATGTAATTTATGTGGTAGGCCTATCTTCAGTTATTTCCTTTTATAATTCATGAGTAACACATGATCCTGTTATTTATCAAAGTGCCAGTTCAATATTGTACAGGTCAATGGACTGGTCACTTCTGTGTCAAATAATTATGATTATGTAGACTGTGAATGTGTTAATATACATTGGAATGCTATATTATAATTCAAGCAGATACATATATAGCCAATATATTCTATGTATGTAATCCAATCATTGGCATAATTCAATACATACCTATATATTCTTCTAATAGCAATCCACTATTATGATGTTCGATTGCTCAATATTATACAGATATTAATGAACTAGTCACCTATCAATTATCATGATATTTCCAATATATCTAATATGTATGTAATCCAATCATTGCCAGAATTAAATACATAACAAAATATTCTGCAAATAGCAATCCACTATTACCCATCTGAAGAGCAAGAATTATACTATTGGAGAGAACTGGTTGGAAAACCAAGCAACCAGTCCAGTGGCGATTACAATTATAATAGGAAAGCATGGCCAATTTAAAATACCTTATGTTTTTCAGCAGTCCAGGTTCATTATCCCTCTGAAGAGTATGAATTAGGCTGTTTCAGTGAAGGTTTGAATCCTAAGCAACCTGCTGTGCCCAGTGGTAAGTAGCCTACATGTTGTTTGAAGTACTGTAGCAGGTGTCAAATCTGTGTGCACGAAATTAATACACAGTATGATCAATCATTGTTCGCGCAAGAGATCAGTGCAGTAATACAGTGATAGACATTGTTGTTGGCAGCTGCATACCATACCTGTCACACCGGGAAGGAAAAGGTTAGTAAAAAAATGTTTTTAACAAGTATACATATCAAAAAGCAGTAATAAACATGTAGGCAGTGGTGATTACAATTGACTAGATGTACAGAATTCAGTGGTAGTGGGGTCTGAAAAGGTGAGTCTCTTGCGGAAGATCACAAGTGATTCTGCGCTAGGTCTGCCAGCGAGGAATTGCATAGCCCAGACATGAGATCACCAGGGCCTGGACCAGGAGTTGTGTCGCCTCTTGGGTGAGGAACGGTCCTCCGGATGTTATGGGAGAGAGAGAGAATCAGCAGGTCCGGGTGATCGCTGCAATGTGGCCCGAGAAGCACAGCTGGTCATTCAGGGTCACACCAAGACGGAGACACTGTGGAGCCTTCCATGGTGATTGCAGCATCAATCATTGGGGAGCCCTGCACTGGGAGGAAGAGCAGCTCTGTCTTCCCCAGGTTCAGCTTCGGGTGGTGGGTGGACATCCAGGCAGAGATGTCTGCCAGGCATGCAGAGATCCACGCTGGGACCTGGGTCTCAGAAGGAGAGAAGGAGAGAAATAGTTGAGTGTCATCAGCATAACAATGATAAGAAAAACCATGAGCAGAGATGGCAGAACGAAGTGATTTGGTGTACAGGGGGAAAGGAGGGGGCCTAGCACCGATCCCTGTGGGACTCCGGTGGACAGGGTGTGGAAAGAGGAGAGGGATCCTCTCCAGGCCACCCAATCAGCCAGTTATGACTTGAACCATGTCATTGCAGATCCAGATATTCCCATCTCAACGAGAGATGATAGCAGGATCTGGTGGTCCATGGTGTCAAATGCAGCTGACAGGTCAACGAGGAGGAGGACGGAGCTGAGAGATTGGGACTTAGCCAATTATAGAGCCTCAGTGACCATGAGCAGAGCAGTCTCTGTGGAGTGGTCTGCCTTGAACCCAGATTGGTTAAAAACAGTTTGGGGGATTTAATTTCCAATATAATAATATACAATATAAGATTATATTATATTAAAGATGCATTATCAACATTTCCACATACTAACAACCTGTAATGTCGACATTTGGATTAAAATGGAAAGAGGACAAGTTATTTAGAATAAAGGGAGAGACTGAAGTTTGGATGGAACACTAAAAAACAATTGGCAGGTGCGTTCTTAGAAAGCAAAATTACATTAGTAGCTCGCTAAATAGCTATGACTATGAAAGATGATTGCTGTGTGTAGTAGAATACTATAATGTTATATATATTTTATTGTTCTAGGTTTTCTCATAGTGTTAGTAGGACAGTAGAGAGAATTACCCCACAGTAGTTACTTGTGGATTTGATGGATGGTGACATTTTACCTGTGTCCCTTTGATTACATTTAATCTCTACCTTTCCCACTATTTAGGGGTCTGAAGGAAGCAACTCGTGCAAGGCTAAATGATTCTCAAATCAGAATGGTTAGCAGGTCAGGATGCTTACACACTGCATTGAAATGTACCTTTAAAATTTAAGCGAAACCAGGTTTTCGTTAGCAACATAAACTCACAATGGCAAGCTGATCTGATTGATATGTCTAGTTTTGGCACACAAAATAACAACATGAAGTTTCTGGTACAGTGCATCCGGAAAGTATTCACATTGCTTCACTTTTTCCACATTTTGTTATGTTACAGCCTTATTCCAAAATGGATTACATTTTTAAAAAATCTCAGAATTCTACACACAATACCCCATAATGACAAAGTGAAAAAAGTTTTTTAGAAATTTTTGCAAATGTATAAAAAACTAAAATAAAAAATATCACATGTCAATAAGTATTCACGCCGTTTGCTGTGACACTGGTGCATCCTGTTTCCACTGATCATCCTTGAGATGTTTCTAGAACTTCATTGGAGTCCACCTGTGGTAAATTAAATTGATTGGACATGATTTGGAAAGGCACACACCTGTCTATATAAGGTCCCACAGTTGACAGTGCATGTCAGAGTAAAAACCAAGCCATGAAGTCCTAGGAACTCTCCATAGACCTCCGAGATAGAATTGTGTTGAGGCATAGATCTGGGGAAGGGTATAAAAACATTGCTAAAGCATTGAAAGCACCCAGGAGAACAGTGGGCTCCATCATTGTGACATGGAATAAGTTTGGAACCACCACAACTCTTCTTAGAGCTGGCCGTCTGGCCAAACTCAGTAACCGAGCAAGAAGGGCCATGGTCAGGGAGGTGACCAAGAACCCAATGGCCACTCTAAGAGAGCTTCAGAGTTCCTCTGCAGCAATGGGAGAACCTGGTAGAAGGACAAACATCTCTGCAGCACTCCATCAATCAGACCTTTATGGTAGCACTTGGCATTCAGGCCAAAAAGTTCAATTTGTGTCTCATCAGACCGGATAATCATTTTCCTGATGCTCATAGTCCCTTTAAGTGCCATTTGGCAAACTCCAGGTGGGCTGTCATATGCCTTTCACTCAGAAGTAGCTTCCGTCTAGCCACTACCATAAAGGTCTGATTGATGGAGTACTGCAGAGATGTTTTCTCCGTGGAAGGTATTCAGTAATTGAAATGCTAAAAAAACATGACAACGATAAATGTTACTTTTTCCAACAAATCCTGAAGAGATAAACAGATTATATGTATAAAAACAGGGCGGCACAGTGGAGCAGTGGATAGCACTGTCGCCACACAGCAAGAAGGTCCCAGGTTTGAATCCTGGCCGGTGCCTTTCTGTGTGGAGTTTGCATGTGATAAACTACTTTAATTCAACTATAGGGCAGGTCACATAACTATGCCCTGAAGTGACCCCAAAGAGTGTGAACTGTGTGTGTATTGCCAGCAGGGAGCCAACGGTTGAGAACAATGGTTTTGCCCCAGACGTCTCTCAGGCCCCACACTAATCCTATCTCAGCAAAACAGGACACAGTGGGGACTGTTCTCAAGACTTGACCACATCACTGTGTTTAATGTGTTATACTGTAAACTTAATCATTCACATGTACAGTATAAGCATGTTTGGTGTTGTTGGAGAGCTGATGTAATGAGCAGTGGGTTGGTGTCATTGATGAAGTGGTGCGGGTGGCGCTTACTGAGGATCTCAGAACACCGTTCAAAAGTGAACGGTGCAAATGCAAATGATCTGCAGTCAGCGGCCGTCTGTGAGACTGGCAGTGTGATGCGCGTACAGATAACAGCGCAGGGAGTGGTTCTGTTTTTCAGTGATTATGTCCTTATTTGGTGTTTGATGGTTTCTTTTGATGTGTGGGTTTAAAGAGGGAAAAGTGGCATACATCGCGGAGATTCATACTACGACCTCCTGCGCAACTTGGCGTATAGCCGTTTTTGTATTCTTACGTTACAAATTCTGTTTGATGTTTTTATGCAAGTCGGGTTAATAAACATTTTCATACCAAAGCATCTCTCATTAATCTAGACTGCAGTTACACATTGTGGTTTTAAGATTAAAGTTAACACACACACATAGAACGTTGCACTCCGTAGTCACTCGCCTATACATTAGTGCCATTGCAAGATACGCAACTGTATCCTTGCTAGGTTTTACACAGGCCAAAGGCACGTCTGCATCTCATATAGAGATAGCAACCCGTATAGAGCCACACTACGCGAGACGAGAGACTACAGTCTCTCATTTGCTTATACGAGTCTAGAAGTAAGAGTTAACAGAGAGAAAAGGTAACATACATGGAGTCAGATAGAGTTGGAGTTAATTAAACATCCATTTAATCCCGTTCCGGTAACACTAAGGTAAGGCTACACGCTATACCTCCACACTCGGACACGTCCGCCATTTGGTGTGTTCGGGTGGAATCTTACAGAATTCTACACTACCACTTGAACTTTCGGAAAATTCTGACATTTCCTGTACAGATAATCAAGTCGCAGTTCTTGTCTCATGTCTTACATTGAAAATGCCTGCAACCTGTGCTGTTTTTAATTGTAGCAACAACTCAGATTGTAAAAATGTATTTTTTGTACTAACTGTATCCCTAACATTCCAATACCAGACAAGCTGACTAGATAGCAAATACAACTCGCCAAGTTAAAGATTCAAACCAGGGGCTGTACAGATTGTTGCCTTTTATGAAGCAAACAAATGGCTAGCCAGCTAGATGGTAAAATAGTTATACACGATTAAAAAGAAACAAAGCTAAATAGCTTGCTATAAGAATAAACCCCAAATATCTATCCTAGCTAACGTTACTTGTTGTGCTGATTTGTGCAGCAAGCTAACTCATGTTAGCTAGCTTCTTCTCTAGCTTGCTAACTAACTACATTAGCATTATACAAGCTACATTATGTGTACTACTGCAGATGCAAGTCAAAATTCAGTGCAACTCCCAAACTGTAACTGCCCAGAATCTGAAGTCTGTGTGATATCAATTTAAATTTCTTGTCTTGTTGAAGAATTACCATGGGCATTCATATGATAAACTGGAGAGGAATATTTTTACAGCTGGAAATGATCACTTAAATGCTTGCTGTGGATTCCGTCACCTGTGCTGCTGTATAACAACATCAGTGACTGCCAAGTGGCTAGGTGATGAGCACATTTCTAGAATAATTAACAAGCAGAGACATGGAAAGAGAACTTGAAACTACACCGACTAAATCAAATCAAATCAAATCAAATTTATTTGTATAGCACAATTGAATTGTCACAAAACGCTTAACAGAGGGGGAGCCCAGGCCTAGAACCCCCAAAAGCAAGCCTAAAGGCAACAGTGGCAAGGAAAAACTCCCTTGGTAGGGAGAAACCTTGGGAGGAACCAGACTAAAAGGGGGGCAGCCTATCCTCTTCTGGCTGGCACAGGGTGTGTCCAAAAAAGACCATATCATGGTCAGTCCAAGGTGACTCAGGGCTGAAAGACTTTGCCCCTTCTGAGTTAGGTAGTCAGTGGAGGGGGCTAAACCACGTGAAGGGGGTCCAGATCCAGGAACTGGGGTTGGTGTGGGGGTGAGGGTTGATGGGGGCAGCTCACACTTCTCGCAGGATCTAGGGCTCGGGGGCAGGTGCCCCTGAGTCAAAGGCCGAGGCAGAGAAGAGAACATGCAGTCAGAAAAAAAAGCAGTGCTATAGCCAGTAGCATTATGTAAGAGAAGGGGAGCACAAGCATAGGAAATATACAGATAGCCCCGACAGGTGTAAGCTATGGCAGCATACCTATTAGGAGAGGGACAGAGAATACACGCAGCCGAGAGAGTTCCAAACCATCCACACCCGATCAAGGATAAAGTATGGAAAGTTTCTCACTCCATAAGACACCATCTCTGTTTTATCTGAATTTAAAAGCAAGAAATCTACTGCCATCCAATTCTTTATCAGAGATACAAGCCTCTAAGTTGAGTGAGTTGAAGTATTTCACCTGGTTTCATTGATATGTACAGCTGTGCATCATCTGCATAGCAATGGAAATTCACACCATGTTTACGAATAACATTACCGAGTGGTAGCATGTATAATGAGAACAGTAATGGTCCCAGCACTGAGCCTTGTGGAATACCATATTTAACCTGAGAGTAGTCAGATAACTCTTGATCTAATTGCACAAATTGAAACCTGTCTGATAAGTATGATTTAGACCATGAGAGTGCCCGTCCACACAAACCAACCAGGTTTTCTAGCCTGTGAAGGAGAATCTGGTGGTCAGTAGTGTCAAAAGCATCACATATGTCAAGGAGCACTGGAATAGAAACACAACCAGTATCCGATGATAACAGTAAGTCATTTACAACTTTAATAAGTGCTGTCTCAGTGCTATGGTTTGGTCTAAAACCTGATTGTAGTGTTTCATACAGATTATTAGTTTTTAGGAAAGCAGTTAATTGTTGAGCTACAGATTTCTCAAAAAGTTTTGACAAAAAGGGAAGATTTGAAATGGGCCTATAGTTCTTCAGATTAACAGGACCAAGATTTGGTTTCTTTAGAAGAGGCTTGATTACTGCCACTTCTAAAGACTTAGGTACGCAACCCAATAATAGGGATGTATTTATGATATCTAACATGGGCTGGCCTAGCACAGGCAAAAGCTCTTTAATAAGCTTTGTTGGTATGGGGTCTAACAGACATGTAGATAATTTGGAGGACATAACCAGTTTACTAAATTTGTCCAGATCCAAGGGAGTGAAAAACTCAAGGGTCTCTACGCAACCCTGCTCCTGATAGCCCTGTGCCATCTCGGGAGTTGGAGTGCTAGATATTGGAGTCATTTTCATAATTTGTTCTCTGCTTGTCTCAATCTTATCAGTAAACAAGTTCATGAAGTCATTAGAATTATAGTTAGAAGGATAACTGATGTAATCTGAAGACAGATTTTTTGTCAGTTTAGCTACCGTGTTAAATAGAAATCTTGGGTTGTTTTTATTTTGGTCAATTAATTTTGAGAAGTGCGATGACTAGCTGTAGTAAGAGCATGCTTGTATTCTATGAGGCTGTTTTTCCAAGCAGAGCGAAAAACCTCTAAATTGGTAGAGCGCCATCTGCGTTCTAATTTCCTGGAAACTTGTTTAAGGGCACGGGTATGGTCAGTAAACCAGGGTGCAAGTTTCTTCTGACTGCATTTTTTCATCTTGAGGGGTGCGACAGCATCAAGTGTATTCCGTAAAATATGATTTACCGCATCTGTTTGATGATCAATTGACAAAAAGCTATTTGGGTCCTGACTTGATACTAACGATTTGGGAAGTATGTTTATTAATTTTGAAGCCGTCAATGTATTTATAGAGCGGCTGGAATCGTATCTAGGTTCCGATTTAATAGGAATATTTACCTGAATGATATTCTCGACATCGATATCATAGGATAACACTAAATCTAAGGTATGGTTGTGGCAGTGGGTTGGTTCAGACATATTTTGAATAAAACCAACAGAATCAATAATAGCTGCAAAAGCCAGTCCTAAAGGGTCACTGTCATTATCAACATGTATGTTGAAATCTCCAACAATCACAACTTTATCTGCCATAGTTGCCAAGCTTGATAAAAACTTGGTATACGGTCCAGGTGATCTATAAATAGTTACTAAGTTACTATCTTTTGACCATCCAGAAAGCATAACAAGTGATTCAAAAGAGGAGAACTTATTCCCACATTTAGGTGTGAAACTAAATTTTGTCGCAAAAATCACAGGAACGCCGCCCCCTCTACCGGACAGACGCGGCGCTTGACACCTAGCATAACCATCAGGAGATGCCTCATCTCGCAGTTATATTCAATGAATTAATTTTGTGTTATAGAGTGCCTTAAAAGTGTGCAATTTGTTCATTTACAGAGTGAAATGTAGGCCTACTTTGAAAAAGATAAACATTTGAATAACTTTCCAACAACATGACCTATATCACTCAAGCATTTGATCCACCAGATTTATATGCCTATCAAAGAACTTGGCGATGTAATTGATAATTGGCATGTGCAATAATTATTAAATCAAATAAGTATATTTTACATGTAGGATAAGTGAGGGGTTTTAACCTGTAAAATTTCCTTGTACTCAGTATTTAGTGCTGAACCTTAAATAAGAGCATTTGACTGTTAAGGTTGCTGGAATCAGGGAAAATACGTTTTCATTCAATTCCCACTTGCAGCTGATTCTCATTTCATACATACTGTACTAAAAAAATAAATATGCATAAAAACATTTTGAATACACTTGTCATAATTTAGAATCTTTACATCATTTAAAACTAAGTGTTCTCTGGAAAATTCAAAACAAGGCCTCACTGAACTTCTTCCTAAAATCATAATTACGGTGCCGTCTTTCATTAAAACATTCTGTACAGAAATTTTAGGAAAATGACTAAGGCCACAATTTTGTGTTCTCTATTTTCTTATTTCAAAGAAACAAATCTCAAGTATAGCAGATTTCTCAACCATAAGGAAAAGCAGATCTTTACAATGACACTCATGAATGAAGCACATGATTTTAGCACCCTCCCATCCCAAACTGTATGATGTGTGTTTGTCTGTCTGTATATGTAATACTACTGTACATCAACAAACCAATACCAATACTACCAAAACAACAATAACTGCTACTGCTACTATTCGCTAACTTCCACCAGGACAATAACTACTACTAAAACTGATACTACTTAAAAGTGGTGTAACATAACGTCACCTTCTTAAAATAATGGCCTAAGTCATATTTTCAAGTTTTAAAAAAACCTGAATAAACTGAACCAAATATAGAATATATTATATTTATTAATCATTTCACACAAAAAGGTTATGACAATATATGACTATTGACATACAAATAACGCTGTCTGTCAATTATGTAACGTAAGAGGATTAGATAACTTAGGCCAATTACGAACATGCCGTTGTGACTTAGGCAATTTTAAACCTGACTTAGGCCAAATTACTTCGGGAGTAAGTGACTTAGGCAAGCAGCCACCATCTTGAAAGCTTGTAAAATTGCCTAAGTCACATTGTCTTGTGACTTAGGCAAAAAATAAAACAGTCACACTTTTGATGTAGGCCATTATACTACCGGGGTAGGAACAGCATGATCTTTTCAATTAAGGATGTAGGCAATTTTACCAGAGGTGGCCAGCATCATGAAGAGATGACTTAGGCCATTATTTTAAGAAGGTGACGATAAGTAAGGGCATGTGTTTTTCACCACCTGAAGAAGCTGTAGTTCCTTTCTGATCCTCAAGGCGTCACTGTAGGCCCTCTATTTTCAGTAATTAGTGCCAATTATTCAAATGAGCATGCATACAATTACATGCCAATCTGAGTGTTGGTGCAAGGGTGCAAGTCTATAAATAAGTCTATTGTTTCAGAATGGGGAGTTTCCATAAAACTAAACATGGAGGATACAACCAGATCGAAGAGAAATCTGAGGAAAACTGAAAGAGTAGAACAATATCCACCTGGCACGTTGAACACCGATAGCTGCAATTAATTTGCAACGTTTAATTACAACAGCATAGACCGGCATTTGAAATAATTGAAATGACAGTCTGGAGAGGAGGCATGATGTCATTTACGATTTGACAGAGGCTTCTGTCAGCACAAATATTCCCCTTGAGAAAATGGACAACCCCAAAATATGCACTTTTTTAAACAAGCATGTAGTGAATGGTGGCAATTCCAACTGCTGGTCATTTAAGAAGAGAATATTTACAGCACATTGCAAAAATACACAAAAGTGAAATAAAATATCTGGTTAAAAAATCTGACAGCATATTTGTTGTTACAGATGAATCAACAGATGCGAAAGATCATTATGTTCTACACGTTTTGTATATCTTACAACGAGTAACAGATTATTTAAATAATATCACAGGCTTTGCATTGGATAACGTGAGCTACATAGTTAAGGCATACAATGACATTCTGCAAGGCTTATTTCCAAATTCTGTTCATTTGACTATCAATGCTCATATTTTAGCATTTGCTTGCAATATATGGGCAGACAATTTCCCAAAGATCGACAAACTTGTTACAACAAGGAAGAAGGTATGCAAACCGTTGTCTGAGTAGGAAACACCATTATTTGATTATTTGGAACATCTTAAACACATGTTATGGTTGACCAAAATTTGACCCCAGAGACTCTTAAACAACAGGTGCTTGGTTGCTGATTGAGGCCATACTCCCGATGCGTGGTCACTCTGACGCTGATTGGATTGTTCCCAGCTGCATTCTCCTGGCCACGCCCCTGTTTGGAGCATATAAGGGGTAGAGCGACATTGTTTTTAAGAAGATACTTTTTCCTTTCTTTTACTTTGTGTCATTCAGCTGTGCCTTTTTGGAAAACTTTTCTTAGGTACCTTTTGATAGCTAGGGAAGAGTAGAGTAGGGGAAGCAGTCTGCAGAAGAGAATGTCCTTGTTGACCTGCACGCCAATGAGTTTAGAACCTATCCTCTCTGGTGCTAGGGCTTAGACGGTTTTATAGATTTTTTATTATAATATTATTGTCATGTGAGTATGTCTACTATCTGTCGTATGTCATAAATAAATCCTGTATCTTTTTATCTAACCTGTTGACTCGAAGGAATATTTGTTTGTCACTTCCCATCTTGGTTCACCATCCGGCTATTGAAGTGCGGGCGGTTTCTATGGGTTCCTAACACACGCAACTACCCAGACAGCAATAAAACTGCCACCTGAGCCATGTAAGATACATTTGTCTGGATCACAGTTGTGTGTGCGGTTTAACTTTTTGTGAATTGTTACACATATACAGTATACACAGTGTATATAAAGTTTAACCTGGAGACGTT
This sequence comes from Aldrovandia affinis, assembly GCA_029706075.1. Classification (NCBI taxonomy): domain Eukaryota; kingdom Metazoa; phylum Chordata; class Actinopteri; order Notacanthiformes; family Halosauridae; genus Aldrovandia; species Aldrovandia affinis. The sequence goes on from JAINUG010000159.1 coordinate 747,099, forward strand.
TGTTAAAGATCTGTCTACAAGCAGACTTGTTGCTTATTTTGGAATATTATAACATTAAGGTAAGTTGCTCGGTTACTAAGGCAGTAATAAGAAAAGCGATCGTTGATGTATTAGTGGAGCAGCAAGTTATTTCGGGTGATATTAAGGCAGCTGATGATAAGGAAACATTGGCTATGGAGGCTACAGAGATCGCTCATAACCAGTTTCAACTAGAGATGAAACGTCTAGAGTATAAGGAGAAGGAACTAGACGTACAGAAGGAGAGGAGAGAAGGAACTGAATATGCAGAAAGCTCTTTGACTTTGATGTGACGAGAAATATCCAAATGGTTCCGCCATTTCGCGAGGCGGAGGTGGACAAATATTTTTCTCACTTTGAACGGGTTGCTATAACCTTGAAATGGCTTGAAACCATGGCGTACCATACTCACACATTGACTTTTACAGCAGCTTTGTAAAAGATTAGTTAGACATCTCACCTAATACAGCTGCATTGACAGAAATTGTGGCATTTCTGAAGCACAGAAAAGGTTTGAAGGAACAGCTGTCTCTTATTTCTAAACACAGCACACATCTGAACAAACTGATTAAATGAAAAATCTGAATTTACCAAATTTACAATAAAATTGAGGATTGGGTCAATAAATACCTAAAAAACTTTAGCACAGCAGGGGCACAGCAAAAATTGATCAAATATTAAAACAATACACAAAAACATTCAGTCAATTCAAACTCAATGCATACTTTAACCCCAAAGAGTTAAAACAGAAACTAAGATTCGTTCAACTGGTTCATAAATTTCTCATGGCCATGCAGCTTTTTGACCCGCAGCAAGTGAGCAGCCTGAGCATCGAGACCCCTCCCATAGAATCTATTCCCGGCTTTGAGGATTACTGTTAATCAGAGGTGATAGAATACTTATGACATGCAAAGAATAGCGGCAGTCGTGAGATGTCTGTACTTGACTTCTGAAATAAGCCAATCACTTCCCAATATCACGAGTGAGCAGGGCCGGCTCTACACATTTTGGTGCCCTAACGGCACTAGTGGCGTAACGGAATGCAGTTGATCTGTGATCTGTACGGATCACCCCCCACGGTTCGGCACGCATATGAACCGCAGATTAATTGCTAAATTAAAAGAAATACAGTTTTTCTGCCGCTGTTACGTTTTAAAGTAACAATTCCAGTGGCGGGCCGTGCATTTCACACCTAGGCCTTCAGTAGTGCTCCGTCTGAATCAATCCACCCCTCAATAACTATTTTATGGCTATAAAAGCCATCTTATTGTTATGTTTTGAGTGTCTGTTCGGTTTGTTTTTGCACTTTGTTTATTTATCTTTCTTCAGTCATGTTTCATTCTCGTTCTGTCATACACTTCGGGAAATTCTATGTTTCGGTTTTTCCGTCTTCGTTTCTAATCTCGTTTTACTTCCTTCTTACTTTCTAATTACATACTTTGTATATATTAGTTAGATGTATATAGTACTAACCAACTAATCTACTAACATTAGGGATTTAGATTAAGTTACTAACACTACTAATCACTAATTATCTCACGCTTCTAACTATCGCTGTCATTCTCTCTCGTCTCTATCGCTGTCATTCTCTCTCATGAAACATGACTGAAGAAAGATAAATAAACAAAGTGCAAAAAACAAACCGAACAGACACCCGTTGCCGTTGCATCGCAGATAGATAACTCGTGTATCCAGAATAAATGCCTTTACTGAAGAAACAAACCCGGGGTGCTACAGCTGCGACACACATAAAAAAGCATCAATAATAATAACCTCATAAAATTGCAATATTATTTAGGAAAATAGCAACATTTTACCAAAAATCCTTATTATTTGTACACAAAATCCATCCTCCTTTCTTTCCTCAAAAAGAGTTCAATTACTCTGTCGTACAGATTATCCGTGTGTTTCAGTTCCATCAAGAAGTCCTTTTCTATCGCCATCGAAGCTAATGCTGAAAGTCAAGCCTGCCCTGTCGTATTTCTGGCATAAGTTTTAATTCGCTTTAGGGCTGAAAATGTCCGCTCAAATGTCTGAATCACAGACTGATGTTAATTATATTTTGTCCATGAATACTTATTAAATAATTACAAATGGTCTGTTCGCTTCCTTTCATAGCTGCTCGCCTGGTTGCGCTGCATCCAGACGTGTATTTTCATATTAAAGCATTTAACCAATCACATTACATCATAGTCAGACACTCTCTGACTATCCAATCAAAGGGTGTGAATACGCTGACGTTACCTAGGCCTTCTAGAAGGCCTTCGTGTCCCCAACTCAAAATCTGATTGGTTAAAGCAACAGTTTGATCAACACTTATTTTATGCTACAGGGCCTGCAGAACTGATTGTGAAGGCCTCCAGGCAGATTTCTTTGACCCTGGCAACAAATGATGGCTGAAATGTGATTGGTTAAATGCTTTAATATGAAAATACACGTCTGGATGCAGCGCAACCAGGGGAACAGCTATGAAAGGAAACAAACAGACCATTTGGAATTATTTAATAAGTATTCATGGACAAAATATAATTAACATCAGTCTGTGATTCAGATATTTTTTAGGCCAGCAGAGAAGGCCTTGCAGGCCCTGACGGCCCACCACTGAACAATTCCCTAAATCTCGATGCAGAGTTAGTGAAGAGATAGACAAGACCGGTGCGTGCTGTGTTTTGCTCTGAAGCGCAATGATTGGTTAATTATGCACAAAAAAAGCCATTGTGTGTTTACGTCATGTTGAATCCCAACGAATCAATCAGAGATTATCGCGTTGCAAAAAGCAGACAAGTCATGGCTAGCGGAGGAGCGGAGGAACTTGAAAAGCCTCCCGCATCATTTAAATCGCATGTATGGGAGCACTTTGGCTTCCCTGTAAATTATATTGGCTGGTTACCTGTAGCCTAATCTATCCAACATTAGATATATTTAAAACACTCTAGACATTCGTAGTCAGCTGTTCAAAAAAGTAGTAACGTTAGGCATTTGCATGCAGTGACCCTAGCCAACTCTTAGGGGTGCAGTGAACCTGTTAGCTAATTTAGTTTAATAATCTCTTAGTATACAGTATATGCACAATGTTAGCCAGTGATTTCTACTTTGGCTGCCTCGCTACAAAACATTTAGCAGCTTTGCTTGCTGGTTGTTGATTGTTGTTAAACGCCCGAGCAATTGAAGAATGGTTACATTAAGTTAGTCGTCACACAGATCAGTGACACTTGACAGTTGTTATTAACTAGCTCGCAATTGTTAGCTATCTTAGGAAACCAAGATTGGATGTCTACCCCTAACATTATTGTGTAAGCAGTGATGATGGGTTCTTGAGGTTAACTAGCTGGCTAAACATAGCTAGAATAAAACATACTAGGTCAGAGTTAGCTATGCTGAATGATTAGCTAGATGGTTAACGTTAGTTAACCAGGCTCGCTAATGTGTTTCCAAGCTGTTTGCAGAGGGGAGATAAGTGAAGTGTTTCAAACGAGCTATCGAGCCAGCTCATGGTGTCAACCAATTAAACGTTTCTACAGTTTTTAGAACAGATTATGGCAGTTTTCAAGTTCAATAGCTAGCTCAATTGAGCAATAGATAACATGAACGTTTTCTGAATTGGCTAGCTACATACCAAAGCGGATACACACTAGCTAGCTAGCCAAGACTAGGTCTATGCTACCATTAGCTAACTCCGTATAAGAAATGTTAGCGATAGCTAGCAAGCTTACTAACCGCTAGCTTATTTACCCTACAACTCAGACTCTGGAAAACATCAGTTAGCCAACTAGCTAGTACTAGTACTTTAGGACTAAGATAACTCCATAGACGCTAGTTAGCTAACGGTAGCTTACTAACCTAACATTTTAAAAAGCGGTAAATTGGCAAAAATGTTCACTGCTTTAAGTGTTTTACAGAATAAATGGAAATCAAAGTTATATTTGTCTCCCTTTTTTGCTGATCCGAAAAATGATCTGATCCGTGACTCAAAAACGTGATACGATCCGAGCCGTGAGTTTTGTGATCCGTTGTACCCCTAGTCAAAGTGCAGGCCAGATGAAACATTGTGTGAGGAACAGAACAGGGGTGCAAAGTGTATTTCTTTTTGTTTATTTGTTCATTGGGAGGAAAGGAGAGGGCGCACACCAGCCACCAGCGATTATTTTTTTTAGTTTTTTTGTGAGGGCGACCTGGCGCCCCTAGCCGACATGGCACCCCAGGCAGCTGCCTGTATTGCCTGTGCCTTGAGCCGGCCCTGCGAGTGAGAAATCTAAATGTATCAGTTGTAAACAATTCTGTTGAGGCGGAGAGGAGTGTTTCCTTTTATGGGCAAGTTTTTACACCTCTACAACAAGTCATGAAAGAGGAAACAACAAAGTATTTGACAATGATTAAATTCAACACCAAAGTATAAAATATTATGCTCCCTTAACTGAATTTTAAAAGTCAAGGAATCCAATCAATAATAATTTTGTTTTTATTTTATTGTTTTTATTTTGCTTTTAGGATGTCAAAGAAAATATTTTCCTTTTGCTTTAAATTGTTGTTATACATTTGTGTGGTTTAAAAATATCAGCACACTAGGCACACATTTTGAAGTCAAAGTATGTGGGTATCACTACACAGATATGAGACTTCAGTTAAAACATCATACAGAAGTTGTTTGGACCTGAGCTAATAAAAGCTTGCTCATGCAAACTAGCATTTCTCACACACTTTTCTTTTTTTTTTTTAAGATTTTGTTTCTGATTTTATCCCATTTTCTCCCAATTTAGTAGCCAATTACACCTGTTATTTTTCATTTATTTTTTATGTCAATCCCCCCTAGTAATGTTTTTATTTATTTATTTATCATTTTTATTTCAGTCCTCCTTAACAAATTCACAATGAATGCATATATATTCAGCAGAAAACACAAAAAGCAGGAAAATGACCGAAAAGGTGTAGGCTGAAGCCAAGGCTTATAATGCCTACCCTTTTTACATTACATTTATATATCAAATATAATATCTAATATTTAATATAATGTATTATAGCAAAACAGTTGCAAAACATAATAAACAAAAACAAAAGGTTCTGGAAGTTTCATACATAATATAATATGATTAGGATCATAATAAAGTTTTATATTTATATACCACCTTAGATTTATAAAAATTAAAAAAATTGCAAATAGAACTACACAGTTTTAATTCATTGTCACAGCTATTCCACAGTTTTACCCCTTTAACAGATATACATCTACTTTTGATATTTGTCCTCATCTTTGGTTTGTTGAACACGCATGTTCCCCTATGTTCATACTGGCTCTCTCTAGTTACGAACAACTTCTGAATGCAGTATGGAAGTGATTTATTATGTGCCTCATACATTATTACAGCAGTTTTAAGATCTACTAAATCATCCAATTTTAAGGTATTTAATTTAATAAAGAGTGCGTTTGTAGGTTCATAATAATCTGCTTGATTCACAATTCTTATGGCTTTCTTCTGTAATATGAAAATTGGGTTAATGTTTGTTTAGTATGTTTTTCCCCATACGTAAGTGATGTATGGAACTATGAGCGAACAGTACAATATATGCAGTGAGTTCTGATTTAAAATATATTTCATTTGATATAATATTGCAATGGTTTTGGATATTTTCGTTTTTACATTATTTATGTGTGATTTCCAGCTAAGTTTATCATTGATTATCACGCCCAATAATTTATTGTCATACGCACGTTCAATTTCAACATCATCGATCATTAGTTTAACGTGATTATTAACTTTACGATTTCCAAATATTATAAGCTTTGTTTTGCTTAAGTTCAATGATAACTTATTAATGTCAAACCACTTCTTTAGGATTTTCAGTTCCTTTTCCATTGCATTCAGAAGCTGTTCCAAATCTTTACCGGAGCAATATAGGCTTGTGTCATCATTTGCGGATTAGCTTTCTTTGGCCCCATTTTCTTTCAAGATGTAGGTAGCTATTCCCCAACTACCTATTTACTAAAGTAATCTCGTATTATTTAGTATAAATTTAGCATGCCATGTACCTGGTAACGAACTGTCTAGCCAGAGAAGCTAACATCCTGTCTCTTCCTTCCTTCAACTTCCGTTTCCGTTTCCGTGTAGTGCGCACTATCATGTGAGTTCGCTGCTGTAGTCCTGTGACCAGTAGTGACGAAGGCGAAGCATCGTCTCCTCCAAGACGGCACTTCGCCAGGCCGTCGACCGTAACCCGGTACTACAGGGCCACTCCTGTGTGCAGTGAACGTCTTGTCGTCTTCCCTCCCCCCTCCCTGGGGTGGGCAGCCAATCTCCGGCCCTGGTGGCACTCCCGGCCAGAGCCGACTCTGGCGCGATGGGGAATCAAACCCCAGTTGCTGTGGCCAGCATCAAACATTGTAACCACTGGACCACGTGGGAGGCCCCTCACACACCTTTCTCACGGAAATATTGAATGTATTTAAATCCACATTGGTCACACAGCTAACCAGCTAGTTAGCAAAAAATATTTTTTAGCTGTGATGCACTATGACTAAGCACAAAGCATAGGTGAGCATTGGGGGAGGGACAATGTTACCTACGTCTGTGATAATACACAAGCCTGGAAAGCTTATAGGCCAATCAGCAATGAATACAAATTGGTTACATCTATCAAAATTAATTAAAGCGTTGTCATAAAAGTAGAGACAATAACCTACAAACAGTTCCTGTATGAGTTGCAAATGTATGCGTTTGTCAGTAATACTGAAGCCATCAGCCATTGCTTTTTCCAAACATCAAAAGTCCTCAAGGAACTGTAGGAATTTAGGCCTCTTTCTTTGTGAAGACTCTTTGCAGGCAGTGACTGCATTTAGCAATTTTACTTTGCTTTGACAATGGAAATTAGTATATGCCGTGCACACATTTTGAGATTTGTGAGAGGAGACAATGCAGACATGGAGGGGGCCCCTATGTCCATCTGCTAGACCCTCAAAGGCCCAAGTCAATATGAAATAATTTATGGAGCTGCAGAGTGGTTGTTACTAATACAATACAACTGAATAGTAAAACAAATGGGTGATATATTGATTATATTTGTTGGATACCATTAGGTCAAGCTAATTTAAATCATGAACAGTGAAACACTCCCCGATTACCTCTGGTGTAGATTCTTGGCCACATCTTTCTAATTGTACTACAGTACAACTGGCACATGTCCTTGATATTCCTTGCACAAGAAGCAATTAAAAACATGGAAAGAAAATGTGATTGAATGGAACAAGTTATTTTTCTTAGTTTAGTAATCTGGGGCCTCATTTATAAAACGTATTTACGCACAGATTTGATCTTAGAACGTGCGTACGCTCAAATCCACGCCAAAGTTCAGATTTATAAAAACGGTCTTTGACGGAAATGTACTCAGCTCCACGTCAGGTTTCAACTTGGCGTACGCACGTTTCCTTGTGGCAATGTTGGAGTACTGCAGGTATTCGCGGTCTCGTCTCTTCTCTGTCCTGACCCCTCGCTGGTGGAACTATCTTCCGCAATCGGTCAGGACCGCGGAATCACTTGCGATCTTCCGCGAGAGACTCAAAACCCACCTTTTCAGACTCCACTACCACTGAATTCTGTACATCTAGCTAATTGTCATCACCAGTGCCTACTTGCTCAACACTATATACCCCTGCTTACTCCATTAAAAAATAATAATTGACTAACCTTTTCCTTCCCAGTGTTACAGGTATGGTACGCAGCTGCCTGCAATGGTTTATTGCTGTATTACTGCACTGATCTCTTGCGCGTACTATGATTGTTCCTACCATGTATTAATGTACATATTGTCAGTCGCTCTGGATAAGAGCGTCTGCTAAATGCTTAAAATGTAAATGTAATGTAGAATGTATTCGGAAATCTAACAGCGCCAACATGTCGTCTGCTGCCTAATTGTTTCCTCATTATTATTATTATTATTATTAGTAGTAGTAGTAGTAGTATTACCAGATTGAACACATTGCTTAGGCTATACGTAATGGTTTGCACAATAAATGTATTCATATATTAAAACAACATAAGCTAGGCTACTTGTGGAAAACAAAACAAAAACGCACATTGGTTTTCCAAAATTACCCCTATTAGCATAATTGACACATCCTTGAAATACATATTATGGTTCCACGCGTGTAAAACATTTCGGTCAATCTGTACATGTCCAATAATGCAGTGGTTTATAAAAATGGCTTCGCTTCTCGAAGATATCGCCAACCGCGCAATAAGAAGGGAACGAGTTATTCGAGATTTTGACCTCAGTATTAAATCAGACCACTTTTTCTTTACGTCCTTCAGGGACCGTTGCTGCCCCCCGTTCACAGCCTGGGCTACAGACTGCCAGGCCACGTACTTGGTTTTACTGGTAAAGCCACTGGAAAGGCTCCCAAACAGCGTCCCTGCACGCATCTGCGCCTCCGCCAACAGGACCTCGATTTCGGCCTCGCTAAAATTATTTTTCTTGCAGCTCGCCATTATCAAGTAGAGGATTTGTTTCGAGCTCCTTTATATGCTAATGATATTAATTAGGGGCCGTTTACAAGGCGGAGATCTAAAACCATTCACCTGCGCACAATTTCAAGATCATTCGCGATTTATAGATTTCACATCTGGGGGACTGGCGTACGCACGTATTTTTGTGCATACGTTCAGTTTATCTGAATCACACTTACGCACATTTCAGAAATGATCTTAGATCAAATATAAGATGGTTTCTACGCAACTTTTTATAAATGAGGCCCCTGGTTCTAAAGCAGAATCAAGGCAACAATGATACAGCAAAGGAGACTGGTTGCTACTTATATTAAGGCCAGCAAAAAGCACACATTGCAGTGCTCCTTAATAACACAATAATTACAATGTTTTGAAATGGTTGGACCACACATAAGGGTATACAGTATCCCATGCCCTTCATGGAATCGGACCTAATAAAAAGTGACCAGGTCTGTTTTAGGGAATATTTATGGAGTAATATTCATCATCATGCATATTAAGAGTATTAAGAGTCATGCAGAGCCAGTAGTTACCATGTTGTTGCTGACTGGTCACAGTGACCCGTTTGAGTATTTCTTTTGTGACTGAATACAGAGCCTTCATTTAATGGGATGATGTAAGCATCTGTTCAATTTGTAATTCATTTTAAGTGCAAGAGTACTCTCTGTGTTTTCATATGCAAAGCAACTTGACTTAATTGAATGGAGTCTCTGATTCTTCGCATACTGCTTCCCTGTTGTAGCATGTAGACCATGCTGGAAGTAGAAAGGACAGATACCTCTCCAGATACTGGGTGTTAAATTGAATGTGTGGTACACACCCCTTTTGGCACATCTGTTCTTTTCTAAACAGCACATTGGGTTCAATCAATGTTTGTCCTTCATTTTGAATTACAAATAAATGCAAGTTTTTCTTAACAAACACAATTTAGTGAGTTAATTTTGGTAATTGCTGAACTCATCAAACTATTCATTAAGAAAAAAAAGGACAGTTATAATTAATTGATTTCACTTGATTGAATCCAGACCTGAAACTAATACTTTGTGTTAGCATCAATGTGCTTAAAGAGGAATAGAAAATGAATAGCCTGGGGCTTCGGGTGGTGTAATGGTAAAAGTATTTGCCCGGAATGCAGGTTGCCCACTGCAGCCGGGATTTGATCCACTCTAACTGGGTGCCCGGTCCGGGGGCAGCGATTCGCCCCAAGGGGAGGGGGGAGGGAGAGCCGGCACGAGCTCGCCGAGAAACGCAAAGGGGCGTCCCTGTTAGACGGGTGGGCGAGTTCAGTCTCGAAGAAGGCAGATCATTGCCGGCTTTGGGGTATTGGCTTAACCCGGAGAATGAGTGGCGGGCTCATGGCGGGAGGTGAATTGAAGAGTACAATTGGTCACCAAATTTGGAAAAACAGGAGAAAAAATTGAATTTAAAAAAATGAAAATGAATAGCCTGATCAACCAAGAATAAGCAACAAAAATGAAAGAACACTATAAATAGAGGAAAGAGTCAAACATATATTATTACAAATAGATAACGCAATTGGTTAAGACTTTTCCATAAAGAGAACAAGAAAACATTTTGTACAGGATTGGATTAAATAGTCAACTGTATGTATCACAAGGAATTTAGGCTTAACAATGATTTAACAAAAGAAACAGAATGTGGCAGCAATTACTTTCTCTCAAACAGGAGTGCCAGTAATTATAACCTTACAACTATACACAGGCTCCCTGTCCTCATTCAAACTACTCAATATTCCAATTAAATTCATAAAAACAAAATGTGGAAAAGCCTTGATATTAAATGTATGTCCATTAGTAGAGAGTGGTGGGTTTAATTAAGGAGCTATGAACTCATACTCCTCATAAACAGGTATTTACTATGTTATATGTTATGTGTCGCATATTTCAACTGCCCGGGTGCTCAAGTGCCTTGCAGTTTAACTTTCAGTGAACAAAGATTCACCTCTGTGAGATGACTGCTTCATTATTCCGCATTATCTCGAGCAGAGGTGCTTAGCCACTGCATTTGTGCTGGTTTAGATGCTGCACATGGACATTAATATTTTAAAGTTATGAGAGAAAAAACCTGTTCTTGAAATTCACTGATAGGATAGTGTGCATGTCCAACTCATTAATGGAAAACCTCTCCTTGCTCTGACGGTGCAGGACTTCACTTAACACTAACACCCATCTTCCCCAATAGCATTATCTTTGTACTGCAGATCCTTCAGTGACAGTTGAACTATAGATGTTTCGGGACCTGTTTATCCAGAAATTAATTAATTTGCAGAGAGAAGCAGCATGTTGAAAACTACTATATAATTGGTGTCCAAGGTTATTGCCTCAACTGAAGCACGACCGTGAGGTCACGGCAATGAGGGTATGATTCTCTCACTTTTCATCTGTTGCCAAACTGTTAACGTGTAATCCACATTGCATAAATGGCACATTCTGAGGGAACGCTGCCCTTCCCCCTCTCACCCCACACATGCATGCACACACACATACTACTTGATCTTCCACTTGTAACCCACGGATTTTGCCGCTTAGGGGTCTGGTTACCACTCCGGCAGTTTCTGCGTGCGTTGCCATGGCGACTCATACCCCTCAGGTTCATGGGTGGATTGACCTTACGTGTCAAAGGCCCATGGGTGTCATTGGAAGTCTGGTCAGGGCTGGGGAGGCTTTAACAGTATATCAGCATCTGAATCACTGGATGCAGCCACAAGCTGGCTCTTGGCTGAACTCTGCAGCCGTTTTCCTTTCCACCAGGGAGGCCGTGGGATTGGCCATGCAGAGATAAAGCTTGTGGGTCCCCAGAGTCAATCCCCCAGTCCCCTGCCGCCATTCTGATAAGGCCCTCCATTTCCATATCAACAGAGGAGCCCAACATGTGTTTAGAAAAACCGCATGAACTGCAATAGCCTACCTGAATTCAGACACTCAATGAAACGCTGTGAAAAAGATCCCATACTGTCCATTTACTGTATGTGTATTATGTTAATTTTAGGCACCTGTGTGTGTTATGAAAGATTACAATTAACTTTGTGGACCTCCAAATACAGATGCAAAAAATTCATATATTCAACAAGAGACACAGAAATGTATCTAATCTAGCATATTAATGTAATATTTCCATTTGGTATGAAGGAATATTAAGGTAACATTTTTCACAAAATGGCTACCAATTTTAACCTTTGAATTAAATCTTTGAATGCAAACCTTCTGAGAATTAAAATCTAAATCTGTGCGGGTGGTACTGGGAGAAAATGTTGATAGTAAATAAAGCATATGTAGATATATTATATTCTCAGAGTTGGGCAATGGAGCCAGGAGAGGGGAGCACCCCATTGGCTGGCTAATAGCCCCTGCTCAGGCATGGAGCTCAATAATTACTGCACTTACTGGCTGTAGAGAGTTTGCAGCTCCCAATGTTTTTCTATTTAATTTGAATCTCAGGACACTTGCTGAGCTGTGCTCGCTCTGCTTGCTGTGAGGCTTACACACTCTGCTTGCTCTGTTTGCAAGGTGGAAAAGCATCTTTCTGAGGCTTACACACTCAGAGGCAACCTGAGGAGCATTTAAAACAGGGAATAAAAATGTCCATCCCTCAGTCACACATCCTTACATACCCATACATACATGCAAGCATGCGCGCACACTCACACACACACACACACATGCAAGCACACTCACATACACACACGCATACACTCAGCCACGCAGACACACACACACTCACATAAACGCATGCACACACACTCACTCATGCATGCAGGTACATACACGCACACACACACACTAATATACTAGCACGCACACTTATGCACACATGCACACACACAGACTCTCACATGTGCACACACACACACACTTCCCAGTCACACGCACACCCTTATTCACGGGGCAGCTTCAAGAACGGTCAACACTGATAAGGACTGGCTCAGTTACTGTAATAATGACTTTTCCTTTTGCCCCCATCAGGAGATTACTTTTTACCCTTTTTTATTGCCAATTTACATTTGAATAGAAAATTGTTTGTATATCACTGGGTCAAGCTAATTTAAATCTTGAACAGTGAAACACCTTACTAACTCATGTCTGTGGTATTACAGTAAACAATTCGATTCTTAGCAATTTGCTGTCTAGCTATGCTACTCCATAATAATGAAAGCTGTACTTGCTTACACCTTTACTACCTGTGGTAATAACCAAATAATAACGTCCTGTAGGGAATAGCTTCATTATTTTCCAGAGCATTCAGTAATTTTCATATAAGAGACAAAAACAAGTGAATCAAATCCCAATTCAGATAGAAAGCGTATTTGTTTCAAAAGCATATTCCACTGAAGTTTAGTATTAAACACTGATTTACCATCAGTACACCATACACCCTGTTATGTGTGGAATGTTTTGCATGAACATTTCATTCTATAAGGATTTGACCTCATTCAATCTCTCAAACTAATTCATTCAATTATTCTCAATATAAACTAAATCAGGAAACTCCAGTAGCAAAAGCAAAAGCACTCAAAGTACCCATCACTCTGTGAATGATCCAAATCTTCACCCATTCCCTGTAAGGCTTGAGGAAGGCAGTGAATAGTTTACAATGAGAACTTTATGCTCTCAGGGGTCAACAGGGTTACCAGAAATATGTGGTCGCACCAGGTTTATAGCATGACAGAAGGAAAACACCCCCATTCTGGATTCTGGCTTGTCAGCACTTGCCCCACACAACTGTGGCAGAACCCCAAATTCCACTTATTCTTCCTAGCCTCTAATGTGCATTACCACATGGAGCTTTGCACCATTCATCCAGTCCCACTCTGCTTTTAATTGATTGATTTCAAACAGTGTGATCGGAATGGGGCTTACAGCGAACCTGTGGCCTGTCACATGCACTCCTCTGAATGTGGTTGAGACCTGCTGCTCATGGCATCAACAGATGAAAAGTCACCATGGCAGTAAATATGCTTATTTTAAAAATATTTACTAAAATTTTAAAACAGATGACCTGACGTATGATTCAATTTAAAAAAAGATACATTTGTAAAACTTGTTTCAGATGGAAAGCCTAACAAAAATGGCTGGCTGCATAAAAAAGTGATGTGACATATGGATAAAATCTCACATAACGTCTGAAAATTGTATGAAACAGGCTTGGGTCATGCTTCTGGTAGTCCATTAAAAGTCCATAATTCACCATACGTTGACCCCCTGTACCTGGGTGGGTGCCTTCTATAAACCAACTCACGTTATTTACCCATCAAAACAGGTATTGTTCATGGGAAATAACACAGATCAAAGCAATCCATCTGAGGAGTAGGATTCAAACAACTTTACCATGTTTATCTTGCCTGCTTTGTTTTCAGTAAAATATATGTAGCTGTCTATTTTAGACAAGGAAAATCTAAATGCACAGCTAAACAAGCACAGCTAAACAAGTACCTTTGCTTGACAACAGGAACCCAGAAGATGTTGAATGGGCCTTTCCCATTTGTACTGCACCCTATGATAGCAGTCTCTGGAAACCCAATGCTGCTCCAATTATGTGAATCACCAGACACAAGCTTGGATACTCGTCGATACCCCCCTTCCCTTTCCCAGTTCAAAATCGACAGTAGTTATGATGCTAAAATGTATACTGCAAAGCAGTCAAGCAGTTTCACAATCATATCTAATAATAACCTGATAATGATTTCAGGGAACATTCCCTGAAGTCACTGTGAAATCAACCATGGATTGATACATTACATGTTTCTTTCCCTTTAACTCCTGTATGATACCTGCACCCGCAATATGGATATGGAAGAATATAAAGAGTCTATGTTTTTACATTAAGCATATAATATATCACTATATCTTTGATACTTTCGTACATATCATTTTTAAATTAAAGGTTTATATAATTTATTCAATGTTATTTTGTTTAACTCGCTTTTCACAATTTTATAATATCAAATCTAATTTTTAGCATATGCCATTTAGCAGACATAACATATGTCATTTAGCAGATGCTTTTATCCAAAGCGACTTACAGTAATGAATGCATATGTTTTTCAGTACACTACCGGTCAAAAGTTTTAGAACACCCCCATTTCCCAGTTTTTTCTGAAGTTTAAGCAGTTCAAGTCCAGTGAACAACCTGAAATGGTACAAAGGTAATCGGTAACCTGCCAGAGGTTAAAAAAAAGTTTAGGTTACCAAAAACTGAAAAATAATGTAAATTTCAGGCCCTTTTCAGGGAACAAGTAATGGGTTAACGTGGGTTAACAGTCACTCTGTGCAAGAAGTCGCCAACTCTGGATCCAGCAAAAGAACCCCAGACCATCTCGCTTCCTCCTCCATGTTTGACAGTTAGGGCCCTATTTTCGTGCCGGCGCTAAGTGGCGTTATGCCCTAGCACTGGCGAATTGCCAGTTTTGTCTGTCGCAAACGGAATATTTCCCATCTCCCCCGAGTTTGGCCATTTTGTGGTGCGCAATGAAGGCATTTGCGCGACTATGGGTTGGGCAGCGCAATAGGGGGTGTGACAGTTAAAACAGTCGGCGCTATGCAAGTTTGGTGTCAAATAATGAGTTTGCATTAACGTCCAACTAGACCACCTCTTAGTGCAAACGCTGGCGCTCTGTGCAATTTGGTGACTTTATTGATGCGCACATATGAACATAAGGTTATCTGAAATCACATGAGAATGTTTTGTGAATATTTTTAATTTCCCTCCACGTTGAGGCAAATCGTCCAATCCATGGGTAACTTATTACTATTAATTTTTAGCGTAATCAATTAAGCTAAAAACGATTTCACCACAGCTTGTGGCTATTCAATGCACAGACATGAAAGACAGTTGCGTGCACCATCTGATCATTTATGTGAATCGGAAGGGGGCCCACTCCATTAATATCCAGGTATGATGCACACTCCAGGGTGACGCATGTAGGCCTACTGCATGACGAACATAAATGAAACAGGCCTAGTTGCAGTTGTGAGTTTGTTATGTATTGCTTTCCATTTAACAATTACATTAAGTTTTTTAAGTTGTAAAGCCTGCAAATAAGGAAAAAAAGAGATGGTAAAATAAAACACTTTCTTTTAATAATGTAGGTCTCAAAATATAAACTCAAATCATGAAAATAACAAATTAACGTGCGCCTTGTTTTCACCCTCTGATTCGCGCTCCAACTTTTCCGCACCTCCTCGCTTTCCTCTTGAGAAGCGCTCCTGGTGCAGCCGCACAAAACTGTCATCCATGTCAGGAAATTGCCAATTTGCTATAGCGTTAGCGCACTGGTATTTAAAGGGATAGAAAATAGGTGTTCTGATTGGCCATTATGAAACCAAACCCCCACCACACCCATATGTATTTTTTAAATGTTAATCCAACCTCACCGGAGGTACGCTATCGTCACGAAATTAACGAAATTGCGTTAGACACGCCCTAAAGCGCCACCGTCTTCGCTTTGCGTCTGTGTTACCAACACCGTCCTAATTCACCAAAATAGGGCCCTTAGTTTCATACACTGAGGAACCATCCAAGATTTCAAGATTTCTAATTTTGATTCATCAGTCCATAAGACCTTCTTCCAGTCTTCAGTAGTCCACTGGCGGTGCTTCATGGCCCAGGCAAGCCTCTTTTTCTTATTTTGCCATCTTAGCAATGGCTTTCTTACTGCCACTCGACCTGTCAAACCTGCAGCTCAAAGTCTTCTCTTCACAGTTGAAACTGAGACTTCCTTACTTCAACCAGTGCCCTGTGAGCCACCTATCACGCAAGCTGTTGACTCTCAGAAACTTGTCTTCTGATTTTGTTGTGGCCTCTTCCTGTCAGAGTTTCCAAGTGC
The DNA here is from genome assembly GCA_029706075.1 of Aldrovandia affinis. Taxonomy (NCBI): domain Eukaryota; kingdom Metazoa; phylum Chordata; class Actinopteri; order Notacanthiformes; family Halosauridae; genus Aldrovandia; species Aldrovandia affinis. Next base: position 763,455 of record JAINUG010000159.1, read on the forward strand.
CTTTTTTTGGTAACCTAAACTTTTTTTTGTAACCTCTGGCAGTTTACTGCTTACCTTTGTACCATTTCAGGTTATTCACTGGACTTGAACTGCTTAAATTTCAGTAAAAACTGGAAAATGGGGGTGTTCTAAAACTTTTCACCAGTAGTGTATATGTGGTCCCCCACCACACCCATATGTATTTTTTAAATGTTAATCCAACCTCACCGGAGGTACGCTATCGTCACGAAATTAACGAAATTGCGTTAGACACGCCCTAAAGCGCCACCGTCTTCGCTTTGCGTCTGTGTTACCAACACCGTCCTAATTCACCAAAATAGGGCCCTTAGTTTCATACACTGAGGAACCATCCAAGATTTCAAGATTTCTAATTTTGATGAATTGGTCCATAAGACCTTCTTCCAGTCTTCAGTAGTCCACTGGCGGTGCTTCATGGCCCAGGCAAGCCTCTTTTTCTTATTTTGCCATCTTAGCAATGGCTTTCTTACTGCCACTCGACCTGTCAAACCTGCAGCTCAAAGTCTTCTCTTCACAGTTGAAACTGAGACTTCCTTACTTCAACCAGTGCCCTGTGAGCCACCTATCACGCAAGCTGTTGACTCTCAGAAACTTGTCTTCTGATTTTGTTGTGGCCTCTTCCTGTCAGAGTTTCCAAGTGCCTTTTTTTGGTAACCTAAACTTTTTTTTGTAACCTCTGGCAGTTTACTGCTTACCTTTGTACCATTTCAGGTTATTCACTGGACTTGAACTGCTTAAATTTCAGTAAAAACTGGAAAATGGGGGTGTTCTAAAACTTTTCACCAGTAGTGTATATGTGGTCCCAATGGGAATCAAACCCACAACCTAAACGTTGCCAACGCCATGCTCTACCTACTGAGCCACACAGAACCAGTTTTGTGTATTGACAAATTCAAGTAATGCATTCTTTGTATTTAGTATAATACCATCCATCTTTTTTTCTATAATTGTAAAGATGTGAAATTGAGGCTGACAATGTACTGGTCAGAGAGAGAATGTTGGAGGCTGTAATATTCTATTTTAGGCAAGACATTTGGCTCAGTCTCCCTTTTTGTGTTTCAAGAATAGAAACAATAGAGACGTCCCTCTCTGTGTTTTTAATGAAGACACCCTGCCAGACATAAAAGGGGAGGCTCAGCTTTAACGCCACCATTTCCATCTTGAGTGCGAGTTAGCATATAATATATCACTCATGCCCTATTTGGCTTGCGTTTGCCTGTTGTACCATGTGTGTTTCTGTGTGTGCGCTTTTGTTATCCACAGGCAACTATACATTAAGTGGGGCAATTATGTGCAAAAGCAGAAAGAAGCTAATATGTTCTTTTCAGGCAATGGGTGAGATAATTTATGTTAATAACCCCCCGTCCCCAGCTTAGCCTGCCCCAAAATGATAGCAGACCCCTTTCCATAAAACAACCTTTATTTTTTTTTAATCCTTTCAAAAAAATATCTGTTTCTCTACACCTTATGTGGGGACAGCTGCATGGAAATTAAGGTTTCTCCCTCTTTCAGTCTGCTGCAGACAGGGTGTCAGTCGGGGATGGTGCCAGCTGAAGATGGGTGAAAACGTACAGGGGCAGAGTCACATATTGGATTTCAGTGTGGCTTCAGTATTGCAGCAGTATGGTTGGTTGGGTGTGCATTGTTTAGAATGGAGGTTGTTTCATTCTGATCCTAGATTTGTTTTCTAAGAAGGATGAAGAGGTCAATTGTGGTTCAAAATGACAATAACCCTAATGATCATTAAATATTAATCTTATTGTGAGGAATAGGCTGTAAATATTAGATTGTGGGGGTGTGGCTTTTATTGTCTAAAATGTACCCAGATACTGTCCACTCTACCAGTCCTGTGTACAAATTCTAAATGTCCACATTAATTGTTTTAATAGGACAAAAACATTTCACATCATAGCTGTGTAGTTGAAAATAGCAAGGAATTGTTCTGGGATGTTAACATTGGTAATAGTGTATGGGGTGATCAGTGAAACCATGGGAAACACAGGAGCTGAACATGATGGGAAATCATGCTGTTAATTAAATCAACACACCTGCTGTACCTGCTCGTTTTCCTTCAACCATCTGACGTGAGAAAAAATAAATTAACCATCACTGCAAGTCATCATGGATGCATAACTAACATGAAAAAACTTATTTGTTACTTTGATTAAAAAAATGTGCTCATCTCCATAAATCAAAAAAGCTTTTTTTTTTAATTATTATTTTGTATTTTAAGGACTCTTTCCAAACCATCTTCAACTGAATGATCCACAGATTTTAAAAAGCATGAATATTTAAAAGCTGATACATGCCTGACACATCTTAATACCTCTTAAGCTGAGGCTTGGCGTGCTGTTTCAAGAACATAAATTCCTTTATTATATGGGGAATGAGCTGAGCTGAGCTGACTCTGTGTGGCCAGAGCCATAATGACTGTCAAATAAATAACACCAGCAGCCGGGCTGAATGGTGTAAAGGCCTATGGGTATGAGCAATAAAGCAAGCGTCATGGCTGCTGTCCACACAGAGGAGCACAGCAGCTAATCATATAACGCATTGTATTGTGCCGGACTCTTAATTGTCAACCTTTGGGAGCCAGATTCTAATGCAAATAACATGACTGATAGCAGGCTGCAAAAACCATGAAGAAATAATAAGAATTAAAAATGAATTAAAAACAATCTGACCTAAAGCAGATCTGCCCCGGCTGAATGTACAGATGTGTCCAATTTTCCACTCCTTCATAATATAGCTCCAAAATAGGATAATTAATATTCCTAAACTTTAACTAACAAAGCACATCCAATTAACCTAATGTCTGTTCACAGATGCCTATCTGTTACCAGACCTGCCCAAACAGGGGACATGAAGGAAATTGACTTCAGCCACATTTCCATTTTAATGCAGTATGCATTCCATCACGCTTTGCCACAGGGTCCCCAATACCTGTGCTGCGACCAGTCTACTTTAGAGTGGTAATTAAATGTTAATTAATTAATCACCTTGCATGGAGGTTTGTCTAAATGATTGTTCTAATAACCTTGTCTTAATTCATGAGATAATTCATTTAATGAAACAGCCCCCCAAACAAAGAAAGAGAAAATATGCATAATATGCAGTGAACTGAAGGTCAAGCCAGCAAATAATTGACCATATCCCCCATTTTGTATAAAAATTTAAATGACAGTGCCTTTTGAATAATGATTCCAAAATTAATAAAAACTGCATTAGTACAACAGTTTGCTAGGTTGAATATTTGATTAGGGGGAGCAGCCTAAATATATCTGCTATGATGCCTTTGAAAGTTGTACTCTAACAAGGTTGGCCCTCATTCAATGCATTTGTAGGCACAGGTGCAGGAAAATGTTTTGACTGAAAAAATATAAGATCATGATAACGCAACAGGGATTGAATAGTATTTTGTATAATTTTGATGCAGAATTCAGTTCCCTGACATTTGTAATGTATTTAGGGTTTCAAGTTATTAATTAATTAAATTGTGACGAGTAGAAGGAAACAGCCAGAACCCTAGAACCTGGCTAAGGTTGTCAGGCAAAGAATAATGCATAAACAAACATGGAGGCACGCATAGCAACAGTCACTTCATGGCGAGCTAGCTATCACTGCTCGCTACAATATTCTTTAAAATTGCATTAATTGCAACTGTAATAATTGCTAGCGAGCTGCTGCTTGCGGGTGTCTGTGCCTGTGTCTGTGTCTGTGTCTGTGGGAGGTTGAGGATAGAGGTAACGGCGATTAGGACGTGCTGGCACTGCCATCGGTGTTGTTTAGTTTTTTTGAAGCAGGATTTTGGAAGCTGAAGCTTTTCTTCACACATCCTTTGAGTAATGCATGTAGAATTGCTATGCAAATATAAAATATATCTTTGTTCTTAAAAACAGCTAATCTTCAGAGATCATGAAATAGTGTTTTACAAGTCAATTAAAAGTAACAATTGCCTCAATTTGTTTGTCAAAGTTACTGATGAAGTATATTGTGTGTAGACAGAATAGAGGCTGTTTGTGTAAGATTTTGCTGAGTAACACAAAATGCCCCCACACTGACAGACATGCATTGCTTGAGGAGGTGCTTGTTCTATGGGCAACTGTGACAGACCTCTTGAGTCTGATAACAGCTCTTTTCAGGAAACAAAGGAAATCTGAAACTGAAGTGCGGGCAGTTGGGGTGGTTTCCCTTTCGCTGTCTTTACCGATGTACGGTTACATTTCCTTGACATTAGAGCGTCTTAAGAAAATTATTACTTATTTTCCTCTACGCAGTACAAGTTTTCAAATTCCTCCAGTCTTTGTGAAACCAGAATTCCACAAATGAGGAAGAAAACATAACTGAACGGCCACTTCACCTTGGGACCTGTCAGCATTTGCATACTGTATATATTAAGAGCATACGTTTTTGGTTTATTATAATGGGGGAAGGGGGGGCAACTGTTGAGCATTCTGTCACTTGTTTCATTGGCCTTGTCCCCCAATGGCTCTCGGAGACAAAGGGCGACAGATAATTACAGCAAGGAGACATCCTAATATATTTGTTTCTTGCCATGGTGTGCTCTGCTCTTGTTAAAGTATACAGATAACAGGCCACAGGCAAGAGGGATACTAGATTAAGGCCTCTGTACCCCTCAGCATAGCAAGCATAAATTCACTGTCATTAAGCAACATCTGTCTCTGGACTATTCAAAAAAAACGGAGTCATTTAGAACCAGTTTATATGCCGTTTCCCCAATCAGTAGGCTCATGCTATTCTTGCAAGGGCAATCGTTGCAGGGGGAGAAAGAACAGCAGGTTTCAGGGCAGATCAATCCTTAATTGTGCTTCTCACTCTCACAAATTGAGGAACTCTTAAATGATCACGTTCAGGTGGAAAAAAGGGACCAGCAGTGAGAGAAATCACATGACATGCATGTAAAGTAAAGAAAACAAATCCCAAATGAGCGCTTCTAAATTTAGATATCTCATAGCGGGTGAGACGCCAGGCAGATCCCCCCAGAGACTCAATGCTGCTGTTTTCATTTTTTCCCCCATCCTGCTGGTCTGGTTTCCGATGATTGCACAGTTCTTGAAAACAATCTAACTTTAAGAATTGCAGTATTTGATACTAGAAATTTGGTGTGGGTTAAGGATTAACAAAATAAAATAAAATCAAAATGACAGGAGTCAAATGCCAAACCTCAAATGTTATTGGACATGCTGATTTTCCCCAAACCAGACAGATGTCCAGTGGATATAAGAAGTATTCAAAAGTCTGTTTTTTTATTTGTAATTAATTAAGAAAAAGCTTTGGAGTTGTTGGGTTTTTTTACATTATAGAGCATTTTGTGTTGGTCTGTGGCAAGAAATCCCAATTAAATCCATTTTGATTCCATGAAGCAAGACAATAAAATGTGAAAGATGCCAAAGGGGGTGAATATTTTTTATATCCACTGTAGCTCATGCAGAGGCTAAAAACAATCTAATTACATAGCAGCATTTAAATCCAAGTGTCATAAACACAGCATAATGTGTCTATTTTATCTATCGGCATAACCATCCATCTGCGCCTGTTCAAACAGCAACACACAACAAATTATTTTTCATTTATTCTCTCAAAGAGTTGTAACAAAAGGATGAAATCATTTTAAAGGATGGAAATTCACAGAACCATAAAACACGTGCCTGTGTGTGTGCGTGTATGGTTTTAAGCAAGCAGAGCAAGGCTGTGTGCGGGCACAGACAATGCAGCTGGCAGAAGCATGTTAGTTGCTGGGAGCGTCTCCATGTTGGCACACTTACAGAAGGCTCTGGCACCTGGGTCATGCATTATACAAAGAATAAAAGCAGCTTCCGTGTTGTCTGGTCTGATGGGGACATATGTACTGCCCACACATAACTGAGTAACGAAAATCAAATGCATCTCTGCAGAGTCTCATAGATGGAGGCTAGGGATATTGTATGTTCAATCTTTTAATATTTTTATTGTATGGGCTTCATTGATTAGCACAGGACTGGGGGTTGGTGCAAAGTGTACGCATAAAGAATGCCATCTTTTCTTTCTTTCTAATTTTACAAGAAGTGGTGGGATTCCAGGGACCGGTCGACTTTCCCTGAGTACAGCCTGGATCCATGTTTTTTATTTTTATTTTTTATTTGTATTGTCATATTTTTTATACACATGTTGGAATCACAAATTGTTCCTCTCAAGTTAAAGCTGTGTCACCTGCACACTCGTGAGCCAGTGACCATTTTCCATGATACAGGCCACAGTACAGGAGACCTCGCGCCAATTGGAGGCGAGGCCAGTGCTAACAAGCTAAACTAATATTTGTCCAGGTAAGGTCTATACCAAAGTCATGTAATATGACCTGTCGGCGGCATTCGACACCGTGGACCACCGTATCCTGCTCTCATCTCTCGTCGAGATGGGAATCTCTGGATCTGCGTTGACATGGTTTGAGTCCTACCTGGCTGACCGGCCCTACCAGGTGGCCTGGAGAGGATCCCTCTTCTCTCCCCACAACCTCTCTACTGGAGTCCCGCAGGGCTCGGTGCTAGGCCCCGTCCTATTCTCTCTGTACACCAAGTCACTTGGCTCTGTTATTTCTGCTCATGGTTTTTTCTATCACTGTTATGCTGATGACACTCAACTCTTTCTCTCCTTCTCTCCATCTGATACCCAGGTCCCGGCACGGATCTCTGCATGCCTGGCTGACATCTCCGCATGGATGCCCACCCACCACCTGAAGCTAAACCTGGGGAAGATAGAGCTGCTCTTCTTCCCTGCGAAGGGCTCCCCGACGATTGATGCGTCAATCACCGTGGAAGGCTCCATAGTGTCTCCGTCTCAGTCTGCCAGGAGCCTTGGAGTGACCCTGGACAACCAGCTGTGCTTCTCGAGCCATATTGCAGCGATCACTTGGACCTGCCGTTTCTCCCTCCACAACATCTGGAGGATCCGACCGTTCCTCACCCAAGAGGCCACTCAACTCCTGGTCCAGGCCCTGGTGATCTCACGTCTGGACCACTGCAATTCCTTGCTGGCAGGCCTTCCGGCCTGTGCCATCAAGCCACTGCAACTAGTCCAGAATGCTGCCGCTCGCCTGGTGTTCAACCAGCCGAAGTTCACCCACGTCACCCCTCTACTCTCCTCTCTGCACTGGCATCCGATTCAAGTCACTGGTGCTTGCTTTTCAAGCAGCCAGAGGTACTGCTCCCCCATACCTCCAGTCACTCATCACTCCCTACACCCCGCCCAGACCCCTCCGCTCCACCTCCTCTGGCAAACTGACTGCCCCATCCCTCCGGGCGCCTGGCAGCCGCTCCTCGCGGTCTTGCCTCTTCTCTGTCCTGGTCCCTCGCTGGTGGAATGACCTCCCGCAATCGGTCAGGACTGCGGAATCACTTCCAATCTTCCGCAAGAGACTCAAAACCCACCTTTTCAGACTCCACTACCACTGAACACTGTCCATCTAGTGAATCTGTCTGTTTACTTGTTCTACACTATAAAAAATATAAAAAAACACTAACCTTTTCTTTCCCAATGTTACAGGTATGATACGCAGACGCCTGCAATGATGTCTATTGCTGTAGTACTGCACTGATCTTGTGCGCTAACTGTGATTGTTCTTACCTTGTATTGATGCACATCTTGTAAGTCGCTCTGGATAAGTGCATCTACTAAATGCTTAAAATGTAAATGTAAATGTAAATGTATATGCTGGGAAAGTCAAGCTGGCACTTCCTTATCAATAGCCCTAGTAGCGGGAATTTCTGGAATGAAATTGCGAACCAGATGCCATTAATTTTCCTTCATCATATAAAAAAATATATTGATTGAAATGTTGAAAAAATGTATTGGGGTTATTAATTTATTTGCAAATAAGTAAAACTGGACAAAAGTACAAAATTAACTGCAGGTTCCACCGGTCACAATGAAATGTTCCGCTCTCATGGGAGTAGTAGTTCAATATTAATTTAGACATTTAAATTTTGTAAAGATTTTGTTTCTGATTTTATCCCATTTTATCCCAATTTGGTAGCCAATTACACCCGCTATTTCCAAGTCAATCCCCCCTAGTAATGTGAGTTCGCTGCCGTAGTCCTGTGATCGGTAGTGACGAAAGGTGAAGCATTGTCTCCTCTGAGACGGCACTTGCCAGGCCATTGACTGTAACCCGGTACTGCAGAGCCACTCCTGTGCGCAGCGAGCATCCTGTCGGCTTCCCTCCCCCCTCCCTGGGGCGGACAGCCAATCGCCGCCCCTGGTGGCACTCCCGGCCAGAGCCGACTCTGGTGCAATGCGGAATCAAACCCCGGTCGCTGGAGCCAGTGTTGAACGTTGTAACCACTAGACCACGCGGGAGGCCTGGACATTTTACTTTTAAGATGATCACTCGATTCCTTAATAAAAGCAGTTGATTAATAGCCAAAGAACAGCACCCAATAATTTTTCAGCATTTTAATTTTCACTTTCTTCAATATGATGAAGGAAAGTTTGCATTCCATTGAAAATGAATGGCTTCGAAATTGCGTTTCATCCCAGAAGAAACTTCCCCTTTCCCAGCATATTGACAGATACATGGCAGCCATGGCAGTTTGGGGACAGGGGCAGTTTGTGGACCGGGGCGGTTAGGGAATGGGGGCGGTTTGGATCAGCACCTGGCAAGCCCCAGGACCAATGGCAGATCTATGAGCTCATATCACTTGAAACCTCTTCAATGTTGGGACACAAGATTTCCTCTGTTGAGGGCAAACCTGGGTCTCATCTCTTTAGAGAGCAGGAAGCAGGAAGGTAAATAATGGCAGGGCTCCATTGAGACACTGCCATTCAGCTGTGAGACTAAGAATGAGGGCAGACCACATAAGAGATATGATAGGTGCAGTCAAAGGGGCATATGTCTGTCAACCAGATAGTCAGTTCCATATTGTCAACATTAAAAGTTATGCCTCCGCTGAATATCAAAGTGTTCTTATTTGCTTATTTGCATATATGAACCATTATTTTTCTAGGATGTCACATTGAGATTTAGAACCTTTTTCGAAAGTGAGACCTGGCCAAGACTGGGAGAAACAGGGCTGGCAGTGTAGTGTAATGGTTAGGGAACTGGGCTTGTAAGGTTCAATTCCCAGGTGAGCACTGTTGTTGTACCCTTGAGCAAGGTACTTAACCTGAATTGCTTCAGTAAAATATCCAGCTGTATAAATTGATTGTATGTAAAGAAATGTAAACTAAGTCTTTAGTCTTAGTCTGACTTTAGACAAGTCGCTAAGTCTGCTAAATGCCTAAAATGTAAAATGTAAAACAGATGGCCTCAAAATAGAAACATCAAGACCAAACAAGGCAATAATATACAATACATACAATATCAGGAGAAATCAGTTCAGAAAAGGAACAGCGAAAGTAAACAGCTATTTAAAACATATACAACAATACATATTTATGAAGGTGAAGCCAGAACATCCATAGCACAGCAATACAGACAATGTCAGGGTTGGTGGTGAGCGGAACCATGAGCAGAGACGACGAACAGGTGGTAGTTTCAAAAAGAAGTTATTTATTTTCTTTCCAAAATAAATTAAACGGCTTCCAAAGGCCAGATAGCAAAAACGCATGAAACACACAAATAACCAAGGAATCTTCAGAGGCTAGAAATGTTTTAATGTTTTATTTTTTATTAAATAAACCATCACATTTTTTCAAAGCAAAGCCATCCTCGGCACAATACAGAAAATGTACAAAACCAAAAACAATATTCTTAACACAAGACACAAGTAAATTCCACTAAGACAAACTACACAATACAAGAAAACATACAAAACCAACACAATATTCTGACACAAGACACACTGAAGGCACACTGAACAGAACAAAACACAGAACAAAACACAATCAAAAAACCATACATCAAAACAACCGGCCCAAACACCCCCAACGCTCCCACACCCAACCCTTCCCATGTGCCACCCAACCCTTCCCACTTGTGGAACAGTGCCACCCCTGCCCACTGCCATTCTTTACCCTTTACCCAAGGACATCCCCAACCCTCACACGCCGCGTGACCCCTAAACTTGTGGAACAGTCCCCCAGACATGGGCAGGAGTTAACACAAACACAGACACAAAAACACTCTTACCGAAAATAACAAGTTAAAATCCTGCCCACTGCTGACATGACCTGTCTTCCCACAGTACTTTTCCACTTGGCATACCCAAGGACATCCCAGAGCACGCCAGCGGAGGCGGACCCTCTTCCAGGGCACCCTCCCGTGGGAACCACCCCAACCCAGGTCTAAAAACAACCCCATCCCCAGATAAAACAAAGTTTCTGCCTGGCCTGGGCGGAGCACCAAACCCCAAAACAATCAGCCAATTGGGATTCAATTAAATGATCTCTTCCTTCTCCAGCTCACAGAGCCGAGCCTGGAAAGCCAGAGCCTTCACCCTCGCCTCCAGCAGCCCCCTGAGCCGCTCCTTGGCGCCCTAATATACGGCCCAGTCTACTGGCTCCCCTCGGTTGAAGCATCCGTGGAGATAGGCCAGAGATGCCGTCCACTTGGCCACCTCTGCTCTATCCCGTTGGCGTGCCACAACCACGTATCGCTGGGAGAAGGTGGCGAAATGGCTCTTCACCGCCTCCCACCATTCCCCAACCGAAGTGAACAAAGGTCGTAATGTCCGGACAGAGCCATAAAAACCAGTGAAAGCTTTTACAAAGGTGTCAGAACCCAGCAGTGACGTGTTCAAACGCTAGAAACCCGGTCCCCACTTTGGCCTGTCCATGGGAAGGGAGACCCGCAGCATGTCGTGGTCTGACGCCCATGAGGGGAGAAGCATGCACAAAATACCACTTATCCCCCTGCCCACAAAGATGTAATCCAGGTGGCTCGCGGCCCCCCTGGAGTTACGCCACGTGAAGCCAGCATCGGACGGGTGCAACGCCCCCTGAAAGCGTCCACCAGGGAGAAGTCCTTCACGACCTCTGCGAGCGCTCCGGCAGAGTAATCAATGTCGCCTTCGCCCACCCCATCCCTCCCGTCCAAACAAACATTAAAATTTCCCTCCAGTATCAGGGACCGCATGGTTGAGAGGCATCCGGGTAGGTCCCGGAAAACCTCCAACCTGCAGCCCCTCCGGACAGGGGCGTACACATTGATCACATGAAAAGAAACTTCATTCAAATGAAAATCTACGTGCATAACTTGTCCCGCCACTGTGCCCACCACCTCCTCAACTACAAAAGGGCCCCCTAAATAAAATTCCCACCCTGCCTGAATGGACCCCACCCACAGACCACCCCGAGGGCCCCCACACCCACTCACATGTTAAAGCGGCCGTGTCCTCCTCGTCCCTGAGGTGAACTTCCTGCAGGAGGAAAATATCCCCCTGCATGGCTATCGGGGATGAGAAGACCACGGTGCGCTTTGCGGGGTCACAAAGACCCCGCACATTTGCTGTAATAATAATAAACCTTTAGTGAGAAAAAAGGGAAGGCAAGCAAAAGACATAATGAAAGAAAAATAAAACACGAAACACTTTGTTGTTTGTCGCTCTGGATAAGAGCGTCTGCCAAATGCCTGTAATGTAATGTAACACTAAAGATAAAACATGAAACACTAAACATTCAAACATTGAACACTAAACATTAAACACTGAAAACTAAACAATAAACATGAAACAAACCCCCCCCTTAGGGAAGCTCTGCCCCCCCTATGTCCTCCGCTTCAGCTTCATGGCTTCCATGAGGTTGTCCACAGCCAACCCATCCAGGAAAGAGGACAGGGACCCCAGCTCCACGTCCATGTCCATGGCCTCCTCTGACCCCGCCAGCACCTCATATCGGTTGCCTGACTTGTTGCCCCTAGGGCACTCGTGGTCCCCGGGTGCCCTCCCCCACAAGTGAGGGGGAATCCCCCCATTCCGCAGGGGTAGCCAGATCCAGGGTAGTGAGTAGGGCCACCTCCTCCAAAAATGCCCTCCCCGGACTCCTCCACACACACCCCCACCAGGGGGGAGTCCGGAGCAGGAGCTGGAGGGGGGACCCGTGCTCTCCCTCGCCCAAATATTAACTGCCCAGAGGACACAGGAAGGGCGACCTGGACTGAAGCTGGGGCTGGGCCTGGCGCTGGACCTGGAGCTGGAACCTGTGCCGGGACAGGAGCAGCGGCAGGAGCAGGAGCAGGAGCAGGAACCTGGGCAGGTCATGGTCGTTAGAGTCCTGCCCTTCACCAAACAATTCAGCAAATGTTTTTCTCCTCAAAGGACAGGCTTTAAATAAATGCCCCTCCGATCTACACAGACTGCATTTCTTTGGGGCCTCACAATCCCGGCTTGCATGGTCAGCCGACGCACAATATCGGCATTTAGTCATGTCGGCCTGGCATACCTCTTTAGTGTGCCCAACCCCACTACACCTCCTGCAGTACGTCGGCTGACCCGGGAACTGTAAGTAACCCCTGTTAGGCCCAATAGAAATGCTCCCCGGGGGGTAAGTAAAAAGCCCCAGAGGTTTTCTTAAAACGGACAGAAAATCGCCGCTTCCCAGTCCAAAACCCATGTTTATTGAGGATCTTGTCCCCACCCCTCATCTCCAAACAATAGTTGCTTAAAAAAATAACCACGTCTTCCATCCTAACAAAAGGGTTGTACATGTACTCCACCCGAACTCCCTCCAGTACAGGAACGTTAGCTTGCTTTTTACATATCTGAAAAAATGCATTAGCTATAACTTCTTTGAAAAAACTCAAATCTAAAAAACCCTGTGCAGAGAAATCTTGCATCCGGTAGGCAAACTCAGGCTTAAGGTGAAAAACCCCTTTAAAACCTTCTCCACAAAGTAATCAAGCGTGAACCTCTTCCTTACCTCCTTATCTGCTCCAAATTCAAATCGCACCATATTCTTTATCCGCGCCCGATAGGCCGGCAACCCACCATCCGAGGATGTGGTAGTCATCGTAGTCTTGGTGTTGGAGAGGCTGGCGATAACCCAGCTATGGCATGGTTTTTCACAAAAAGACTAAGCACAGAAACGCAGACGGGCATAATAGGGCACAGGTGGAACACAATCAGGAACAACGAGACACAATTGGACACACTCAATACAATCAAAACCATTAATCAATAAAACCATAAGACAATCAGGGAATAATCAAGTGTAGACACAGAGAGGGAACAACACAAATTTCAGGTGGTTCCTTGGTGGCCCCTGGTGGAGGAAGCCAGAGGGGCACACCTGACAGACAGCACTTAGAACCTCCTGTTACCAGCTAGGCCCTGCTAAAACTAGGCAGTACCCAGGATGTAAGGAATACTGGAGCAGACCGTCTGGTTTGTATATAGAATATCTGTGTTGCATCTCTGGTGTATGGGCACCTCTTGTGCCTGCCTGCCTCAGAAGGGCCATAATTGATCAGTTTTTTAATCTTCTTTGACATTTTGGAAATATCATAGGTCCAGGAAATGGTCACACAATGGTAGTACGGATTTGCTTTTTCGCTACATTAGCAATTCAGGTAGAACATATTTACTTTCTGTGTCCTCATAGACTATTTATTTAAATACAAAGTTGATAACACTGTAGAATATAGTGCAGATGTGAACACTTGATAATAACTATAATGTGCATAACTAAAAGTACTTGGCTGATGGGTAAGTCAACCTCAGTAAATGTTAATAAATATGTAATTAAGAGATTGATCTTCTAGTAAACTAAGAATGTATACTGTAGTTGTAGTTAAGCTAGATAACTATCTAGGTTTTTTCATTAGCTGACAATTGTTGCTACCATGTAATAAAGGCAGATAGGTCGAGAAATCAGTGATAGCCAACTGAGAACCGAATGGAATACTTCATTATCTAAGCAACTGAGCTGTGCAATGTAGCCTTCATTAACAAATGACTACCTTGTACTCAGTACTGCACTATGACTGACCCTGTGAAATGAGAACAGGGAGATTGGACCCTAGTGCAGAGATGAGGCAGGAATCCAAAACAAACTTGAGGTTTAATTAAACAATGAAGGAATTGAAGATATACTGAAAAAACACTAACTAATTTAAAGTACAAACAAACACTGAACAAATATACAAACAAAAAGTTCAATAGAACTGTAACTTAAAGTACAAATAAACACTGAAGAAATAAACAAACGAAAAGTTCAATAATATACAGGAGATGATCAATGAACAGTGCTAAGGCTGATACTTGAAATGGCAAGACAAGCACAGAGGCAAGCAAACACTAGGAACTAGGACCATTTCAAGGCAGAGCAAAGTTAACAGAAAACTGACAGCTTAAATAAGGAATGAAACAAGACACAGATGGAATCACTCAAGACAATGAAACAATAAAACAATTAGACAATGACACAATCAGGGAACACTAAGATTCCAATGCCCTTTGGTGGTGAGCAGCAGCTGTGACACCCTGCTGTCTTTCTTCAACAATACATTGACAGCTAGCCACAGCACAGTCATAGCACAGTACTGAGTTCAAATTGGCAACATGTACCATGTTAACTTTTCAAGTTTTAAAATGTTTAATGTAATGTTTTTATGATTTATCTATTAATAAGCTGGCTAGCTAACTTTCGCTGATCTCTTCCTGCTATGTGCAGTGAAACATTACAATGGCTTCTATGCTGTTCCCACTAAAGTTTACTGTACTTCAGCTCAACAGCGAGCTAAACTCCACTCCAAAAAATGACAGAGTAGTGTAGTAAGGTTGACCATTTACTGTAGGCTCTTCATTTTGTACATGGACATGGAGTAAAAACGGCAATAAAAATAAATACAACAATATCAAACTGCTGTCCTGTCCTTTTTCATTGTAAATAGCTTGTAAATATAAAACGTTTTTTCTTTAATACAAAATAATCGTGATATTTATCAAATACTCCTTTAACATTAACTTATTTATGTAACATTAAATTATGAACTCACGGCATTGCCTCCTTAGTGTTTGTAGGTAGATTAAACAGTAAGACCTGAACACTGACAAACATGAGCTGGAATGTCTTCTTCCTTCTTCCTACTAACAAAAGCACTTCCTCTCATTCCGGGAGAGGGCCCTTTCAAAATAAAAGTCCTTCTGTGAGAAGTGTCTTTCAAAATAAAGGTTATCTTTAAAGAAATGCCTAAAACTTAACAAATCACATCTGAAATGCCTTAAAGTCAACACACTCCCCATCTGACCTTTGTGAGGTCACTATCCTTATTACTATGCGGGTTCTGAATATCAGTCCTCTTTGGGTAGAAGCAGAACTAATTCGGTAACCGGTCTACGAAAGGTCTTTGTACAACCTTGGTCCATGATCTTCACTTCCACCTTACGTACTCTTTCGTCTTTTCCAGGGAAGGTGGCGGTGATCCTAGCCATTGGCCAGTTGTTGCGAGCAGCTTGATTGCCCTTCAGCAAGACGACATCTCCTTCTTGAAGGTTTCTTTTGGACACTGTCCACTTCTGTCTATTTTGCAGGGTTGGTAAATATTCGCGACTCCGACGTGTCCAGAACTTGTCGGCTAGGGCCTGAACTTGTCTCCATTGTTTGGTGTAGAGATCCCTTTCCGTGAAGTCTCCTAGAGGGGGTGGGACTCCAGCCTTCTGGGTGAGGATCATGGAGGGCGAGAGTATGAATGGAGAGTCTGGGTCGGTGGATACTGGGATGAGTGGTCTTGAGTTCATAATCACTGTCACTTCGGCCATAAGCGTGCACAGAACTTCGAGGGTCAGGTGAATATTCCCTTGGAGCAACATGGAATCGAGGATCCTTCGAGCCACGCCGATCATACGCTCCCAGGGGCCGCCCATGTGTGAGCTGTGAGGGGGGTTGAACTCCTAAGAGCACCCTCGCTGGCTAAGGTACCTCTGTATGCTGATGTCCCTCTGGTCTGTGCTCAGCCCTAACTCCTTGCAGGCTCCTATAAAGTTAGTACCACAGTCTGATCTCAGCTGCTTTGCCGGTCCTCTGATTGAGAAGAAGCGTCTGAGAGCGTTGATGCAGCTTGATGTGTTCAGCGACTCGATCACTTCAACGTGGACAGCTCTTGAACTCATGCAGCTGAACATTATTGCCCACCGTTTGCTCTCTGCTTGTCCTCCTCGTGTGCGTCTGGTCGTGACGGACCAGGGCCCAAAGACATCCAGCCCCACGTAGGTGAAAGGGGGGCAGGTTTGGAGGCGCTCTGGGGGTAAGTCTGCCATGCGTTGCTCTTGGAGTTTTCCGCTGAGCTTTCTGCAGGTGACACATTTGTGTATTACTGAGTTGATCAGCGTCTTTCCACCCAAGATCCACAGGCCTGCTGCTCTTACTGCTCCTTCTGTTAGGTGGCGGCCTTGGTGTTTCACCTGGTTGTGATGGTGTCTTGCTAGCAGTAAGGAGATGTGGCTGTCTTTGGGTAGGATTGTTGGGTTCTTTTCTCCAGTGTTCAAGTGTGCATGTTTCAACCGGCCTCCAACGGAGATTAGATCACCCTCGAGGATTGGACTCAGCCGCTGAAGACTGCTGCTTTTAAGGATCTGTTTGTTTTGTTGGAGGGCTGCAAATTATTTTGGGAAGGCTGCTCTTTGTGTAGCTTTGATGAGGACATCTTCTGCTTGGGACAGCTCGTCCGGTGTGCGAGGTAAGCTACATTTGTGCCACCCTTTGCATTCGCTGACATTGTTCTGTTTGCAGGATCGTGCGATGTGGATCAGGAGTGCTACACCCCTTACAAGAGGGCTGAAAGTGGAGAAACGCCGAAAACACTGTGTGGTAAGACCGTTCTCTTTCAGCTGTGTGGCGCAGGTTTTGACTTGTGGACGGATTTCGTTGTCTTTTTCAGGTTCAACTAACTCAAATGACTGACCTTTTTCTGTTTTCTCCACAGGTGGTTTTCGCAAGAAGGTGGGTCCGGAGAACCATGTCGTCTGCCCCAAGCGTGATGCAGGTACTGAGCGAGATGCATGGTCGGCTGGATTGTCTTCTGTCCGTACATAGTGCCATTGTGCTGGTTTTGTTGACTGGCGGATACGCTGCACTCTATTGTGGACGTAGACATAGAATCTCTTAGTCTCATTGTATATGTAGCCTAGGACCACTTTACTGTCAGAGTAGAACTTGGTTTCGTTCGGCTTGACGTCCAGTTCATCTTGGATGAGCTCCGCCATCTCTGCGGCTAAGACGGCGGCACATAGCTTGAGTCTTGGGATGGTAGGCTCGGACTGGGGTGCTAACTTTGACTTTCCCATCACAAAACCTATGTCGACTTGACCATCTTGTTGTATTGCTTTCAGGTATGCCACAGCACCGATGGCCTTCGTGGATGCATCGGAAAACACACACAACTCTGTGTGTACTGCCTTGATGAGGGAGGTTGGTGTGTACGTGCGTGGCACATGCAGGTGTTTCAGGTCCTGGAGCGCGTCTCGCCAGGCCTTCCACTTGGTAAGTTTCTCATCAGGAATTGGCGTGTCCCAGTCAGACTGGTCAGCGGTAAGTTCTCGGAGGAGAGCTCTTCCTTGGATCGTGACCGGAGCCAGCAAGCCCAAGGGGTCAAAAACACTGTTCACCGTGGAGAGCACTCCACGGCGGGTGAATGGCTTGTTTGCTGTAGACACGGCGAAGGTGAATGTGTCTGTAGTTAATTCCCATAAGAGCCCTAGACTACGTTGGGTAGGCATGGCTTCGCCACTGAAGTCGAAGTCTTTCACGGCTTTAGCACAGTCTTCGGGTGCGAAAGCCTCCATGACGGCTTGACTGTTTGAGGCAAACTTGTGGAGATGGAGGTTTGACTCAGCGGTTGGTACAGACATGAGTCCGTCGTCGACGTAGAAATGTCTTTCTACGAATTGGACGGTGTCGGCTCCATGTTTTTGTGCACCCTCTCTGATGGCTCGTCTAAGGCCGTAGATAACCACGGCAGGAGACGGGCTATTGCCGAAAACGTGGACTCTCATCCTGTACTCGATCACTTCTTTAGTCGTGTCATTGTCTTTGTACCATAAGAAGCGTAGAAAGTTCCTGTGGTCCTCCCTTACCTGGAAACAGTGAAACATCTGTTGTATATCCGCCATTACAGCGACCCTTTCCTTGCGGAACCGAATCAGGACACCGAGGAGGGAGTTGTTGAGGTCGGGCCCTGTGAGGAGCACGTCGTTGAGAGAGACGTTGGAGTGCTGTGTCTTCAATAGACGGAGCAGGCAGTTCTGTTGAATACTGTTTGTCCCAGCGTCTTCTCTGTAACCTTGCCGGACCTGGAGAGACTGTTATGTGACTCCCTGCCTTGATGGATTTTCTCTTTAACGTGCATGAAGCTTGTGCATGGTTCGAGGATTGAAGGGCGACCGTTCTCCAGCACATTGGTCTTGAATGTTGTGACCGTCGGCTTGTGCGCGTTGCCCAGGCACACTTCTCCTACTAGCACCCAGCCCAAGTCCAGACGTTGGGCGAAGGGGGCATTGTGCGGCCCACTGACTTGTTGTCTTACTTTGTGCACTCGTATGACATCTCTGCCGAGCAACAGTAGGATCTCCGCTTGAGGGTCTAGCTCTGGGATGTATTCTGCTACCTTTCTTAGGTGTGGGTGGTGCAGGGCTGCGCTTGGTGTCGGGATTTCGGACCTGTTGTTGATGATCTCGTTACATTCGATGAGTGGTGGTAGGGGGATGCTAATTTTGCCATCAAGCGACTCAATCTGAAACCCTTCGGCTCTTCTGCCAGATGTTTCAACCATGCCGGAACATGTTTTCAGGTAGTATGAGGATGGTTCAGCCTTTATGTCGAACAGCTCAAAGAAGTCAGATCTTGCTAATGACCGATTGCTTTGGTCGTCTAGTACCACGTAAGCGTTGACAGCTTTGTCCTGAGAGCCTTTTGGGTACAGCTTTGCAAGACAGATCTTGGAGCACGATCTGCCGACTTGGCCCAGACCACATACTTCTGTGCAGCTGGAGCTGACAATGGCTTTGCTGGCATGGTCTCCTTCCCCCTCCCCGCCATTCTCTGCTGAGGATGAAGAAGCCTTGAATGTTGTTAACGCTGGCCCGGGATGCATGACTGTTTCGTGAATGCTGCTGTCGCACTCGGCACACTTTACTGCTTTTTTGCAGTCCTTCGCTAGATGAGTGGCTGAGGCTACACATTTGAAACATATTCCCTTCTCCTTGAGAAAGGCCCTCCTGTCAGTGAGTGTTTGGTTTCTGAACGTCCTGCACTTCTTAAGCGGGTGTGGTTTGTTGTGAATTCGGCATGTTTTACCTGGGTCATTGTCGCTTTTCGCAAGGTTGTCTGCATCGGGGTTCGCCGAAGAGACGTCGGTCTTGTGAACCGAGATAGGATTCCTGGAGCCGTGACTTTTAAAGGTAGGTCTGTCTGGTTTTACAGGTGCAGTGCCACTGTTGAGAAAAACTAAACTTGGATCGTTACGCTTTCTTGCTTCGTAGCAGACAAACCTGGTAAAATATTCAAATGGTGGGAAACAGCCGCCATTTTCTTCCTTCCACCTGGAGCCTGTGGACAGCCATTTCTCTTGGAGACCATAAGGTAGCCTCTCGACGATGGGGTTTATGCCCCGTGCGGTGTCCAAATATGACAAACCCAGGAGGCACACTGGAGCTCCATGAGCAGGTCGCCTAGCTCTCGTAGCTTTGTGTGGTCTTTCGCCAACACTCTCGCGAAGTCATCCAGCCGCTTGAATAGAGATTTCTCTATTATTTCGGGAGCTGCGTAACATTCACTGAGTCTTTCCCATGCCCTTTCAAGAGCTGCTGCTGGATTAGTTACATGCACAGAGCGCATTCGTTTGATGTGTTCACCAGATTCCTTACCAAGCCATTTTGTCATTAAGTCCAATTCCTCTGTTGCTGTGAGGCCTAGCCTTCTGGTAGCGTTGGTGTAGGACGAGTGCCATGCACAGTAGTTTCGTCAAACTGATATAGGCTAGAGCTCACCAAGTCTCGTCGAGCTAGGAACTTTGCAAGTGGTTCGGTGGCGGGCGGATTGACGTTAGCTACCAGTGTGCCATGGGGAGTGTAAGGCTGGGCCGATACATTTAATTCGGAGTAAGCGTTGTTTGAATCTTGTCGATAATCATGTTCTCTGTAGGGGAACTTGTATTCAACTTTAGTAGGACATGGTGTGCATGTATTGTCGATTTGGTGGTAGACTAATACGGGTTTGCTAACCAGGTTAACATGTAGTGGTGCGATGTCTCTTACCGGGGACCGCCGTGTCGGACAGCTAGCATCAACCCGTGCTTGTGGTGGAGAAACGACAGGTGTGGCTGGCTGACTTCGACATGTATGTAAT
Source organism: Aldrovandia affinis (assembly GCA_029706075.1). Taxonomy (NCBI): domain Eukaryota; kingdom Metazoa; phylum Chordata; class Actinopteri; order Notacanthiformes; family Halosauridae; genus Aldrovandia; species Aldrovandia affinis. The sequence goes on from JAINUG010000159.1 coordinate 783,744, forward strand.
TGTATTTGAGATTTATCAAACTCACTTGTGCGTTCCATTTTATCTTTTTCTGAGACGGTGTCTAACACTTTAGGGTCTTCTAAGACTTCGGCAGCCTCCAAGGCTACGGCCTCTGCGACAGTTGCGTCTGCTTCATGCTCGAAGGTCAGTACTTCCATTTCGGCGTCCAATTTAGCTGTAGTTAGTTGTAACTCTGCTTCCATAGCAGCCTTTTCCTTTTGCAGTTCTGCTTCCATAGCAGCCTTTTCCATCTTAAGTTGAGCTCCTCGGCTTGCATACGCTGCTCTTACCTTGGCGGCCTCCGCTTTGGCGCGGGCACGTGCCGCTGCGCTGGCTGATGAGCCTGATGTCCGCAAGCTTCTCCCGCTTGACGTTGAAGATGTGTTGCTCTGCCTTTCTGCCATCTCCCTTCACTATGTCAACACCAGTCGATGTATGCCTTTTTACTATGCTGTTCCCACTAAAGTGTACTGTACTTCAGCTCAACAGCGAGCTAATCTCCACTCCAAAAAACTACAGAGTAGTGTAGTAAGGTTGACCATTTACTGTAGGCTCTTCATTTTGTACATGGACATGGAGTAAAAACTACAGTAAAAATAAATACAACAATATCAAACTGCTGTCCTGTCTTTTCATTGTAAATAGCTTGTAAATATAAAACGTTTTTTCTTTAATACAAAATAATCGTGATATTTATCAAATACTCCTTTAACATTAACTTATTTATGTAACATTAAATTATGAACTCACGGCATTGCCTCCTTAGTGTTTGTAGGTAGATTAAACAGTAAGAGCTGAACACTGACAAACATGAGCTGGAATGTCTTCTTCCTTCTTCCTACTAACAAAAGCACTTCCTCTCATTCCGGGAGAGGGGCCTTTCAAAATAAAAGTCCTTCTGTGAGAAGTGTCTTTCAAAATAAAGGTTATCTTTAAAGAAATGCCTAAAACGTAACAAATCACATCTGAAATGCCTTAAAGTCAACACAGCTTCTGTAACTAGAATGTATATTGTTTCGACTGTGCTTAGTAGGCTATATAACAAAATTAGGCAAACGTAACTATTCAACCATGTAAACTAGACTAGTTTATCTAAATTTGTTAAATGAAGGCTATGGTACAGAATATCTACCAGCTTATGAATTCTTGTGAATTCTACCAGTATGAATTCTTAGCTTGCTACCAAGTTATGATTAAAATGAAAAGAAACAGGTAAAAAATCAGGTAAGCAATGGATTTATCTCTCTCTCTCTCTCTCTCTCTCTCTCTCTCTCTCTCTCTCTCTCTCTCTCTCTCTCTCTCTCTCTCTCTCTCTCTATGCCTAGCCTTTGAAAATGTCAAACTAATCCATAAACAAGCAAATATATCATTCTTTCAAATTTCAGGTTTTTAATAACAATTTAATACACAAAGCTAGGGAATTCAATACATTCATGACAGAGTGAAATAACTTATGAAACCTCTTTTAACAGAGATAGGGGGGAACACAGAACAAACTGCTGGCGGCAGAGTACATTGCCTTGACTGCTCCAAGACCTCATCATTCAGCACTTACGCGGAGCACCCGGTGACCTCATTCCAGACGCAGCTTGTACCACAGTAACATGCGTGAAATGAACGGCAGGGGTTCGCCAGCAGTGCCTGAGTGGTTGCCGGGCTCAACACCTGCCCGTGCTCAGCTGGTTTTGCTGCGCTTGACCGCCTGCACTTAATAAAAAGGCTCGTCCTCATGTTAAGAGCTCCATTTAAAGGGGCCGTGAGCACCTGACACCTGCCTTGAATAAAGTGGATTATCACATAAACACACAGGGAACAATAATGCTCACCCTATGAGTACTAGCTGAGCCCTGAAATAACTCTAGGAGGTTAATACAAGTACATCCAGTTATTCACCTCTGGAAATTTGATTAAATGATTAACATTTTACATTTTAAGCATTTAGCAGATGCTCTTATCCAGAGCAACTTACAAGATGTGCATTAATACATGGTAGGAACAATCAGATCGCGCAAGAGATCAGTGCAGTAATACAGCGATAGACATCATTGCAGGCAGCTACGTACCATACCGGTAACACTGGGAAGGAAAAGGTTAGCAATTTTAACTTTTTACTTATTATTATTATTATTTTTTAAATGAGGAGTAAGCAGGGATGCATAGCGTTGAGCAAGTAGGCAGTGGTGATGACAATTAGCTAGATGTACAGAATTCAGTGGTAGTGGAGTCTGAAAAGCTGGGTTTTGAGTCTCTTTGAGATCGCAATCGATTCCACGCTCCTGACCGATTGCGGAAGGTCGTTCCACCACCGGGGGGTCAGGACAGAGAAGAGGCAAGACCACGAGGAGTGGCTGCCAGGCGCCCGGAGGGATGGGACAGTCAGTTTGCCAGAGGAGGCGGAGCGGGCTGGGGTGTAGGGTGTGATGAGTGTCTGAAGGTATGGGGGAACAGTTCCTCTAGCCGCTTGAAAAGCAAGCACCAGTGATTTGAATCTGATGCGTGCTGTGATGATGAGCCAGTGCAGAGAGGTCATGGCCAGGTTTTTCAAAAGGCACCTTCCCGACAGTGTGGAAGGTGTTGGTCTCGGCAGCAGAATCAGGGTGATTAGCGGCAATGCCTACTGGCAGAGCAACAAGAGCACACACTGTGCGCACGTACTTGGCCAGGCATTAACATCCGTCCATGGTGTATGGCGTGAAGCATATTTGGACAACATCGTCATCTATAGCAATTATTGGGAGCGACATATGCAGCATTTGTGGACCGTCCTGCAGATGCTGAGGGGGGCGGGACTCACTGCTAATCCAGGCAAGTGTGCTATTGAGCGGAGAGGGGTTCCTCTTGGGCGGGGGGCAGGTCAGACCCTTGATTGACAAGACTGCTGCCATTTCTGCCTGCCCACAGCCAAAGTCTAAAAAAGTTCCTTTCTGGGACTGGCAAATTATTATCGCTGGTTTATTCCTGGCTTTTCGGCACTGGCCAATCCAACTGATCTCACCTGAAAGGGAGCCTCAGATCCAGTCCAGTGGACGGAGCAGTGCCAGGCGGCATTCGTGAGTATCACAGTGACTATGTGGCAGCCCTGATTTTCCTCTGCCTTTCATTGCCTCGGATAGGGGGGTGGGGGCAGTCCTATTCCAGGAGCAGGGGGGGAGGAGGGCCCGGTGTACTACATCAGCCAGAAGCTTTCTCCCAGAGAGGCCCGCTACAGAGCAATAGAAAAAGAGTGTTTAGCGATCAAGTGAACCTCTCTCACCATCCGGTATTACCTCCTGGGCAAAGCCTTTACCCTCTATACCAACCATGCACCCCTCCAATGGCTGCATAAAATGAAAGATACCAGCTCCAGGATCACCTGGTGGTATATGGCTTTACAGCCATTTTGCTTCCGAGTGGTCCATCGGCCGGGGTCCGCGAATGGATGCGCATGCTTCCTGTCCTGGGAGGGGAGGGTGTCTGCCTAACCGAATGGGCCCTGGCCACATTCTGGCAATGGAGGGGTGTGGAAGGCGTCAGTCTCGGCAGCGGAATCACGGCGATTAGCGGCCACGCCTACTGGCAGAACAACCAGAGCACGGTCTTGTGTCTAATAATTATACCTGTGTGTTTAAAACTGCTCTGCTCTCTTCAGTAGGTGGCTGGAACCAGGAAGGAGAAGGTGTTTTATATTATTTGTTTAATTGATCTCTTGCTCTCGTTCTCTTCCCCGTGTCTGGGAGAAGAGAACAAAAATATAAAATAAAAGTCCAGTCCTTGGACCCTAAATCCACTCTCCATCTCCAGCTGCTCTGTTCCCCTCCAGGGATTGTCACAGGTGTGTGACAGACAGGTTGACAACTGTCTGTTAATGACACATAAAGTTTGAATCTCAAAGACATGAAAGCTAATAATAAGCAACTAACAATAGCAAATGTGTCCAGTCAGTCAGAGGTTAATGTTAATGTTACCTAGCTAGGTTGTTTGCTGGCTAGCAAGCTAATGTAGGAAAGGGAAGAGGGAGGGATGACTACCACTGTGTATGATAATTAAATGTGAGAAGGATGGAAGAGATCATGTTTAATTTGAGCAACAGTAACAGCGTTTCTTTACATGGGTTAATGTATCAAAGAAAGGAGCAATACTCGGTCATGGGAAAATACATATTAACTTTTTTTAAGTGCTTTTAATAATAATAATGCATTTTATTTTAGATGGCGCCTTTCTGGACACCCAAGGTCACCTCACATAAAAGTCAATAATTTTTTTAAATTAAATTAAAAACAATAATAATAATTTAAAAACAAATAGTAAAACAACAAATAATACTACATGCATACATGCAAACAGATCAACACAAGGATGACATTAACACTTGAATGACTGTTACGACCCCGACGGGTTTTAGGGGTACGGAGGAGACCGTAACATAAGAGTATAATTGGATCGGGTCATGAACGAAAAATGAGGGTAAATAATAAAGACAAGGCAAGAGGGGAAGGTGCAGTCGGTGTTTATATACATATATTTAGTGACAATAGTGAGGCTATTTACAAAGGTCACATACAAAGACACAAGGCCAAGGGACACGGGTGTTGCCAAAGAAATGAACTTAGTAAAACAGAACAGGCTAGCTACAAACAAAAACTAAGATAGGCTGACTATCTAAACTTTTATAGAAAATAAAAGTCTACCTATCTAATCTACACTAGCTACCCGTAAACAAAGGTACACAGATGGCAACCACCCCTTTCCTAATGTCTCTATACACAGGATTGACCTACCGATGAAAATGTATGGAGGCCTCCCTCTTACCTATCCCAAGGCCTAAGTGGGAACAAACAAACTTAACAACCATACACTTTCACTTTCAAACTTTCACTGGTTAACACACTCTCTCAGTCTCTCAACGTTCAGCAAACAAACAGCAAAAGGGACTTGCAGGAAGCAGTCATGGGGTTTTTATAGAAGGGCAGGTGATTGGTGGAGGCGGGACCAGGACACAGAAATGATTGACAGTAGGGAAGGCGAATGGAATGGCGGATGGCACTCCTACGGAACACGGAAACAGAGAAGACAAAAACACACATACACGTGGAACGTAACAACGACATAAAACATTGTACAATGGGTGACAGTTTACAGTGGGGAAACGGGTCAGTGGTAGGCCATGGTGAATAGGTAGATTTTGAGCAGTGTTTTGAAGGAGGATAGTGTCTCTGCATGTCTGATGTGTGTGGGGAGTGAGTTCCAGAGTCTGGGGGCGGCGGAACTGAATGCTCGCGTGCCCATTGTGCTGAGTCGAGTTAGTGGAATGGAGAGGAGGCCAGCTGAGGATGAATGCAGAGTGCGGGTTGGGGTGTATTCCTGTAGGATATCAGAGAGGTAGGGGTGTGTAAGATAGTGTAGGGCTTTATATGTGAGCAGAAGACTCTTGAAATATATGTGGTATTCGACCAGTAACCAGTGTAGCTGAAAGAGAATGGGAGTGATGTGGTCATTTGGTGCATGTGAGGATTCGTGCAGCTGAGTTTTGGATAATATGCAGTTTATTGATGAGTTTGGAGGGTAGTCCTGAGAGTATTCCATTACAGTAGTCCAAACGGGAGGTGACGAAAGCATGGATCAGGTTTTTAGCACTGGAGTGGAAGAGTGATGGATGGAGTTGGGAGATGATGATGAATAGAAGTGGACCAAGCACTACCCCCTGGGGGACACCCTGTGTAACTGCAGCCAGCCTGGACTGATGATGTTTAAGTTGGACAAATTGTTGTCTCCCAGTGAGGTAGGATTTCAGCCAGGCTAGCGCAGACCCAGTGACCCCCAGGGAGGTCAGGCAGTTCAGGAGCAGCAGGTGGGAAACAGTATCAAAGGCGGCGCTGAAGTCGAGGAGGATGAGAATGGTTAATATTCCAGAGTCGGCAGCACGGAGGAGGTCGTTGGTAATCTTGATGAGGGTGGTCTCTGTGCTGTGTTTTGGTCTGAATCCAGATTGGAACAGCTCAAGGAGGTGGTTATTGGCCAGGTGGGATTGGAGCTGGGCTGCTACCACATGTTCAAGGACTTTGGAGAGGAATGGAAGGTTAGAGATGGGGCGGAAATTGTTGAGGTTGTTGTGATCCACGCTTGGCTTTTTGAGTATTGGTGTGATAGCAGCCATTTTAAGGGAGAGGGCAATAGAGCCGGACACCAGAGATGAATTAATTGTCCGTGTTAGCAGTGGGGAGAGGGCAGGTAGGGCAGCTTTAACCAGAATGGTGGGCAGAGGGTCCAGTTTACAGGTGGAGGATTTGGATGCACTGATAATCTTGATTACAGATGATTCAGACACAGGTGTGAAGGCAGAAAGACTGTTTTTAAATGGCAGATCACTGGGGTGTTCATCCAGGTAGGAACGGTGTTGGGGGAGTGTGACAGAAGTAGCTCTTGATGAATATTGTCAAATTTGGTCTGGAAAAAAACTCAGAAAGTTGTTGCACAGTTCAGGGGAAATGTTGTCAGGGGAGTTGTCAATGGTTGAAGCAGGTGTTTAACAGTGGAGAAAAGGGTCTTAGAATTGCCTCTCTCACTATTGATGATGTTAGAGTAGTGGGAGCTTCTGGCCACTGAGAGGGCATTTTTATAGAGAGTTTGGGGTTTGGAGTCCTTAAGACTAGACTACGACGTAGCGGTAGAACGTCCGACGCTGCTCACTGCGACCGGGGTTCAATTCCACCAGGTCGTGTCAGTTTCGGCTCTGGCCAGGAGTGCCACTGGCCAGCAATTGGTTGTCCGCCCCAGGGTCGGGGCAGGGAAGCCAATACGAGCTCGCTGCGTATAGGAGTGGCCCTGTGTGCATACCGGAGTTACAGTGACGGCTTGGCAGGTCCTGGCTCGGAAGAGGCTGTGCTGCACGCATTGCTGGTTTCAGGACTACGGCAGCGAACTCTCAATATGAGAGAGGGGATAATTGACATGAAAAAGAGAGTATAATTGGCTACTAAATTGGGAGAAAATGTGGAAAAAATTGCAGAAAGAGAAAATATATAAAAAAGACTACCTTTGCCTCCATGTGATAAAGTGACCATATATTTCCCTTCAAGGCAGTGTTTCTCCTTAATTAAATGTACATGCAGTATTATTTTGATAGCACCTCAGCTTGTTGCTTGAGCACAAACAATCACACATTATTTGTGTGAAAAAACAGTCTCCACAATGGATGACTAAATCTTTACGGGTGATTTTGAGGCAAAAGAAACGACTGTATAGAGTATATAAAAAGGATAACTCAGAGAGAAACAAGTTAGATTATTGTAATATGCGGGCTAAGGCTAAAAAGGAAATAAGATCAGCTAAAAGGCGGTTTGAAATTAAAATTTCCCAAGATGCAAAAAGTAACCCTAAGAAGTTTTTTCAATATTGTAGTAGAAAAAGGAAAGTTAAAGATGAGGTTAAGTGCATTAAGAATAAGGAAGGAACTTTGGTTTATAATAATAAGGACATTGCAAACACCCTAAACAGTTACTTTGTGGAGAGCTTTACTAGAGAAGAGGTTATAAATATGCCTAAATGTATAGACAAGGTACGGAATGTTCTGGAGGACTTTGAGATAAGGGATGTAGAAGTACTACAAAAACTACAAAAACTTAAGACAAATAAGGCAGCAGGCCCGGATGGCATATATCCCAGAGTACTCAAAGAACTTGGGAAATTATATATAAACCATTGACAGATATTTTCAGTCAATCCATAATCACTGGAGAAATACCAGATGACTGGAAGCAGGGTAGTATAATTCCAATATATAAGAAGGGAGACTGTACTGACCCAGGGAACTATAGGCCTGTCAGTTTAACTTGCATCGCATGTAAAATGCTGGAATGTATTATTAGGGATAAGTTGGAATCATTCTTGAAAAATAATAGTATTTTAAGGGAGAGCCAGCATGGATTTCTCAAGGGGAGGTCATGCCTAACAAACCTCCTGGACTTTTCGAAGAGGCTACAAAGTGTGTTGACCTGAACCAGGCTTATGATGTTATATATTTGGACTTTCAGAAAGCATTTGACAAGGTACCACATGAGAGGCTCATTGCTAAAATGAAATCAGTAGGAATTGTAGGAGTAGTTTCACAGTGGGTTAAAAATTGGCTGCAAGGGCGAATACAAAGAGTAACAGTAGGTGGGGCCGAATCTGACCTCGGTGCTGTGGGCAGTGGTGTCCCGCAGGGATCGGTGCTGGGACCTCTGCTCTTCCTTATTTACATAAATGATCTGGATATGGACATTAGTAGCAAAATAGTTAAATTTGCAGATGATACTAAACTTGGGGTTTGGCAAACAGTTTGGAATCGACAAAAGTAATCCAAGATGATTTAAACAAAATCCAAAAATGGGCAGATACATGGCAGATGACGTTCAATATTGCTAAATGTAAAGTAATGCATGTGGGAAATAAAAACATTAGACAGGAGTATTTTATGGGAGGAGAAAAGTTAGTAGGTGTTCAATTTGAAAAGGATTTAGGAGTTGTAGTAGATCAAAGCCTATCTGCATCAAAGCAGTGTGCTACAGCAGTGAAAAAAGCCAACAGGATGCTGGGATACATAGCAAAAAGTATAGAGTACAAATCAAAGGAGGTTATATTAATGTTATATAACGCCTTTGTCAGACCGCACTTAGAATACTGTGTGCAGTTCTGGGCACCGCACTACAAGAGAGATATTGAAGCTCTTGAAAAAGTCCAAAGAAGGGCAACTAAACTGATACCTGGTATGAAAGGTAAAAGTTATGATGATAGACTTAAGGCACTCAATTTATTTAAACTTAGCAAACGCAGACTTAGGGGGATTTGATTGAGGTTTTAAATTCCTAAAAGGGATTAACAAAGTAAAATACCAAAGATTTTTTAAGATAAGTGGGGTCAGCAGAACAAGAGGCCACAGGTGGAAATTAGTTAAAGGCAAATTCCGCACAGATATTAGGAAGTTTTTCTTTACACAGAGAGTTGTCAATGCCTGGAACAGCTTGCCAGGTCAGGTAGTAGAGGCAGAAACGCTCGGGCTATTCAAGGCCAGGCTAGATGTAGTACTAGATGTTCTTTAGATTAGGACATGATGAGCCAAGATGGGCCGAACGGCCCGTTCTCATCATTATGTATTCTTATTAGCAGAATATTATACAACTAACCAACTACGAATCTAAGAAACTAAGAATGATCTATGCTTTCTCATTGCATATTGCAAGGGCTACTGGAACACAGAGCTTTAATCCAAACCTTGACGTGACCCTAACAGGAGATGCTTGCTGCGCTGCTACTGCTACAAGTGTGGCTTTAGCTTTCTGGTCGAAATATAACACCTGCGATGTGATGTATGCTAATTCATTATGTGCAGCCATGTATTCACAACCTTTTTGTATGTCATACATTGTACCCAGCCAGATTCAGAGCTGTATTATTGTTCATGTAAATGACTTACCAATAATACTTCATCCCAGTTATGCACCCAGCATGCACAGGCTGCCAGTATCACCAGTGAGAGAAACTTCTCCTCCAGACAGCGCTAGCTTTCCTGTAGCATTGTGTGGTCTGTAAAATAGGCACTTGCTAGTGGACTTGCACCTCAGAAGGCTGCACACACTTCGGCTGCTCCTTATGTAGAGTGCTGCTGGCACAATGGTGACTCAGGATGCACAATTGGCAATTCTAAACTTGTGAAAAAATAAGATTTTGCTCTGCAAATCTACAGAGACTCTTGACACTGTCAATTTAGTGAACATCTACGAACTCCGGGGTCAGCGGTGGGAATGGGAGGTGCAGCAGGGAAGTGGGCAGAGGAAGGCGGGGGGGTTTAGCCATTCTCCTCCAACCGTCTGGCACAGGGTGATATGGGGGCGGAGCACCAAATTATACGGAGGGGTTGTACAACTACATTTTAATCCACTGGTGTTACTGTCATGATTCTCTCTATCTGCCTCCTTTTAATTCATGGCGTCATCAATCAAACATGTCGCCCCATCCAGAGGGCCAGCCATGAATGAGGGTGTGTGTGTGTGTGTGTGTGTGTGTGTGTGTGTGTGTGTGTGTGTGTGTGCGTGTGTGTATGTTTGTGTGTGTGAGTACATGTGTGTGTGTGTGTGTGCGTGTGAGAGAGTGTTGTATTTGTGTGTGTGTGTGTGTGTGTGTGTGTGTGTGTGTGTGTGTGTGTGTGTGTGTGTGTGTGTGTGTGTGTGTGTGTGCATTTACAATGTTGGGGGGATCGCCAGGGGGCATGGAGGCCCAGACCACAGATGCTGATGGAAATTAAAATATGTGGAGAAGGGCGAGATTCAGTACAGTTAATAAGATGGAGCAGGACAAAGGTTGTGCAAAAGTGCAAACGACACAAACGGATAAACGAAACATAAACCGATTTTGGGGGACCACTCTGCCACGCTGACTTGCGAGTTACAAAATTCCAACTTGTGGAAAATGCACCAGGAGAGAGATTCAGAGATTCAGAAAGGCTTTAATGAACCTTGGCCTTTGTTTTAGGAGAATATCTGCTTGGTGTTTTTTCTCCTCATTTGTGCTTCTTATAGACTCACACTTCTGATTTAATCTTCATGATGCAGGAAGGATTCAGATTCAAATGACACTTACAGGCTAGAGAGAATGTTTGCCTTGAGCCTAGTTACTTTTCATCTTCTTTGAGGGGCTTTGAGAGAGGGTCTGGCACCACACAACTGTGCTGTCACTGTGAAATTAATAATAAGGATTGGTTTTAATCAGGAAAACAGAACAGAAATAATTTACAAACACCTTCTGAATAAAATTTGTAGCATTATTCCATCTTGCTTTGTTTTTAAGTTTGAGTCACATTATTTTAAGAAGTATTACATTCCCCTTCCCCCCCGATTTTTACACAATGTGTGATTATATAGAATCCCCCATGGATTAGCATTTGGTATGCACAGTCAATTAAATCTGCCTAGACTCAACAATTGTATTACACCTCAAACAGAGTTTTTTTTAAAGCTAATTTTATAGCTGAATTGAAATGAGGAACTGTCAGCTTGTGTGAAATAATGGTTATATCATTAAAAACATATCACTGTTTTTTAATATATTTCAACAAAACAATAATAATAACCCAGGCTTTCAGCTTTGCTGTCTTGTTGAAAAATTGAAGAGCAGTGATGGCTTCTTCTCAGGCACAGACAATGGAGATCCGCCATGCTCTTTGACATGTCACTATGATTGTGCGTGCGCACTTGTTCCCTCTCTCTCTCTCTTTTTCTCTCTCTCGCTCTCATCCCGCATTAACCATAGCTCTCTCCAATTGTCATTACCTGCAGTTGCCAATGTTTTTAAGGAGGTCATAGATCTGTAGCAGTGACTTTCAAAGAGAAAACATTCCCCTTGATAAACCTGTACTCAAGTGCATCCGGATAATCTCCTTTAATGTTACATCCTGGTTAGTATCAACTTTTTTTTGGGGGGGGGGAATGACTCGCCACATGTGATAAATTCCTCACAACCTTTTAATGTCACACCGTGCTCCGTGTCAACAGTTGTCAGCACAGCCATGGTAACAATAATGAGGTGGACCTGTTCTACAGAAAAGCCAGCCAGAGATATTATTTCTGTTGCACACTTACAGTCATTTTGGAGGCAGGGACATTTTCAACATCCAGAGCTTAAGCGAGTTTATCGTTTAAAATATATATCTTGAAATAATCCGATTTCTGAACAGTACATCCAACTAATAATTTCCCTGGGTTTCTTATAAAACCACTCTACAGTAGGTCACTTTGCATTTATTTGAAAGCATAGCCTGCAGAATACCTATGATGTAGACATGGGCAAAGCAAGTTCCTGTGAAAACATATGAGAAATTATTGGATTGGTGCACACAGAAACCTAACAAGATGATGGTTAAAAAAAGAGAAACAACAGGGGGCACAACATCAAAGTTTTCCTTCATTAATACCGTTTATAGGACAACAGAGTACATTTTTCATTGAGGGTGAATAATTCAACACCCAGGCTCTTCTCTGTGCTTTACAATCAGCTCTGATTGAGTCACTCCAAGATGTATTTTGTAGCTGCAAGAGCTCTTCAACTAAATGACACTTAGCCAAATAGCACTTAAGTACCTGCTCAATATTTCAATAAGGCTGCAAACGAGTAGGGTGGATGAGATTTAAAAAATTGTGGGGGGTGGGGTCTCTAAGCACAGGTGCAGAGTGTCCTTAACTTGCCAGGGACCTTCCAATTCCTGATTATTCTCACTCATGATGGCCAGGATGACCTGGCACTTGACACCACCCAGGGACCACTCTCCTGCGCCCTCTGGTTCAAAGTCCTGCCCACTCACCACAACCGCAGTGCCCCCACCTCCATGGGGTGGGGGCTCTGTATTAGGGATGGGAGGAGGGCACCATTTGAACTTGGACCTGTTACCCGAAGGGAAGCCTTTCATACGATGATCAAGGAATCCCCATTGTCCTCCACTGCAGAATATGGTGGCTGTATGATAATTACCCATAAAACACCCTTTATGATATTTTTTATTCATATCTATTTTTGTTCATGTCTTAACATTTTGACCTTATAAAGCTCTCTTTTCCCCGAGGAGCACACACACACCTGAGCTTTATAGATGTCATGTCGAGCTTTGGTTGCACTGCGGCACTCTGGATTGGCATTATAAGATCTGATGGTGCCAGTTAAAAGCTGCCCCTTAACACCTTAATTCACGTAGATATTCAGGGTTGGTCATGTGTCAGTTTTTTTGCACCATTAAAAATGACGATTTTAAGAATTACCATGCTTAATGGCACATTATTAGATATAATAATAAGTGGGCACATGAAGCAACAAATCACCCGCCTGTAAAAATGCAGGATCCTGTCAAGGGTGTTATAATGCTAGGAGATTAAAACTGTGCCACAACATAAGGTTTCAAACTCTTTCTAAACTAACCCCACAGAGGCAGCTGTCAGTAGGAATAGTGCAGTAGTAGTGTAACATTCAGCGTTGCCAGATGCCATTGATAGTCTCCCCTAAAACATTTCTCAAAATCCCCCATCTTTGATAGACACCCATACATAGATTTGTCCTTTTAAAATCTCATATATGCCATTGACTCCTGTGCATTTCTTCTTCTGGAACTTGCCCCATAGATTACATTTGGGGGTAAAATCACCTATGTTGGCAACCCTGGTGACAGGCTGTGAGGAAAGGCTGTCCAACTTGGAAGGAGGTACAGAGGACTAAATGGCAGCTGTTTAATGATCAGATATCAGGCACTCCAGCTGCAATAAACTGTCATTACATAGAGGTGATGAAACCCAGATCAAATGCTAGATTCAGAAGAAATGAGCAACAGTAATGGCTGTTACGAATGAGCCTCCACACTTGGCTCCAAAGGGTAGATTCAGTCCATTCAATAAATAAATAAATAATGGTCTAAGCAACATGGCATTTCTTATAGCTCTGATTTAGAGCAGACTTGGAATTGCTTTTTGGAAGGTTTGACTTCCCACTGGTTTGGCTGTTTAAAGAAAAAGACCGCTTCACCCGCGCTATTTCCAAAAACGATGCTGTGGAAAGCTGTGATATTCACTCAAGTATTTTGGTAGAGCATTTGCTTCCACTTGTGTAGCAGGGACAACCTTTATATCAGTCACCTCTGATCAATGAAAGAGCCCAATGTCAATCGATAGGTTCTCAAGAGGAAGGCTCTGTTCAATTATTCCCAAACTGTGAATGCTGTCATGACTTCATATCTTACACCGGTCTGGCATTTAAAGAGATCAAGCTGGTACAACCTCCACGTCAATAAGGAGAGGATCGGATGTGGATTGCAGGCTGCCCTGGAATGCTGGGCTGCTCGTACATCTACAGTGCCACCTTGTTATAAACTACCCTTCCTTTGTGTGCAACAGCTGTAATGCAGTAAACTTGTGGCTTTAGGAACAATGGAAGTATCCCCACAGACTTATCCAATCTCCATCTGCTTGGTAGCATGGTGAGCTCATGCACTCAAAAATCAGTGGCTGAACTTATGACTGTGAGACATTTAAAACTAAAATAATGATGGTGATTTTACCTATTTAACTATAATGGAAAAACTGCACAGAAAATCAGCAATATTTAAAAATATATACCCATTTTTAAAAAGCACATTATGCTTTTTTTCCCCTCTAGCAGCACATCTACCAAGATGGAATAGTTTTATAAACACAAAACATACCACATTTTATGCAGAAAGAACTGACTATTACATTTATGTATTGAAAGTCAGACATGAATTAAAAATGATTTGATCAGTGTTATAATCTTAATTACATTCATATTTGTTCTTTTGTAATGACCCGGAAGAGGATAGTCAAGGTGTGTGTGTGTGTGTGTGTATATGCATAAAAAGTTTAATATGAGGGCTATTTTGTAGACCTTTCACATGAGTAAATGATCATATGTGCACTTGATTATAACACAGCATACCTCACAGACACAAGTCTTTTATATTTCTGGGGCCAGATGCCAACCAACCGTGGCGCCAATTAATCCTCTCCCCCTTATGGATGATCCCAAAGAAGATGATTTAGCACTAGCAGCAGGGCGAGAGGTGCGTGGAAAGCAGTCAGGAGATGCTATCTGGGCTCTGGGGGTGGCGGGAGTGTGGAGGGTGCGATAAGGGATGGTCATGGAGCTCAGGGCCCTCTGCATGCCCAGGCCTGGGTTATTCATGGCCTCTTCTGAGAGCTTTGGGAGATTACAGGGCCTGCCTTTCGGTGATACTTGGGGGACGAGCGAGGGCCCCCTCTCACCTCTTTGTTTCAGTCCATCTGCTTGGATCTCACAATGGCCCTGGGGGACGGGGTGTGCTGCTTGTCAGAGAGGGTGGAGGGAGAGAGAGTGTAAAACTGAGAAAATGGGGGGAGGGACACAGAGAAAGACAGAGAGAGAGAGAGTCGATTGAGACCTTTTTGCAGCAAGTACGCAACTTGTTGACAATGAATGAATGGTGTTACAGCTGACAGGTTCTGAAACCCTGAAAGGGGGAGGTGGAGAGGGATCGTGGAGGTGGTGGTGGGGTGTTTGTTTTGTCTGTATTGGGGGTTTCTTGCCCTGTAAAGATGAGGGTTAGACAAACCTTTGACAGCTCATCACCAGAGTGAATAATCAGCTCCATTGGCAGAATTCAGCAGCACTTCAGCCATGATAAATAAGGCACTCTCAATTCTCAGGACCAAGTGGCTTGCATTTGTCTCAGGATGCATCGATTGGCGTATACGTCTTGTTGAGAAATGATGAAAATACTTTTTCTTCCTGTGTTTTGGTTGCTTTGTCATCCATTCAAAGGCCCAAAGGCCCCCAGTTTTCAAAAGAATGTGAGTAGGCTGGGTTCCTGGAAAAATGCTGGGTCCCAGACAGGTTCAAATTGGCCCCTGGTGGCTCTCCACTTTGCATTCACAATTGAGTAGAGTCATCAAAGTGGCATTTGCTTATATATGTATCACTTTAGCAGCCTTGTATTATGGTGTGGGCAATATGAACACAACACACAAATGAAAAGAGATTTAATTTAATTTAATTGAAAAAAAAGTATTGTCTCAGACATCTGTTATCAAAGCAGTTGTTAATCAAATGTATTTTTGAAAATTATAATGCATGTGGAGTGAATGCAATGAAAACATCTTGGATGTTTATGGAAGACAAGTTGCTTTGTGGGGCAATGAAAAAGTCACATGGTAATTATGGAGGAGAAATATTGGAAGTTGAGAGTGATTCATGTTCATTTTTTTAAAATTATTATTTTCATGGTTTCTGTTGTTCATATTGTTTTTGTCATAAGTTTCATTGTATGCCACCTATAGCAGTGGTATTCACTCTTGGTCTTGATGAGACAGGGTGTGCAGGTTTCCGTTGTTACTCAGCACTTAATCAAAGCAGTTTAATAGAAAGTTATCCCACCTCACCTGGTTTCTTGGGTCTGAATAGATTTTTTATTTTAAGGACAAAACAAAAACCAGACACCCTGCGGCTCTCCAAGGACAATAGTGAATAATATTGATATATATGGTGCTGTACTATTACATTTACTTCTTAAGACTTCCAAATCAAATTCAGACCAAGCCTTGTCACAAAAGAGAAAAATGACAATTTTAAACATGTTGCCACTGTGTTTCATTGAGAGTTTACCCTTCTTCCACAGGGCCAGGTTAAGTGCTTTTGGGTGACCCTCTCTGGTCAATCCACATTCCTCCTTACCAAAACTACTCCCTATAAAGAAAATGAGTTAAACCATGGTCACACTTGTGAATGATAATTAGAATAATAAACTCATGGAAATGGGTTATATATATATATATATACTGTATATATATATACTGTATATATACCAGTGGCGGGCCGTGCATTTCACACCTAGGCCTTCAGTAGTGCTCCGTCTGAATCAATCCACCCCTCAATAACTATTTTATGGCTATAAAAGCCATCTTATTGTTATGTTTTGAGTGTCTGTTCGGTTTGTTTTTGCACTTTGTTTATTTATCTTTCATGTCATGTTTCATTCTTGTTCTGTCATGCACTTCGGGAAATTCTATGTTTCGGTTTTTCCGTCTTCGTTTCTAATCTCGTTTTACTTCCTTCTTACTTTCTAATTACACTTTGTATATATTAGTTAGATGTATATAGTACTAACCAACTAATCTATTAACATTAGGGATTTAGATTAAGTTACTAACACTACTAATCACTAATTATCTCACGCTTCTAACTATCGCTGTCATCCTCTCTCGTCCTATCTCTGTACGCTTCTCACGTTCCGCTTTATTCGCACGCAGATTTCTTTATGCGTTCCTCCTCCTCCCTAAAAAAACGAAACATAGAATTTCCCGAAGTGCATGACAAGACAAGGAGAGGAACTCGAACAGGAACAATGACAGACGGGGAACAGAACGAGAATGAAACATGATTGAAGAAAGATAAATAAACAAAGTGCAAAAACAAACCGAACAGACACCCGTTGCCGTTGCATCGCAGATAGATAACTCGTGTATCCAGAATAAATGCCTTTACTGAAGAAACAAACCCGGGTGCTACAGCTGCGACACACATAAAAAATCATCAATAATAAAATTGCAATATTATTTAGGAAAATAGCAACATTTTACTCACCAAAAATCCTTATTATTTGTACACAAAATCCATCCTCCTTTCTTTCCTCAAAAAGAGTTCAATTACTCTGTCCTACAGATTATCCGTGTGTTTCAGTTCCATCAAGATGTCCTTTTCTATCGCCATCGAAGCTAATGCTGAAAGTCGAGCCTGCCCTGTCGTATTTCTGGCATAAGTTTTAATTCGCTTTAGGGCTGAAAATGTCCGCTCAAATGTCTGAATCACAGACTGATGTTAATTATATTTTGTCCATGAATACTTATTAAATAATTCCAAATGGTCTGTCCGCTTCCTTTCATAGCTTTTCCCCTGCTTGCGCTGCTTCCAGACGTGTATTTTCATATTAAAGCATTTAACCAATCACATTACATCATAGTCAGACACTCTCTGACTATCCAATCAAAGGGTGCGAATACGCTGACGTTACCTAGGCCTTCTAGAAGGCCTTCGTGTCCCCAACTCAAAATCTGATTGGTTGAAGCAACAGTTTGATCAACACTTATTTTATGCTACAGGGCCTGCAGAACTGATTGTGAAGGCCTCCAGGCAGATTTCTTTGACCCTGGCAACAAATGATGGCTGAAATGTGATTGGTTAAATGCTTTAATATGAAAATACACGTCTGGAAGCAGCGCAACCAGGGGAAAAGCTATGAAAGGAAGCGGACAGACCATTTGGAATTATTTAATAAGTATTCATGGAAAAAAAATATAATTAACATCAGTCTGTGATTCAGATATTTTTTAGGCCAGCAGAGAAGGCCTTGCAGGCCCTGACGGCCCACCACTGATATATACACTATATGGCCAAAAGTCAGTAGACACCTGGCCATCACACCTATATGAGCTTGTTGGACATCCCATTCTAAAACCATGGGCATTAATATGGAGTTGGACCCCCCTTTGCAGCTATGACAGCTGCCACTCTTCTGGGAAGGCTTTCCACAAGATTTTGGAGTGTGTCTGTGGGAATTTGTGCCCATTCAGCCAAAAGAGCATCTGTGAGGTCAGGCACTGATGTTGGACGAGAAGGCCTGGCTCGCAATTGGCATTCTAATTCCTCCCAAAGGTATTCAATGGGATTGAGGTCAGGGCTCTGTGCAGGCCAATCAAGTTCCTCCACACCAAACTTGTCTAACCATGTCTTTATGGACCTGGCTTTGTGTACAGGGGTACAGTCATGCTGGAACAGCAAACGGCCTTCCCCAAACTGTTGCCACAAAGTTGGAAGCGCCCAATTGGCTAAGATGTCTTCGTATCCTGTAGCATTAAGAATACCCTTCACTGGAACTAAGGGGCCTATCCAAAACCCTGAGAACTCAATAATTAGTAGGGGTGTCCACTGACTTTTGGCCATATAGTGTAGTTTCGTGGCTCGCGGTTGTCGGCACAGCTTTTTGATCTGTTATGTGTCGAGTGTCGGAGATGTGCGGGCGTTTTCGTCATCGAGACTGCAGGCGGTTTCGGTGGGGGATCTTGCGTGTGCCTCTCTGCTACTTGATATCTTAGCAAATTGGAGTGATGACGATAGCTGCCGGTTGCTGTTGCCTTGCCATACTGTCTCAACGATGATCACGTTAGCCAGTAGCTAGCATGACGATAGCAATGTGAAGGTCAATTAACTAGCTCCAGTTAATGATGTAGACTATCCCTTGTTAATATGCAGGCAAGTTAGCTGACTCAAGCTAATGATACCTCCGGTTTAGCTAAGATAAGCATTTGACTCAAGTTGATTTAAACAGTGTATACAAACCGTAAAACTATAGAAAGAGACATGATCATTGACATGGATTTCAACATATTTTATTGACCAAATCAATAAGGTTACAACAAGCGTGGTGCATTGTATATTTTAAATGCATAGTGCAACTTAAATGACCACCACAATTAAGAATGTCATACATATATGTGAATAATGCAGTTATTTGAAATGGGATGTTAATTAGTCTTTTGACTTTGTTTATGCAAGGCTGGGTTTTTTGTTGGACCTTATTTTGTAGTTTTGTTGAGTTCACTGGATCCTGGATATCGTCTGCATCCTGCTCGTCTCCGCTGAAGAGGCCGTTTCAGAGTATAGACTGGCGAGCCACCCAAGTGAAGCACCTTTGACATAGAGAAAGAGAGAGCAGTTGAATTGTGCTTTATACAAATTGGTAGGACAGTTTTTATTTTTCCATCCCTACACACTGGCGGAACCAACGGAAAGTAGTTCAACAACAACAGACAGAGCTGAGCGAATTGGATGAGGATCCGACCTCACTTTATTAAAGGACTGAGTAATTCAAGTCGCCACTCGTCGGGAGTGCGCAGGCTCATGCATTTTGAATTGTAAAGTATTGATGTATTGGTAATGATATGACAGTTGAACTGTCGACTGTTCAACTGGTTTAAGAGTTATTTAACTTATTTGAAATAAGAGTTCTGGTTTTAAACGAGTATTTTTGGGTTCAAGATAAGATTCCTGGTTGAATAATGTAATACGTGCATGCTCGACTAGACGCTACCAATTAATAAAAGCAAGCAAAAATATATAAAAAGCGATTCAAGTATTTCACCATCTTTAAACATTTAATTAATACTATAGCAGAGAATCCTCCCTGACACTAACCTTGAATAATTATTATTATTATTACAGTAACCAATATTACATCCCTGTCGATTCCTGATTCTAAAAGTAACCAATTATATGGGTAAATAAATAGTAAGGTCATACTTACCTAGTAATTGAAGTGAAGTCTTGGATTGTCTTGTAAACAAAGAAAAGGGTATTGATTATTGTCATTTGGAAATCAGTAAGCTTCTCATTGAATCACTCTACATTCTTACATGTCTGTTGTTGTTGTGTGCATCGTTTTTCTATTTTTCTAAAATATAAATACATTAAAGGGTAAAAGAGGAACAATTCACTTACCTGTAAACCATAGCCTATGTCTCCATGTGAGTTCATTCTTGTTGTGCTTGACCATCTCTCTCTTTGGACGAATCTGTTATCTTCTATTTGTCTGGTCCATTCACTAATTGAGTGCTAGCATTCTAGTAGTGGTGTTCATCGAGACACTTGTTACAAAATACTGTGTACCCTGCATTCAGTCCATTTGTTCTTCCTGATCAAGCCTCGTGTACTCATCAACATGGACACTGGACTGTGGGAAAATCTCCTTGCCTGGCACATCCACACTTGATAGTTCTCTGCAGTGATTGCCAGACAACCAGCATTCATTGCATCTGTGCGGGACATTTGGTCATGTAGACGATAATCATACATTTTTCACCTCCGTGCAAAGAAGAGTTCCTCGATAGGATACAGAAAAGGCAAGCATGGAGGGAGAAATGGCATCATCATTCGTGGGTGGGCGACAAACCATTCAGTACCAGACGGGAGTGGTGGAATTCAACCTTGTCCCACATGATGATGAAGTGGGACATGTCAGGCCTCACCAGCCTTCTCTCTTCTGGTGGTACCACTCTCTGGTGCAATGCATCAGGAATGTGAAGAGACATGTATTGTATGGCCCAGTTGTGGGGATGTGGCAAAGAACACCATTGCTGGAGATAGTGGCACACCTGTGGATGTTTGTACCCATTTGTCCTGACACATTTACAGTGACCGTCTTACCATTAATGTTCCTCATCTCCTTACTTTTGAAATGTTGAAGCCAGCTTTATCCACATAAATTGATGTATGTGGTATTGCGTTTGCTTCAAGCTCCATTATTCTCTAAGACAAAAATACAATAGGAACACAGTATTTATGTAAACATGAAGTAATACATTGTAAAATAGTCCAACTGCATGCAATGCAATGTTTTATTGTAAGAAAAGGAATTACAGTACAAAACCCTTACTGTACATATTGTAGTCTTGTCTACTTAACTCTGTCACGGTTTCTTTGGAATGGGACCTTGTGAAGTTATCTCAATCCCACTTTGTGTCTTCTAAGGACCCAACCAATTATGTAATGGGACAACTGGTGGTTTAGTGAACCCAAGCGCAGAGATGAGGCAGAGACAGAGATGTGATGAGAAATGAAAATCTTTACTGAAAAAATTAAAAGCTCTGGGCAGTACAAACAAAAACTAAACAGCTAACAAACCAAAGTGGAACAAACACGGTTCCCAAAACATATAGCTTGAAAACAATAAACCAAAATAACACAAAGAAAAAAGGGTAAACACAAAATAATCCTGGTAAGCATGCAAACACTGGCAATAATGGAAGAAAAAAAACTGAGACAAGTGCGGAAAAGAGGCACACAGACGGAAGTGGTCATTTTTCGAAATAAAACACCCTGCAGACTGCGATAGTCAATAAAATGGAAATAAAATTAAAACGTTTTTATTATTTCTGTGCGGCCCGGTACCAAATGCCTCACGGACCGGTACCGGGCCACGGCCCGGTGGTTGGGGACCCCTGCACTAAAGGACCTTTCCAGCACAGTGTCCACTTGCTGAAGCCAATTAGTATAAAGCGCAAATAAGAAAAGGCTACTTACTGTAAATGGCAACAGATCAACCGATGTGGGATTTTTTTAGCCGTCTTTTCAACACTTATTTTAAATAAATCTTCCAGGGTAATAATGCCAATAATCAACTCCAGTGAATATCAAATCAAACCATGTCTCACCACTCAGAGGATATTTATCATGTATATGGTATGAATTTGTAAAAAAAAATTCAAGTTTACATTCATAAATGTTTTTAATTTGTTTACTTATTGACTAAACATACTTTCCTGGAGAGCAAATTGTCTGTAATCCTACACCTGATTCAATACTTATATAACATACTTCATTTTGTTAGTCTGTCACTCACCTCTTGCAAATTAAAAATAACTGATTACTTTTGCCTCATCATCTGCTTTGAAGACTAGTCTTGAATTACAGTTTTTCTCAATTGTTTAGACACAATTGTACCATGTACCACAATTATCAAAACCTAAACCCTAAATGTTTTTCCTGCAAAACAATAAGCACATCTCGCTTGTTTTCACACAAATTGCATTGTCAGATTGTCAAGCACAATTCTCCTCATTTATCTTCATAAATAAAAACATGTTCACATGGAAAGCATTGCCATTCGGAATGTTAAACAATTTATCTGTTGATCACGCTCAGTCCTCACAGATACAAACACTATTTGCCTAAATTATTCAATCAGTGATCAGAGATTTAGCACAGGTTAATTACAGGGGCCACAGGCAAACTCCTCAAACAAATGAACTTTATGACAGAATCAACCAGAACCTAACAAAAGTTATAGTTTTGAGAAAAGGAGTCCGTTTCAGGAAATGTGTGTAAACAATTGAGAAAAACTGTAACTTTTTGTGCTTTTAAAGCAACCACCATTTACAGTTTCTCAATTGTTTAAACATGTTTCCTGAAACTATGACCCTTTTTCTCAAAACTATAAACACAAAGCTCAATCAGTAAACAATTTTGGCAAAACTCTTGCAAAATGAAACACTGCACTCAAAACTATGTGAACTCTTCTCAAAATTACACTAACCAAAATGATACACACATACACAAAAGTTTTATAACACCCCCATTTTTCCAGTTTTTACTGAAATGTAGGCAGTTAAAGTCCAGTGAATAACCTGAAATGGTACAAAGGTAAGCGGTAAACTGCCAGAGGTAAAAAAAAAAAAAATTAAAAAAAAGGTTTAGGTTACCAAAAACTGAAATATAATGTAAATTTCAGAGTTATAAAAAAAGGCCCTTTTCAGAGAACACGTAATGGGTTAACATGGGTTAATAGTCACTCTGTGCAAGTCACCGACTCTGGATCCAGCAAGAACCCCAGACCATCACACTTTCTCCTCCATGTTTGACAGTTGGTGTCACACACTGAGGAACCATTCGCCTATGCAACGGCGTACAAAAACCCTGCGTGATGAACCGAAGATTTCAAATTTTTATTCATCAGTCCATAAGACCTTCTTCCAGCCTTCAGTAGTCCACTGGTGGTGCTTCATGGCCCAGGCAAGCCTCTTTTTCTTATTTTGCCATCTTAGCAATGGATTTCTTACTGCCACTCAACCTGTCAAACCTGCAGCTCAAAGTCTTCTCTTCACAGTTGAAACTGAGACTTCCTTACTTCAACCAGTGTTAAGCTGTGCTTGAAGCTGTAGTCCTGTGAGCCGCCTATCACGCAAGCTGTTGACTCTCAGAAATTTGTCTTCTGATTTTGTTGTGGCTTTAGGTCTGCCAGACCTCTTCCTGTCAGTTTCCTCCAGTTTCCAAGTGCCTTTTTTTGGTAACCTAAACTTTTTTTTAACCTCTAGCAGTTTACCGCTTTGTACCATTTTCAAAATTATTGGCGCCGTTAGAAATTATTACGTGAAGTAACAAAATCTAAATGAAGCATATTCCATTTATATATTTTTTTTTAAGTTCACCTGAGTCTTTAGGTATTCTTAAGTGGTCATCCATGACTTCCTGTTTCACTGGGGTATAAATATGAGTTGACACACAGGCCAAAACTCCCTTAGTTATCCAGCAATATGGGGAAGATCAGAGAATACACAAATGAAATGAGACTGTTGGGAGGTAATGCTTGGTTCACGGACTAATGATGGCACCGCCACAGTAGCACATATATGTGCAATGATATTTATTTACAGTGCTCCAACAAACAGAAACTCAAAAAGTGCAAAAGAAAATATATACAGGTGTCCCCAACAAAATAACAAACAATAAATATATACAAAGGATGTTCTTCTTGTGCTAATTTAGGTCACCTTCTGCTATAAGGGTCTGAGATGCACTCCCCAATAATTAAAGCAGGGCTACTTTTGTACCCATAGTCCCACCCCCTGGACATACCAAATTCCTATAACAAATGAATGAGATCATTCACAGGCATTTTAGACAATATTATAATAATATTGACCTGCATAATTCCACACCCTGCCACCCTCCCACCCACCCTGGGGACCTAAAGGAAAATAAATATACTCATATACTCAACTCAGCAACAACATTCAAAATATCAAGTCATTTAGTTTCCCAGATATCTCTGACCATAGATTTATACCTCTCTCATTAGCCCCATGCATTCTCGCTGTCGACAGCTCCATCCCAACTATATCCAAAAAGGAAAGAATCCATTGTCGACAGGAAAGAGCATGGGGGGGGGCTTCCATCTCTGGGCAATCATCTTTTTTGCTGCGGTGATACCAGCGAGTAACACACGTTTTTTGTGACGTGGGAGATGTAGAAGAGACAGGTCCATCAGAATCAGAATGGTAGGGGATGGAGGTATACTTATTGTCAAGAGCGTAGAAAGGTTGGATGCCACCATGTGCCAGAATTCTGTCACCTCCGGACATTCCCCTATTATATAAAAAAAAGTTCCAAGAACATTCAAGGGGCATAATGTACAATTTGGATCATTAATGAATTTCATGAAATAGAGTTTGCGTGGTGTCATGTATACTCTATGTACAAAATGATAATGAATCTGTTGGTGATCAGGGTTTCTTGAGGCTAAACGAATGGTGGACCAGACCTTGTTCCAGTCAAAGTCTGGATCCAGTTCAGGGAGATCATTCCTCCATATTGCATCAACAGATAAAGGTTTATAGGACTTTTTCAATATGTAGCTATATAAAATGGAGATCAGACCCCTTGTGTCTGCTTAATAACTTAAGGGTGCACTGTGAGAGCTGTATGCCAAGGAACACCATAGGCCTTCAAAGCTGACCTCAATTGCAAACAGAAAAAATAGGAACTTGGCAGATTAAACTGCATACGAAGTTCTTGGAACGAAAGCAGGCCTTCCTCACCATAAATATTGCCTAATGAATGAACTCCTTTATCACTCCAATTTGGAAAATCTATACGGCAACCCCCTATCAAGAGCCCAAAATTGAATTGAATATAGGAGAACAAGGATTCCACCTAAAGGAAATCCCACATTGCTTCTCTGCCATTCTCCATACCATCACCAAGTGCACAATTATTGTGCCAAAGCGGAGTTTACATTGTTTAGTGGTGATGTTAGAGTACAGCAAATCACGTAATTCCCTGCTTTCTTCAATAGGTCTCCATGATACAGCTGCAGCTGTGTCAAACCATGTAAGAAGTGGTCGTAGGGTAAAAGCCCAATTGTAAAATGTAAAATTAGGGAGAGAGAGGCCTCCGTCTCTTCTGTCCCGTTGTATTGTAGTCAGTTTGATATGAGGGGGTTTGCCCCAGCATACAATTTTTTTGACTGCAGTTTGTATTTTTTTCCAATATAAAACTGGAGGAGGGAGAGGGAGCATTGCACTGACAAAATGTACACGAGGGAGAATATTCATCTTAACTATAGACACACAAGCATGAAGAGAATGGGGGAAAGATGACAATTTCTTCAAATCAGACACTATTTTATTAAGAGAGTCTACAAAATTATTCTTTGCCGTCATCTGTAGAGAAGGAAAAATGTTGATGCCCAGATACCTGAAATGTTTGACCACTGAGATAATAGGTGGAAGACTTGCCTTTCTCATTGCTTCGTTCAATGGCATGAGGACAGATTTAGACCCGTTTATTTTGAACCGTGATACAGCACCAAAGTGATCAAAAATGGATAATAAGTGTGGGATTGACTGAGGGGCTTTCTCGACAAACAGCAAGATATCATCAGCATACAGAGAAATATGGTGTTCGGTGCCGTTAATAACAGTGGACTCAGAGGGCAGCCTTGTTGTGAGCCCCTTGCAATTCCAAATAGCGTAGAGCAGATTGTACCGGTGAGTACTGTTCCTGAGGGGTTGGCATATAAGACTTTAATCATATTGATGAATGACTCAGCAAAACCCATAGAGTCAAGTACTGACCAGAGATAAGGCCATTCCAAGCGATCAAAAGCTTTCATTGCATCCAGTGATCGCACAGCCGCCGGTGTTTTTAACTTAGAGGCATCCTCGATGATATGTAATAACCTTCTAACATTATCAGAGGCGAGTCTAGATCTAATAAATCCAGTCTGACCAGAATAAACAAGCTTAGTCATATGGACTTGGAGGCGACGGGCTAACAATTTGGCATAAATCTTTGCATCTGCATTCAGCAATGAGATAGGCCTATAGCTTGCACATTCACTGTGATCTTTGTCCTTCTTTAATAATAAAGAAATGATAGCTATATTAACATCCCTTGAGAAGGAACCCTTTTCTATAGAAAAATAAATCATATCAAGAAGGAGGGGGCCCAGGACATGCCAGAAGGTTAAATAAAGCTCTGGAGGTATCCCATCAAGACCTGGTGATCTCCCTTTGCGCATATCTTGAACCGCCTCTTTAAGCTCATCGATAGTAATACGAGAGCCCATAAGCTTTGACTCATCCTTTGAGAGTTGAGGAAGTTGAATATTATTTAAGAATGTGTTACAAGTATTATTTTGGTGTAAGATTTCAGAGCTGTAGAGGTCAGCATAAAATGAACGGAAGGTTGAGTTCATGGACAGTCCCTTCTTTGGACCTAATGGATGGAATATCAGCAAAGTGCTCATCAGATCTGAGTTTCATTGCCAGCAGATGACTGGGTTTAGAGCTGTTGAAATAGTAGTGTTGTCTTGTCCTGTGGATAAGGAATTCTGACCGTTGTTTGAGTAGTGAGTTAATTTCTTTTTTGATCAGTTCACGTTCGAGTGCTATGCTGTCATCAGGGTTGGGTTGTAACGGAATACATGTAACGGCGTTACGTAATCAGAATACAAAAATCAAGTAACTGTATTCAGCTCGCGTTACATTTGAAAAACTAGTAATCTGAATACAGTTACTTTAATAAACCTGAAGTGAATACATTTTGGATTACTTATTGGAATTCTTGGTGGAAAGTTTTATTAATTAATGAGCTAATATTCATTACTAAAGCTACAGCATGAAATTATCACGCCTACATGATTATCATCACAGCTCACGAAAACTACAGCCGCTGCACAGAACCAAAAAACTGCGTAAAAAAAAATGTGTTAAAAAAAGCGCGCGTCCGCACGCAGACAAACATTGATAGTGGCAAGATGGAAGAAAAAGCAGCTTTTAGTTTGTGGCGTTATCGACACCATTTCCAGTTTAAATCAGAACATGGGAAAAATCTGTCGGTCCAGTGTACCTTGTGTCTTCCAGTTGTAAAGATACTGTCGGCATCAAAGGACTCGACGTCGAATCTCAAAAAGCATTTGGAGGTAAGTCAATGTTAGCTAACCTTCAGTTTACTGAACACAGTTCTGCAGTAATTTGCTGTTACCTAACCTTAGCCTATTGTGGGAATTTTTTTGAGAAGTTTTGAGCCCCATGCTCTGTCCCTGTGTTTCTGGTGGGTCAGTTTGTGTGGCCTAGTGTCTGCACATGGCCAAATTCCTGCATGGTTTGCTAACCGGGCCAGCAGCAGCCCACATTATACACGGCCTGGTCCACCCTGTCACTAGGATTTATGAGCCCAGTTCGAGCTCCGCAGCACGAGGGGTGAGAGGACGTGGGCTAACAATTAAGCAAGCGAATCCCACCGTGCTTTAGACTTCTAACTTTGTATTAGAGACAAGTTTACTGCCAGCATTCTTAGGCTGCGCGGCGAGCATACTATGTTTTCTTGTAGGTGATTTTGCATACAATAAAACCCGATTACATCTGACTCTGAAGAAATGTGTTAAATGTGGTTTCGGATCACTCAGTCTATCTGGCCCTGGCTGAGATCTGATTCTCCCACACTACGGTTTGAGGCATCACAATAACTGCTCTGCTAATTTTATACTGCTTTCTTTATTGTTGAAACGATAACATTTCAAAACGGGATCAAATCGAAGTTAATAGACTGCTGCTGAATGCATAATATACTGGGGGCAAGTGACTGACAACAAGTGAGGCTGAGCTAATGGTAGCTAGTAAACAATTTATTGTGCTTAGACTGTCATCCTACTGTATACTATGTTAATCTGCTCTCAGGTCTGTAACATTACTGGTAATTTGTTTTTAATAAAGTTTTTATAAAAAAGTGAACATGGCGTGTGCAAAAGTTTGAGCACCCTTTTAGTACTAAGTAGCACCACCTTTGGCTATATAACAGCTTCCCAATGTCTCCTGTACCCCAAAACATACCCATCTGTGATGGAAAAAGTAAGTAATCCAAAAGTATTCTAAAAGTAATCTGAATACGTTACTTTTTTGAGACATGTAACTGTATTCGTATCGGATTACTTTCAGAGCCGTGTAATCAGTAATCAGGCACTAATTACATTTACAAAGTAACCCTCCCAACCCTGGCTGTCATTGAAATTGAGCTGTAAAGAAGCATCTAATGCTGGAAATTTTGTCTCTAGATTTTTCTGTTTAACCATACGTGCTTTACGTAAGGTGGAAGAAAAAAGTGTGGTGTTACTCCTGATGAAGCCCTTCACAGCATCCCATAACACTCTTGGATCATCAACCGAACTCTTATTGATTTCTAAGAATTTGTGTAGATTCCTTTCAAATTATACTTTAAATGATTTATTATCAAGGAGGGTAGAGTTAAATGCCATCTAGGCACCCTAGCTAAGGCTGAGTGAATAAAGGCAGTACAAAACACCGCCTTGTGATCAGAGAGAGCCATGGGAAGAAGGGTCACATTTTTTAAATCGCAAAATAATTCACTGGAAGCAAAAATAAAATCTATTCTTGAAAAGGTGCCATGTCTAGCAGAGAAAAATAAAAAGTCCTTCGAAGATTGGTTTATCAATCGCCAGAGATCAACCACACCTGTGCTATTTGCCCAAGCAGGTAGCGCTTCAGAGGCCAAACTTTGGTCTCTGCCCTCAATCACCCCGGTCCTATCCATCCTATGATCCCATACGGCATTGAAATCAGCGCCCACTACTAATCTAAAATCAGTTAATTCCAGAAGGGTTTTAGTTCAAAGGCTATAGAACGCTGTGTCATATTTATTGGGAGCATATGCTGATACTAATGCAATATTTTTACCTTGTATACAGATCTTAGTGATAGCGATCCTCCGCTTATCATCAAACCAAGAGTCCAAAAGATCACATTTTAATTTGCGTCTACAGAGTATAGCCACACCCTTTGTTTTGGTGTTATCAGAGAATGAAGCAATTGTATGATAAAATGTATTGGCTAATCGCTTAATATCACTTAGCAGCAAGTGGGATTCTTGGATAAAAGCCAAGTCAATGCCCTTCCTGTGGAGGAGATCCAGGACACTTGTTCGCTTGTGAGGAATATTCAATCTCTTCACATTGAAAACTAAAAACTTGAGAGACCATCAACTGACAATTGAGTGATGCAGAAGGAGTTGAGTCCTGTGAAAAAAAGGCAATAATGTCCATAGATCTCCACATATTCCCACCCAGCAAAACACATAAAATAAAACAACCTTCTAAGGGCCATCCTTCTAAGGGCCATAAAACCCCCTCACCCTAGCTTGGACGGTTATCAATAAAGTATCAAAGCAATTGAGTGAGCTGTGAGGAGGTAGGGGGCGGGTGAAAAGGTAGGAAGCGGGCATCTCTTTTATACTCATAGCCGTGTATACATATTGTGGCAGCCCAAGGGGCTGCACCACAAAATGGCTGCCTGGCCTACAACACATGGGAGCCAGGAAACACTACATTTCCCAGCAGGCCACAGTCACACCTGAGCCAAGTGAAGGCAACGGGATTAACGACCAGCTGAAGGCCATTTCAAGGCCTATTTAAAGGGCTGATTCCCACTACACTGAGAGAGGAGTAGGAACGTGTGTGGGAAGGAGTTGCTGTGTGTTTGAATAGTGAGTACCTGTGAAGTCTTTTGACCAGCCAGGATTTAGAGAGAGTGAGTGTTTTTGTGTATGAACTTGGATTGTTTGAGGACCCCCCATTGGATTGACTACGGACTGGATTACGGAATTGAGCTGGATTTTGGAATTGGAACGGACATTGACAACGAGATAAGGATTTGTGGACTTTGTGTTTGTATTCCCCTGAAGACCCCACCCTTTGTTTTGTGTTGTCAAGAGTTTAGTATAATAAATTATCATTTTGTTTTTTAATACTGCCTCCTCCTTGTTCTTGAACTTGCCTACGCCCTCTGCAAGGTCCGTGAGTGTCGCCCAACCCCTGGGGACACCATAATATGTAACAGTGTTCAGCGCTTGTAATCCTTAAGCACCGCCCCTTGTATGACGTAAAGTACTTCCTGTTTGTTTACGATACTGGGCGCGTCCGCTTGCATCACCTGAATATCCGGCACTTTTTTTTGACGCAAATTATGTTCAGTTGTAGTATCCGAAAACACTGGCTGTGTTCGAAACCGCTCACTCGTTCACTATTCCCTATTCCCTATAGTATTTACTATATAGTGTACTATGTAGCGAACGAAAATACTGTTTTCGGATACTACAACTGAACGTCATTTGCGTCAAAAAAAAGTGCCGTATATTCAGGTGACGCAAACCAAGCACTCATGGCAGCAGGTTGAAATGTACTCAGGTGGTATCGGGTTTGCATGTTCAGTTTTGAATGTTAAATCCCAAATAAATTGTTGAAATTCTAATGATGTGCAAGTGTGGTTTTGTCAACTGTGGTGCTGTCTGCTAGCCACTGCTTTAGCCACCAATAGCTACCGTTATGGAAGTCGTGAGCTAACTAGCTCGTGTGGAGAAAATAACGTTAGGATAACTCATGAGCTCACGACTAGCACCAACTCCCATAGCGATAATAACGGTAGCTATCGGTGGCTAAAGCAGTTACCATGATTCCTGTTGCTGTTTTACTGCTGTTGGCTCAACAACTTTTGTTCTTGAGGCATAAACGGAAGTGTATGTATGACGGTATGACACGACCGCATTGCATTGTGGTACACGGGAGAAATTGTAGGGTACAATCGCTGTTCACTACAAATCACGGTGAATTGTGGGTATTTTCTCGTTCACTATATAGTGAACGAAATTAACAGTTTAGAATTCGTCACACACTACAAAATGGCGTACACACTATATAGTGTACTATATAGTGAATAGGGAGCGGTTTCGAACACAGCCACTATTTTCGTTCGCTACATAGTACACTATATAGTATATACTATATAGGGAATAGTGAACGAGTGAGCGGTTTCGAACACAGCCAATGAAAACGCACCCTAATCAAGCTGGTTTCCTGGTTCCGGTTCTGCCCCATGGTTTCAGGTCTTGTTATACTCGTGAGGTATGTTTACGTTTACCAGACTTCACTTTGCTTGCTGCTAAGTATATTTAATACATGAATGTATTTGTAACATGTGGCAATGGGAATTCGTAGGTCGCGCAGTTATTGCAGTGCTTAACATTGACAGGACGAGACTCTACATCGACCGAGGTAATGAGTAGTAGTGCGCATTGACTCCGAGGTATGTGTTTGAATTATTTTATTAAAGTGTGTTCACGGTAACTGTAGGAACTTCGTTCCGAGGTATTGTATTTTAATGTTAGCATTGTCCGATGCTTAGCATGTAATAATGGGCTTTGTCTTTCTGTTTCTAGGCTCACCTAGCTGCTGTTTTGCCTAGATTAGTGTTTGCGCCTTCTCCTTTTTGTGGTTACAACATGTTCTGGTGTAACTTTTATGTTCCCAATGACGTTGTGGCAACTGCGTGATGTTGGTTTGGTGCGTGCTATTGAATACGAAACCGGCAGTGCAGTTTGAGACACTTATTTTTAAACCATTGACTTGTGGGATTACTAGTTTGTATGACTCATCGAGTGCTACCTAGTTATCACTACCGTAGCCTTTCTCAGCATAGACTGATTTGAGTCTCGCCATATTAGCCTGTTTTTCTGCACTAGTGCAGTTCGCATGTCTTTTGTTTATTTTGATGAAGCCAACTGTCTCTGTGTGCATATTACATTTTAGCCCTACCTGCATACTAACATTGTGTGTCTTTTAGTGACCTGCCCGAAGAGCTGAGCGTCCAGACTAGTGGGGGTGGTTATAGAACAGGAGGCCCCCTTCCCCTTCACTTCACTGCATGTCCTTTTGTGATATTTACCTTTAACACTGTCTTCCACCTTTTCTTCACAGAGTGCAGTGTGTGCGTGGTGTGTGCACGTGTGTGCGTGAGTCACCAGAGCACAAGCATGATTGGTGTGTACCTGGAATAGCCCCTGGTAGTAAGTATACCTCCCCCTAGTCGGGCCATCTCGCTCCTTTTATATGGTTCCTTCGGCAGCTGGTTTCTGTTTTGATATTAGGACTAATCTTAATCTGGGATTGCCCCGTTTGTATTTGCTGTCTCGGCCTTGCTAACCGCTAATTGTTTAATAAATTCATACCCCTTTTTCATAATCTGCATCGTTCCTGCCTCTGATTCATTATCCTTTTTTTGCAGGTCCTTGAAATTATAAATAAAATTGAATATCTTTCACTTTGAACTCATTTCTCTGCTCCATTCATTTAGTTGAATAGACCTGTTGGGGAAACCTCTGCTTTATCATTAGTGTTAAAAATATTTATTTGGGCGCAATTCCCATCGTGGCGTAGTCTGGCATAGCTATTGGTTCTGACTGTACTACTTGGTCACACATACATATACTGACATCCACAAACACACACACATACATATACATATACATGTATATGTAGCGGATGGGCTCTGGTACGTGAGCGCCCGCTGCAGAGTGATGTGGATAAAAGTACAATTAGTTCCCGGAGTTAGGGACTTGAGTTTTTAGCTTGGCGAGCTAAATCGCTCTCTTGTCGCGTCAAAGATCCTCAGTTCGAAACTCGCTGCGGGCAGAACCAACTCAGTTACATGCACACACATATACACACACAAATACATACATGTACATACATATTAGGTATATGCCAGTACCATTTCTCAAAAAAAAGATGTCAATCTCAACACTTGTTTAGCATCTCCTGTGCACAGTGTAGAGCGTTGAGTCACCCAGACACAGTTCATAAAGTCAATAGTACCTGTCGGTTTAGGCCGAAAGAGTCAAGTTTATTGTGCTGCCGGAGCTTGCCTATACAAGGTAGCTATAACAGTTATGAACAGAACATCTTTAAGGTTTAAGATTACCCTGCAGCAGCTCTCTATTAAATATATACATGTCATATATTCTGAAGCATCTAGCAGTTTTAAGCAAAAACTTTACCACGCACATGAGTCGCTCCGAAAATAGATCACATCAGACAGAGGCACGCATCGGATTAAACAGAAAAAGACAAAGAAAAAAAGACGCACCTCTGCCGCTGATCCCACTAGGAAATCTTCAAACTTTGAGATCAGGAAATCTTAGTTGCATTGCTTCGGTAGCAGTAGATGGAGAAACGAAATCCTGCCGCTCTCCATTTTGTACTATTCGCAGGGTTGCGGCTCTCTCATGTAGGTTTTGATTCCCTTTGCGTGCAGTTTTTCATGGAGACCAGTTAGACATGTTAATCATAGTGCGGAAGAAATAAATCGAATAAATCTGTCAGCGTCTGATTCACCCTTGATTGCTACTAGTTGCTTGAAAAAAGAAGGTAACTGTAGTAGACTAAGGTTCTATTAGTAGTTATTAGTAGTCACATCTTGCTGTGTGACTTTTACTTGATTGATTGTAACTTGGTTAAATACCGTAAAGTGGCATAGGTTCAAGGATTTTAACACAGACGGAACGGACACGCTGCACGCCCTCACCTATCCGCCATACTCAACTGCCTTTAGGTGCAGTTGTACAGCGTTCCTGATAACTTTCAGGGGCACAGGGTGAGTCCCTAGCTATACATAACATGACAAAATACATCCCTGTTTGTACAGGCTCTATACAACAACTCTTATCCTAATACAGAGAAAACGTAGTGGTTAATTCTAATTTAGCTGGAACCATGCATGCGCAGCGTGGGACAGGCACTCCAAAGCCAGCCCATGTGCCAAGGTTCTGGTTGGACCCACCCAAACCATGGACGTATCCGGAAGCTGCAAGCTGCGATGCTACAAACAAACACAGATACAAACAGCAAACAGAAAACAGAAAGACTTTTCTACAAAACACAAAACAACCGCTAGGTACAATACAAGTAAATTAATCAATATGTTTGTGTGTGGTTTCGCTAATTGCTGCAAATAAGTAAATATTACGTGGATGTGTGTGTAAATGTATGAACCGGGAAATACTCAAGCCCTGAGTGTGCACCCTCGGAGCCAAGCTAACCAACTAGTGAACGGGAAAATTAGATTACTGTTAGGTCAGATTTACATGCGGCCGGTGACAAAGCTCTCGGTCACAGAGGCAAAAGATTGTTGACCTTCATAAATCATTCAATGGCTATTAATGTAAAAAAATAGCTACACACCTGAAAATACCTATCTCCACTATTAAGGCAATAATTAAGAAGTTTAAAACAACTGGAGCTGTGATGAACCTGCCTGGCAGGTGTATTTTCCATCACACACAATGAGGATTTTGTTCCAATCTTTTTTCCAAGGCTCACAGTTGGAGAATTGCAGAAGTTTGTTGCATCTTAGGGTCACCAAGTCTCCAAAACTACAATTAGACGCCACTTCCATGCCAACAAGCTATTTGGAAGGCTTGCCTGAAGAAAGCTTCTGCTGTCATCAAACCACAAACGTAAGCGCTTGGAGTTTGATAAACGTCACTGGAACTGGATGAGACAAAAATATAGCTTTTTGGAAACAAACACCAGAGGTGGGTTTAGCGTGAAAAGAGGGATGGTCATGCAGAAAATAACCTAATCCCCACTGTGAAGTATGGTGGTGGATCTAATGTTGTGGGGCTGTTTTACTTCCAAAGGTCCTGGGAACCTTGTTAGGATACATGGTATCATAGACTCAATCAAGTACCAGGAGATTTTACATCAAAATCTGGCTGCCTCTGTCAGGAGGCTAACACTGTTGTGGTTGGATCTCCCAGCAGGACAATGATCCAGAGCATACCTCAAAATCCACACAAAAATGGTTCACTGACCACGGAATCAAGCTTTTTCAATGGCCATCCCAGTTCTCTGACCTAAACCCCATTGAAAACCTGTGGGGTGAGCTGAGGAGGAGAGTCCACAAGCGAGGACTAAGGACTCTGAAGGATCTGGATAAATTCTGTATGGAGGAATGGTCTCAGATCCCTTGCTATGTGTTCTCCCACCTCATTAAGTATTATTGGAGAAGACTCAGTGCTGTTATCTTGGCATGGGGAGGGTGCACAAAGTACTAAATGCAGCAGTGTCAATAATTGTGACATGTTTTTGAGAAAAATGTAAATGTTTTTTATTCCTTTGAATAATTTGACTTTAATTAAAGCCAAGCTTTGTCTAATTTTGAGTGCAAGATCAAGCTGATGAACAACGAATACATTTTTTCATAGCCTTTTTT
Organism: Aldrovandia affinis; assembly: GCA_029706075.1. Classification (NCBI taxonomy): domain Eukaryota; kingdom Metazoa; phylum Chordata; class Actinopteri; order Notacanthiformes; family Halosauridae; genus Aldrovandia; species Aldrovandia affinis. Next base: position 819,173 of record JAINUG010000159.1, read on the forward strand.
GCTTATCTTTATATAATTAATAATTCTGGAGGGCACTGTATATGCACTCAAATATAAAGTACAAACAAATACATTTCCCCAAAATGTTTTTATTTTTGCAGTGTTACTGTATAATTCAGTAAATAGTGTAGGGGAGGACAACAGGTCTGACAGGAAGAGCATTTACGTAAGAACACAAAAACAATTACGCTCTGTCAGGCCAGAGACTCTTGTTCATGTTGCAGGCAATCTTCTCCCTGGCCAGGCAGCAGGGGAAATATTACTGGGCATGGCGTATCCACCCCTGGAATGACTCGGGAGCTATATTTCGCATGCCTTCTCCATTGCCTGCAGAAGGGGGGAGACGTATTCAGGCATGATGATGCCCCCCACTTAGGCCAGAGACATTCACGATGGCATGGTGGCCAATGATGTTCCTCCCTCGTTGTCTCCTTGTCAAATTGAAACCTGACTCATCAATAAAAATGTACTCATGTGGGATGGGACTGGCATTTAGCTCAAATATTCTCTGGAAAAGACAACACAAAAATATGGCAATGAACTATTGAAGTCAATATTGTAAAATGCAATATGCTATATTAGCAGCAACAATGGGTCTATACAGTGCTGAAATTATGCTGTCAATTACAGTAGAGTACACTTACGTGTACAAATTTGTTACCGCAGTTCTTCAACCCTTTCAGAGTTCCCCTCAAATGGTACATGGTACACTTGCTTCATCTGTAGCCTGTGTCTTTGCAAGATACGGTCAATTATTGGCATGGCTACCCAATCGATGTCTCAAAATAAACATCGAACAAAAAGTTCAGAAATTTGTGTTTAGTAGATTATTTCTCTGTTGTAACAATGCTTCTTGGCAATAAATTGTATACCGTTGGAAAGCCTGTTTATTTCCCTTTTAAATGGTGCCCCATTTGTAAGGAACATGCATTTGTGGGATGAGCAGCACAGCTGAGTATGTGGGTTGGGCCCATGAAAAATTTGCCAAATCTTCTCTGCCAATGCCAAACAGCTTATTCTGCTGTTGCTATTGACTCTTGTTTTGAGCTTCCGGTACCCCCAGGTGCTGACAATCAGGTGCCTGATTGGCACCTGATTGGCAGCACCTGTGAGCATGGGCCCTGCTACAGTGGTCAATTGGTGTCTGCTCCAAGAATCAGCATGCCACGTTTGTCTGATCTCGATAAGGCCCGTGCGATAGAGCAACTTCAAGCTGGTGTTCCGCAAAAGCAAGTTGCGGCATTATTTGGAGTGAGCCCTAGTACCATCTCCAAACTGAAGGCCAAGTTCCATGAAACGGGGGATGTCAGAGACAGACCGCGAAGTGGGCGTCCCAAGAAGACGACATCCCAAGAAGACTGGTTCCTCACCCTTTCAGCACTTAGGAACCGTAGGCTGTCTTCTACAGATTTGCAGTCAAGGTTTGCAGGACGATATGGCACACGGCTCTCGGCCCAGACAATCCGGAACAGACTGCACGCAGCCAATCTCCAGGCTCATAGGGCTGCCAGGAGGTCTGCCATGACTGCCCTTCACCATCAGGCCCGTTTGCGCTGGTGTTGGCAACACCTGCACTGGAACCTGAACCTGGAACCTGAACGATGTGGAGGAACGTTATGTTCAGTGATGAGTCCAGATTCTGCCTACGGAAGTTGGATCGTAGGGTCAAAGTGTGGAGAAGACGGGGAGAACGCTATGCTGATTGCTGCACCGATAGAGTAACACCTGTTGGTGGAGGCAGTGTGATGGTGTGGGGCGGCATCTCCATCACTGGAAAAATTAGGCTTGTCATCATTGGAGGCAATCTCAATGCAGAGAGATATCGAGATGAGATTCTGCAACCAGTGGCAATCCCATATCTCCACAGTCTGGGACCGAACTCCATCCTCCAAGATGACAACGCTCGCCCCCACAGAGCGGGGTTTATCAGAGACTACCTCCAGAATTTGGGAGTAGAGAGAATGGAATGGCCGGCCAACAGTCCTGACCTAAACCCAATTGAACACTTGTGGGATCAGCTTGGGCACATTTTTCATGGGCACAACCCACATACTCAGCTGTGCTGCTCATCCCACAAATGCATATTCCTTACAAATAGGGCATTAAAAAAGGAAATAAACAGGCTTTCCAACGGTATACAATTTATTGCCAAGAAGTATTGTTACAACAGAGAAATAATCTACCAAACACAAATTTCCGAACTTTTTGCTCGATGTTTATAATCAATCAATTATTCTGTGTTGTATTTCCCACAGTTGAATTTCATTATTTTGCAGCACCATGCTGATGATGGCCATCTCTTGTGCTGCTGTAAAGAGCAGTCTTTCAGTTCTGAAAAATAATGTGTATGCTGTAGTGGAGAAAAAGGAATATAACTCCTAGTTTCATACATGATACATATTGGTACTGTGGTTCACTTGCAGTAGTGCAGTGTTCACTTGCCAGGGGGTAGTGTGGGGGTGCAAGAGGGGCAAATTGAAGAAAACGTTTTTAAAAAAAAACCTTTTAGCACCGTGGAAGCACTGAGAAATACATAAACTGGTCTCAGCTTTTTTTCCAGCGCAGCACCCCGGTCCGCGAAATAAATGAACTGGTCTCACGAAAAGAGAACAGAAAATAATTGAGAAGCACTGCAGTAGTGTAACATGTTCCACAGTAAGCGCTGAGTACTGTATTGCAATGTACTAAAGAGAACAGTAAAGAACAGTTGATTACTGCAATGTTTACAGTATTTACCTATTCTCATGTGTGAAGACCCAGATCATGGACGCAAGTGTAGCGGCTCACGTTTGCACCCTTTGCCTGGCCTTCCTCAAGGTCAAACCATGGTTCACCACATGGTCAATCAAAGTTGCCCTGATTTCATTAGTCAAATCAGATCTCTGGGTTCAGGTTCGGGCTCAGGCTTGGGCTTGGGCTCTTGCTCTTCCTCTTCCTCTTCCTGTCTCAGCAATACTTTTACCAATTTCTCTTCAACAAAGGAGTGCTTACCTCTTGCCCTTTTATCTGTGCTTAATCTTAATTAAAGATTGTGATTCATTGAGGAGAATTGTGTTTAGGGTTTTGAAAAAAGTTAATTTGATAACACAATTTGTTTGAAAACAAACAAAATGTGCTTATAGTTTTGCAGGAAGTGTTTCAATATTGATAGATAGGTTTAGGTTTTGATAATTGGGTCCATGGTACCAGTTTTTATGTGTAAACAATTGAGAAGAACTGAAAAATGTGACTGAACACAATGTAATAAGCAAACAGCTATAAATACTTGAATGAAATTGGGGCGTTAATGGCAAATCAATTTTAGCCAAGCATACAGTTTATGAAAGCTTGTATTCTCAAATGCAAACTATATTGTCAAAATTCAACTTTAGAAGTTGTCAGCAATCAAGTCATAATTTAGCAAAACGATGTACTTACGCTTATTGTATCTTTGGACAGAGAAAGAATGTGGCAATAAAAACATGCACACTAAACTTTGGTGTTATAACTTTAAAAACAACGATTGGTTCTCACAAGGTCAGTAATGTTGTTTCATATGCAGCATTCTGTTGGCCCGTACCCAAATGGACACTCTATTCATTGTAACAGCCATTAACGCACACACAAAAAAAAAACGTAGCCCTCTGAAGATTGGTCAGCATATAAATCATAACCTGAAAGCATCCATGCTTTCCCCCACTTGGTTAGAGTGAACTGTATGTATGTGTTGTACAAGGGCACTGATTCAGCTTTCAGCCTTCTCATGAACGCCATGGAATTCAAGCTTTTGCGCTTATATCGCACCAAACCCGTTTGATACTCGGCATCTAAGTATCAAGTATTCCAAGGCCAGTTGCAAATCACTTACAAACTAGCAGTGGATTACATTTAATTTAACACACATAGCATGGTTAAAGGTGTCATCTTTATTCTCCAGGGTCATACAGGTGAATCTCCTGTGTCCCTGCAGTATAGTGGGGTGGGGGAGAATGTAGAATTGACTGCCAGGAGCTGACAGCATGGAATGACTTCAGAGATGTTTCACAATTCAGGACATGCACAACAGAGGCACGAAGGTAATGGCAATTTCGCTGGAGGAGATAACGCAGTCAGATGTGTGTGAACAGGGAAAGCTTCAGCACTGTGCACATCCGCTATGGAAGACACTGTTTTGTTCTAAAGCGTTTGTTTGATATTCTGTCTTCAAGGTTGTTTGCCAAAAATAAATTGCTGATGATAAAGTGGGATTAACATTTTCGCTTCCTTGGAACAGAAGCTAAATAACAACTCTCTTGTGGCTCTTAATACCACCTCTGTTTGTTCTAATTAAGGACTGGGCACATTTAAGAAGTACCTTAATTACCTGACAATTAAGACACAGTTAATGAACTAGAGGGAACATGACCTATGGTAGCTCCAGCTTCAGAGGTAGGGCAGTACACACACACACACACACACACACACACACACACACACACACACACACACACACACACATGCACATACACAAGTTGACATAGACACGCATAGAGACACACACATATCCACAAATGCATGCACACAAAAACACAAAGAGATGCACACACAGACAAGAACACAGACAATCACACATGCATGCTCACACAGATGCACCCAAATATATACTCACATACATGCACACACACACACACACACATATACACAGAAATGCACACACACAAACACACACACACACACTCACACACATACATACACACATACACAGGCATGTACATACACAGACACACATACACACACTCTATTGACAGCCCCAGCCCCATCATGCAGTAAGGCCGAGGCAGAAGCCAAGGATCTCAGGGGCTGCCGTGTGAGTGAGCACTGGGATCAGGTGTCCTGCAGATGCACTGACAGCGACAGCCCCAGGGTTTGTCAGAGATTACTCATAATGATCCTTAGATAAGTTCACGCCCATTCCTGAGCAGTGCCATGGGCACTACATATGCAGTTTCCCCATTCATTTCCAGGGCAGCAGCAGTGCAAGTACTGTAGTAGTGTTATGTTTTGAATGTCTGTTTGGTTGTTTTTGTTCTTTGATTATTCATTATTCATCATTCTCGTTCGATTCACGTTCTGTTCCCCGTTTGTCATTGTTCCTGTTTGTCTCAAGATCCACTCCTTGTCTTTTGTCATGCACTTGTGCACATGTTTCGGTTTTTCCGTCTTAGTTTCTAATCTCGTTTTACTTCTTTCTTTCTTTGTATATATTAGTTAGATGTATATAGTACTAACCTACTAAACTACTAACATTAGGGATTTAGATTAAGTTACTAACATTACTAATCACTAATTATCTCACGCTTCTAACTATCGCTATCATTCTCTATCTCGTTGTCCTATCCCTGTACGCTTCTCACGTTTCACTTCATTTGCACGCAGTTTCTCTCTATGCGTTCCTCCCCTTTGAACTATGCACGTGTCTGCCTGCTCTTCCAGGTCGTTTATTGTCTATGTGTCTGTGTTATTCCCAGTCCGTGTCTTTCGTTTCCCCTCGTTATTGTATTAACGAATCCCATCGTTTTCACCTGTGTTCCTACCCCTCTCTCCTCCCAGTCACACCTGATTCCTATTGTGTTTCCCTTCCCTGCTTGTATATAAGTTCCGTGTTTATGTTCCTTCCCCGTCAGAACGTTGATCTTCATTCCCTGTGCCGATTACTAGTAAGCCAGAGTCTGTAGCATTTTCCCGAGACACCCCTTCTGTTTTTCACTTTGCGTTTGCCTGCCGATTCTGTTTGTTTGCCTTCTCTGATTTACTGGTTTTGACTTTTGGATTGTTTGTGACTTCTCTTTGGATTTTGATTTTGTACTTTCACTACCCTGACTTCTGGTTTTGACCTCTGCCTTGATAAAATATTATTTTGCCTAATCCTGATCTGCGTCTGGGTCCTTATCCCGAACGTCACAAGTAGTCATTGTTACAGTTCCAGTTGTAGTAGCAGTGGTGGTAGGAGTAGCACCATTAGTAGTAGCAGTATATGTAACAGTAATAGTAGTGGGTAGCATTCCTAATAGTCCCAGTAGTTGTATGAAAATAGCAGCAGAAGTTCAGTGGTAATACAAGTGGTAGTAGTACAGTAGTAGTAGTTGAAGTAGTAATGATGGTTATTAAATTGCATTAAATTCATATTAAATTACAGTTGACAGATTATTCTTTTGTGATATTAACACTTAAATTGTTTGCTGAATGGAAGTCGAAAAAATAACCATTACAGTAGTAGTACCAGTGGTAGATGCAGTAGTAGCAACAATGGTATTAGCATCAGCAGAAGCAGCAGTATTAGCCGTAGCAGTAGTGTAAAAGCAGAGTCATTTGGCCCTGCAAGTGCTAACATGCAAATATTAATCATCATATTATGCAAGCCTGCAGCTGAAGGCAGAGTTTGTAATACTGTTTCAGTTAGAGATTCACAATGATATTCCCAACATTTATAAGATCATTGTTCAAAGCGTGTGTGTTTATCAGCCCACCTAACATCTGCAAAACATCAAATTTGAGCCTGATCAAAAAACATTCCTCTAAAAGGAATCATTGCATCCAGCTGTCCGGACGCAAATATATCACCTGTGCAACCATGCTGTCTGCACTGTCTGTCATCAAGGAATATGGGGATTTGAACTGCTGTTGCTACCACAGACAATACAAGCTAGATAATTGAATGTAGTCAAATGTGTGGTTTAATGTGCTCCTCTGAGATTGGTGGGACAGGGCCAGGCCTGTGAATTCTAATCAGAGCAGTTTGACTGCCAGATGGCTCTTTGCAGCTCAAAACCCAAGGGTTATTCTGTAGATATGCCATTATTAAGATTTAAGCTTGTGTCGACAGTAGCCTTGGCTGTTTTTGAGGTGAATGGAAAACTGTGGCCATTCAGATGGTAGTGAAATTCACAGGGTCTTGTTTGTACTTTTTACGGGGGTGTACCCAGGAACGCCGTCAATACTGGAAAGCTTTCCATGTGCATCGATTGGAAAGATGACTGTTCTCACCTGCCCCTCAGGACCTTCATCAAGAGCACGCGACTGAAAGTTTGACCTTCAGGAAACAAAGCACAGGCAGACAGGTGGGAAAACGGAACTACCCAGCAAACATTCCGCAACCTTTGTTTGACAGAGGGGTAATTTGTCCATATCACAGATGACAAAGGCTGTAATGTGCAGCTGGTTATAATAAGAACATCATCCCTGCCCGTTATAGTGCCGCAGTATCATTCTGACAAGACCCCCACCTCGCCCTGGCTGGTTGCGAACATTATCGGAGGATATCCCCTCATTCCCGCCACTCTAATAAACACAGTAATGGCTGTGACATATTTGTGTGCACCCAGTGTTAACGCTGAGGCTGTCAAAGGCTATCTGGCCTCTTGAAAAGATGATGGCTCTCTGAAGTGGCCTCTCACAGGAGCCATTTTCCACTTGACTGGAGCTCCACACAGAGAAGCCCGGGCTGCCCCCTACAGCTGTGCCTGGCTGGCCAGCCGGGGGGGTTAGGGGGGGAGGAGGCTAGCAGAGGGGGTAGGGCCCAGAGGAGAAGAGGAACCTTTCCCTTGTGGTCTCCTAATACTGCCATCTTGGGGCAAACCATCACTTGCAGGTGCACTTAAAATTGTATCATTATTTAAGTGTTGTAGCATGATCTATAGAATGCCTCTTTAAACTCCTCAAGCAGCCTAACTGCTGAGAGATGTGCTAACACTAGAGTACTCAATGCACAGATACATGAGAAACAATGGCTGCAATTCAAAAACATAAGCTGATAGTACCAGTAACCAGTGTGGTGTCTATATGCACTACAACCTGTCCTGTTCCTGGGCAGTAAAGTAGTAATCTGAGCTTGGGTCTACCACCTGTTTTGTTCATTGATTGCTCCTTTGCTGCTTGGTGGAATGGTGCTAACACTGTGGCACCTGACACTCTGTCAGGAAGCATTCAACAATTGAATGCGGATGGAAAAATAAAAAACAAGCTAAAAAGTAATGGGGTAAACACAAGCTTAGGATGTGAGCATCCAGAGGATAACCTCCAGAGAGCCTGTCACAGAGTGACTTTAGTTTAATTAGCTGGAGACCTTAGATCTGTGAGTTGATAGTATCTCCCTGTGTGCTGTACAGATGGTGAGGGCCCTCGGTTTGAAAGCATCAGCAGAGCTACCTCCTGCTATATTCGTGCTGTGACTTGGATAATGATGCTGATGCCTACCAAATGGCAGAGGTTGCCTGGTGTATAGCAAGGAAATGGACTGGAGCTCAGTAGCATGTGAAAGCAGAGTGAAGGTGATGTCACCTACCGCCATTACACAATGTTGCTCATTCTGAACAATTAAAAATGCCATAATTTATCTTGGGAGTATATCGGGGAAAAAGATTATTCAGGCGGCGAGCAAGAAATAACCATTGGCTTGGACAGGGACAGTGAGAAATATTGGATTATGACAGTCTTATTAAAGAGTCTATAACTGACCATCTAGCATGTGGGACTCTACCATGGTAAATATCCAGTTGTTTAACTGGCTTGTGAAAATCTGTCAGGTGTAACTTTTGTAGGTGCTGGTATTTGCCCTGGAAATTCTTTTGAAGCCTCAGGACAGACATCTAAGTCAATAGCTGTGTCTCAAACCACATGCTTCCATGCTCTGAGCATGCACAGCGAGTGCGCAAATATTGGTGTATGAGTCTAAACCAAGGCATAGTAGTATGGAGCATGGATAGGGTATCTGGATGCGTGCACTGTTTGACCAAACAATCAAACAGTTTGCTAGCTAGCTTCCTCTCTGGGTTGTTTACTAACTGCAACCCCTTCTCCTGGATAGTTCTGGCAAAGGTTATGGGTGAAAGGTTAAAGGTAGCTGAAGTGCAAACTCAGGAGCATAGTAGTACAGAGCATGTAAGCACACATTTTGAGACAGCTTGTGTTTTGGCCAACACCATTCACATACCTGCAGGTATTTCCAACAAATGTGTATACCACCATCGCTGTGCATGTAATAATTCAGAGACTTTGGCAATGTCATTAGGCTGACATTACAGGGGAATTGGTTTTACTGGGATGAAAAAACGCCACAGTGCCCTCCTACAGTAAGGTTCTGCATGCTGCATTAGTGTAATTCCTCGCTTGAGCACTACCCCATTAACGCCTGCAGTGCGCTGGTGAACCCTAAAGGCTGTTTATTTATCATGGCCAGTACCTGCCTGCCTCGCACTAGTGGGACTAATTATTCTGGACTTCACAAGCCGTAAGACACAGTGCACTGGGGATGCTGTATGTTTTATTTAAGCCTCTTGGATTGCTTAGACAGTGAGAAAAGTACTCTGTAATATACTTTCCAGCTTTGGCCACCATAACTGCTCTCAGCCCCCCCAAAACAAAAAACTATTCTCAGCAAAGTAGAGACTGTCGGCATTGTATAATTGGACCCCCAGGGGCCCTAGATGTCTCGTGTGGGGGGTTGGAGGGGAGGTGGTTGCTCTCTGCTGGGTCAACACGCAACACTACCATGTCTGCTAGTTCCAAGCAGCAAAGCAGAAATGTAGAAATGTTCATTTGAGGCTGTAATGGAACAATTCAGGAGAGAGAGAGAGCCGGGCACCCAGTCTTTCCGGTTTGTTTTGATATACTCCAGTGCGGTGAGTGAGCTGACTCCTGGCTGAGCCATCAATACTTTGATTGATTTAGTCATTTTCCATTCATTTCAAGGGTACAGAGCTCACATTCAGTTACCGGTAAATCGCCCCTCGCTGACAGCGTAATATAAAGCGCAGCAATGACTTCACTGCCCCCACAGCTGTTTGTGGGGAGAAGATCTCTTCCCAATATTGTGTGTGAGGTGCGACCATTTTAACTGCAACCAAAAATATTTGCTTCCAATTAAGATTGCTTGCGCTTTCCTAAGCTCCTACTGTTTCTCACTGCCGTGTATTACAAGTAACCAACCATCTCACAACAGCAAAAAAAGTGTAATAATTGGAACTGCAAGTAACAAGTATGTTTCCTTCCTGCTGTGCAGCTGTGTAATTGGTAGTACGTAAACCTTTGAAACAAAGAGTTCCCAGCGGGAAGTAGCACTGACCCTTGATCCTTCAGTTCCATTGCAAGTGGGAAACATTTGCATTATCAGACTATCTTGTCCCAGGGGGCAGGGCAGTAGATAATTAAATCCTCAGGAATAGGTATATTTTGATCAAACCCAAAACTCAAAGCCAAATGTAAGAAGAGAGCAAACTAGTTTGAAAACATCAGAGAACAGGAGGACATTGAACCAGAGATGCAACCCTTTAGGTTGCTTCCACTGCTTCACAAGTGAATCTCCATTAGCCATGAAAGGCAGCCAGAGGTGCCAGAAGTTGTTGTATGTTAATCTAAACTAACTTTCAGATTGAATGAAATTCTACAGTCTAAGACAGTGATCATGCCAGCGATACATGCAGTGAGCCTGATGAATTAAAGGGCAGTTTCAATGATCGCTTCGCCAGTGAGTGTGCTTTTACTGGTCCAATTAGTATAGCACTGAGCTTGTACAGAAGCTGTCCTCATAGACTGGTGATCTGTGTACACAAGCTGTTCACCTGGCCAAGTCGTCAGCTGTCGGAATGATTCTGTCTGGATTTGTTCAGTCAGCTTCTGCCAGGTTTTTCAGGTGCATATTTTACATACTTTATCAACATTATAACAAAGGTGTTATGTCAAGTTATACCCCTCTGTTCTTACCGTTACTGATAACACTATTTTATTTCTTATTAGTTAAAATTCATCTGATAGGTTT